>CM031605.1:17888048-17903048 GCA_018398815.1 Conus ventricosus
TTTTGTTTGTAAAAACCAATTTTTTGCGACACGGGCTTTTAAATTTTTTTGACTTTTTAAGATTCGTTGCCAGCTTTTTTCTCTTGTAAATTAACAGTAACCTTTGGGGAATCCATAAGGAACTTTTTTATAATCAAACGAATTTAATTATTTAGTTATTTTTATCAAATTTTTCATAGTAAGTCCTACAACACTAGCTTTATTTTTTTTTTCCAGAAACCCACATCGTCCCTTTCTTTTAAATAATATCAAAAATTTGAAAAAATATTTTTATTAGACGTCTGCAATCACCTAAAGGTTGACGAACAAAACAAACCCCTTCCTACACACACACACCGTGCGCGTGCCGCGGGCGATAAACACAGACACACACAGACAGACAGACAGAGAGACACATACACACACACTCGCGCGCGCGCGCACAACACACACACACACACACACACACACACACACACACACACCCCACACACACACACACACACACACACACAGAAAAGCACACACACATACTTGCGTGCACACAGACACACACATGGGGTGTGCACATACATAGTTGCGCACACACACACTCACAAAGATGCACACGTGTGTGTACCGCGCACAATACTCACAAACACACACACACACACACACACACACACACACACACACACAACACACACACACACACACACACACACACACACACACGCGCGTGCGCGTTCACACACACACAAAACACAGAGGGACAGACAGATAGACACAGACACAGATACAAACACACACACACACACACACACCACACACACACCCCACACACACACCCCACACACACACATACCCCACAGAGTAACACCTCCCCCCCCCCCCCCCCCCCACACACACACACAACACTCACACACCTCCGATAGTGACCCTGTTGTTTATGTTCACGTTTTTAAATGTGTATACACTGTGTACCTCTGCGATTGTGTCTTTTAAGAATTCAGCGACGCATGCATCATACATCCCGAAAAAGGCCACACTTGGATTCTCAGGGGCGTCATTTAGCATTATGATGTAAAATTACAATCATGTTGTAATTTTCCTTTTGTGTTTTGGTTATTCCAAGCCCCGATGCATGAATTAGTCAAAATGCGCAGTGGGGTTGGAGTGTGTGTGTGTGGTGTGTGGGGTGTGTGTGTTGTGTGTGTGTGTGTGTGTGTCCGCGTGCGTGCGTGCGTGCGGGCGGGCGCGCATGTGTTGTGTGTATGTGTGTGTGTGTGTGTGTGTGCGTGTGTGCGTGCGTGCGTGCTGCGCGCGGTCATGTGTGTTGTGTGTGAGTGTGTGTGTGTGTGGTGTGTGAGTGAAAGCGACGTCACAGACCTCATCCCCCAAATGACATGAATGATTAATGGGTTGGCATCGCCAGGTCCTGCATTCTGCAGACTTATTTTAGAATCATGCCAAAGTCAAGTCAGGTCGTCATCTCTAGCCCAGCCGACCACGAAGGCTACGTCCAGGGCTGAGAAGCCCTACCTTGGGGGCCATGGGAAATGAGACATTGATTACTGCTTCTTGCTAGTTTCTTTCTGTTCGTGTCTGTGTCTATGTCTGTGTTGTGTGTGTGTGTGTGTTTAATTATTTTTTTAAATTTAGTTTTGTCCTGTTCTTTCCATAGCATTGCTTTTTTTTTTTTAATTTTATTTTTTTTTTAGGATGCAGCGTTATGCACATCTACAGCCATATGTGGTGCAGGTCCCTAACCTGGAACTACTCGCTTAGAAGCACAGGTCAGTGCAAGCGCCAACTGAAGTTCAATGTGCTCGCACAAGTACTACTACCTGCGCAGTCACAACGGACTTTTCTCCTGGTTTGGGACAATAGGACTGATAAAAACCCTCGTGTGTTGTGTTGTCAAATACACTTTTTTTTTTGTTTTTTGTTTTTTGTCGTTTCACTCAAACAGAACTTAAATGTCATAAGACCTAATAACGTCAGTGAACACTTCGAAACCAGTTCAAGGTGGGTTTAAATGCCCAACTAACTCCTGTTACTTCTGGCTGGGCCAGTCAGTGGTACAACAAATGTGAGTGACCAATCGATCTCTCTCTGTCTGCCAATCTTCTTTCTGTGTGTTTGTCTGTCTCAGTCTCTCTGTCTCTCCATTTCTCTGTCTGCGTTTCTGTCTGTCTGTCTGTCTCCCTCAGTTTCTCTCCCTCCCACTGCAGTCACCCGCCCTCTTTTTCTTTCCATTTTCTATGATGTGAAAACAAATTCTTTACACGTTCACGGAAACTATGGTAACAATGAAAACGTTCTTGATTTCTGTAGGACCCCCCCCTCCCCCCCCCCCCCCCCCCCCCCCCCCCACACACACACACACCACACTTTTGCACTTGCATGTCGTCAACATGTTAAGGAAGCAACGTACACATTTTCGCATAAATTAGTTTTCTCTTTCAAAAAAACGTTTTTTTTTCTTCTTTTTTTCTTCTTCACATAAAAATGAATTCACATCGAGGACTATATAAGAAATCGGTTAATTTCTGAGAAGAAAAGTCCTGTGATAAACGACGTACAATGCGAAGAGTATCTTCTTCCTTTCAAGGAAATCGAACGTCAAAGTCATCGCGTCCCGCTATGAACAGAATGTTTGTCCTGATTCCTATTTTAGACACAAAGGTGATGTAGTAAAAGTGATTTTTTTTCTTGAATATTGTCCTGGTTATTTCCTTCCTAGCAGAGTAGTCATCAAGGTTCGTCGTGTCACTGCGTTTTGGTTTAGCTGGGGTGTGACGCAAACGTCCTACACTGAGTAAAGGGAAGAAACGAAAGAACGAACAAAGGGAAGGGATCAAGGACGGAAGGAAACGGAAACAAGTAATGACATCTGTCAGAGATAGGGTGGGTCGATAAATGGATCATTGATCTGTAGAAGAGGAGGAAAAGAAAAGGATGGAAGAGGAGCGGTGTGTGTGTGTGTGTGTGTGTGTGTGTGTGAAAGAAGGAAGAAAAAAAAAGATTGAGATAGAAAGAACAGAACACCGAAAACAAACGCAAAGGACTGAATGCTGAAAGAGGAAAAAACAAAAACAAAAAAAACAAACGAACAAGAAACAGCACGAATTACGCTAAATACACGAATAATCTCCACCTTCATGCTCAAGCAATCTACCCCCAATAGCCACCACCCCCACCCCACGCCTCCCATCCTGCACTCCCTCCATCCCCCTTCCCCCTCCCTCTTCCTCCATAAGCCGACTAGCCTGATCTATGAGCGGCAGATATAAACGATCCACACAGCGCTGCAAGATCAGGGAACGCCGCCAAACACCAAGTCCAATTACCTGGTCAGGCAGTTGGCGAAGGTATGGTCTATTTCTCAGAGGCACGTGCACATCAACGCCGCCAAACACCAAGTCCAATTACCTGGTCAGGCAGTTGGCGAAGGCATGGTCTATTTCTCAGAGAGGCACGTGCACATCACGCCGCCAAACACCAAGTCCAATTACCTGGTCAGGCATTGGCGAAGGCATGGTCTATTTCTCAGAGAGGCACGTGCACATCGGAGCCGTCAGCAGTCACCCCCTACTCTCCCTCCCCCCACCCCAGCCCTTCTTTCAAGCAGACAGATTGGAAGCGCGGGAGAGGGAAGGAGAAAGGTGTGTGTGTGTATGCACGCGCGCGTGAAGGGGGAGGGGGGGGAGAGAACACAGATGGCAATGGAGAGAAAGAAGTGTTAAGGGAGAGGGTGAAGGTGTATGTAAAGGGGGGGGGGGGGGGGGGGGGGGTAGGCAGAGAAAGCTCACCAGATCAGAGAGCTGTCGGGATACCCCACAAGTGGCTGCAGGCAGTAAAAGCAAGGGACAGATAAGTCAGTCAGCCAGAAGGTAGGGAGAGTGTGCACATGGGGCCTGTGGTGCCCCGTACAGCGCCGTGTCCGCCCGCAGTCAGACATCGCGAGTTCGAATCCCGCTGCTGCCCCACACAAAACAAAATTGCCATTAGGCTGCCCAACCTAAAGAATTGTGTCATCGTTCTGGGGGTATCAGTGAAGTGCTAGGTTTGCCCCCCCCCCCCCCCCCCCCCCCCCCCACTGAGACCACGTACAAAAAGATATAAATCATTAAAGTGCTAAGTTCCGCCCACTGAGGTACAAAAGATACATATAGATCAGTGAAGTGCTAGCCCCCCCCCCCTCCCTCCCAAGTACAAAAGATATCTATATATCAGTGAAGGCCTAGATTTTCCTCCACTGAGGTACAAAAGATAATACTATATGTCAGTGAAGTTCTGGCCCCCCCCCCTTCCCCCCACCCACACACACATACACAGAGTTACAAAAGATGTATGTCAGTGAAGGCTAAATTTCTCCCCACTGAGGTACAACAGATATATATCAGTAAAGAGTCAGTTCCCCTCATTGAGGTACAACAGATATATAAAATATATATCAGTGAAGTGTCAGTTTCCCCTCATTGAGGTACAACAGATATATATATATCAGTGAAGTGTCAGGTTTCCCCTCATTGAGGTACAACAGATATATATATATATCAGTGAAGTGTCAGGTTTCCCCTCATTGAGGTACAACGATATATATATATACAGTGAAGAGTCAGGTTTCCCCTCATTGAGGTACAACAGATATATATATATATATAATCAGTGAAGTGTCAGGTTTCCCCTCATTGAGGTACAACAGATATATATATATATATATATATAATATATATATATATATATATAATATATATCAGTGAAGTGTCAGGTTCCCCTCATTGAGGTACAACAGATATATATATCAGTGAAGTGTCAGGTTTCCCCTCATTGAGGTACAACAGATATATATATATCAGTGAAGTGTCAGGTTTCCCCTCATTGAGTACAACAGATATATATATCATGAAGTGTCAGGTTTCCCCTCATTGAGGCACAACAGATATATATATATCAGTGAAGTGTCAGGTTTCCCCTCATTGAGGTACAACAGATATATATAATATATATCAGTGAAGTGTCAGGTTCCCCTCAATGAGGAACAACAGATATATATCAGTGAAGAGTCAGGTTTCCTCCCACTTAAATATATATTTGTGAAGTGCTATCCCCCCCCCCCCCCCCCCCCCCACCCACTGAGGTACAACAGATGTATGTCAGTGAAGTGCCAGGTTCCCCGACTGAGGTAAAAAAGATACATATCAGTGAAGTGCTAGGTCCCCCCCCCCCCCCCCCCCCACTGAGGGACAGCAGATGTATGTCATGAAGTGCAGGTTTCGCCCACTGAGGTACAAAAGATACATATCAGTGAAGTGCTAGGTCCCCCCCCCCCCCCCCCCCCACTGAGGTACAACAGATGTATGTCAGTGAAGTGCTAGGTTCCCCCACTGAGGTACAAAAGATACATATCAGTGAAGTGCTTGTCCCCCCCCCCCCCCCCCCCCCACTGAGGTACAACAGATGTATGTCAGTGAAGTGCTAGGTTCCCCCACTGAGGTACAAAAGATACATATCGGTGAAGTGCTAGATTTCCCCGACTGAGGTACAAAAGATACATATCAGTGAAGTGCTAGCTTTCCCCCCCCCCCCCCCCCCCCAACTGAGGTACAACAGATGTATGTCAGTGAAGTGCTAGGTTCCCCCACTGAGGTACAAAAGATACATATCAGTGAAGTGCTAGGTCCCCCCCCCCCCCCCCCCCCCACTGAGGTACAACAGATGTATGTCAGTGAAGTGCTAGGTTCCCCCACTGAGGTACAAAAGATCCATATCAGTGAAGTGCTAGGTCCCCCCCCCCCCCCCCCCCCCCACTGAGGTAACAACAGATGTATGTCAGTGAAGTGCTAGGTTCCCCCCCCCCCCCCCCCCCCCTGCCACAAAAAATATCTTTGTTCCCCACCCCTCCTCCTTCCTTTCCCATAGGACGGTCGCCCCGTTTGTTATGAGATGGCTGTACAGTTTACACCAAACTGTAACTAACTAGAGATGTGCCTGCTTGGTGTAGTGTGCCGCGCTCGCATTCAAGAAAATTGGAAGTCCACCCCTACAGACAGGATAAAGCTTGTGCCTGCCGTCTTCCTTCATGTGTTGTCATTCTGGTGGTGCCAGTGTATTGGTACTATATAAGTTCCCTTTTCACAGTCTCTGTGGACGTTCATCCCAATTGGCCATGTTACTTGAGATGGATGTCGATGTCTTCTAACCAGAGCGAAGAGAGATGTTTTACCGCAGCATGCATTTTTCAACCCGTGGCTGGACCAGAACCTCTGCAAGCGGAATGTATGAATCACACAGAAGAGTGAACACATAAGAGTGAATAGCGATCAGAAAGTGTTGTTACTGACAGCGCATTGGGGGAAAAATAAGACAAATTCAGTGCGTAATTAGAAAGAGTTTCCTTTCTGATAAGTAGCTCATAAAGAGAACATAGATGTTACCTGTTTTTTTTTTAGGGTAATGCGCGTTATGAACGAAAGAAACTGTATCAGAGACGAGGATGGTTTATGATTTAAAATTTAAAAGAACAGCAAACACTCAGAGACGAGAATGGTTTATGATTTAAAATTTAAAAGAACAGCAAACACAGTGGCACTAAGTGACTAACCAAGCGCTCCGTCAGCTGACACCCGTGGTAAAGGCGATTTTTAACAAATCCCATGAAAAGATGCAGTTCAGGGATTAAGACGCAAAGACGCTCGCTTAAGCCGATCAACGGAAGAGAGACTAATTTAAAAAGCAGCAACCCGCCCCCCCCCCCCCCCCCCCCCCCAAATCACACCTTGTCCCTCACCCCGAACCAGCCTCACCCCCATAATCTTAAGTTTCAGGTGAACAAATCTGGAGTCTTAATGTTACTCGGGCTCCTTTCATGGGCCTACAACACACTCAGTCTGCCAGTCAGTGACCTGGGGGGAAAAAATCGAATCGATTATCAACAGTACATCAGCATGAAAAGACTTGGATGAGACCCTCAGGCATGCCTGTGTCAGTGGAGGTGCGTAACGGGAGTTGAAACAGACTGAGTGACATTCAGTCGCATCGACTAGGAGGAGACTACTCCAGATGAGCAAGCTCAGATTGCTATTGACAGGGTATCGAGAGAGAGAGAACGAACGAACGAACGAACGAACGAATTTTATTTTCAGAGGGTAGTGGAGTAAGCATAACTGCTTTTTTACATCCAGCCCTCCGGGGCCAAAAGAAAAGAAAGAAAAGATACAAATTCTGAAATATAATAATACCAAATGCAACAAACCTAATGTACAAGAGTGAACACAGACAGAAGGGGTGGGATATGGTGGGGTGGGGGCATAGAGAGAGAGAGAGAGAGAGAGAGAGAGAGAGAGAGAGAGAGAGAGAGAGAGAGAGAGAGAGAGTGAGGGAGAGAGTTAACAAAAAAATAGCAGTGAGAGACAGAGTGAGGGAGAAAGGAAGCGGGAGGCAGAAGCAAGGCATGGCATTTAACATTAACATAGAAGGTACATAAGAGAAAGAAAGAGAGAGAGAGAGAGGGGGGGGGGGGGGGGAGAGGAGGGAGAGAGGAGAGAGGAGAGAGAGAAGAGAGAGAGAGAGAGAGAGGGGGGGGGGGGGGGGGTTAAAAGAGAAGGTAAATATTGTATCATTACATTCAGGTCTCAACTGAAAGAAACCAACCATTTATAACTTTTCCATTAATATCTGTGGTATGCTTTTTTGAAAGATAATATACTATTTTTGTTTTTTATGTATTCTGGGATTTCATTCCATAATTTTCCTCCTGAATAGATAAAAGATGTCATAAAGAGATCAGTTCTTGGACGAGGGATAAATATCGTGCTTTTGTTACGAAACTCTCGTACGGGAAATTTCTCTCGGAGATAGAATGGTGCCAGGTTATTCATAATCTTAAACATAAAGACAGCTTTGTTGAAAATACATTTAAATTCAAAAGGCAAGATGTTTAGTTCTTTATAATCACTTATTTCCAGAGACGAAGATTTAAGAAGTATAAGTTTGAGAGAGCGTCTGTAGAGACTTTCAAGATGCCTTAAGGAGGCTTTACTAGCTAAATCCCAACAGGTTGAAGCATGTCCACATCGCTTTGAATATAAGCATGAAAAAATAATTTCCGAGTGTGTTGATCCAAAAAATGTTTGATTCTATTAAGCTGAAAGACTTTTTTCGATATTCTTTTTGATAACGTCGAAAGCTGATTCGACCAGGATAAATTATTGTCGATAATAAGACCAAGTAGTTTGTGAGAACTTACTTCATCTAATACGTTATCATGTATCTTTAATTCCTTAAGTTTATCTTTGATATTTTGTCGCTTTTGCCTTGTAGATATTAACATGAATTTAGATTTTTTAGGATGAAGTGCCATATGATTGAGTTCTGTCCATTTTATGAGCCTGTCAACGTCATTTTGTAAGTCAGCGCACACTACATCTGCATTTTTTCCTTTATTGTGTAAGGTGGTGTCATCAGCGAAAAGTTCACAAGAAGAGGAAATGTAAAGAGGGAGATCGTTTATGTAAATTGTAAATAATATTGGTCCTAAGACTGAACCCTGAGGCACACCGAAATTGACTGGCATGAAAGTGGATGATTTCATATCTTGAACAACTATCTGCCTTCTGTTTGATAGAAAAGATGAGAGAAGATTGACAGACTTTAGAGTTAAACCATACAAAGTAAGTTTTTTTAAGAGGAGATCATGGTTAATAACATCGAAGGCTTTAGCAAAGTCCACAAATATCGTTCCTGTGAGAAGATCATCATTGATATTTAAATGCCACTGTTCTACTAGATTGGTAAGAACCGTCTGACATGAATGATTTTCTCTAAAACCGCTTTGATTTGAATGAAATAATTTATGTGTAACGAAATGCCTTTGAAGGTTTTGCTTAAGGTGCTTTTCTAAAGGTTTAGACAAATGAGACAAAATGGAAATCGGTCTGTAGTTCGAAGGATCCTGTGGGTCACCAGATTTTAAAAATGGCAAAACTTTAGCTTCTTTAAAATATTGTGGATAATAGCATTTCTGAATACAAAGGTTATAAATATAAGTAAGGCTATCAGAGATAATAGTGCGGAAATTTTTAAAATTTTGCTATCTATATTATCTAATCCCCGGCTCTTAGATTCCTTCAATGAATTAAGTTCTCTACACACCTCGTGTACACTGATAAACTGAAAATCAAGTCTGGACCCTATTTGTCTAGTATCACAAAATTCTCTTAGTAACAACAGTTCATTATATTTAGTACAATCAGTTTTAATAGTCTTTTCGACTATGGTAGAGAAGTGTTTATTGAGATTATCTGCAGACAGAATTAAAGATGATGGAGCTGTTTGTTTTGACGATTTACCAGATAATTGATTAATGGCTTTCCAGATCGATTTTGAATCTTTTTTCGATGAAATAAGGTCGCTAAAATGTTTTTTACGAGCAGACCTTTTCATAGCTGTAACTTTGTTACGCTGTTTCTTAAATTTGCATCTTTTCCTGTTGACTGTAACAAGTTTTCACGAATTTTAATAGCAGCATTGATTTCATCATTTAACCACGGTGGTTTTCCATTGGGTTTGACACGTTTGATCTTAGTTGGGACATGTTTGTCGTAAATAGGGACAAATATGTTATACCAAGCTTCGAGAGCTTTGTCTGGATCAGTCTCCTGAAAAACACTATAAAAGTCTGCTGTACATAAATCATGAAGAAAATCATCAGAATTAAAGGTTTTATAACTACGGAAAGAAATGCATTTGTGGCTACATCTAGGAATTTTTACGCCTTTTTTGGACCAAGTTAAGCATACGGGAAAATGATCACTGAGACCATAAACTGGTACGGAAGTTTCTGTAATATTTGTTGTATTGTTTACATATATATGATCAATGAGTGTTTCAGACTGTAGCGTTATTCTTGTTGGCGTGTCTATCAGTTGTGTTAAGTTATATGATTCAAAAATTCGTTTCCATTTATCATGAGGTTTAAGTAAATCAATGTTAAAGTCACCAAGCAATACAACATCTGTTGAATAATCTGAAACATCTTCCATCATTGCTTCGAATCTATCATACCATTCCACGCGTTCATCAGGGTTTCTATATAAAAAGCCTACTAATATCGGTTTAGTCCCTTTTAAACGAAACTCTATCCAGATGCATTCAATATTATGTTTATCAAAATGATGGATCAGTTTATAGTTCATTGAGTGATGTACATATCCCAGAAGACCTGTTTCTAGCTTAGATGTAGAGTCTCTCCTAATAAAATTGTAACCTGGAATCATTACTAAATCGTCTGAGACTAAATTTGATAATCGAGATTCAGAGAAACAAAAACAATGAAAACAATTGTTAGCATTAGATAAAATAGAAGGTAAAGAGAGAGAGAGAGAGAGAGAGGAGAGAGAGAGAGAGAGGAGAGAGAGAGTTCCAGATCACTAATGAACAATAAACGCAAGCTGGTCATGTCGTGCACTGGGGAAAGGGAGGGGGAGGGAGATAGAGGGGGCGGGGTGGGGGAAGGGGCGGGGGGTGGGGGTGGGTGGGAATTAGCTCAACGGTTGTGAGCATCGAGTTCGCGCATTTGAACGTAGCCTGGTGACTCGCTTGCAGCCCGAACACTTTTCATTTAACGTGGTGTCGTTCTGGTGGTGTGGTATAATGCGAGATAACTCTCCCACCCCCACTCTCCTGGATGGCTATTCTCACGAACCAATCACCATTAGTGAGTGTGGGCGTTAAACGTGAATGTAACAACGGTAAAAACTGAATGTCCTAAAGCTACTGGTCATCTCGTTCACGGTTAAAAGCAGTGCGATTTCCAATTTTTTTTCTTCTTTTTTTTTTCTTTTCGCACACCTGTCAGCGGACGTTACTGTTTATGATAAAGGGTGAAGAAAAAAAAAAAAGACAGTTCATGTTACAATTACAAGATTTCTTTCTGATCCCGAGCCTGTACAGACAACATTAATCTTTTTGGGGGTTGAAGATCAGATGGCTTTTAAACGAACGGCAAGGAGCTGAATCAGACACAAGGTGGTTTAAATTTTCATCTCAAACGCACCATGTATATATGTATTGGCTATACAATTTGCCCTGCCGCAGTAAAACCTGCCGCGATCGGTGACGAAAAGCAACATCAACACCGAATTACACCTATGTTTAGAGTTGTTTTTTCACCCTCGTCCGCACAGCTATTACGTCTTTTCCGTCGTGTTCAACAGTCTGTGTGTGCGTTCCCCTCCAAAAACAGCTGGACGGATCTGTATCCTATTGTATAGGGCTCTTTATAGCGTCAGTATCTACTAGCGTCCACACCTCGAGGTCTTAAGGTTCAAATCTAGCGAAAGGCTAAGGTCAAAGGCGTTCACAAGGCGTTCGCAAGCGAGAACAAAATGGTGTCTGAAGTGGAACAGAACATTCATCTGCGGTTTGAAGCGCTAGAGGTCGCTAACTTTCACTGTCTTTCTAAGTTTCTTTCGTTTCTTTGATCCTTTGCGATTTTCCCGTCAAAAGTTTCAAAATGGATTAATGCACGTTGGAATAGCGATATATCATTTGTTTCCAATGCCCCGTTCTGTGGTTACTCTCAGTCATGCACAAACGCCTGTGTGCACAGACAGTATGGCGCGAGATTTATAGCACAAATAAACCAAGTCAGTCATTCAGTCGTTAATAACCCCCCCCCCCCCTTTTCCCCCCACTCCCTTTACAAATTTCACATTTGACCGATTGTGTGTACGGTCAATGTATTCTGTCACCCGAATTTAGGGTAAAATGCCAAGGACCAGTGCAACAAGTTCTGTTCCCGCAAATGGAGGGGTATCACGTGTGTTGCGCCGCTAATTGACCCAGCCAGCAATAACTGAAATTAAGGACTACATCGATGTTGACCTGGTTTCAAAGTATTTTTAAAAAAAGTTATTAGCACCTGATTTTGTGTATGATAATTATGTAACTTTAGTTTGAATGAAAAGGAGAAAATGATAGTTTTAAGATTTAAAAATATCAGTCGAATGCATACATGCACGTGCTAAAAAGATATCAGAGCCATGCTATTTTCATCCAGCTTATCAGTTTTCTTCAGTGTGCATGGAAATTCGAATCTGTGCTATGAACACTGGCAAATGACCTAAACCAAGGGTGTTGTTTGGTCAAGTTCCCCAGGGGATGGCAATTGTTTTTGATTTCTTCCTGTCCAGGGGCCAGATAGTGCTACAACACACATTGCTCCTTGCCTGATGTAGCCCACAGATGAACGAAAGGTCAAGAATGTGTGGTGTGGCTATTATGCGCGCCGTCGCAAACGGGAAGTAAACGCGAACGCCGCACCGAGATAAGGAGCAAAGACGCTTGGCCCTGTGGATGTCTGTAACTCCACGGCCTGATTTGGTAGTGTGGTGTACTGAGAGCTACACGCCAGATGTGTGCGGTAAAACGTTTGGTGACGATGGTTCCCAGCAACACCATACACCTTGGTTCTGTCTGGGCCCAAGCCCAGAACTACTGCTGCATCTCCTGTTCATGTATACCTGTTAATTAGGATTCCCAGAGGCCAGCAGTTGACTTGTCACTGGATTAGTACCAGAATAAGGGTTCGGGTTGCCATGTGTGTGTGTGTGTGTGTGTGTGGTGTGTGTGTGTGTGTGTGTGTGTGTGCGTGCGTGCGCGCGCGCATGCGTGTGCGTGTGTGTGTGTGTGCGTGCGCGCGCGTGGTATGTTTGCGTTTGTGCGTGTGTGTGCGTCTGTGTGTATGTGTGTGTGTTTGTGTGGGCGCGCGCGCGCGTTGAAGTGGAAGCTATGAACAGGAGCAACTTGAGGGTGCTGCAGAGGAGGTGGGTTAATCGTGTTCCCGCTGTCAGAGACGTGCAGATTATACAGCCCTGACAGCCCAGGACGCCTAGCGCCGAGGGCTTCGACCTCTCTTGATTAGATTAGTTCGGGCTGCTCCAGGGGGTTGTGGTCATGGGAAGAATCCCTTACTGTCCTCCTCCACTCGACGCGCGCTTTCGGGAGGTGTCTACTTTTTGTGTTGGCCGAACAGGCAGGAGAGAGGGAGGGAAGGAGGGAGGGAGGGGAGGGGAGGGGGTCACAGAGGACGGTCTCCCTATCAGGGTGACAGTCGCTCACTGAGGCAGGTTTCTGCGTTGTAAGCAATCATTGTCGTTATTAAAAAGCAGGAAGTCATGGAAGATGATGATGTAGTCTGCAGCCGTGTTTGCAACCGAACACCTCTAAGTGAATTGACTGTGCAGGAAGTGCGCGGGGTTCCTTTTTTTGGGTGGCCTCATGGCAACCTCAGATTGTCAGATTGATAGTGTAGTGTAGCTCCCGATGGACTGTTTGTGCTGGGTCTGAGGCAGAACGATTGTGCCTGTTGCTGAGTATGGGGAAGTGGGGACTGGCGACGAAGGTAAAAAAAATACCGCTAACAGGGCACGGAAAATGCAATAGCAAAAAGAAGGAAGGGCTGGAGGGGAGGGGGCACGAACGATGGGATAGAAAAGAAGAAGAAGGAAGAACTGGAAGGTGGGTGGGTGGGGGGATGGAGCTGGGGGGAGCTTTTGGTTTTTCAGTATTGAAGGTTGATTTTTTTCGCACCTAGTCCAGAAATTCGATCCTCATCCTCTGACCGACGACACTGGCTGAAGTATGTAATCACCTCAGGCCACTGATGTAGTTCTAAGCTGTTGACTTAACGTTGAAAACACGTCCCAAGGGCTGTGTAGGGAAGTAGGTAAATATTGCATCGTGTTGTTGGAGGGACGGAAGGGAAGCAATTGAAAGGATAGTGGTATTGTGTTGGCAGTTGAGTGTAATTACGAACGATAAAAAAAACTTCCGATTGTCACAATTTGTTTTCGTCCTCTTCTTTTGGTTCTCCCCCCCCCCCTCCCCCTCTCTTCCCGCGCCCTTTCCTTCTCTTTCTCTCTCTGTTTGTCTCTCTGTCTCTGTCCGTCCATCTGTCTCTCTCTTTGTCTCTGTCTGTGTCTGTCTGTCTGCCTCTGTCTTTATGTGTCTGTCTCTCTGTCTGTGTCTCTTTATCTTAGTCCGTTTGTCTGTCAGCCTCTCCCCCCCCCCCCCTCTCTCTCACACACATATCCATCTCTTTTCTCACCTGCCCCCGCCCCCTCCCACTTCCCTATCTCGCCTCATTCTCTTTATACCTCGGTCTCTCTTTCTCTCTCCTTTTCTCTCCCCTCCCCCTCCTTCTCTCTCTCTCTCTCTCTCTCTCTCTCTCTCTCTCTCTCTCTCTCTCTCTCTCTCTCTCTCTCTCTCTCCAGTGGATTTCTGATCTGAGAGTGAAAATCCCCGAACTAGGCAGAACACAGGATTGGAAGCTGTTCACACCAATAATTACAGCAACAACTCTAGGTTTGAGGTAGGGCGGTTGGTTATTAACCTGGTGGCTTTTTTTTTCCCCAAAGACCTAGCAAGCTTCACAGAGAATTAGAGCCTTGGACAACCCATTTTGTCTGGCGCCAGTGAGAGCTGAGACCTCCCGTGATTCGATTAGCTCCCCTGCTTGTATTAGAGGGTTCAGGTCAAGCGGGAGAATCTGTCTGTGATCGGCCTTCGAGTAGCCAAGGTCGCGTGCGGCTTCTGGGGTCGGTGTCTTCGTGATGATTCTGGGATTGGGAGCAGATTGCTCGGGAGGGTTTTGGTGTGTGTATACGTGTGGGTGTGGGTGTGGGTGCGTTGATGGATGCGTGGGTGGGTGGGTGCGTGCGTGTGTGTGTTTGAGAGAGAGAGAGAGAGAGACTCTGACTCTTGACTCTTGACGCGCGCTTTCACGCCGCGCCATTTATTGTGAGGCCCTCGGCCCGTCCACAGGAGTACGCAACATACATTTCAACATGACAAAAACGTTTGATTGAAACGTTGATTGTAACATAATTTGTTTTCTGATTAGAGTTTCTGTTCTTCCTATAAGTATTACTATTACATACGGGTTTCTCTGGTTTTTAAGGCATAGAAGATGTACATTGCAATATCTCTTATGGTTTCGGTGTTATCGTTTTGTAGCAGACTTTCCAATGTGAT
>CM031605.1:17908048-17910548 GCA_018398815.1 Conus ventricosus
AAGTATTGATACTTTGTCGTCTTTATCTTCAACCCTTGGGATTGGGAAGAAGTAAGATGGACCGGGGCGACTTTCTGTTTTTTGAAATAGTTTAAATTCTATCTCTGTCGTCTGAAAATTCTACGCTAGTTATTTTTTCTCTGTCACTCTCTTTGATTACGCCTTTTATTGATTAATTGATTGATTTATTTATCTTATTTAGTCGCTTTCATTACTCCCTTCTACTTTCCTGCGTTTGTGGCCCGTCCTCCTACCCTGTTTGCACCTTTTTCTCTTACCACAAAGAACAGCATGGTGTTTTTGTTGTTCTTGTTGTCATCTGGTGTCAGGGTAGTGCGAGTTGAATCACGACGGTGGGGTACTAAGTGTCCATTCCATACATTATGGAAAAATGTATGCATAAGCAGAATATCAGTCAAAAAATGGCTACTTTAGCATCGTGCCCAAGGCACATTGTAAGATTAATTCATAAATCAAGGCTGGATACTTGGAACACTAAATATTCTCATGGTATTACTTGTGTCTGCAGAGAAAACATTTCTGTGCGTCATCTTTTGTTTGAATGCTCAGTGTTGACCTCGCTCTATCAGGAGGAAGATATTGAGATGACTAACTTTGACAATGTCAGTACTGTCTTATATGGTTCATATGTTGCTGAAATTGCCGTGGTTATTTCGCAGTCACAGGTTGCAAAAATTTTATAAAGATCAACAATTTTGTGTACCACTAGGGTATTTCACTTATATAAATATGCATATATCAGATGTGGGTTTGAAAGTACTAACGTGGATGATAAGTTAAGTGTGGAGGTGTTTTTTTAATTAATTAATTATTTTTTCAAAATAAAGTGTCTAATATCTGGCGATGAAAAGACATTGAATAAACCACTGAACTGAACTGTGTCCATTCCACTCTGCTATGTGCTAACAGGTCGCTTCTAATACTTTTTTTTGTATTATAAAAGTAGATTTAGTCATTGTGTTCACATCTTGGTTGACAAATCAGGCAGATTGATAGGCGCCCTCAGCACGGCCTAGTTGTGTCCAGTTCACCTTGAGGATGTCAGTCAGATGGCGATCGTGTCATTTTGCAGATAGTTGACTTCGTTTCTCTCTCTCTCTCTCTCTCTCTCTCTCTCTCTCTCTCTCTCTCTCTCTCTCTCTCTCTCTCTCTCTCTCTCCCGTCCCTCCCTCCCATATGACGGCCCAGCAGGGGTCCTCTGCAGCCGACCAGGCTTAAATGAAACTGAAAGAGGAAGAGGGCTTGTGTTGTTCGGTAACATTCAATTGTTACAATCCATACGTCAGTGTGGAAAAATAATTGGCCCTTTCCCTCCTTATGTGGAGGGGAAGTAGAAGGAATCACCCTAGACTGTCATCACTGATTGTCTCCCCCTGTACTCTCTATGGGTCTGTGTTTCTATTTACTTGTGAAAGCTTTTCTTTTCCTTTGGAAATTTTGCCAGGGATGACGTTCTTGTCGCCTTGGTTCTTTTGTGTGTGTGTGTGTGTGTGTGTGTGTGTGTGTGTGTGTGTGTGTGTGTGTGTGTGTGTGTGTTAGGGGGAGGAGGGGGTGAAACAGGGGGAAGGGTGGGCGGGGAAGGAAGCGCACACTGTAGATAGGACTTCGACTTCATTGTCTCATCCGAAATGTAGAACTCTGGACTACACATCAGATCTGATGGCTAGAGTTCAAAAGTAACAAACACATAAGCTTTAAAGTAATTAAAACAAATCCAGACTTTGGAAGGATTTCGCTGAGCATCATGGTACACAATTTGAAATTCTGCACGTTTTTTTTTTCTCAAGAGAGTCAAGAAGGAAAGAAACATAGCCCAAAATGTAAAAAAAAACAAACAAAAAAAAAACAGACGTAGATAAGCTGCAGAACTTCTTTTGGCCATTTATAGCAGTTGAGTTTAATGAGGCACGATGTATCAGGTCTGCAGAGCGCGTATGTTTATAAAAGTACAGAAGAAAAGAAAGAAAATATTATGATTTGTTGAGTATTGAAATAAGTCATATGATGTCCCCCTCCCTCCTGGATTAAAAGGTGGTTCTTGGACTGCATGCATTAGAAAGGATGTAATGGAGAGGAAGATAACGCCACAAAAAAAAAAAAAAGATAAGAAAGAGCCTTCCGCTGCACGCCGAGATTTTCCTACTTGCCAAGTGAGTGCCTTGTGTGCAAGACCAACCACATCCACACATCCAGAGTGGTCTGTTCAGGGTCTGCACGGTACAGGCAAACCCGAAAACATCGCCAGAGACACGGGAGATTTCCCCAGTCATTTGAAACTCGGGGGAAAAAAGTGAGATTTTAACTAGAAGTCAGGCAGTTTAATTGAATTTAATAGTGCTCTGAACTAAAACGACAGTACGCTGAAAACTGAAAATAAAGTGTGTGAGAAACTCTTGTATTATTGCGCTGTCGAAGGTACATTGATTAAGGACAAAATGATTTTGGAAGGTTTTTGAAAAAAACAATGTTTCAGAATATG
>CM031605.1:17915548-17920548 GCA_018398815.1 Conus ventricosus
GGTGCTGGGCGTTTATTATTACCATTATTGTAAAGTGTTAGGTGCTGTGCATTTATTATTACCATTATTGTTATTACTGTTTAAGACAACTGCTCAACAGGAAAGCTTTAGGTGCTGTGTTTATTATTATTATTATTATTATTTTATTATTACTACTGTTATTATTATTATTATCATCATCATCATCAGCATCATCATCATTACTGTAGTTGTTGTTGTAGTTATGTTTTTGAAGGCATCATATTCACCGTGCGATGTAAACTGTAGAGCACTGAGTTGTGGAGTAGTGGTGCATGGGCAGAAAAAGAGCGAGCGCCAAAAGTTTTCACTTTCACTCGAGGTTCGTGTTCTAGAGACACAACTTGTTCAGTATTGTAACAGTTGTCGTTATCATCATCATCATCATCATCATCATCATCATCATCATCATTCATCATCTCATCATTATTATTAGTAGCATTTTATAATCATTATCATTGCTATTATTATCATTATTATCAACATTTATTATTATTATTATTATTATTATTATTATTATTATCATCAACATCATCATCATTGTCACGGACAGAAAAAGAAAAACCGAAGTCGTGGTCAGTCGCCAGCCAGTTTGTTTGGACATAAGCTCCAACTCAAATATCCTGGTGTCCAGGCAGACGACTTAAGGTGTCGCGTCAGCCAATTAGGCATAGCGGAGAGGCTCCACGGAGACAGCACTGTCCGGCAGACGGACTAAGTAGCTTAGCCGACGTCTCGATAGGTCTGGCCAGACGGGTCTCGGCGCCTGGGTCAGACTGATCCGGTTAATTTGCAGGACCAGCGCCCACAAGTTAAGTCGGACGTCGCCGGTTGAAGTAGGAAGGGGGAAGGTATTGTGTGGTGGGGGTAAAATCAAGCTAATTACAGACCTGTTTACTTCCGTTTTCGCCGGGAGATTCTCCCGTTTTCGTAGGTCACATCCGGTCTCCGGTCATAGCATCGATCTCCCGATGTCCGATTTGGTTTTCTCCCGGTTTGCGCCGTCTACGCACTCGGCAGTTTGAAACAAGGCACTTTCGAAAGAAACCCGAGGTCCGCTCGCGCTACGGCACTAGGCCTAGGCCTAAGCGACGCATAGATAGGTTAGCATCACGCCGGCAGCACACATGCTGCCTAGCGTACAGTACAAAGATGTTTGTCACTCTTTAGTGCGAAAGGCGCGAAAAGTATCTGCATTCAAGATGGCGGCGAAAGAAGCGAAGCTCCCTGAAACGGACAGTGAAGATGACACTACTAGGCGTGAAGATAGCCATGGAAGTGGAAAATCATCGGCGAAAAAGAAGAAATATTTACAACGATTCAAACCATCGTACTCGAAAGATTTTCCGGGATTAGTGGCATCACCCAAAGGCGAAGATTTTGCGTTTTGCGAAAGTGCAATGTTCACTTCGGAATTGGGCACGGCGGACAGCACGACATAAAACGCCACATCCAGACTGAGAACCACAAGTCGAACGCCTCAAGCAGCGATGGTAGACGGATAACTTAATCAGTTATCAAGATCGGCAGTCTGAATGATGGTCAGTTCCTAGCACTCTCCCATGTCATGAGGGGCATCCTGACCATTCTCACTGCGAGAGGGTGTTCTCTTGTGTGAGGAAAAACCGAACAAGCCAGAGAGCCAGCCTTGGGGATTCCACCGTGGAGAGTCTGCTGATCCTCAAGTCCACCCCCAATGACTTGGTGGAGGATGTTCAGAGTTTCTCAGAAACCTCTCTGAAGAAGCTGAAGTCTGCTTATGCCAGCAGCCTGAAGCAGTGAGATCCTTTTCAGTCATGTCTGTCCCCCATCTCCACCACCTCCCTCCCACCTACCCCTTCTTCAGAGTGTGATAATAGTAAATACCCAAGTTCTGTATTTTCTTCCTATCCCCACCCATACTTCAAAGTGAGATGACATTCTGATTCAAGGACTGTGGTTTTTCCTCCTACCCCACCCCCCTACTTCAAAGTGAGATGACATTCAAGCACTGTGGTTTTTCCTCCTATCCCCACCTCTACACCAATGACCTAAGTTCTGCAAGTATGAGAGTATGGGCTATTTCAGCGCTTCTTTGAGTTTTTGTTTTTCTTTCTTTGTTTGCTTTAATAACATTTTAGCTTACTTTTTAAAGCTGTCATATTATACTCTCAATTAAATACTGCTATGAGTTGATATTGTACTCTTTGCCTAAGAAGAAATGCCGCGAAGAAAAAACGCCGCGAAAAAATCTACTGACTTGACATGCAAATCTACTGACTTGGGAGGTCCAATCTACTGAGCAAGTGAATAGGGGGGTAAACAGGTCTGTAATTAATTAAATGACCCATTGACCACCACAGAGAGCAAGGCTAGTAGATGTGACTTGACGATTTGAATGTCCAATGGAATTAGAGGGAGGTAACCTCAGTAGAAGGCGGGAAAATACTGACCAATGGTTCTCACCCTTTGACACATGGGATGAGAATAAGAAAGCGATGCGTGAGTGAGAGGAAAAAAAGGAAAAGAAGACAGACAGAGAGAGAGGAAGAGGTTCTGGGTGTAGGCTCTGCACGAGAGAAGGGCAGGGAGATGAGGGGGGAGTGAAGAGAACCGCGTTGAAGCATTAGCACCAGATAGAGTCTGCAGAGGAAGGACTAAGGAGAGATGTGGAGAGAGAGAGAGTTGCTAACTGATGAAGAGAAAAAAAAAAGAAAAGAAAAAAAGAAAAGAAAAGCAACCATGTCCATTTGATAGAGCAGACTAGAAGAGAGAGAGAGAGAGAGTGCAATGCGTTAATGCAGGAAGAAAGAAAGGAGAACAGATCGATGTCTGATAGTCACTGTTCAATCTGAACCGGGGTTCGACCTCATACTTGGCCGCGCCACTTTCATCAGCAGTCCAACCTGACAAACGCCAGCGGTCTAACCTGACCAGTGCCAGCAGCCCAACCTGACCAGTGCCAGCAGTCTAACTGACCAGTGCCAGCAGTTGTGTTGTGCTTGTGAAAGTGACAGTGAAAAGCAAAGAAAGAAGAAAAGGAAAGACAGTGATTCGTAATTAGTCTAAGATCACCTGACCAGGTAAAGTAGAAATCCATTTATACCCGGGTTAGTTATGATGATTTAGATAAATGGTTTTGTGAAGTTCAAGGAAAGAGAGAATGTTTTATTCTGTTTGACTCTATTCGCATTGATGTTTGTTTTCATGATTATGTGTAGTAAAGTTATAGACTTTACTAGTGGCTTGATGTGACGAATGCATGATATATGAATGAGATTGTAAGCAAGCTGTGAGTATGTTTGGGCTGTGCGCTAGTCCTTCCTCCACTGACATACCCGAGGTTGACAATCATTATTATTATTATTATCATTATTACTATTATTATCATCATTATTGTTATTGTTATTATTATTATTATTATTTATTATTATTATAGTTGAAGTAGTATTATGAGCTGCTTGTTATTTTAAGAATGATCTGTGGAGGTCGACCTGGTTTTATAAACTTGCTGTAGGTCACTCTTGTTTTTGTGTGTTTGTTTTGAACACGACGCGTGTCGTTTCTCGTAGTGCCCAAACAGATGGTGTCTCGTCACAAGACTGGCTGTTGCAGAGCAGATGAAGTATTCTCACCAACATTGCTTGGTGCCGGAAAGCACTGCCAAATAAATGCTCAAACACACACATATGCCCGCGCTCACGAAATCATGCACGCGCGCACTCCCACATGCATGCGCAGACATGCCTATACATGTTCATGTGCGCACTCATGCACGCGCGCGCTCGCGCTCACGCACGCGCACATGCACGCACGCACGCTGACCGTTGCATGTACATGTATTCATTTGCACGCACGCACGCACGCGCACGCACGCGCGAGCGCACGCACGCACGCACGCACGCACGCACGCACGCACGCACGCACGCACACACACACACACGCACACACGCACGCACGCACGCACGCACGCACGCACGCGCGTGTATGTCGCATGCACACACAGATCTAAGGCAGGAATGCTACTAACGGTTCGGCTTCTATTCGTGAAGGAACAGTAGCACCGTAAAACTTTAGGTTCACATAAGACACTCGCGGCACAGCTCTGAACATTGCCGTAGGCTGCGTTAGGGCCCCACGAATGACTGCCGAGCCTTCAAAATAATAATAATCAAACAACAACAACAAGATAAAAGAAACTTCTTGTTGTTTTCAGAAGGTTAGTGGCCAAAGATACCTAGGGGAGGGAGGAATGAATCGACTGGTTGGTCTATGTGTGTGGGACCACTTCCCGATCAGTCCTTTTCCTGTCTGGTCCGCCTTCATCCCCCCCCCCTCCCTCTCTTCCCGCTTCCTTCATACCCCTCCGCCCTTCCAGACAGCCCCAACACCATCGCTTGTTCTCACACTCTCCAAAGCTCCACTCTTCCAGCAATATTCCTGAAAAGCGTACAACATCAATTGAAATAACATCCACACTAAAATCGTTTTTCAGTGTTAGTTAATCTGCTTAGCTTGCCATCCAGTGGGCAAATTGTCTCCCCTGTAGAGATGCCTGGAGGGTTGGGATTTCTGTCAATTGTAAATATGCAGCACACTCCTTCTCCACCTCCAGCCTCCCCCAAACCCTCCAGCCTCCGCCGTTCTCTTTCTCCCCGCGTCTCGATTGAAAAAAAAAAAAAACGAACGTTGGAATTTTTTGATTTCCTATGGCTTCTTTGCCTTTCTGTTTCCCCATGTCTTCTGTTTTATTGTAGACTGCTCATTTCTCACTGCGTTTCTGATTCCCCTTGTCTTCTGTTTTATTGTAGACTGCTCTTTCTCACTGCGTTTCTGTTTCCCCTTGTCTTCTGTTTTATTGTAGACTGCTCATTTCTCACTGCGTTTCTGTTTCCCCTTGTCTTCTGTTTTATTGTAGACTGCTCTTTCTCACTGCGTTTCTGTTTCCCCTTGTCTTCTGTTTTATTGTAGACTGCTCATTTCTCACTGCGTTTCTGTTTCCC
>CM031605.1:17925548-17928048 GCA_018398815.1 Conus ventricosus
GAGGACACCACTGTACCATTTCAGCTGGACTGGCAACAGTGAGCCCCAAGACATGAGGACACCACTGTACCATTTCAGTTGGACTGGCAACAGTGAGTCACAAGACATGAGGACACCACTGTACCATTTCAGTTGGACTGGCAACAGTGAGTCTCAAGACATGAGGACACCACTGTACATTTCAGTTGGACTGGCAACAGTGAGCCTAAGGACACGAGGACACCACTGTACCATTTCATTTGGACTGGCAACAGTGAGCCTAAGGACACGAGGACACCACTGTACCATTTTAGTTGGACTGGCAACAGTGAGCCTAAGGACACGAGGACACCACTGTACCATTTCAGTTGGACTGGCAACAGTGAGCCTAAGGACACGAGGACACCACTGTACCATTTCAGTTGGACTGGCAACAGTGAGCCTAAGGACACGAGGACACCACTGTACCATTTCAGTTGGACTGGCAACAGTGAGCCTAAGGACACGAGGACACCACTGTACCATTTCAGTTGGACTGGCAACAGTGAGCCTAAGGACACGAGGACACCACTGTACCATTTCAGTTGGACTGGCAACAGTGAGCCTAAGGACACGATGACACCACTGTACCATTTCAGTTGGACTGGCAACAGTGAGCCTAAGAACACGAGGACACCACTGTACCATTTCAGTTGGACTGGCAACAGTGAACCTCAAGACATGTGGACACCATCTGCTTTGGCACTCCGAGAAACAACCACTCCACTTGAAAAACAAACAGACGCACGTACGCACGCACGCACGCACGCACGCACGCACACCACGCACGCACGCACACATCCGCGCACCCGCGAGCGCGCACGCACACGCACCAAAGCAACTAGCCCACTGCAAGTGTGTGTGTGTGTGTGTGTGTGTGTGTGTGTGTGTGTGTGTGTGTGTGTGTGTTGTGTGTGCGCGCGCGCGCGTGCTCTGCTGTTGTTGGTGGTGTTTTTTTTAATAATTCAGTCGTGGTAGTAATAGTAGCAGCAACTGCAGCAGCAGCTGTGATTTCATTTTACGCTTTTTCACAAAATTATGTGATATTGGGTGGGTGGGAGTGAGTGAGAGAGAGAAGAGAGAGTGAGAGAGAGGAGAGAGAGAGAGAGAGGGAGAGAGAAGAGAGAGAGAGAGAGAGTGAGTGAGTGAGTGTGTGAGGAAATAACTAATAGGCCTACACAGCACGTTTTCTGCTCACGACGGTTCCTGGCCCTAATTCTGCTTTAGAAGGATTTGGGACGGAAAAGTGGGGCATGGATTGGTTGGAGAAGGAAGGACATCACCTCCCTCCCCCCCACCCCCGCCCTTTTCGAGAGAGAGAGGAGAGATGGGGAGGGGAGGGGTTACGAGACAGACAGTAGTTCATTCATAATCCGCGAGCCTCTCGCCCGGAAGTAAGGTCCCATAAATGCGGAAATCATGATCGCCTTGAGTTCTTGAGCTGATTATATACACACTCGTACACGCATACTCAGCGAGAGAGAGAGAGAGAGAGAGAGGAGAGTGTGTCATCAAGGAGGTATCACTGCGGTCGGGCTAGTACATACACACTACCGACATCTGCTAAGATTTGAGACCACACTGCGCACGATTTAAAGCTGATGGATAACTCAGTTAATGTTTAAAGTGAGAGAATAGTGGCTATGATCTTGTTTGCTGAGGTGGTTCTTCAGATTTCTTATGACATCAGATCAAGCAAGTCGTAAACCGGCTCCTATCCTTGGCATGCCTCTCAGTGCGTCTGCTCTCTCGTTGCCTTTAACACCTACATGTCCTGGGCAGTACATCCGTATGAGTCTCTCCAATGGAAGGCTGCCCATTGCTTCATTCCAAGCAGGGCTACCGATTCCACTTGGCACTTTTTGAAGCAGGTTCGTGGAGCCAGTCGTTATCATGGCTTGTTGGGTTTTAAACAGGTCTGTGGATGAGAGCCAGTGGAGCGCCTGTGACACTGCGTCTACCTCCACTGTTAGACTGCAGGTTGTTACATTGTATGCACCATTGTCCTCTTGGATAAGTTGGGATATTTTGCTTCCCTGTGTATTCCCAGCCTGACTTGCTTTCGGTTACGGTACCGTCGGTATATAGAATAATGTTTTCTTCTGCGCTTTTTGTTTCCTTGACTGCCGCATGTAATGGGTTTGGGGGATTTTCAAGCTGCAGAATATGCCTTCAGCTGTTCTAGCTTGTGTCTGACCTGCTTTGAAGGAAGGTCAAGCAGGTATTGCATAGTTAGTAGTGCTGAGAGAGAGAGAGAGAGAGAGAGAGATGAGAGAGAGAGAGAGAGAGAGAGTGAGTGGGAGTGAGTGGTGAGTGAGTGAGTGGTGTAGTGATGAGTGAGTGAGTGAGGTGAGGAGAGAGAGAGAGAGAGAGAGAGAGAGAGAGAGAGAGAGAGAAGAGAGAGGGACACTCTGACCCTTCACTTTCTTTGTCTAAACGACCCTTGGAACTGATACCGAAGGAAAAGACATTCATTTTGATC
>CM031605.1:17933048-17944708 GCA_018398815.1 Conus ventricosus
TCACCACTGGTTGGTGTACTCGTACGTTTAGTAGATAAACTGTGTACCAACTTTTTCCGGGTCTATAAGGTAACTGTTTTAGTGGTGCTAAAACATATCAGAAAAAGAAATGGCTGAAGAAAGTTTTACCCCATAGAGAAACTAGCAAGTTTGGGGAAAGAAATGGGATATGCAGGAGATGAGCTGCGTAGATTCATTGAAACTCAGCAGAAGACTGAGAGAGATGAAAGGGCTGAAAGAAGGAAGTTTGAAAGGAACAGCTCGCAGCTGTCAAAGTAATCTAGAGGCAGAAGCTGCTGCATCGAAGGCTAAAGCAAATGCAGCAGACGCAGAGAGTGCAGCTGCTAAAATGAGAGCAGATGCAGAGAGTGCAGCTGCCAGAGCAAGAGCAGAGGCAGAAAGTGCAGCTGCCAGAGCTAAAGCAGATGCAGAGAGTGCAGCTGCCAGAGCTAAAGCAGATGCAGAGAGGGCGAGAGCAGAAGCAGATCGGAGATTTTAGCCAAACAAATTGAGTTGGAAAGAATAAAGTCTGAAAATCGCAGTGAAATAGACACCAGTTCTGAGTCAGTAGGCCGCAGACAAAGTTGCGCACCTAGACTTAAACTCCCACTGTTCAGAGAAGAAACTGATTCAATCGACGCCTATATCAGTCGGTTTGAATCGGTTGCCGAGCACGAGGGCTGGCCCGAAGATTAACTGGGCAATAAACCTGTCTGCCTTGTTGACAGGTCGTGCGTTACACACAGTTTCCACCTTACCCAAAGGTGATCAGAGAGATTTTGACAAGGTGAAACAAGCAGTACTAAAGGCATATGATTTGACTGAAGAAGGTTTTAGGCGTAAGTTTCGCGAAGCGAGAATCGAACAGGGTGAGACATACACACAGTTCGGTGTTTAGACTGGATCACTATTTCAACAAATGGGTAGAAACTTAGTGGAGTAGACAGTGATTTTGAAGGCCTCAAGACACTGGTGATGAAGGAACAGATACTTGATGGTTGTGGGACGGGCCTCACAATCCACATTAAGGAAAAAGGTGCAACCACAGTAGCTGAGGTACTTGAGACAGCTGAGACATACCGGGAAGCGAGGCGTGATTTGCCTGAACAAGAGGAAAGCCTGGAAGCATATTCAGAGGATAGCAGGCCAGCACATGACTCACGCAATGAGTCAGCAGTACACACCCGTAGGCCCACAGCGTCACGTGAGCAAACAAGGGTGAAAACCAATAGCCACGTGGCTAGGAATGAGCGTACCTGTTTTCTGTGCAATAAGACAGGGCACTTGGCTAGGGATTGTATATTTAAGTCACAGAAGGCAGCAGCGATGAGGATCAGGGCCAAGAGAGAGGCAGGTAGAAAAGATGAACAAGATGACGTGTTATTTTGTCTGGATTGTGCTGTGTTCACCGATTCAGGCGATAACATGGATGTGCACAAAGGCAGAGTGGGGGAAAAATGTGGTTAATGTCATTAGAGAACTCTGGGTGCACTGGTGTCATGGTGAAGGAGTCCCTGGTTGAGAAGGACAATTCACAGGAAAAACACAGAGGTGTAGACAAATAGATGGAAAAGTAGCAGAATTCAAAACGGCCCAGGTGTTTATTGCTACACCATTTTATAGTGGAAGTGTACAGGCTTTGGCTGTTCCGAAGCCGCCGTATGATCTGGTGATTGGGAACATCGTAGGAGCACGTGGGTACGGAGACCCAGACGCTGACTTTTGTGTCGAATCGGAGAAAAGGGAACCACGTGAGGAAAAGGCCCCAGGCGGTCACACACTTCAGAACGCAATGTAGCGTGTCCAGTGAGACCAACCCTCTCACTTGCGAGCAGAACAAAAGGGCGACTACTCGCTCAGTAAACTGTTTGGTCTTGCTCACAGAGGGCAGAAGAAGAATGTTAAAGAGGGTACAATCGGATTCGGTTAGACAACGGCATATTGTACCGAACTTTTACTCATTCGCGTTCGGGAAAAACGAAGATGCAGGTTGTCGTTCCTAGGCAACGCAGAAAGGCGGTGATGTCCGAAAAACATGTGACGTCAGCCTCGGGCCATCTCGGTAAGAAGGCCTCACAAAGGCAGTGACGCAAGAGTACTACTGGCCCGGTATCCTTGGTGATATCAGGCGTTTCGGTGCGCATTTGCAACACATGTCGCGCGGAACGACAACCTGGTGTTAGAGAGTGAAGAAAGAGTGACGGGACCGTAGTCCAAAATAAAAATAGTTGGGCGAAAAGCCGGGCACTGTAAATATGTAGTGTATGCGTGACGTGGCTGGTTGCCGGCCACGTGTATGAAGAGAAAGGGAGAGAATTTCCGTAGAAACATAACGTTTATCTTTATATGGCCACACGACTTAGAGCTGGTGGAGATTTCTGATTTATGTTGATATTTGCTTTGATAGTGTGTATGTATTGATTTTTCTCTATAATTTTTGTTGCAAGACAAATCTTGGTGCGTTCTCTGGTGTAAGTAGGCTTATGAGAGGCCGATATTAGCACTGGTTTTAAATGGGAAAATTATGAGTTTCATCTCCTTGAATGTTAAGTTTTAGCCAATGCAGGGCATTGTCTTCGAGTGGGGGGAATTTGTCAAGGAGCGTGAAACCTCTCACAAAAGGCATTAGACTCTTGGAGACAAAGGGACATTGTACGTGGTATACAAATAAGTAATTGACCAATTAAACCAGGGTACGTTACCCACCGCACACGGCCGAAGATGGTCAGATGACAAACAACACTAGGAGAGAGTTCGGACCTGCCCAGTGGCGAAAGGGGAAGGGTTGTAACCACTACGACCTCGGGGCCCCAAGTGAGTGCTAAATGCTCGGTCAGCTGAGGTTCTTGTGTAAACAGTCAGTGAAGAGCAGGGGGCCTTGGATTTGTTCAGATGGTATTGCCGTGGGTCACTGTGTTGGTTCTATTGTCAGGCTGGCTGAATGCGTGTGGAGGTTGTAGTAACCCTCCTTAAGTAATTACTGTGTTAACTGACCACCGAAGTCGGCGGGAATGTTCGATGTCCATCTGGGGCTAAGAGTGTGTTTGCTAATCAATTAGGTAGGGGTGTGTGTAAATGCTGATGTGTGTGGAATGTAGCGAGTGGAGAATTCAGGGTACTTGTGAACTAGGGGCTTGAGAAGCAGCGTGGACAAAGGCATGGCCGAAGGGGAATCCTTTGTTTCCCTCCCTATATAAACTGAGGGAGAAACAACGTGTCGAGAGAACAACACCAGGAGAGAGAGAGAGAGAAGGCTGAGGAGAGAGAGAGAGAGGAGAGGAGTGAGCAGGACAGAGAAAGGGTCGAGAGAAACGTGGTCTGGGAGATAGAAGAGACAGCTAAGTTTAGGGTTGAAGACAAGCTGGAAGAGAAGGAAAACTAAGTTTGAAGCCCAGAGGTGGGTGAAGACAGACAAACTGAATTTGAACCAGAGGTGGGTGAAGAAGACGAAGAAGAAGAGTTCGACGTCGAGATCCCAGAGACGACCACGACGACCCAGTCCTGAAGCCTGGAGCCAGTCAACCAAGGGCATCACCATCAAGCAGTGCTGAAGAAGACGTGAAGAGACTTTTTTCAAGAAACTGTGGTGTGGTGTGAAAGCGTGGTTGTGTGTGTGAAAACCTGGCCAGGTAAGAAGTCATTTTATTATAACCCGGGATTAGGATGTATTGATCTTTTATGTTTTGATATTTCATTGTGTGTGATTTGATTGTACATGATTAATTATAAGTAGCATAGAAATTGTATTTCTTGTTCTCAGTCGTGTTAGAAGAGAAACGAATGCGTGACATCCCATTCCAGAGAGAGGTGAATGTTTGGTGTGCGCATGAGTGTGCATATGCGTGTATGAGTGCAAAGATAACCTTGGTGTGTTATGCCTGACTAATAATACATCAACTTAGTGCACTTAAGCAATACCATCACGATTTCCCCCGTCCTGGACACTCTCTCTCTCTCTCTCTCTCTTCTCTCTCTCTCTTCTCTCTCTCTCTCTCTCTCTCTCTCTCTCTCTCTCTCTCTCTCTCTCTTCTCTCTCTCTCTCTCTCAGACGAATGAGTTCATTTCATGCACACCGGCCACAATTCCTCAGAAGAAAAGAAAAACCTAAATTCCTCAGAAGAAAAGAAAAACCTATGAGCACTGTGAAAAGCACCGTCAGTCACTCCCGTGTGGATACTGCACACACACACACACACACACACACACACACACACCACACACACACACACACACACACACACACCCGCGCACGCACGCACGCACGCACGCGTGCGCGCACGTACGCTCGCACGCGCGCACGCTCGCGCGCGTGTGTGTTTAGTGTGTGTGCGCACCCTCGTGCGCGCGCGCGTGTGTGTGTGTTTCACTGTGTCTTCGCGCGCGCGAACGGGAGCGAGCGCACTTTTTATATTAGGAATTGGCCAGGTTTTGTTTTTTAACGTTCAACTATAATTTGTACATCGTTTAGCTTTCAACATGTCTTCACCCCCCAGGTTAATATGAAGTTTGCGGTCAGTGGGGACACTGTCTCAAAACAACATGACACGAGTTGACATGCGCGCTGATATATGTTTATGTGCGTGTGCCTGTATGCATGCACGCATACAGTGTGTGTGTGTGTGTGTGTGTGTGTGTGTGTGTGTGTGTGTGTGTGTGTGTGTGTGTGTGCGTGCGTGCGTGCGTGCGTGCGTGCGTGCTTGTGTGTGTGTGTGCACGTAGACATGCGCCCTCCTGGAAAGACATACTCGTGTTCCGTTCTCGTGTGTGTCCTCGGGCCTGCACTGGGTGTTTTTGTTTTGTTTTTGTTTGTTTGTTGTTGTTTTTTTCGAAGAAGGAGAGTTCGAAAATTCGTAGGTCGCTGTCGTTGGTGGAACATATTGAGACCTACCAGAAATCGAACAACAGAATGTCAAGATAATGTGGAGATTGTGTGCAGTTCACCTTCTGACTGCTGATTCAGCCCTGTCTACATGGGTTATAAAGCGAACAGTCTCGCCAGGCGGATGGCCTTCGAACTAACCATTAGTGGAAGGATACAACAGAATAGAGAGGCCGCCGATCGATCGTTGCCACAGAGAGAGAGAGAGAGAGAGAGGAGAGAGAGAGAGAGAGAGAGAGAGAGAGAGAATGAATCCTCCTCTCTCCCCTTCCTCACTGGACACCCCCTCCCGTTCCCCGTGGTCGACTGGGCTTTTAAGCAATTTGAAATGAAACCGTGGGGCATGGTATCTATAAGGAGACCCAAGCCAGTTGTTTTTCTGTGTCTAAAGTACAGTTCTCAGCAGCCGTTGTCAGGATTGTTTTTTACTGTTGATGTCGAGGTTATTAAACAGTCGAGCTGACCACTCTGTTGGTACAGATGGTCGATCCTTTCATCTCCAGTAGATCCCCTAACTTAGACTGAAAGATTTCCTTTGTATTGATTATTCTTTGACCATGCAGTCTCTCTCTCTCTCTCTCTCTCTCTCTCCTTCTCTCTCTCTCTCTCTCTCTCTCTCTCTCTCTCTCTCTGTCTGTTCATTCTTTTTGGAAACATCTTTTTTTTTCTTTCCAGTTCCACAGTCTGCCGTTCACTTCTTGCTATGGGAAACCGTGGGATTGGGATTTTTCTCCCCGTTATGGTGAGAACACCACGGAATCATACGTGACATGTCTGTTAGATACCATAGATGTAGACAGATACAAGTTTGGATTCATGGTTAGATTTGTTGGTTAGAACACGAGTTCGCCGTCGACAAGTGTTGTGAGTACGAATCAGGCCGAGTCAGGCTGGCGCCTGTCACGAACATTGGTATTTTCACTCTCCATGTTAATGTTGTCGTTCTGGTGGGCTAAAGCAGAATGAAACAGGTGGCTATGGACGTTAAACCAGAATGTCACTAAGTAACACAGCTGACTAAGCCGGATTCTACGATGAGTTTCCCGCAGGAGACGAAATCAGCTCCAGACAGGCGGTAACATATTATGGTTGTGAGCACCACACAGAGGTCGAGGGTTCCCCGCTGCTGTAAGCGACGGTTGGGTGACTGTCACTTCAACGCCTTTTTCATTCCCGTTCCCTTCCCACTCCTGCCCTCTCCTTTTTTTTCACAGTATTTTTAAAAATCATCTTTGCTGAGTTATTATCATAAACAGGAAGGTATATTCTCCGCTGCTGATTTATTCCATTGGGTTATTGCAGATATGTGAGCGTATTTGTTGCCGTCGTGTCAAATTTGTTTTATCTGTCTGTCTGTCAGTCTGTCTCTCTCTGTGCGTGCGTGTGTGGTTGTGTGTGTGCTTGCGTGCATGTATGCGTGCGTACATATATATATATATATATGTATGTATATATATATATATATATATATATATATATATATATATATATATATATATATATATATACTGACTTCCATAAAAAACGCGAAAATTTGAAAGGCTATTTTTCGGGTGAAAAGGGGTGAATATACAATATTGAACCATTGTGGCAAGTTGTTTGGGTCCAAGACTCACGTGCAGTGAAACAATTGTGTGAGCAACACATCATTCCCGGCATTGGAGGGTCAACAAAAATGGCAAACTGGTTGCTGCATGTGAGGCACGTGCACACAATGCAGAGCAAAGTTAACCAGCGACAGTACGCAGGCATGCAGCCTTTATAAAGCCGCGCTACAAGGTAACGACTTGCCGTCTGAGCGCTACAGAGATGCCAAGACGCAGAGGAACGCAATCGTGCCCTAGGCCATCTGGAGGCTGGTGTGGATGCCAGGCAGGTCGCCAACATCTTTAACGTCCACATCTCAACCATCTATCGTCTGCAGCACCGCTGCAGTCACTGGTACCACTGATGATCGTCCCCGGCCAGGCCGTCCTTGGGTCACCACACAAAGGAGGATCGCCATCTTGTTCGAACCCATCTGCGGACAGGCGGCAAACAGCCGCAAAACACTGCTCAACAGGGTGCCTGGGAATCTCCAGCAACGAATCAGCCTCAACACTGGGGCGGCGGCGTCTTCAGGAGAACGGGCTGGCATGTAGGCGTCCTCACAGAGGTCGGTACTGACACCAAGACCCCGGCAGGACAGGCTGCGGGTGGGCACAAGCCCGAACAACTGGCGCAGGCAGCAGTGGGGACGCATACTGTTCTCAGATGAGAGCCGTTTTTAATTGACATGGCTGAGGGGCGCGTCAGGTATGGCGTCGCCCTGGTGAACGCTATGCTGACTCCTGTGTGGTAGAGCAGAACCCCTGGGGAGGCCCGAACTTTTTATGATAGGGGGTGCAATTGGCTTAACCACGCCATAGGACCAGTCATCTTTCAGAAAAAATTGGTCCTGGTCGCGGACGGGGTGTCAATGCACAGCGCTAAAATCCACCAGGTCTCAGACCCCAAATGTCGATCCTTTTTTTGCGCAACACCCAAACTGGACATTCAACAGGACAATGCAGACCAACACCGCCAGGGCCACCCAGCAATTTCTTCAGCTAACAACGTCAATGTGCTGCCCTGGCCAGCCCTCAGTCCCGATTTAAACCCAATAGAACATTTTTGGGATGAACTTGGCAAAACGGTTGGACCTCCTGCGTCCACGACAGCAACGCGGCTCAACTTCACCAGGCCATCGTCCATGTGTGGGCTGGTGTGCCAAGGGGACGCATTCAACCACCTGGCCCCACTCAATGAGCCGCAATTGTCAAGCAGTTGTCAACGAAAATGGTGGCCACACACGGTATTAGGACTTCAAGCTGGTTTGTCACGTGACCTTGGATTTCCACACAAAAGAATATTGCTGATGACATTTTCACACATTACCGGTGTAATGAATTCAAATCACGTTGAATTCCGCTTCCACTCTGTAAAATTGTGACCAATAAAATTCACCCCAACCTTCAGCTCGTTTTGTTTTCGCGTTTTTTATGGAAGTCGTATATATATATATATATATATATATATATATATATATATTTTTATATTATAAAATATATATATATATATATAATATATATAATATATATGTGTGGTGTGTGTGGTGTGTGTGTGTGTGTGTGTGTGTGTGTTATTAACGAACAAAAGGTTTTCATAAAGATGGTAATTTCTGCTTAAACCTAATAAGGTGAAGGTGGATGTAGGGATGGACTGCGGGAATGCCAATGAAGGTGAAGGTGGATGTATGGACGACTGTTGGAATAATAATGTAAGGTGAAGGTGGATGTAGGGGCACTGCCGGAAAACAGTGAAGGTGGATGTAGGGACGACTGTTGGAATAATAATGATAAGGTGAATGGTGGTGTAGGGACGACTGTTGGAATAATAATGATAAGGTGAAGGTGGATGTTTAGGGACGACTGCCGGAATACCGGTGAAGGTGGATGTAGGGATGACTGTTGGAATAATAATGATAAGGTGAAGGTGGATGTAGGGGTGACTGTTGGAATAATAAAAGATAAGGTGAAGGTGGAAAGTAGGGACGACTAAATTTGGAATAATAATGATTTAAAGGGGAAGGTGGATGTAGGGACGACTGTTGGAAAAATAATGATAAGGTGAAGGTGGATGTAGGGACGACTGTCGGAATAATAATGATCAGGTGAAGGTGGCTGAGGGACGACTGCCGGAATACTAAGAATAAGGTGAAGGTGGTTGTAGGGACGACTGTCGGAATAATAATGATCAGGTGAAGGTGGTGTAGTGGACGACTGTTGGAAAATAATGATAAAGGGGAAGGTGGATTAGGGACGACTGTTGGAATAATAATGATAGGTGAGGGGGAAAGTAGGGACGACGTGGAATAATAATGATCAGGTGAAGGTGGATGTAGGGACGACTGTTGGAATAATAATGAATAAGGTGAAGGTGGATGTAGGGACGACTGTTGGAATCATAATGATCAGGTGAAGGGGAAATAGGGACGACTGTCGGAAATACCCAAAAATAAGGTGAAGTGGATGTAGGGATGACTGTCGGGAAAGTCAATGAAGGTGAAGGTGGATGTAGGGGCGACTGCCGGAATGTCAATGAAGGTGAAGGTGGATGTAGGGACGACTCCCGGAATGCCATTGAAGGTGAAGGTGGATGTAGGGATGACTGCCGGAATGTCAATGAAGGTGAAGGTGGATGTAAGAATGACTGCCGGAAGTCAATGAAGGTGAAGGTGGATGTAGGATGACTGCCGGAATACCAATGAAGGTGAAGGTGGATGTAGGGATGACTGTTGAATACCAAGAATAAGGTGAAGTTGGATGTAGGGATGACTCCCGGGAATACCAGTGAAGGTGAAGGTGGATGTAGGGACGACTGCCGGAATACCAGTGAAGTGAAGGTGGATGTAGGGACGACTCCCGGGAATACCAGTGAATGTGAAGGTGGATGTAGGGATGACTGCCGGAGTACCAATGAAGGTGAAGGTGGATGTAGGGATGACTGCGGGAATGCCAATGAAGGTGAAGGTGTATGTAGGGATGACTGCCGGAATGCCAATGAAGGTGCAGGTGGATGTAGGGATGACTGCGGAATACCAATGAAGGTGAAGGTGGATGTGGGGATGACTGCCGGAATGTCAATGAAGGTGAAGTGGTCTGCAGGCAGTTCAGAATAAGTGGTGCTGACGTCAATCCTGGGGGCCAGACTGGTGCGTTACGCAGGTGGTCACCATCAGATACAGATCGTCATCTACTGACGTCATATCTCCCAGTGACGTAGGAGGATGGCGGGGGAGAGAATGTGCGTTAAAGGAGGAGCGTGGGGAGATGAAGGAGTTACTTTGTCCGTAAAGGAAATATCGCTAGAGGTAGTAAACGGTGACATATGCTGCAACTCCTGGCTGATGCTTCTTGCCTTAACCCATTCACACAGCACTCCTACAGACAAGTGGCACAGAGAACAAACAAGGAAAGCACCACAGAAAGTTCCACGCTTAACCATTTACCCGGAGCTGACACGTAATTGATGTGTTTAAGGGTTTGATGCGATGTATTTAGTATGGGGTTTTGTTGTGACGGTTTATTTTGAATTGACAGTTCTTTTCTGTGAGTGCGGTTAAAAAAAAAAAGAAATTGAACTCCGTCTTTTATGTTTCGAATAAATGTTTGTGCATTATATGTCTCTGGAAGGTCTTGGGCAGTTCTGCAATGGGTAAGCGTCCCATACATTGGACGAAATCTATTGTTTTTGACAAGTAGCAGGTGTTTTATGATTATGAGAGACGATGAGAATGGATTGAACTGTCGTTACATGTATAATTCGCCAGATCGCATCTTTCAGTAATTACCATGTCATGTGGAAATCATAATGACAAATATATGATTGTGATCCGAATACGTAGGCGTAGGTGGAGTTTTACGTAAGTTCTGTTTTCATCTTCTACATTCGAGGGCTGCAATCGCCACACACACGTCCAATCCAGTTCTGGACTCTCTGATTGTAAAGCCGATTTTGTCTGGCTCTTGTGGTCGTCACAGTCTGAAATCCAGAGCCTACTTTACTCGGTGACTTGACGTTTTCTGCAACGCAGCAAAACAGTTCTGACACGAGCTAAAGGGGCCTTTAATGTGCGTAGTTCGACTTGACGGAAGCTTTCGGAAGCCATGACAAGTCTAGAGAACTGACCTAAGTTCGGCTGCTCTTAGATGCGTGCAAAGACATACCTCAAAAGATGCGTCGGTACTTTTCTTCATGTGTGTGGTGGACGGATCAGCTCATTACACTCCCCCGGCTCGTTACTCCCCCGGTTAGGGTTAGGGTTAGGGTTAGGGTTAGGGATAGGGTTAGGGTTAGGGTTAGGGTTAGGGATAGGGTTAGGTTAGGGATAGGGTTAGGATAGGTTAGGGTTAGGGATAGGGTTAGGGTTAGGGATAGGGTTAGGTTAGGGTTAGGCGAGCCGGGGAGTAACGAGCCGGGGGAGTAACGAGCCGTTCCGGTGTGGTGAGATGGCGCGAAGACCCGGCAAAGAGAGTGGCTGGTCCCGCTCTGTGGCCTTCACGGGCGTTGACACCACTTAGTCCTGCTAACACATAGCTCAGCGGTGTCGTGGGCCTTAGTCTGGTACACATAGCTCACGGTGTCGGGGCCCAGACACAGCCAGCAGCACCGGTCAGGCGATGTCATGCGGAAGAAGGAAACGAGGATGCTGGTGGCTGCGGTCCCACTGATAATGGTGATGTCTCTCACTCTACCATCTGCGTTGGGAGAAACCGTAGCGGGGCTCTTGAAGCACTTGAAAGGAAAGGTCACACCAAGGCCAACTGGCCGAACGCACGTCATCATTTCTCGCAAACAGAACGCGATGTTTATGGTCGACCCGATCCGACGACCTTTACAGGGTTGTAATGCAAACATTTAGCCTGGGTTAAAGAGCGCTTACGAATTTTCACGGCAGAAGTTGTGTTTTTCGTACAGCCGAACACCTTGATTTCTTCCCTGGTTCGTTTAGGCTGTTAGGCCGACTACGCTGACATACCGAGTCGGTTGGAAAACGTTATAGGTTTTTTACCGGTTTTGAGTCAAAGTTGGGTTTGTCAGAGGATTTTGATTCCGTTTTTTAGGCTACGCCGATGAGAGTTTTTATATTAATAGTCAGAAAATGAATACGGTATCTCAAATTAACCTTGCAAACAAAGTGTTATGTACTTTCTGTTGCTAATCGGGGGATCGTTAATGTACCTTAGGCACGGCGGAGGGG
>CM031605.1:17945708-17953208 GCA_018398815.1 Conus ventricosus
GAGGAGAGAGAGAGAGGGAGGAGTGAGCAGACAGAGAAAGGGTCGAGAAACGTGGTCTGGGAGATGAAGAGACAGCTAAGTCTTAGGGTTGAAGACAAGCTGGAAGAGAAGGAAACTAAGTTTGAAGCCCAGAGGTGGGTGAAGACAGACAAACTGAATTTGAACCCAGAGGTGGGTGAAGAAGACGAAGAAGAAGAGTTCGACGTCGAGATCCCAGAGACGACCACGACGACCCAGTCCTGAAGCCTGGAGCCAGTCAACCAAGGGCATCACCATCAAGCAGTGCTGAAGAAGACGTGAAGAGACTTTTTTCAAGAACTGTGGTGTGGTGTGAAAGCGTGGTTGTGTGTGTGAAAACCTGGCCAGGTAAGAAGTCATTTTATTATAACCCGGGATTAGGATGTATTGATCTTTTATGTTTTGATATTTCATTGTGTGTGATTTGATTGTACATGATTAATTATAAGTAGCATAGAAATTGTATTTCTTGTTCTCAGTCGTGTTAGAAGAGAAACGAATGCGTGACATCCCATTCCCAGAGAGAGGTGAATGTTTGGTGTGCGCATGAGTGTGCATATGCGTGTATGAGTGCAAAGATAACCTTGGTGTGTTAAGCCTGACTAATAATACATCAACTTAGTGCACTTAAGCAATACCATCACGATTTCCCCCGTCCTGGACACTCTCTCTCTCTCTCTCTCTCTCTCTCTCTCTTTTCTCTCTCTCTCTCTCTCTCTCTCTCTCTCTCTCTCTCTCTCTCTCTCTCTCTCTCTCTCTCTCAGACGAATGAGTTCATTTCATGCACACCGGCCACAATTCCTCAGAAGAAAAGAAAAACCTAAATTCCTCAGAAGAAAAGAAAAACCTAAGAGCACTGTGAAAAGCACCGTCAGTCACTCCCGTGTGGATACTGCACACACACACACACACACACACACACACACACACACACACACACACACACACACACACACACCCGCGCACGCACGCACGCACGCACGCGTGCGCGCACGTACGCTCGCACGCGCGCACGCTCGCGCGCGTGTGTGTTTAGTGTGTGTGCGCACCCTCGTGCGCGCGCGCGTGTGTGTGTGTTTCACTGTGTCTTCGCGCGCGCGAACGGGAGCGAGCGCACTTTTTAATATTAGGAATTGGCCAGGTTTTGTTTTTTAACGTTCAACTATAATTTGTACATCGTTTAGCTTTCAACATGTCTTCACCCCCCAGGTTAATATGAAGTTTGCGGTCAGTGGGGACACTGTCTCAAAACAACATGACACGAGTTGACATGCGCGCTGATATATGTTTATGTGCGTGTGCCTGTATGCATGCACGCATACAGTGTGTGTGTGTGTGTGTGTGTGTGTGTGTGTGTGTGTGTGTGTGTGTGTGTGTGTGCGTGCGTGCGTGCGTGCGTGCGTGCGTGCTTGTGTGTGTGTGTGCACGTAGACATGCGCCCTCCTGGAAAGACATACTCGTGTTCCGTTCTCGTGTGTGTCCCTCGGGCCTGCACTGGGTGTTTTTGTTTTGTTTTTGTTTGTTTGTTGTTGTTTTTTTCGAAGAAGGAGAGTTCGAAAATTCGTAGGTCGCTGTCGTTGGTGGGAACATATTGAGACCTACCAGAATCGAACAACAGAATGTCAAGATAATGTGGAGATTGTGTGCAGTTCACCTTCTGACTGCTGATTCAGCCCTGTCTACATGGGTTATAAAGCGAACAGTCTCGCCAGGCGGATGGCCTTCGAACTAACCATTAGTGGAAGGATACAACAGAATAGAGAGGCCGCCGATCGATCGTTGCCACAGAGAGAGAGAGAGAGAGAGAGGAGAGAGAGAGAGAGAGAGAGGGGAGAGAGAGAGAATGAATCCTCCCTCTCTCCCTTCCTCACTGGACACCCCCTCCCGTTCCCCGTGGTCGACTGGGCTTTTAAGCAATTTGAAATGAAACCGTGGGGCATGGTATCTATAAGGAGACCCAAGCCAGTTGTTTTTCTGTGTCTAAAGTACAGTTCTCAGCAGCCGTTGTCAGGATTGTTTTTTACTGTTGATGTCGAGGTTATTAAACAGTCGAGCTGACCACTCTGTTGGTACAGATGGTCGATCCTTTCATCTCCAGTAGATCCCCTAACTTAGACTGAAAGATTTCCTTTTGTATTGATTATTCTTTGACCATGCAGTCTCTCTCTCTCTCTCTCTCTCTCTCTCTCTCTCTCTCTCTCTCTCTCTCTCTCTCTCTCTCTCTCTCTGTTCATTCTTTTTGGAAACATCTTTTTTTTTTCTTTCCAGTTCCACAGTCTGCCGTTCACTTCTTGCTATGGGAAACCGTGGGATTGGGATTTTTCTCCCCGTTATGGTGAGAACACCACGGAATCATACGTGACATGTCTGTTAGATACCATAGATGTAGACAGATACAAGTTTGGATTCATGGTTAGATTTGTTGGTTAGAACACCGAGTTCGCCGTCGACAAGTGTTGTGAGTACGAATCAGGCCGAGTCAGGCTGGCGCCTGTCACGAACATTGGTATTTTCACTCTCCATGTTAATGTTGTCGTTCTGGTGGGCTAAAGCAGAATGAAACAGGTGGCTATGGACGTTAAACCAGAATGTCACTAAGTAACACAGCTGACTAAGCCGGATTCTACCGATGAGTTTCCCGCAGGAGACGAAAATCAGCTCCAGACAGGCGGTAACATATTATGGTTGTGAGCACCACACAGAGGTCGAGGGTTCCCCGCTGCTGTAAGCGACGGTTGGGTGACTGTCACTTCAACGCCTTTTTCATTCCCGTTCCCTTCCCACTCCTGCCCTCTCCTTTTTTTTCACAGTATTTTTAAAAATCATCTTTGCTGAGTTATTATCATAAACAGGAAGGTATATTCTCCGCTGCTGATTTATTCCATTGGGTTATTGCAGATATGTGAGCGTATTTGTTGCCGTCGTGTCAAATTTGTTTTATCTGTCTGTCTGTCAGTCTGTCTCTCTCTGTGCGTGCGTGTGTGGTTGTTTTGTGTGCTTGCGTGCATGTATGCGTGCGTACATATATATATATATTTTATGTATGTATATATATATATATATATATTATATATATATTATATATATATATATATATATATACTGACTTCCATAAAAAACGCGAAAATTTGAAAGGCTATTTTTCGGGTGAAAAGGGTTGAATATACAATATTGAACCATTGTGGCAAGTTGTTTGGGTCCAAGACTCACGTGCAGTGAAAAAAATTGTGTGAGCAACACATCATTCCCGGCATTGGAGGGTCAACAAAAAATGGCAAACTGGTTGCTGCATGTGAGGCACGTGCACACAATGCAGAGCAAAGTTAACCAGCGACAAGTACGCAGGCATGCAGCCTTTATAAAGCCGCGCTACAAGGTAACGACTTGCCGTCTGAGCGCTACAGAGATGCCAAGACGCAGAGGAACGCAATCGTTGCCCTAGGCCATCTGGAGGCTGGTGTGGTGCCAGGCAGGTCGCCAACAAACTTTAAACGTCCACATCTCAACCATCTATCGTCTGCAGCACCGCATGCGAGTCACTGGTACCACTGATGATCGTCCCCGGCCAGGCCGTCCTTGGGTCACCACACAAAGAGAGGATCGCCATCTTGTTCGAACCATCTGCGGGACAGGCGGCAAACAGCCGTAACACTGCTCAACAGGTGCCTGGGAATCTCCAGGCAACGATCAGCCTCAACATGTGCGGCGGGCGTCTCTTCAGGAGAAACGGGCTGGCATGTAGGCGTCCTCACAGAGGTCGGTACTGACACAAGACACCGGCAGGACAGGCTTGCAGTGGGCACAAGCCCGAATCAACTGGCGCAGGCAGCAGTGGGGAGCATTACTGTTCTCAGATGAGAGCCGTTTTTATATTGACATGGTGACGGTCGCGTCAGAGTATGGCGTCGACTGGTGAACGCTATGCTGACTCCTGTGTGGTAGAGCAGAACCCTGGGGAGGCCCGAACGTATGATATGGGGGTGCAATTGGCATTAACCAACGCCATAGGACCAGTCATCTTTCAGAACATTGGTCCTGGTCGCGGACAGGGTGTCAATGCACAGCGCTACATCCACCAGGTGCTCAGACCCCATGTCGATCCTTTTTTTGCGCAACACCCAAAATGGACATTCAACAGGACAATGCAAGACCACACACCGCCAGGGCCACCCAGCAATTTCTTCAGCATAACAACGTCAATGTGCTGCCCTGGCAGCCCTCAGTCCGATTTAAACCAATAGAACATTTTTGGGATGAACTTGGCAGACGGTTGGACCTCCTGCGTCCACGACCAGCAACAGCGGCTCAACTTCACCAGGCCATCGTCCATGTGTGGGCTGGTGTGCCAAGGGGACGCATCAACCACCTGGTCCACTCAATGAGCCGCAATTGTCAAGCAGTTGTCAACGCAAATGGTGGCCACACACGGTATTAGGACTTCAAGCTGGTTTGTCACGTGACCTTGGATTTTCCACACAAAAGACATATTGCTGATGACATTTTCACACATTACCGGTGTAATGAATCAAATCACGTTGAATTCTCGCTTCCACTCTGTACAATTGTGACCAATAAAATTCACCCCCCAAACCTTCAGCTCGTTTTGTTTTCGCGTTTTTTATGGAAGTCAGTATATATATATATATATTTTATATATATATATATAAATATATAATATATATATATATATATATATATATATATATATATATATGTGTGTGTGTGTGTGTGTGTGTGTGTGTGTGTGTGTGTGTGTGTGTGTGTATTAACGAACAATAGGTTTTCATAAAGATGGTAATTTCTGCTTATAACCTAATAAGGTGAAGGTGGATGTAGGGATGATGCGGGAATGCCATGAAGGTGAAGGTGGATGTAGGACGACTGTTGGAATAATAATGATAAAGGGGAAGGTGGATGTAGGGACGACTGCCGGAATACCAGTGAAGGTGGATGTAGGGACGACTGTTGGAATAATAATGATAAGGTGAAGGTGGGTTTTAGGGACGACTGTTGGAATAATAATGATAAGGGGAAGGTGGATGTAGGGACGACTGCGGAAATACCGGTGAAGGTGGATGTAGGGATGACTGTTGGAATAATAATGATAAGGTGAAGGTGGATGTAGGGATGACTGTTGGAATAATAATGATAAGGTGAAGGTGGATGTAGGGACGACTATTGGAATAATAATGATAAGGTGAAGGTGGATGTAGGGACGACTGTTGGAATAATAATGATAAGGTGAAGGTGGATGTAGGGACGACTGTCGGAATAATAATGATCAGGTGAAGGTGGATGTAGGGACGACTGCCGGAATACTAAGAATAAGGTGAAGGTGGTTGTAGGGACGACTGTCGGAATAATAATGATCAGGTGAAGGTGGATGTAGGGACGACTGTTGGAATAATAATGATAAGGTGAAGGTGGATGTAGGGACGACTGTTGGAATAATAATGATAAGGTGAAGGTGGATGTAGGGACGACTGTTGGAATAATAATGATCAGGTGAAGGTGGATGTAGGGACGACTGTTGGAATAATAATGATAAGGTGAAGGTGGATGTAGGGACGACTGTTGGAATCATAATGATCAGGTGAAGGTGGATGTAGGGACGACTGTCGGAATACCAAGAATAAGGTGAAGGTGGATGTAGGGATGACTGTCGGAATGTCAATGAAGGTGAAGGTGGATGTAGGGACGACTGCCGGAATGTCAATGAAGGTGAAGGTGGATGTAGGGACGACTGCCGGAATGCCATTGAAGGTGAAGGTGGATGTAGGGATGACTGCCGGAATGTCAATGAAGGTGAAGGTGGATGTAAGAATGACTGCCGGAATGTCAATGAAGGTGAAGGTGGATGTAGGGATGACTGCCGGAATACCAATGAAGGTGAAGGTGGATGTAGGGATGACTGTTGGAATACCAAGAATAAGGTGAAGTTGGATGTAGGGATGACTGCCGGAATACCAGTGAAGGTGAAGGTGGATGTAGGGACGACTGCCGGAATACCAGTGAAGGTGAAGGTGGATGTAGGGACGACTGCCGGAATACCAGTGAATGTGAAGGTGGATGTAGGGATGACTGCCGGAGTACCAATGAAGGTGAAGGTGGATGTAGGGATGACTGCGGGAATGCCAATGAAGGTGAAGGTGTATGTAGGGATGACTGCCGGAATGCCAATGAAGGTGCAGGTGGATGTAGGGATGACTGCGGGAATACCAATGAAGGTGAAGGTGGATGTAGGGATGACTGCCGGAATGTCAATGAAGGTGAAGTGGTCTGCAGGCAGTTCAGAATAAGTGGTGCTGACGTCAATCCTGGGGGCCAGACTGGTGCGTTACGCAGGTGGTCACCATCAGATACAGATCGTCATCTACTGACGTCATATCTCCCAGTGACGTAGGAGGATGGCGGGGGAGAGAATGTGCGTTAAAGGAGGAGCGTGTGGAGATGAAGGAGTTACTTTGTCCGTAAAGGAAATATCGCTAGAGGTAGTAAACGGTGACATATGCTGCAACTCCTGGCTGATGCTTCTTGCCTTACCCATTCACACAGCACTCCTACAGACAAGTGGCACAGAGAACAAACAAGGAAAGCACCACAGAAAGTTCCACGCTTAACCATTTACCCGGAGCTGACACGTAATTGATGTGTTTTAAGGGTTTGATGCGATGTATTTAGTATGGGGTTTTGTTGTGACGGTTTATTTTGAATTGACAGTTCTTTTCTGTGAGTGCGGTTAAAAAAAAAAAGAAATTGAACTCCGTCTTTTATGTTTCGAATAAATGTTTGTGCATTATATGTCTCTGGAAGGTCTTGGACAGTTCTGCAATGGGTAAGCAGTCCCATACATTGGACGAAATCTATTGTTTTGACAAGTAGCAGGTGTTCATGATTATGAGAGACGATGAGAATGGATTGAACTGTCGTTACATGTATAATTCGCCAGATCGCATCTTTCAGTAATTACCATGTCATGTGGAAATCATAATGACAATATTGATTGTGATCCGAATACGTAGGCGTAGGTGGAGTTTTACGTAAGTTCTGTTTCATCTTCTACATTCGAGGGCTGCAATCGCCACACACACGTCCAATCCAGTTCTGGACTCTCTGATTGTAAAGCCGGATTTTGTCTGGCTCTTGTGGTCGTCACAGTCTGAAATCCAGAGCCTACTTTACTCGGTGACTTGACGTTTCTGCAACGCAGCAAAACAGTTCTGACACGAGCTAAAGGGGCCTTTAATGTGCGTAGTTCGATCTTTGACGGAAGCTTTCGGAAGCCATGACAAGTTCTAGAGAACTGACCTAAGTTCGGCTGCTCTTAGATGCGTGCAAAGACTACCTCAAAAGATGCGTCGGTACTTTTCTTCATGTGTGTGGTGGCGGATCAGCTCATTACTCCCCCGGCTCGTTACTCCCCCGGTTAGGGTTAGGGTTAGGGTTAGGGTTAGGGATAGGGTTGGGGTTAGGGTTAGGGTT
>CM031605.1:17958208-17962210 GCA_018398815.1 Conus ventricosus
GAGCGGAGAGTAGCTTTAGCCACCAGAATAAACGATGCTGTAAACATAGTGTAGAAGAGAGTAACTGTGGCCACCAGAATAAACGATGCTGAAAACATAGTGTAGAAGAGAGTAACTGTGGCCACCAGAATAAACGATGCTGTAAACATAGTGTAGAAGAGAGTAACTGTAGCCACCAGAATAAACGATGCTGAAAACATAGTGTAGAAGAGAGTAACTGTAGCCACCAGAATAAACGATGCTGTAAACATAGTGTAGAAGAGAGTAACTGTAGCCACCAGAATAAACGATGCTGAAAACATAGTGTAGAAGAGAGTAACTGTAGCCACCAGAATAAACGATGCTGAAAACATAGTGTAGAAGAGAGTAACTGTGGCCACCAGAATAAACGATGCTGTAAACATAGTGTAGAAGAGAGTAACTGTAGCCACCAGAATAAACGATGCTGAAAACATAGTGTAGAAGAGAGTAACTGTGGCCACCAGAATAAACGATGCTGTAAACATAGTGTAGAAGAGAGTAACTGTAGCCACCAGAATAAACGATGCTGAAAACATAGTGTAGAAGAGAGTAACTGTAGCCACCAGAATAAACGATGCTGAAAACATAGTGTAGAAGAGAGTAACTGTGGCCACCAGAATAAACGATGCTGAAAACATAGTGTAGAAGAGAGTAACTGTAGCCACCAGAATAAACGATGCTGAAAACATAGTGTAGAAGAGAGTAACTGTAGCCACCAGAATAAACGATGCTGAAAACATAGTGTAGAAGAGAGTAACTGTAGCCACCAGAATAAACGATGCTGAAAACATAGTGTAGAAGAGAGTAGCTGTAGCCACCAGAATAAACGATGCTGAAAACATAGTGTAGAAGAGAGTAGCTGTAGCCACCAGAATAAACGATGGTGTAAACATGGAGTAGAGGAGAGTAGCTTTAGCCACCAGAATAAACAACGATGCTGCAAACAGGGATACTGCTGGTGAGTCTGAAAGCGGTCGGCTCCGGGACACCGGTAGTCAATGTAGATCGAGTGGGATGATTTTCATAGCGTTTGACTCAATCGGTACAGTACACAAAGCTCGAAGATCTGCAAGTGTTTCAGAGGTACTGTTTATAAAGTGAGAAGTAAGTACGATATACATGCAGGAGTTGACCTGGAAGGGGGTACTGTGAAAGGTAAAAGTGAAGAAAGATTTGTAGGAGTTAGTTTCCAGAGGTTACGGTGACATATATATAGAGAGAGGCGAATAATAGCGACGATCTGTAAGAGTCCGGCTGCCGAGATATTTTTTTTTTTTTAAAGATTGAAGTCAAGAAAGAGGATCTGTTTAGGACTTCGGTTCCAGGGTTACTGTAATGGGTGTAAAAACATTGGTAATATGATATGGTTTTACTCCGCGGATTCTGTACATGAAAAGGGAAGATTATGTGAGAGCCCGGTTCCACTAGCTTGCTGTGAATATGGAGGAAATGAAAGAAAGAATGTTTGTTAGGGTTTACGCTCAGGGACAACCGCAGCTGTACAGAGAGAAGACAACTACTGTTATGACGTGACTGCGGGGATGCTATTTATACACAGGAAGTCTGTGAGTGCGTGGTTTCAGATACAGAGGAAAGAAACTTGATGGAGGTCTGTAAGGGTTCTATCGCAGGAATACTGTCATGGTATGTTGATTGGTGCTAGGGTTGAACTTGGAGGACGCGGCATCTAAAGAGAGAAGATGTCAATGTAACAGTCCCGCTCTGACGATGCGGTAAATCGGCACACGGGAGGTTCTGTAATTCTGGGATTAGATATTCGTGAAGAGGGAGGGTCTGTTACCACCCCTCCTCCCCCTCCTCTTTTCACTTGCCGATCTCCTCCTCGCTTCTCCCCCGTCCTCCCTAAGAGAGCGAAGACAGTGTCTTGAAACGATTAAGGGATCGTGACATTTGACAGACACAACACAGAGAGACACATTAATACATAACGCGCTGTCGGGAGGGGCGCGCGCCCACACACACACACACACACACACACACACGCACGCACGCACGCACGCACGCACGCACGCACGCACGCACACACACACACACACACACACACACACACACACAGAGGCGCGCACACACAGAGGCGCGCACACACGCACGCACGTACGCACGCACGCACGCACGCACACTGAGTTAGTGGAACCTTAGACATAGCAAAAAAAAACCCAGTCCCTTCTGAAGGAATTGAATGGCATAGAAGATCCGAGAACATGAATTTAGGTGGTAAAGAAAACTACTTAGACTGTTAGATTCAGACTTCATACATCCAAAACTGAATATAGTGGAAAGGTCAGGTATGTAGTAAAGTTGCTGATAGCACAGGGGATCGACTTTTGGATGTCGCATTTTTCACATGACGGATCCATGATCCTAAAACCTTTATTAGCGTGGCCTCTGAGCTCGAACGACTTGCCTCTTACAAATAATCTGGCTCCCTCCAGCAGTAATGTATATTTGATAAGTTCTCCAACTGTCAGCTAAGGTGCTATGCTTCAGGAAAGAAGCGAACGGGGAAGGGAAGGGAAGGGGTTGGGGAGGGGCGCGCGGAAGGAGGGTGGGTTGGATGAGGGAAGTGTTATCTGGTACGATCACTGGCGTTAATGCCAGCCTTCGGGAGAGAGGGAGGAGCGGGTGGAGGTGGAGGGGTGTGGTGTCTGGCACTATGACTGGCCTTACTGTGTGGTTGTATTGTGACTGGCCTTACTGTGTGGTGGTATTGTGACTGGCCTTACTGTGTGGTGGTATTGTGACTGGCCTTACTGTGTGGTGGTATTGTGACTGGCCTTACTGTGTGGTGGTATTGTGACTGGCCTTACTGTGTGGTGGTATTGTGACTGGCCTCACTGTGTGGTTGTATTGTGACTGGCCTTACTGTGTGGTTGTATTGTGACTGGCCTTACTGTGTGGCTGTATCAGACGGATGCAGTCTGCTCTGTCCAGTTTCTAGAGAAAGATGGAAGGAGGATCCCAACTACATCTGATGGAATGGGGGAAAAATATTTTCTATTTGGGCGTCCTGTTTCTCCTGTATGAGCCCGGCAAGGGTGTTTCACATAGTGAGTGGAGTCTAGATTAGAGATTAGTTCAAGGACCGGAAACACAGAGTTCAGCATTGCCCGGAATGCTTACCTGGCCCGGGATCCACAGCGCGGAGAAGGAAATGGAGAAGGATGGGAGGCGGGCAGCGACAACATTAGCCTCTTGGGGTTTTTATTTCCCTGTGCTGTACGGGGATCCTTTGATGTTGCCGTCTAATCACCTCAAGTCCCCTCCCCAAACTGAAATTGCTTTATCTCCCTGAAAGCAATAGGATGAGGGACGATCATTTGTGAGCGGCTAAGAGACTTGTCTGTCTGTCTGTCTGTCTCTGGACGCGGCGTGCGCGCGCGTGCGTGTGTGTAGATGGGTGGGTCGACGGGAGGGAGAGGTGGTGGATGGGCGATAGTGAGGCTGGTGGGGTAGGGGTATTAAAGGCATGAAAAGTGACGGCCAAGTTCTTTACGGTTGAGGTTGAAACAGAATCTGCAGCAGTTATATTCCACACATTCTGCCGCCTTTCCGTGCTCATTCATCCCGAAGACCTGTTTCATTCCCTCTCTTATCTGTTCATTTGTTTATTTATGATACATATTAATGGGTTGATTACAGGCTGTATTTATTTGTCTACCTGTTATGATTATCATAAGTAGTCGTAGAAACAGTTCTATGTAAAGTCTTCTTATTGTCATTACTGTTAAGGTCTAGTCCGCTTTAAGTAAGAGTGATGATGTTAGTCCCATACGAAGCTCGTTCAGTTCTCTCTCGTGGCGAGCATAACTTGTTGCACGTAGTTTGCACCATGTTGAGCCGTATTGTGTCATATGTGTGTGTGTGTGTGTGTGTGTGTGTGTGTGTGTAACCCGCGGCAGTGGCAATGATCTCACACATGTTATCACGCAGAGACACTGATGTTTTTACCTCAGGAGAAAA
>CM031605.1:17962310-18068279 GCA_018398815.1 Conus ventricosus
GGGGGGGGGGGGGCGTTGCGGGGGTTCCGTCTCTGTCAACGTGTGTTTGTGTGATTTCTATGTTGTTACGTGTGTGTTGCGCATACATGTGTGAGTGTGTGTGAGCTGGGCGTGTATGTGTGCGTGCGTGCGTGCGTGCGTGCGTGTGTGTGTGTGTGTGTGTGTGTGTGTGTGTGTGTGTGTGTGTGTGTGTGTGTGTGTGTGTGTGTGAAAGAGGCACAGATGTGAAAATAAAGCCACATCAAATCAATGCTCATATCAGACAGAGAAGGGAGGGAGGGGGAGGAGTTGGGGCCATCAAGAGAGACAGACAGACAGACAGAGACAGAGAAAAAAAGACAGACAGACAGACAGACACAGGCGTACACACACACACACACACACACACATACACACACGCGCGCGCGCGCGCATACACGCACGCACACTCAAAGAGAGAGAGGAACACACACACACACACACACACACACACACACACACACACACACACACACACACACACACAAGAGAGAGAAAGAGACAGACAGACAGACAGACAGACAGACACACAGAGAGAGACAGAGACAGAGATATATAGAGACACAGAGTCAGAGAGAGAGAGAGGGAGAAGACCCGGGTAATCGTTAAGGGCTGCAGCACAATGCCGGCAAGACCTGACCCCAGTGCACACACGGCTGCGGAGACTGAAAATAACCTCGGCGTGTTCGATCGCGACAGCAGGCCAAACACGACATGCCGTGCAGCACACCATTTAGCACAAACCCACGCCACAATGGGCCCGCTTCCCACAAGCACACGACACACGGGATCGATCGATCCATCCGTCAATCCAACAATCAAACCGTCCAATCATCACAGATTTTCAAAGATCCTATGTTTTCATACAGCTGATCGGCGAAAAGCTACTTGTAAGACCAGTGCTCTGCTTGATAATAATGACTCAAACACATGCACGGGCGCGCGGGCGCCTGCACGCACGCACACGCACACACGCACACACACACACCGAGACGGTCAAACTTTCAAATTTGAATGGGAATGATGATGAGTGTATTTGCCCCCAGGTTTCAAACGTACGTGAGCGTGTCACACCAACCGTCTTTAATCAAAACCTTAAAGAGTAGGCCGCTCTTACACTCACCCACCCACGCAGAAAAGTCCGATGGGAGGCGAGCAACTCACTATCAACCCAATCCACAAAATTACTCACTCCAGTCTGAAACAAGACTCGCCTTGGAGACTGACAGTGACAACAACAAGAATAAAAACAAACAGGTACATCTCTCGCGTGGAAATTACTTGGTTACTGCTCCTTTTCAGCATGACATTTCACGCGGTAATGTTTTGCTCCGTAATCTATGTCCCAAAAAATGGGAGCTAAAAGAATAGAATCAGAGATCTTTGCAGCAATTCCGATGTTCGAAGAAAATTATATTAACTATCGAATCCTGCCCACAAATTAATCTTTGGCAGCTGAAATTGAGCAACAGGAAAGAAATTTCAAAACAATCTAAATCCAAAATTCCTCAGATATAACGTCAGGGCAGAAACTGCGTTTGGGTTGTATCGAATGGCAATCACTCGTACAACGAATCCACGTGCTTAAGGTGGACTGGTTAAGAATCAGACATAATACTAACTCCGACATAACAATCCCGAAATGGGGAGTTTTACATACATGTATACAGGACGATGTTTGAAACAGGAAAACCATCCAAGTTGCGAGAGAGATGAAAAACTACAAGATCGGAGTGCTAGGATGAGTGAGACAAGGTGGCTACAATCAGGACAGCTGAGACTTTCATCTGGAGAACAGCTGCTGTACTCAGGACACACAGAGGATGAGCCCCCACACTGAGGGTGTGGCCCTGATGCTGGCACCGGAGGCACAAGGGGCACTCATCGGATGGGAACCTGTCAACTCCCGCATCATCACAGCCAAGTTTACCACGAAGAAGAATGACATCAGGCTGAACATCATCCAGTGCTATGCTCCCACCAATGATGCGGAAGAAGAGAAGAAAGATGACTTCTACCAGCAACTACAGACAGTGATAGACAAAAGAGGAGCAAAGGACATAACCATACTGATGGGAGATTTTAACGCCAAGATCGGAAGGACAACACAGGCTACGAGGACATCATGGGGACACATGGACTGGGACAGATGAACGAGAATGGTGAGCGTTTTGCAGACCTGTGCGCCCTGAACCAGCTGGTGATAGGAGGAAGCATCTTCCCACACAAGCGCATCCACAAGGCCACATGGAGATCCCCGAACCATGTCACGGAGAACCAGATTGACCACATCTGCATTAGCCGCAAATTCAGGAGATCATGGCGGGATTGTACGAGTGATGAGAGGTGCTGATGTGTCATCAGACCACCACCTTGGTCCTTCTTTTAACAACAGTGAGACTTCGCCTCAAGAGATTCCACCAACACCAACAACACACGTACAAGGTACAATGTCGGACTGCTCCGGAACAGGGACACACAAGCAGCATTCCAGATCAGCCTTTCCAACAGGTTCCAGCCGCTACAAGAGCTGATAGAAGACAGTGAGACGGACATCGAGACACAGTGGGAACACTCAAGAAGCTCTGGCATGACACATGTGAAGAGATCCTTGGCAAGAAGAAGGCCCAGCACAAAGAATGGATCTCTGCCGACACCATCCACAAGTTGGAAACAAGAGAGAGAGAAAGCTACACTGAACACGAGCCGAACAAGAGCAGCTAGGGCAAAGGCGCAGGAAGAGCACACAGCAGCGACGGAGAAGTAAAGAAGAGCATCAAGAAGGACAAGAGGGACTACTTTGAAGACCTGGCCAGCCAAGCAGAGGCAGCAGCCGGCAGGGAATCTGAAGGACCTGTACCTGGTGACCAAGAACCTGACGGGTAAGTTCCAGCAGACAGACAAGCCAGTGAAGGACAAGAACGGAAACCCACTGACAACAACCGAGAACAGCTGAAACGATGGGCAGAACACTTCAGGGAGCTGCTGAACCGCCCGCCCTGACGCACCACCAGACATCCCACCTGCAGAGACAGACCGCCCATCAGCTGTGACAAACCCTCAAAGGCAGAGATCAAGAAGGCCATCATGACTCTGAAAAATGGGAAGGCTGCAGGGCCGGACGAGATACCAGCAGAAGCCATCAAAGCAGACATAGAGACAGCTGTCAACATGCTATACAGCCTCTTCAGCAAGATCTGGGAGAAGGAGGAGGTACCGGCTCAGTGGAAAGAAGGAATCGTCATCAAGCTGCGAAGAAAGGAGACCTCAGGGACTGCAGAAATCACCGAGGGATCATGCTCCTGTCAACGCCAGGCAAGGTTCTCAACAGGGTTCTACTGGAGAGAATGAAAGAGGCTGTCGACCCCAAGCTCCGAGACCAGCAGGCAGGCTTCCGGCAGAACAAATCATGTGCCGACCAGATCGCCAGCCTGCGCATCATCGTGGAGCAGTCACTGGAGTGGAACTCCCCCCTTTACATCAACTTCATAGATTATGAGAAGGCTTTCGACAGTGTGGACAGAGAGATGCTGTGGAAGCTGCTGAGGCATTACGGAGTCCCCGAGAGATCATCTCCTCATCCGGTGCACCTACCAGGACATGAACTGCAGGATTGCCCACGCCGGCCACCTGTCCGAAAGTTTCGAGGTGAAGACTGGAGTTCGGCAGGGATGCCTGCTGTCGCCGTTCCTCTTCCTCCTGGTCATTGACTGGATCATGAAGACCACTACAACAGGCAGAAACAACGGTATACAGTGGACACTCTGGACGCGCTCGACGACCTTGACTTCGCTGACGACCTGGCGCTTCTGTCACACAGCCACAGCCAGATGCAGGACAAGACCACTCGCTTGGAGACCACATCAGCCGGGACAGGGCTCAGATTAACAGGAAGAGACCGAGCTGATGAAAATCAACACCACTGCCAACACACCAGTCACAGTCGATGGAGAGCCATCAGGGAGGTGGAATCTTTCGTCTACCTGGGAAGCGTGGTTGACCAACAGGGAGGCACGGACCGAGACGTCACAGCCAGAATCGGCAAGGCAAGAGCAGCTTTCGTCATGCTCAAGAACATCTGGGCATCTGGAGGAATCAGCATAAGAACCAAACTCCGCATCTTCAACTCCAATGTGAAATCAGTTCTGCTCTACGGATGCGAGACGTGGCAAACAACACAGACGATGCAACAAAGATTCAGACATTCTTCAACAACCTGTCTGAGGCGCATCTACAAAATCCGATGGCAGGACAAGGTCCGAAACGAAGATCTGTGGGAGCGTGCGGGACAGGAACCAGTGGCCAAGCAGATACTGCGAAGGAAGTGGGGCTGGATCGGACACACCCTCAGGAAGCAGCATCCAGCACCACACGCCAAGCCCTGACCTGGAACCCGCAGGGAAAGAGAAAGAGAGGCCGGCCTCGCAACAGCTGGAGATGAGACATGAGGAGGAGTTGAAACAACAAGGGACAAACTGGACTGGAATGACCAGAACAGCCCAGAACAGAGTGCGATGGCGAAGGGTCGTTGATGGCCTATGCTCCACCGGGAGCGACGGGCATAAATGAAATGAATACATGCATGCATACATACACAAACATATATAGATAGATATAGGTATAGATAGGTAGACATCGATATAGATAGACTGATGGATAGATACATAGATAGGTAGATCTCTCTGTCTGTGTGTGTGTGTGTGGTGTGTGTGTGTGTGGACAGAGATGAAGACGACCACGGTGCAGCAGGTCAGTGGCTACTCTGAAGTGCTTTGTGATTCTTGTCCTTCCAACGGCTCTCGCCAGCGCTCAGAGATCGTCCTAAACCCAGGTGGCCTAGCGCAATTCAAGGGCTGTGAAACGGTAAGTAGGTCTGTGTGTACACCACCATATTAATATTGACGTTTCTCGTTTGGTTTCGCCCGTTCTTTCTCTAACCGTTTTCACTCTGTTTCTTTGGCTGCGAGCTATTTTCATCGTACTCTCCCTCACCTTTCCTCATCTCGCCCATCCAACTCCTGATTCACCCTCTCTCTCTCTCTCTCTCTCTCTCTCTTCTCTCTCTCCTCTCTCTCTCTCTCTCTCTCTCTCTACCTTACTGCATTACTCCTGTGCGTGAGGTGAGGACATAACGAAAAGTTACGAATTTATTTGTGTTTGTTAACCTTGGATTTGATACACACTAGGAATGAAAGTGTACTGTTTGCAGGAAAGAAGAGTGAAATGTTTTTTGTTCTGTTACCTCTCCCCCCTTGTCAAAAGACCTCTTCAATAAAATATAAAAGTGTCAAAGTGTCTCTCTCTCTCCCTCTCTCTCTTTCACACACACACACACACACACACACAACACACACACACACACACACACACACACACACACACACGCACACACACGCGCACACACACACACACCATACACACACTCTCTCTCTCTTCGCTCTCTCTCTCTCTCTCCTCCCCTCTCTCTCTTCTCCTCTCTCTCTCTCTCTCTCTCACAAAACACACACACACACACACCACACACACCACACACACACACACACACACGCACGCACGCACCACACACGCGCGCGCGCGCGCGCACAACACACACACACACACACACACACACACACACACCACACACACACACACACACATATAGTAGACTATTAAATGCATAGAAGAAACCACCTATCATCGGTAGCTCTTGGTTTTGATCAGCACCAGCGGTCTAAAATTAGTAAAGCATGTGAACTCGTCGTCTGCGGTAAACCGAGTCTATCCGTTTTTTTTTTTTTAAACTCCCAACAGACTTCCAGACCGATAGCGAGAAGGCAAGAAATGATTTGGCCTATGCGTTGCACGATCAGAATTCAAAGCATTGCATTCCATCTGCAGCGTAGACGATTACAGGCCACACTCACTCACTCACTCTCTCTCTCTCTCTCCTCCTCTCTCTCCTCTCTCTCTCTCTCTCTCTCTCTCTCTCTCTCTCTCTCGCTCGATCGCTCGCTCGCTCGCTCTTTCACACACACACGCGCGCGCGCGCGCCTGTGGACAAACCATCTCTCTCTTTCTCTGTGTGTGTGTGTGTGTGTGTGTGTGTGTGTGTGTGTGGTGTGTGTGTGTGTGTGTGTGTGTGTGTTTGTGTGTTTGTGTGTGCGCGTGCGTGTGTGCGTGGGTTCGCGCGCGCACGCACTCGCGTGAAGAGCTCTACCCAGTGCTTGGCTCTCGGGTGTATTTGCGCCAGGCTCTTATCGCTGAACATGTAATTTACATCACAGAAAACACGTGCGATGTACTGTGTAGATGTGCTCCATCGCACAATCTTTCACACACCATGGACTCTCGTCCTCACGGTCCCAGTCAAACCACCTACCATCTCTTGTACCATTTTCTTTTCCCTTACTTTCAGTGTGTATGTCTTTGGGTTTGTAAACCCCCCTACCATCTCTTCTCTCGTAGTACACCGTGTGTGTCTTGGGTTTGTTAACAACCTCCTGTCATCTCTTTCTCTAATGTACACCGTGTATATGTCTGTGAAATGTGTAACCTCCCACCATCTCTTTTCCCTTTTGTGCAGCGTGTATGTCTTTGGGTTTGTTAACGTCCCTCCATCTCTTCTCTCTTATGTACAGCGTCTATGTCTGTGAGTCTGTACACCTCCCACCATCTCTTCTCTCTTATGTACACCGTGTACATGTCTTTTGGGTTTGTAAACTTCCTACCATTCTCTTTGTCCCTTGAGCGCCGCGTGTATGTCTTTTGGGTTTTAAACCTCCTACCATCTCTTTCCTCTTATGTACACCGTGTGTGTCTTTTGGGGTTTTAAACCTCCTACCATCTCTTTCCTCTTACGTACACCGTGTATGTCTTTTGGGTTTTTAAACCTCCTACCATCTCTTTCCTCTTATGTACACCGTGTGTGTCTTTGGGTTTGAAAATAAAACTTGAGTTCAAATTCTGCATGGTCCCGGCAAACTTCCTCAGGTACGTTTGTCTTTCCCTGTACAGTATGTGTCTTTGGTTCTCTCTCTCTCTCTCTGTCCTCTCTCTCTCCTCTCTCTCTCTCTCCTCTCTCTCTCTCTTCTCTCTCTCTCTCTCTCTCTGCTCTGCTCTGGCTCTGCTCTGCTCTGTCTTTTCTGTTCTGTTCTGCTCTTCTCGCTCTCGATTCCATCAAGAGTTCACGCATTAATTAAACTGCAGTCAGCTTTCCTCACAAAAGCGATAAAAAGCACAGAGGTGGGCGGGATGCAGGCGGGGAGTTAAGTGCTTTCGAGTGTACACAAACACAGAGAGAGAGAAGAGAGAGAGAGAGAGAGAGAGAGAGAGAGAGAGAGAGAGAGAGAGAGAGAGAGAGAAGAGAGAAGAGAGACAGACAGACAGACAGACAGACAGACTTTTCCTACTCGTACACGCACGGGGTAAACATGCAGAGAGCGAAAACTACTCCAGTAGCCTACAGGCCTAAGCTCCTTGCCGAAGGCAAACACGCCAGGAACAAAACAGACCGATCCAAATCCATAAAAGTAGATTAAAATCAAATCAGCCAAGCGGCATTCTACATAATTACATTGCACACTGAAAGCAACGTCCACCAAGGTCACAATTCGCAAGCTAGGAAGAGGGTGGGCAGAGAGACAGAGAGAGAGAGAGAGAGAGAGAGAGAGAGAGACAGAGAGACAGAGAGACAGAAAGAGACAGAGAGAGACAGAGAGAGAAATAGGAACGAGAGAGATAAAGAGGAGGCGGGGGGACGACAGAGAGAGAGAAAGAAATGAAAGAGAGAGGGGAGAACAGAGAGAAGGTGGAAGAGAGAGAGAGACAGAGAGAGACAGACAGAGACAGACAGAGAGAGACTGAGAGAGACAGCACAGACAGACAGAGAGACATCTCCAAGAGAGAGAGAGAAGAGAGAGAGAGAGAGAGAGAGAGAGAGAGAGAGAGAGAGAGACTGGGAGAAAGCAGACTACAGGATCAGTTAGAGTACACCTGAACTACAAATAAATCTCTTCACACCAAAAAAAAAAAAGGAAAAAAAAAAAAAGACAACTGTGAATATATATTATAGAATCGTCTCCGTAACTCCCCACCAATCGCTGACCTAGAAATGACATGGGAGTGGTGCTTCTCGTTAAATCATAACTGCTCACACCTACAGTCTGAGTCGCCTGAATCAAACCATATTTTCCTAACAGCGTATTATAATGTGACCATCCTCCACTCAACCTCTACTCGTGTTCAGTGGGTTTGCTGGAGCGCGGTTCGGCTCGCCGACGCATATTTTGGCTCAATAGCATGGAGTCTACGGGTCGTTCGTCGTTCTCGTCTTGCGGTTTAGGGGTAGCGAGGGTAAGGGGAAGGAGAGGAAAAGTAAGAGAGAGAGAGAGAGAGAGATGAGAGAGAGAGAGAGAGAGAGAGAGATGTGTGTGTGTGTTGTGTGTGTGTGTGTGTGTGTGTGTGTGTGTGTGTCCGCGCGCGCGCGTGTATGTGTACATGCTTGCATGTGTGAGGGATGGGATATAACAGGAGCAAAAGAGGGTGGGTGAAAGGGTTTGAGATGTGGTTAGGCTTTCAGATATTATTTTAAGATCCTCTATGGCACTGTGTGCACAGTGTGAATAACATTTCATGAAAGGCGTGCGTGCGTGCGCGCGCTCATATGTGTGTGTGTGTGTGTGTGTGTGTGTGTGTGTGTGTGTGTGTGTGTGTGTGTGTGGTGTGTGTGTGTGTGTGTGTGTGTGTGTGTGTGTGTGTGTGTGTGTGTGATCAGGGCATGTGTAATGCGCACAAGTATGGTTATGCGTCAAGGTCTGTTAACTGCGTGTGCATGTATCTGCGCGTACATAAGTGTGCACTTGTGTTTATGTGTGAGTGAAAGAAAGAAAGAACGAGAGAGAGAGAGTGTATGTATGTGCATATGGTGTGTTGTGTGCGCGCGCGCGTTCATGCCTACGTGTAGGTGTGCAGGCATAGCGCACACGCCATGGAAGGAAAGTGATGTTCCTACACACAGTTCGGTGCTCTCGTGCATGGCATGTAGGTGTATGATGCATGAATGCAATGCAGCTGGCGCGTAAAAGAACTGGCCACAACGAAGCAGCAGTGCCTGGCCCACAACACTGGCTGTTCCGATCAATATCATTCCACTAGCGCCAGCTGAGATGGTCGGTCACCCGACCATTCACTCGTCACCCGCCAGATAGCGGATTGAAAGCACAAGAGGTCCTGATTCTTGGCACCGTTACTGTCTGTCCTCGCTCTCCCGTACAATGGAACCGGTTCCTCCTCTCTCTCTCTCTCTCTCTCTCTCTTATCTCTCTCTCTGTGTCCCTTTCGTCCGTTTCTGCCTAGTGTAGGCTTCGTTTGGCTTGGGTCGGCTTATTACATTATTGTGATAGCCAGGCGTTTTCTCTATTGTCCCTTTCTCCCGACACCCGCCCCCCCCCCCCCCCTTCTCCTCTACATCCCCCCCCCCCCCCCCCCCCCCCCCCCCCGTCCTCCTGGCTGTGGTTGATGGTGTTCCCAGACATCTCTCTCTCTCTCTCTCTCTCTCTCTTTCCAGATTCAGATAAGGCTCTTTCGCTCAGTGTCCTCTGCGATGAGTTATGGGCTCAGAGACCGTGACGCGTACGCACGCACGCACACACACACACACACACACACACACACACAGAGAGAGAGAGAGAGAGAGAGAGAGAGAGAGAGAGAGAGAGAGAGAGAGAGAGAGAGGGAGGGGGGAGAGAGAGATTGTATGTCTCACAAGAGAAAAGAATCAGTGATCACAAAAAAATAATTTGAACTCTCTCTCTCTCTCTCTCTCTCTTCTCTCCTCTCTCTCTCTCTCTCTCTCTCTCTCAAGCTGCGTGTAAAAATGGAGAGAAAAAAAAGGGGCGGAGCTTACTCACGACCTTGAATACATATAAAGCAGCGTCGGTTTCCCTCTTTGCTTCTTCATTTCCAAACATCACGGCACTCAGGTGCTACTGATTCAAAGCTCTCATCACTTCCATACACCAATCAACAGTAACTTAACATTTGTAAATTACAAAGCTGTTATACAAACAGGTAACCAACGCTTTCAGCGTATTGCCCGTGGCGTAAAGACCGTTTAGCATTTTCAAACACCCCCGATTCAAAAAATCAATACCACTCGATCTGTGTGCAGTGCGAGTCTTAGCTTTAGCTAAGCAGGGAAGGTCAGGGACAGAGAGAGAGAGAGAGAGAGAGAGTCAAGCCCTACACCGGCATCTTCAACAATCACACTAGAGCCGCACTGTGACGACCTTGTTCCCCCCCTTCGTCCCCTTCACACGTTTTTACGGGCCAGATATCACCTTTCAGAACAGATTATCTACGTTTGTGGAATGCACAGACCGGTCAAGGTCAAAGCTAACAATGCCGAGAGTGAGTGGGGTGGAGGATGGGCATAGGAGGGTAGCTGGTCGCAACACCTTTTAGTTCATGGCTTCCGTGTAATGAGGTGTAATACGGCGGGTTGGAGTCCGGATGGAAAAGGGTTGGTGACAGAGAGAGAGAGAGAATGGTGTGTGTGTGTGTGTGTGTGTGTGTGTGCACACGCGTGTGTGGGTATGCGCACGCACACTTGCATGTGTGTGTGTGTGTGTGTGTGTAGCGAATGAGAAACAAGGGAACCCGGGATGGGCTGTGGGAAGGGGGAGGGGGGGAGAGGGGAGAAGGAGGGGGGAAGGTTAGAAGATTGCTTATTATGGTTAAGTTCATCATGTTCACATGTTTATATTTTTATACCAAACATGTACTATTTATAATCAACCCATCCCTACCCCCACCCCTGTTCTTTTGTTTAAATCAGTCCGCTATTCTCCGCTTCACATGATGACGCAATCAATTTCCTCGCCGCATCACCCTATTATCCCATTAGCAGATGTCGCTTCGATTTTTTCCCCCGTCACACCCTCGCTCCACACCGTGAACTGGTGCACTGCGACCCATCTGCCACACCACGTCTGGCCCCCATCTCTCTCTCTCTCTCTCTCTCTGCGTGGCATGCGCGCTTGTACAGAAATAGAGAGAGAGAGAGAGAGAGAGAGAGAGTGTGTGTGTGTGTGTGTGTGTGTGTGTGTGTGTGTGTGTGAATGAATACATCTCACGCGGGCCATGAGAGCCATTTCCAGCTTTTCAGAACAAGCTCATAACCATACCAAACCCTTGCACACAGTCAACCACCAAGGGCTCTGTAAATTATTATGACTACCATCGACAGATGCTATTCAGGGGAACTACACGGAGGTGGTTCATCCACCCACCCACCCCACCCTCTCTCTCTCTCTCTCTCCCTCCCTCATTCTCTCTCTCTCTCTCTCTCTCTCTATCTCTCTCTCTCTCTCTTCCCTTTAGGTGGAATCAGGCTGCATGACCGAGTCAACTTCAGCTGGCCGTGTCTGCCACTGATCTTTCTTCCCTAGCTCTACCAGTGTCTCTCATCAGCTTCTCCATTTTTCTCTCGCTGTATGTTGTGCATTCGCACGCACATATGAGTCATCGCGTGTGCCTCAGCAATGCACGTCCGTCCGTGCGTTCGTGCGCACCTATGTGTGTGTGCGTGTGTGTTGTGTGAGTGTGTGTGTGGGGGGGGGGGGGGGGGAGGGGGGGTAGAACGCATCTCTCTCTCTCCTCTCTCTCTCTCTCTCTCTCTCTCTCTTTCTGTTTGTATGTGTCTGTGTGTGTGCACGCGCTTGTGTTCATCTCCTCGCTTCTCTTTCCCTCTTTCTCACTTGCGCTATCTCTTTCTCCAGAAGCTGGGGAAGAAGACAGAATCAGCATTCACAGGGGAACGTCCCACTAGTCCGAGGGTTCACTAGTCCGAGGGTTCACTAGTCCGAGGGTTAGGGTTAGGGTTAGGGTAGTCCGAGGGTTCACTAGTCCGAGGGTTAGGGTTAGGGTAAGGGTTAGGGTTAGAACCCTACCCTCGGACTAGTAAACCCTCGGACTAGTGAACCCTCGGACTAGTGAACCCTACCCCATTCACAGCACCCCACCCTCCCTTCACTCCCTCTCCATCTTTTCCAAGCCGTTACAGTTTGTGTAGTCATTTAAGTGTCCATCAACGGAGTCCACCAACGGAGTCATTTAAGTGTCCATGAACGTGTCAAGGGATGTGTCCCAGTTCATCACTATTGGCACAACATCGCGGCAGATCTTTGCCATCTGCAGTCGAATGTTCTCTCAACCCATAGCCCCAAGAACTTCCAGATCCTGATGGGGGGGGGGGGGGTGGAAGAGAGAGAGAGAGAGAGAGAGAGAGAGAGAGAGAGAGAGAGAACAGAAAAAAAGCTCTGTCTGGAGAATGATGATCACTTGCATCGTGTGTCTGAGAGAGAGAGAGAGAGAGAGAGTGCGTGAGAGAGAAAGAGAGATATATATATAGAGAGAGAAACCCCGGGGGCAGAATTGATAGAACAACATTTCTGCAGTGTTGCACAAGCCGGTAGAGAAGATCTGAACGCACGTGCTTGCTGCAACAACCGACACTGCCTTCTGCATCGTCAGTGCAGACGCTTGCATTGCACGCGCCTTGTGGGGTTTTATCGAAGTTAGCGGCGGTCGATACCGCCCGACCTTGTACCATTATTGTTATGTAGTTAGGCCGGCATCCGCGTGAGGCTGAACGCAGAAAATATGACAATCGAAAGCCAACTACGCGGGGGAAGGGGGGGGGGGGGGGGGGGTGGTATTTGCGTGGATCAACTCGCTCTGATCAGTCAACGGAGTTAACGCGTTGCAGAACTGGCGATTTCTTTTTTGCCAAGCGCCGAAACGGTTTGCGCTGGTCTGCTAAAAATCCACGTTTCTGCATCGGGAGCGTGAACTGGTTGAATCTATTGTCAGTTAAAATCAAAGCATTTTTTTTATCTGTTTGTGCCAAGCTCCCACACAACCGGCAAGTCAATGAGATGGTAAGGCAGTAAGTAAACACTAGCAACAAAAACAAAACAAAAAACTGTCAAGCCTTTTCAATATCCAGTTTGACAGTCCGAACGTTTCAGACCACACATACGCACGTTTTCCATATATTGTGACTCCTATAATAGCCGAAACGATCATGCACCTGCCTAAACGGCTATCTCGTTTTTTGTTGACGTAAAACTTGCAAAGAATGCCAAACAGCCGCACTGTTGCAAAGTTCTCCACATCTCCCCTGTTCTCTCTCGTGACAGCTTTTTATGTGCTACATCTCAAAACTTTTGTTCGTGCGCCAGGCAGTTACCCCCACCCCCCGACATGTTTTGCTGGCGCAACCTTTTTTGTGGAGTTCACAGCGCTTCGCTGACATGGCTAAGTGCCTCAATGGGAGTCCCGCAGTGAATTTTCAATTTCTTGTTCAATTCAACCAGCTGTATTAGCATGTAGCATATTCATAATGGCGGCACGAGTAGTCATGACTGCCTGCAATGCCTGCCACGTTAAAAAAAAAAAATGAAAAATAGCCTACTGCCCTCCTTCCCCAAATGTAAAGCACTTTCTGTCAAACATTCAGTGGAAAATAAAAATTATCTCAAACAGTTTCCGGTGGAAGGTGGAACACTTCTACAGTATTGCAACACTCCTCTAAAGGAACCACCGTTCCTAATGTCTGCTTTTTATATAAGTTATAACTCTGTGTGTGTGTGTGTGTGTGTGTGTGTGAAATCTTACATTGTTAACAAGAGAGAGAGAGACTGTGAGCTGTGTGGGGCAATACTGTATACGCGCGCGCGCGTGTGTGTGTGTGAAAGAGAGAGAGAGAGATTGAGTTTCTTACTGGATATAAGTGTACATGCGCGCGTGGATGCGTACATGCGTGCGCGTTTCTGTATAAACAGACGATGGATTTTCACAAAAGCGGATTTTCGTGCTACGAAAGACCGTCTCAATCCATGTTACAGCACTGCCAACACACAATCAACGACACAGGATTGCTATGCGTTGACCGCCTGCTGCTGTCACCAGCTGCAGGCGTCTCGAATTGCCGACATCAACTTAAGTCGCACACATCTCACTCTTGCTTGCGTCTAGTAGCACGTTCAGCCATTAACAAGCGCGGCCACGGCCACAGATGACTGCTGCTTCGAGCAGCCTCCATTAACCCATTATAGGCCGGTCCCGCTACGTTACGTCAGAGCAGTACCAGTGGACAGCGACGTTGAAAAGTTGACCGTCAAGTGGGTGCTTCCTGCTCCTACAGGCATATCACAGACGGCCCAGTTTCCGGCCTGTGTGGACATGGCCGGATATAATCACTTCGCGTGCCCCTTTCCCTCCTCTAATTGATGTACACCTTATAAAGGCAGTCCCCCTGATGGAAAAGTAGGAGAACGGGGATTTTGTCTGTTGTTTATTGATTTTCTTTATCTAAAAAAAAAAAAGTGCACGCCTTATGTGGTTGTTATTGGTATAAAACGATTAATTAATTCATTGATCTTTATCATTTCCCCCACACAATTCTGGACTGGCAGTTTTCACCATGTTTGGCTGTTCAGCAACAAATCAAACCCGCATCATATCACACACTCACCATAATAAATTATGATTTGATGATCGACCGCCAAGTTACCACATTCTGATCGTTCAACGGGTGACTTTAGCCATAACTGAACATAATCACTAGTCATAAAACATCTAACACTTTCACACACACACGCACACACAAGTACACACACATGAACATAAAGTAACTTCACATACTTGCTTGCCCTCCCACTCACCTGTTCAATGAATAGGATCAGACCATAGAGTGAATACTCACTGTTCAAAGCACATGTCGTTTGTTCTATAAGAAAAAGGATACATAAATAATATCCTGCTTGTAGCGGACTTGAAGGTTAGTATTTATTCCATTTTCATCAATGTCACTGATCACTATCATATCACGTACTCCATCCTCAGGGTATGTACCTGCAACAGAGAATTTCATCATTCAAAGTCTTGTTATACATAATGAAATTTAATCTCACAATAGTATTCATGTATTACATAAATGATATACAATTAAAAAGACTTGCACATTTATCTGAAAATGATCACGTTACTTATTTTGCTTCCTGGTTATGCCCAGGAGAGTTACAAAATGTTGAGAAGGCAACAAGTACCAGCGACTGTTTTTTTTTTCTCAGTAGTACCCCTCATCTCTGTGTCCTGACACTATATCCACTTTGACATAGCCAATTAGGTAGCTTGTGTGTGTCGGTCCCTGGTCTTGCAAGTTGGAGGAGGGAAGAAGGTGGAGGAGGAGGTTGCAACTATAGCAAGACGCTAGTGACACTATCACATACAGTATTGTTACAGGAACATCAGCGACCAAGTCTACAAGATCAGAAACAGTTGAGGCACAGCATTTGAATGGGGCTGCCACTGAGCCCTTCCAACCAGACTGCTTTTCAGCAGGTGAAAAACCCAACTCTGAAAAAACAGGACACTGTAAATAGAAGAGAAGCGCGAAAAACATCTGGTTTGCATCAGTATAATTATTACAAACACCAGGCAGCACAGAATTTTCTTGACCTCATGTATGAGAGAATGAGTCATCATCATGAACAGACGGGATCTCCATTGCAAGAATCTTTATGGCTGCTATTTCACAGTAATAATATGTCATCCAGGAGAGCTTTGGGAATCAAAGGCACTTCCATAGTACCTCACTACCAGTCTTTCCTGTCCAAACCTAGCCAGTGATATTACCAGTAGCTTGATTTCTTTCAGTATTTTCACTTCATTATTTTAACAGACTTTACCAGAGGTGGCTGGTTACTGAATTAACTGTAGCTCAGGAATATGTATTTACTTTAACTGATCAACCAGACTAAAACAACGAAGAAGCCTATTTAAGTAGTACTGTGCATTAGCAGTACTTAAAAATGTCAACATTAAGTAACATCAAGAGATCAGCTCATTCATGCACTAAACCAGTTAACAAGATCAGTTCAAATACTGTTGTTGTTTCATCATCAATCAGATCTTTAGAATTAAGAAATGCAATTCAATTTCAGCTAACGATGACTAAGATCAGCACAGGGTATAGAGACAAAACAGAGAGGGAGGATGAGGAGGGAAAGGAGAGAATGAATGAGACAGAGAGCAGAGAGTATTCCACAGCAATTAACAGTTTCAGGTTCACAGTCATAAGAAATCTTAAAAGAGGCTGGGAACAGTAAATTACGGACAAATAGGGCAACTCTTGCTCCCATGATGAAATAAATACATGCCCATAACTCCTAATCAATGTTGCCTACGACTCAGTTACAAAACCGAATTGCCTAGCAGAAATACAGACCACACAAAACAAGGGAAGCTGGGGGGGGGGGGGGGGGGGGGGGGGGGGGGGTCTCCTCATTTGTTCTGTGTGCTCTGTGTTGTCATTTCTGATAGGAGGTTCGGTGTTGTAGGCCACATTCATTTGGAGTCATGGGCATGTATACATTTACTTAATCATGGGAGCAAAAGTCACCCTACTTGTTTGTACTTAACAGTCATAGCATATGATTGAAGACTTTAAAATGTCACCTCTATCTGAACATTAAATGTCAATAAAATTTTGATACAAGGTCTGACCTGCCACTCTAACTTAGTCTTTAGAAGGTTACTTCATGTTGGGAGTATCGATGATCATTCTCAAAATAAAGCTGAACATCAGCCACTGCACAAATGCCCCATGGATGCAAATGCATCGCTCTGTCAGGCAAGTGAAGTTCATTCTGCACTTTCCCACTGGGCAAGCGACAGTTTTGGTAACACATATGTGCAAGTTTATTAAATCTATCTCTATATATACAGGTGGAGCTAGTCTTTCTCTGTGTACCTATCATTTTTTTTATGGTTGAACCATTGTTTACATAGCATGTTATATTGTTTAGCATTTTGCTTTTTTTCCCGGTAATTTTTTATTTAGAGCTTGCACTGTGGGGAAGTGAAGTGTTTTATTCCTGTACTGTTAACTTAGAAAAGAATTTACGGTATACAATGGCCATACAAAAGTAATCTAATGAAAGTAAACTTTTGAAATACGGGCAAGTGTAAAAGACACCCAGGCTTGTATTTTTTTTAAGTAGGTTATCTAACCAGGCAGTTTGAAAAAAAAAACAAAAAAAAAACAGTAAATTTTAAAATGTCACAACATTCAACAGAATTTTCGAAAATGTTCAATTCTTTCATTACTGGGTTCAAATTCAGTTGTACTTGTAGAATTGTACATTCTGTTACTAGTGTTAGTTTATTCCATAGGTTAATCACTCAATGTTTCTTTTAAGTTAGTTTGACAATTATTCTTCAAGATTTTTTCAGTGCTATTTCTTATTTGTTCAGCTGATTGTCAAGTGTAAATGATTGGAATATCATCAATCTAGTTAAAAATCCTAAACACTTTGAACTCTCTTTCAACTCTCCTTGCTTTTGTGCGTGTGTGTGCATGCACACATGCGTGAGAGAGAGAGAGAGGAGAGAGAGAGAGAGAGAGAGAGAGAGAGAGAGAGAGAGAGAGAGAGAGGTGTGTGTACATGTGTGTGTGTGTGTGTGTGTGTGTGTGTGTGTGTGTGTGTGTGTGTGTGTGTGTGCTGTATTCACAAATTAATCAGTCAAAAAGAATGAGAAAAATTTGTCTCATGCATCATCAATGCATAACAGGCTTCTCTCTCTCTCTCTCTCTCTCTCTCTCTCTCTCTCTTCTCTCTCTGTCTGTCTGTCTATCTGTCTGTCTGTCTGTCTCAGTGTCTGTCTGTCTGTCTGTCTGTCCATACAAACCCTTGCACACAGTCGACCATTAAGGGCTCTGCAAATCTTTATTATGACTACCTTCGACAGAAGCTGTTCATGGGAACAACACCGAGGTACCCCCCCCCCTCTCTCTCTCTCTCTCTGAGTCTCTCTCTCCCCCTTAACATTCAAACTCTGGTAATCATAGATCCTTCTCAAAGCAATGGTTATAATTGGGAAGAAAAAAAAATTATGTTTTAGGAGTTATCATTGGGACTAAGATTAAAATCAAATCTCTCTCTCTCTCTCTCTCTCTCTCTCTCTCTCTCTCTCTCTCTTCTCTCTCTCTCTCTCTCTCTCACTCTCTGAGTCTCTCTCTCCCCCTTAGCATTCAAACTCTGGTAATCATAGATCCTTCTCAAAACAAAGGTTATAATTGGAGGGGGGGAATATATATATATATATATATATATATATATTATATATATATATATATATATATATATATATATATATATATATATATATGTTTTAGGAGTTATCATTGGGGCTAAAGATTAAAATCAAATCTGTCTGTCTGTCTGTCTGTCTCTCTCTCTCTCTCTCTCTCTCTCTCTCTCTCTCTCTCTCTCTCTCTCTCAAGTACTGTTTGAAATACATGTATTTTAAAATTGAGGGTTCCAGCTTTATCTGCATGCAGATGCATGCATGCAGCCTGTTACTGACTGAGAATCACTCGAATCAATGACCGCAACCAATTCAACAATCAAACAAAATATTGATTTATCCACTCTAACGAAGTGAGTGCTGAATGAATGTTATAAGTTTGTAAGTATGTCTAAAGTTAGTGAGGGTTTCTAGATCATTTTTGCCTTCAAGTTCAAATATGAATGTGTGTGTGTGTGTGTGTGTGTGTGTGTGTGTGTGTGTGTGTGTGTGTGTGTGTGTGTGTGTGTGTGAGGCAGAGAGAGAGAGAGAGAGTGCACACATGAATGCAAGAGAGAGACAGAAGTAGCTGTTTGTGTATATATGTTTGACTTAAGTGCACAAATATGCCTGGTGAGAGTGTGCGCCCATGTGTGTGTGACTGTGTGTGAGACTGAGAGAGAGAGGCAGACAGACAGAGAGACAGCATCTGTGTATATATATGTGTGTATGCATGTATATGTGAGAGAGAGAGAGAGAGAGAGAGGAGAGAGAGAGAGAGAGAGAGAGAGAGAGAGAGAGAGAGACTCAGAGAGAGACAGAGAGAGAATGTATAGTGTGTATGTCTGTATACCTCTCTCTCTCTCTCTCTCTGTGTGTGTGTGTGTGTGTGTGTGTGTGTGTGTGTGTGTGTGTGTGTGTGTGTGTGTGTGTGTGTGTTGTACATTACATTTTCAGGCAAACATGAATGAAAGTAACATCAAATATAAAAGCATGGGAGGAGCTTAGTTATGTGGGGGGGAAAGGAGCATTATATGTTAGCTATGCAGATAGATTGCGAAGGTTAAATTTACCATCGTTAAAGTTCCGACGAATAAGGGGAGATTTGATTGAGACTTACAAGCTGTTTAAGGGACTTAACAGTACAAATTTTAACACATTTTTTCAACTAACCACTAATCAAATTAAAAGAAATTCTGATAACAAAATCCAAATTAAATATTGTCGCACTAATATTAGAAAATTTTCATTTAGTAACAGAGTGGCACCGTATTGGAACAAACTACCTGCACACATTAAAAAAGCAAAAGATTTGAATACTTTTAAAAACCTTCTGGATACTAACGCTGAGTTAAATATGTTAAAATTTCAATTTGATTGATAGAATAGATTAAAATATATCCTGAGCATATGCATGCATTAAGCAACCAATGTTTATAAAATAAGATGATTGGGACACAAAAAGCTGTGAGGCTATCAAAGTCCCAAGTGAACTGAACTGAACTGAACTGGTATCTTCAGGCCTTAGTAAGAATTCATCTGTATGTGTCTAGAAAATTTATAGTACCTAGTCGGCTTAGGCCCTATCTACAAATCAAATATGACAATGGCTTTTATAATCAACTTGAAATAAAGTGATCGACATTAAAATCGAAAGTAGACTGGGATTTTCTATCATTCAAACGTTTTATCCATTTCTGAGTTTCATGGTATAATAACAGTGGAGTGATTTTTTTTTTCTTTCCTGTATGTTAAAACCGGCGACACTGACGATCATGCCGCTGTGTCTGGCGCCGCAAACCTCCACCAGGATACATCAACGATCCCCCTCCTGCTCTCAGCCCAGTTTTCAGTACCCAGGATGCTTTGACCAATTCAGCAGACGACAATTTTTATTGAATTGTGGGTCGATCATCGTATTTTCACATTGGAACTCACCGTGAGAAGATAGTCTTGGTCCATCGAGAACTGAATCCATTTTCACAGCGTCACAAATCACATACACTTTTCACACTAAAGACACAAGAGAAACAATGCAACCCATTCCCCATTCCTGCGTGCAACCGGCTCACTCAACTGCCTGACTCATTCGCCACACACTGGGCCTATTGCTGGCTCGCGCCGCGGAACGATCAGCCACTCATTTGACACGCGCGCCACTCCTTCCGTGTGGTTTTACGACATCTCAAAAATGCATTATATTTTGCTTTTCAGATAGTACTATTCAAATAGTTTTGTTGTATGTTTCAAACTGTTTACCTTCTTCACAAAGAAAAAAAAAACTGTGGTACAATTGAAGTCGCTATCTGGAAGACACATCTTATTGCGCATGCGCTTCCTTGAGACTACCGTATCCGTCATTTCCAGTTTGCGATACACAAAACTTGTTATTTTGCATCATTATTCATTTGTTTGCGATGGTTTTTCGTGGCAGAGGTAATCCAGGGCCCAGAGGATATTCTCGTCCATTTCGTGCAAGAGGTCGCGGCCGGAGACCGTTTCCACATCGTGGTCAGAAACGCGGAGGATTTGGCCGGGGAGATGAGGGTTTGCGGATCACTCTCCGGAACCCAGACCGTGGCCGACGAACAGATGAAGGCTACGAAGGGCGTTCACATGATTATGAACGTGACAGATGCGACGATTATGAGGACTACAGGGATGATTTTGATCAAGGCAGCGGTCATGAATTTGAAGAGGGAAACATGTTTGATGATGAGCTGGAGTCCTCCCGTCGCGATTCACCTGCTCGGAAACGACAGCACACGGATTCAGTAGGTTATCAGTTTCATTTGTGTCTTTTTGAACATGAATTTCTTTTTCCCTTTTATGTCATATGTATGGTGATGGCTATGATATTTAATGTTGTGATAGTTTAATGCTAGATGAGTAATGCAGGAGGAGGGAAAAGTAAACAGGAGAATGATACCTTCTTCTTCTTCTTCCTAAAATACTGGTTCACTCAAAAACGAGTAGGTCACCAGCGCGCCATTTTAGGCCAAAAGCCCTTGTCGCCCAGACGAGTCTGGCTCAAGTGCTATTCAACATTTTATATTGCACTTGCTGGGTATTGTCATTTTGTGGTCATACCAGCGGAGTTTGCTGGGAATCAGTATGTACATCAATGACTCGGACACGAAACTCATTCCACACTTAAGCAGGGTTGATTCGGAGGTCCTTTGATTATTATCTTTCAGAACAGACTTTCAGCCAGCTGTTCAAAAGTCTTGTACGTCCACTGTTAGAGTATGGGCATTGTGTCTGGCAGCCATACCAGAAAACACTTTGCAGAGAAATATAAGATGTGCAGCGCCGAGCAACCAGACTCCTCGGTCATTTGAAAGACAGGCCTTATTCAGAGAGACTAAAGGCACTAAAACTACCAAGCTTAGAACACAGACGTCTCAGAGGCGATATTATTGAAGTTTTTAAATATCTGAACGGCTACTACAAAGTAAGTGCTCCTGTCTTCAAATTAGCTACTACCACTGACCTTAGGGGAAATTCTCTGAAACTGCAGAAGCAGAGACCAAGAATAAATATCAGATCAAATTATTTTTCCCACAGAGTGATCTCCTGCTGGAACAGTTTGCCAGATATGGTGGTCTCAGCCCCTTCGCTGAATGCTTTCAAAAGCTATTTGGACCAACACTGGAAACAACTAAAGACAGTGTATGAGCCAGAGTGTCTGACTTAAGTTAGGGACATGTGTATTCCCACACATGTGAAAACTTAAGCCAGTAAGATAGGACCAACGAACAGGCCCCAAAAGGGCCTCAAACATTGAATCAAGTCAAGTCAAGTCAAGTCAAGGGTTCACACATTCATTTCGCAAAGTATGTCATATATGCTATATTGTGTTTGTGCAAAACAGTTGGAACTCTTGATTGCTGAGGTAATAACACGAGATCCTCTTTCTAAATGTACGTTTGTGACATTTTGTAGGCTTGTGCTTACATTTGTTACAATTACCTTTTTGTCAAAGTTTTATGCTGCAGACAAATTGTAAGTTCAAGTCAAACTTTCACAATCTATCTTTAGAAGTTCCATCAAAGTAGACAAGAGCTGAAATGAAAAGTCTGCTTGTCACAATTCAAATAATATAATAATAAGCACAGTTTATTTCTGTTTGTTTGTTTTTTTAATGCAGTTTTTATTTAAATGACAGGGACAGAGTTTTGAAAGCATTAGAGTGGAGTTTTTGTCTGTTCATGTGTGTGCGTCACTGTTTGTTGTGTTTTAGCATACATGTGTGTGTCAGAGGGGTGGGGGAGTAATTTCCTGGATGCCTTTCAATAAATCTGAAAGGAACTGAGTATTAACAGCAGGAGAAACTTCAAAGTCACTTTCAAGTGACTGTCCTGGGAGTCAGGGGCCTATAAGTTTTGATTTTGGTGTCCCAGGATTCAGTTTTTGGCGTCCAGGACCCTTGGTTTTAGTATTAGAATCTTGGGAATCCCTGTTCCTTGCAATATGCAATTTATCATTAACTAGGTCATGTTAGTTTTTTTTTATATTTTGTTTAGTTAAAAGTACAGTTTAGCACTCCACGGCTATAACTAGTATTTAAGCAATCTGATAGATCATGTTTTTTTTCATAGAATACCTTATTAAGGTCAACAGAGGTCAACAGAAAAGTTGATATGGATAATACTAGTGTCCCTATCAACTTCCTGAGATTCTTAGCATAATTTATTAATTAAATGCATCAAATTATTTTTTCAGCCATTTGACCAATTCCAGCGCAGGCATGCGGTTTGGTATTGATTCACCATGGATCAGCGGAGCAGGACTCTCTAAAGTTAACCAAAGCTTAGGGGCATTTGAAATTAAGGGTATACACATCTGAACTCTGCAGCAAGTCACATGATAGTTTTCTTTTAAGATTGTGCCATGCATGGTACACTTGTACAGTTATTTTACATGCATCTCTTGCAGCAAGTCACTGTCATTATGTCAATGTTTCCAGCTTTTTATATTGCAATTAGAGTAATATGTCGGTGTTTCCAGTGTTTTATTTTGCAATTAGAGTAATGAATATATATAGCGAAAAACGAAATCAGGAAACAGAAAACAATAGAAGATGCAAAGCAACTCTACTGATATTGAAAAGAAAGATATTAGAATAAATGAATGCATGACAAATGAGTTGAATTAGTTATTCATTAGCAGCAGTTTTTCATTGACTTTGCTTTACTTACTTTGCTATTTTTCATTGATTTTGCTTAACTTACTTTGCAGTTTTAATGGTTTATCATAAACCTATAGAAATAACTCTTTCTGTTTCAGACAACTTTATAGACTACATTTTTAATTGAATCTGAGGATGGAAGGTTGGATTGTTCTGTGAAACATGTGTTACTTCTTTGGCTTAGGCTGAGACTTGTGGAAGATCATTTAAAGGAAAAAAAAAATTTCTTGCTGTGTCACATTTTTTAATACCCCCCAAAAGTACTTTGAAGAGTTTAAAGAGACGCTAGGCAAAATTTTCCATTATTTGTGTCTTACAGACCCCACCCCACCCCCATCCTCAAGGAGAGAGATTTTAAAAGAATTTTCAGAACATTTTGATTGCATGCATGCAGGTTGTAGCTTCCACTCCAGCAGTGTTTGTACATTCTCACTTTTTCATGACTATGGAAATTACAGCTCCAGTCTTTATTCCGTCATCCAATATTGCTTACATAAAAGCTTTTGAAGAAAGTGTGTTGTCTGATATGTTGGATTAACTGTTAAGATGAAATGTTGCAGAGAAAGTGTGTTGCGTGATATGTTTGATAAACTGCAAAGATGAAATGTCGCAGTTGTGATGTGGAGTCAGTCATGATTCTGATATGGAATCTGATCTGACAAACAGGACAGTAAAAATGAGAAATCAGTCTGGCTCAGTGCTCATATTAAATTCAAAAACAACTCTGCAGCTTAGCTACTCAGACCAAATTAACAACAAAATTATTTAATTGATGAAAACAAAAACATTGTATGAAGTCTCATTGGACAAGAATTAAAGAAGCCATGTATTTTCCAGTCATGTCTGACACACGGGATTGTTTACACTGAGCCTGGAATGGCTCTTATGGGCATACTATGGAACAGCATGGTTTCAGGCATGGTACATGTCCGCGAATTCGCGGAAATTTGCGGGGGGGGGGGGGGGGGGGGGGGGGGGGGGGGGGGGGGGGGGACGAGCCGTGCCCGACAAGACCAGCCCACTTAGTTCGTTTCAGGTCATTCACTTCAAGCCTTCGTCTGCGAGAAGTAGCATTGAGCAGGACTACTTCCGCGCATGCGCTGTCGTGACATTCGCCACTGCTTTCCGCTCTGGGTTGACGTGATCGAATTTGAACAAGATTAAAGAAAAAGAAGGAAAAAAATAAAAATGCCAAAGCGTACAGACATAGTTCCGCGAAATTCTGCGACAGGAGATATTGATGCTGGTGTGGCAAACAAATGGCGATGGGATTGGCTGAACAGGAGCCACGAAAATGAAACGTTTTCGTCGTGCTTGGAACAGTTGATAGACTTACCACCACATTTTGGAGAAAGAAAAAGAAGAAAGAAAGAAAAAGTTTGAACTGTTCCAGAAGGAACACATTGGCTGGCTTCAAAGAGAAAAGCCATTGAACATTACAGACAGGAGGCAAAGAGAATGAGGTTTGGACATTACAAAAAGTAGGCTCTGCTCGTGAAGCAGATGGCTGAGAAATCAGGCAAAAAGTAGTCTTCATCTCATTCACATTGCATGCTTGCACTGAAGAGACACATAACTTAAAATTTGTACGTTAAAAGAGACACAAAACTTAAACTCATTTTGTACTGTATTCAGATAGATGTAAAATGTAAAAGGAGTAACTAATGTAGAGGAGACGGATCATAAAAGAATTGAACATAGTAAACAAAACTGGAACTCAAGACATGAAATAGACCACTACTTTGCTGTGCTGTGCTATGCTGTGTTGGTGGTGCTGGACATGATCACCAAAGTTGTGCAAAATGAGGGGTCTCCTGTGTGTACACTGTGTGTGTGCTTCACTGACATAGTAAGTAAAACGTTTACAATTTGACTTAATGTATGCCACCTAAAGCAATGTAGATATGTACTCATTTTTGCTATGTGACTACTTGGGTTTAAAACCTCCTTTGGGTTGAAGGAATGACTGATAAAGTGATTCTAGGAGAGCTTATTTTGTGCCAGAAATTGCTTAGTATGAAGAACTGAAATTAGTTCAAGGAGAGGCTTTTTTACAGGCTAGAATTGCTGAAAAACCTTCAGCTTCAGGGGGCGCTGCCCCCTGACCCCCACAAGGGGCTGCCCCCTGACCCCCACAAGGGGCTCTGCCCCTTGACCCCGCCAGGGGACACCGCCCCTGGACCCCCAAACATTTTCAGGGAAAAATGATTTTCCTTCAGTACCATGCCTGGGTTTGCATGACGTTTGCATTCAGGGTGTTTTTTTTTATAGCTTCTGGCAGTTGAGATGCTACATGGGAATGGACAGTGGCATGTGGCGACCGGGAATGGCTCACTTGGTTCAAAAGCAAGGCTGCAAAATTGCACAGAATGGCCCAGAAAATACCAGAAGGCAGCAGTTAGGGCAGATTGCCAGCTTATCTTGGGGGGGGGGGGGGGGGGGGGGGGGGGGGGTTGACCTTGTAAACAGCCATGTTTGTAAGCCTTCATTCATACTCTCAGCAATGCAATTGAATGATTGGTGACACTGACAGAAAGAAAATGTTACATTGTTTCAAAGACAGTACCATCTGTAACTGTTAATAGAAGCCAGAACTAAAGAACAGATGACTGACAAACTAGCCCCCTCTCCCCCTCCCCCAGATCCTACTTTTTTTCCCCTATGTTTTATTTATTTTTGTTTCTACCCCAGTTCGGACAAACCCATAGTTTCCTAACATAGCCAGCACAAATGCATGTATTAGGAGAGAGTGAAAGAAAATCCTGAATAACTGATACTGTTGACAAATACTCATCCTAGCTCCTCATTTACAATGTAACCAAACTGTTTGGTGAATTAGTATGCTTTTTTTTAAAAACCATTGTTTAGGATTTCATTTCACTTTCTCCTAATATATATATATATATATATATGGCATTTGCGCTGGTTATATCAGGAAACTATTTTGAGTCTGTGTTACCCATTGTTGTTGTTTTTTCTCAGTTTAGGTAAAGACTTGTCAAAACTAAGTATTTGCTGAATGTTTTACTGAAATCAATTGTTTTCAAGCTGAATGTTTAGAATCAAATACAGTGTTATAGATCACATAGAATTATAGGGTCTGGTTCCTTTTGAAAAGAAAAATCACAGAGAAGAATCATGTTGATGTCAAGAACATGTTTTGTATCTTTTATCATAGGATAGGTCTCATCACATATTGATGACTTTGGAGGAATGCAGACTGAACAAAATTTCATCAGTCCATCGGGATCGCAAAATTTTTGTGTGTTTTGCCACAAGCCATAAAACTGTCAGTCGTTATTACATCGGCAGCAATAAACATTTATTTGATGACAGTAGTTTGACCTCATTTTCTAGCTCCAAAATGTTTTGTTCAGTACTGTAAGAATATGCTCCCTTTGAAAGTGTCCATCTTGTTGCAGTAAAGTCAGATTCAACTGAGAGTGTGTGTTGCATGACAGTGAAGCAAACATAGCTTTCACCATTTGAAGACAACCAACCAACCAAACAAAAGCCATTCAGCTTAATGCATACCCTTCAGAATTGTTGGTGGAAGTATGATTACATAAATTAGTTTTAAAGAAATGTTAAGAGCACACATTACTCTTAGATGGTTTGAACACTGGCGTAACATCATTTTAATATTATTTATTAAGTTCTTAAAACCCTCGCAAAACCTGAAATCATGATCATCTTCATGTGCATTTATCTGAACTTAATCTAAATAGAGCCGTAAGGGCTTAGAAATACTTAAGAAAGAGACAAAAGAGGGGTGGGTGGAGGTGGTATGATGCAATAACATATCAAAAAGTAATTTAGCACACTGTTTGTTGGTCATTTTTAAATGTCGGCTTTGCAGTTTCGTGAGTGATAGAAAAATATGTATGTGATAATGAAAGTCATGACTCATTTCTAATTTGTTTTAAATATGTGATAGGATTTTACAGAAGAAGAGTCCTTGAGGATCACAGTCGGCAATGACATATTCAGAGAGGAGTTTTCTGATCGACGAGGACTCACCACATACCTCCACCTGGGATGAGGGAAGTGAGCGAGAGAAGAGATGGGAAGAAGACCGACAGGAGCAAAGCTACAGTGACAGAAGAAACAGTAGAGAAGATAACTACAGGGAGGGGTCTTATGATAGAGTTGGAGGGAAGTGGGAGGACAAAAGAAGAGGGCGAGGACGTGGATATTTCAGCCCCAGAGGCTTTGATCCCAATTACAGAGGGAGAGGACGAGGAAGAGGAGATTTTCGGGGTGGGTTTTAGGGGAAGAGGATGGGGAAACTTTGATCCCCATGAGCATAGAGGAAGAGGATTTTACAAACATTTGGAAAGGGGTCGAGGTCGGGGTGGGTTCATTTCTCAGGACCGGCACCCTTTTGATGATGACTGCAACCGAGACAGCCACAGAAGAAGAAGTCTTAGTCGTGAGAGGAGTAGAAGCAATGATCGCTATAGTCACAGTCCCCTTAGAAGACGTAGCCGAAGCAGAAGCTATGGAAGAGGAAGGAATCCTAGTCCAATTTTTAACAAGAACAGACAGAGTTATAGTCGAGGTAGACGGAAATTACAGTCGAAACAGGAGTCGCAGTCCGGGAAAGACGAAGTTTTAGCCGAGGTAGTAGTCACAGTCGGGGAAGACGAAGTCCCAGTCGAGGAAGGAGTCATAGTCGAGAGAGGAGTTATAGCAGAGGAAGACATCTCAGTCGAAGACGTAGTCTTAGTCGAGGGCGCAGTCGGAGTCGCAAGCGTAGTCGGAGTCGAGGAAGGCGCAGTCATAGCAGGCGAAGGCACAGTGTTAGCCGACGAAAGTGGAGTCATAGCAGCAGCAGAAGTTACAGTGGCAGCAGACATAGTTCAAGTCGAAGCAGAAGCCCAATCCCCATTGTGAGAGAAGCAAGTAGGCCAAAGAGTATCAGCCGAGAAACTAGACCCAAGAGCATGGGCAGAGAGATTGGAGTTGTTTTAGGTGGAGGAGACGGAAGCATTCCCAGAGTCCCCCTCGCTCAAGAAGTGTAGGACGAAGCTTAAGTCAGGGGAGAGAGCTACACAGTCAGAGCAGGAGACACAGTGGGAGTAGCAGTTCCTCATCAAGTCACACTGACAGCCCAAACCATGAAAGTCTACCCATGTCTGAGGAGCAGTATGAAGAGGAAATGTATCGCCGCCTGAAATCTGAGATCAACTCCAGCAAAGACCCAAAAGAGCGAGAAGAATGCATAGCAGTTCATATTAGAGACATGGCCAAACTTTCACCTTTGCTGTTTCGGCAGTTCATGGCCAAGAATGCTGGTAATCTCTCAGCAATGGCATTGCTGCAGCCCAACCAACAAGAGCAAGAAGTTATTGACTTTGCATCTTCACAGGCAGAGGAAACAAGGCCTCTTCGATCAATCCTAAAAAGAAAAGATGAATCCAGGTCACCATCACCAGACCGAAATCCTTCACCACCACAAGAGCAATCAAAAAGTCTTTCTCAGATAGAAAAGGTCATTCAGGCTCTACGCAAGGGAGGGTCTAAACCTGAAGAACCAAAACCGGCAAAGAAAAAAACGCTACCACCTCTACTACCATCAGGAGCTCTGGGACAGCTGTCATCCTATATGGACATTGAAGAAGAAGAAGAGTATCTGTATGGAGGTGGAGAAAAGCAAGGAGAAGCTGATCCTAAGGCAGTTGCTTTGTCTGGGCCTTTTTGGTCTGCACATCGTTTTGAGGAAAAACAACAGACTGATACATTTGACATGTATGATCAGTCAGAATTACTGCCCTCTGAAGAGAGCTCAGGTGTTGCTCCAAAAGGAAGTGAAGTTAAGATACCATCTGCATTTAGTTCTCTTGAGGAAAAGGAGAAAAGTTACGAGCAGTGGCGGGCCTCTGTTTTTCAGAAACCAGCTCCAGAAAAGCCCAAAGAGTCGGCATTGCCAGTGTCTAACCAGCAGCCAGTGATTCTGCAGAGCAGCTGAGCTCAACTGTTGAAAACATTTTAAAATCCATCGGGTTTAACTTTGAACTGTCACAGCGTATGCAGGAACTGGCCAGGCAGAAAAAGGAGGAAGAACAAGATGCTATAAAGATTAACCAGAGTGCTTCTTTTCTTGGAGCAGATCCAGATGCTCTTGCTGAAAACCTCAGTAATGTTTTCCAAAAGGAAGAAGAGCATCGCCCAAAACCAGTTGGCTTCATGAAGGAAATAGAAGCTGCAAAAAGGGCAGCTAGGGAAAGGGCTCAAAAAGCAAAAGAAGCAGAAGAGCGACGTGTTCGAGGACGAAGAAATCCAAGCACTGAAGAAGAACAACCAAGAGAAAGTGTTAGAGATTTCCCTGGCCATTATGAGAGAACTGGCTATGTTAAGGAAGAGGGTCACACAAACTTTCCAAGTAAGTCCAGAAAGTTCTCTGACACAGCCAGAACACATTCTCCATATGATCCAAGCATTCAAGATTACTATCAGCGAAGGTCACTTTCTCTGGAGCAGCAGTACAGCGAAAAAGGCAAGGATATGAATGTGCACGAAGAATCTAGTAGTTATGTTGAAAGTATCCGTCATGCGCGACATGGCGGCATATCCAGCTTGATTTCACTGGGTAGTGAGAGCAGAGGACATGAGAAGAACAGTCATAGACATGACAGAGACTTGACACTTTCAAGGCATTTCTCTGACGCCAGTCCCCTGACTTTGAACGACATGACAAAGACAAAAAGGACATTGACTACAAAAAAGCTGGGGATCGAATTTGATTGTTCGGAAAAAAAAGAAAAGGGCAGAAGTGTTCCCTGGATCTGAGAACATTTTTTCCAGACGCATTGTACTTCCCCCAAAGGAAAAGAATAAAGCACCTCTGGTGAAAAGCCCCAACTCAGATTCTCAGAGAGAAGGGAAAAAGCGTCTAGCCTCACCGGGTTCCCAAGACGGTCAAAATACCCCCGTAGGTCTCCTTCACACGAAGACCTTTCCATAGAACGAAAGATCTTTCAGGAAAGCAAGAGTACTACTCTTGAAGAAAGTAAGGGTGCAATTTACAAAAAGTCTCAAGAGAAATCCCATTCCCCAGACAGACTTCCTTTTGATAGCAAATATAGATATCAGGAAAAGCAGGGCAGTAGTAAGAAGAGTGACATCAAGGTGAAATCTGACGATCATAAAACGTTAGAGAGGAGCAGTAAGTCCGATTCTCTGAAAACAAAGGTACCGAATCTCCAGAGTCAAAGTCAGTAGCAGTTTTAAAGGAAGAGGTAAAAGCAGCTGCCAAGTCAGCTGAAAGCAAAGCTCAGTGGGTTGAAAGGAAGAGGCAGCTGGTTGTCTTGGAGAGAGAGCTGGATGCCCTCGACAGCAACACAATGAGTTGCTTCGGAAACGCCGCCGTCACAAGGATGGTCACAGGGACCCGCTTATTGTAGAAAACACCAAACTTCAGACGGAAATTGCTGCTCAGATAAGATCCCTTCGCAAGAGTGGTGATAGTGGTTCTTCAGGTTCTGCAGCCGCATCATCTACCAAGGACAAGTCAAGCAAATCAGATGTTGAGGTAGGTGGAACATTACATGCTTTGTTTCCTCTCAGTGGCTTTCTTGCCTTTGTTATTCTGCTAGAATTTTTCACTGCAGTGACACTATGGATGTTGCAACTCGACATATATATATGCCCCTCACAGTGATGATAATAAGGCCTAAGTAAATTAACATGTATTGTTTTTTTTTGTGCAGTGACTTGGTACCCTTCAAGATGGGCTGCATCAGTGTTTCAATTTTTATATTCATGTCACTTTACCTTTCCACAATGCGTCTTACCCTGGCCCACAATAAATAGCCTACTACTCATAGTATCGGATAATTAACAGAAACATTCCATATGGAAACAAACTCATGGTACCAGACAACTAACAGAGACGTTGAATATGGAACCAAACATGGGGGGGGGGGGGGGGGGGGGGGGGGGGGGGGCTTTTTTTTTTTCCTTTGCTTCCCATTCTTTTTCCAGCGAACTTATAAGAACGTAAATTTCATTGTATGTTTGCTGTATTGTTGAATGTAAACTATCCATTACATTGAAAAACAGCCCCTTTTATCTATCAAAAGCATGTGATGGAGAAGAAAAATCAGATATTTTGTCAGGCTTTCATGTAGTGCTATGTTACAGGAGAAGAGCAAGGCGAAAGAAGAACCAAAGATCCACTATGAATACTTCGACCCTGGAAGCCACTGGTGTAGTTCATGTAACGTCGTGTGCGGCCATATGATTGACTTTCTCAAACACGTTGAATCAAAGAAGCATCAGCAGGTGTGTTGCTGCGTCTCAGTTGGTATGCTACTGTTCTGTCTGTTCTTCCCAGGAATGAACAGAAATGGTGTCTGAAATTTATAGCGCATCATTTTTGACTTGTTAAATTTGTGAAGCCACATGTCATATATTTCAGTAATGGTTAGGTTGACACAGGATTGTCATGCTTGTAGTGCACATTCTTAGGCAATAATTCACATAAAAGAGATCTACATTGATAGACGCACATGCTGTCACACATGCTATGCCTACACATGCGGTGATGCATGCATGTGTACACACATGTAGGCAGGCGCACACACACACACACACTCTCGCTCACACACACTCTCGCTCACACACACACACACACACACATTCACCTGTGCGCGCGTGTGCACACACACACACACACACACACACACACACACCTGAATAACCAGACACATAAATGCACACCATCCATCAGAAGACTAATTCCCACTCATGAAATACACATTTGACACTCTGAGCTGACAAACGGGAGACTATTTCCACTTCGTACAGTACATAATTGTCAGTGGATGCCACTTCTGTTGTGATGTTTTAGAATGAATTATCTGTTTTAGAAGTACATAGCTACTTTAACTGTATTTCTGTGAGTTAGGCTAGTTGTCATATTCCCAGAAATGTACCAAGTCATGGGCATGTACATGTAGTTATATTCAGTTATTGTTTATCTTTTACCGTTTTAATCGGTCTTTTCTTTTCTTTTCAGAAACTGGATCCCTTCAGTCGGCCGTGGTGGTGGAAGCCATGCAGAAACAGGAAAAGAAACCCAAACCTGAAGGACAGGTGCAGGCTGCCCCAATCAAAGGTCACATGCTTGATTTGCACAGTCAGATTCACTGTTGTGGTGAACAAAAACAGCATTCAGTCAGTTTGTTTTGCAAAGGGAAAAGAGCAGTGTATTAAGAAGATTAGGTTTTGTGGCTGGCATTGCCCGTCGGGGCAAAATTGAAAAATGTGTGAAGGCTGAGCAATCGCACATAAGCCTTTCAGAATGAAAATGAAAGCCTGAAGGGGAAAGAAGTCATTAAGTGAAGGTGTTGTGGTACGTGCTGAATTTTACGTCATGCATTTGATCTCTGTCTCTCTGTCTGTCTGTCTGTCTGCCTGCCTCACTGTCTCGTGTCTCTGTCTCTCTCTCTCTCTCTCTCTCTCTCTCTCTCTCTCTCTTCTGTATCTTGTTTGCTTGGTTGTTAGGACAAGATCTCAGTTTTAATTCATGTTTTAATACATAGTTAACAACTATTTCTAATAGTTAACTGTATGATGGATTTAGTATAACTGTAAGCTTTGAAGCGTTGAATACTTAGTACAGTTGGCAACTTGGAGAGGGACTGTAGAGTGCATCATTAAAATTCTGTTTTATTCAGTTTCCAAAGGAAATTAAGCATTTTGTTCCTCAGTTTCCTTTTGTCACTCATCATTTGAAGAAAAAGCTGTGTTGTGATTTTTTGAGAATTCTAGTTCCTGTGCTGTAACATGTGCCAACCCAATCAGATTGCAAATGTGAATTTTTTTATGTAACTCTAAACTGTAACATGTTAAAATCTGTTTTAAACAGACAAAAAAATGTAATATTTTATGTGTTTTCATTTAGTGCAGTTGAAATCCAACATATGTGATCAAGATTTGTAATTGTTTTGAAAAAGAAAGGGGATTAACCCTCTGCCTACCGCATGACTTTGTGCTATATGACTATGAGAATACCATGCCAAGAGAGGTAACTCCGCAACACATACACACTTGCCATAAAGAAACCTCAATAGAAAATTTGTTTTTAACTTATCTATTCTGTAAAAATAATGAAAAAAATTCAAAGACATCACTCCATCCAAAACAGCATTTCCCCCACATTATAGTGAACTGGTACACGAGGAGAAAAAAAACAAACGAACAGACTAACTGTACTTTGGCATTCTCAGTGCTAAAACAATTTTCCCTAAATTCACTGTACCCACAGAACATCATGGATTAGGAGCACAGAGTGATTTTCCAAGTCTAAACAAAGTACTGAAACCTTCAGGAACAAAATAAAGTCATTCTGTATGGTATGCACACTAAATAATCAACTTTTATTGTGGAAGCAAAAAACAACCCAAACTTCAACAATTTTGTTAAACTGAAGGCATCACATACAAGAAGATTTGTCTTCCAACTATGGGGGAAAAAATAACAAGAACAGATTACTGAATACTGGGCTTTAGATTGTGATGGAATTCAACAAAAATGTGCTTTTGCACAAGTGCACTGAGCAACCCCCCCCCCCCCCCCCCCCCCCCCCCCCCCCCCCCCCCCCCCCCCCCCCCCCCCCCCCCCCCCCCCCCCCCCCCCCCCCCAACCCCCCACCACACCTGTGGGAGATGTCCTCTTGTCCGGCTCCTCTTTGCTTTTTGATAAACAGGCAGTTTTTATTCAGCCGAGTTACTTTATGTTCATCCTTTTCTGCTTGCTTTTTGTGCAGCAAATAAATTTGTTTCTCGCTAAAAGTCTACCAAAATTCTTCTGAAATCAAAAAGCTAAGGTGATGCTCCTACAGGCAAATCGTGGGACACACCCTGATGACCCGGTTTCCTGGCTATCAAACAAGGGAAACTTTTGGGGGGCTTCACTTCTTGTAGCCAACCACTCCAGTCAGAATTAAAGTATCTTAGCAAGTTTTGTTTTCGAATTTTCTTTTTGGGGGGTCTGGGCCCAGCAGCAATGGGCTATTCGACATCGTCATTATCATCGCCTGAATCATTATTGATTCCGGCCTCAAAATCAGTCAGCAGTCGATCTTTATTCATAACTAGGTCAAGATTGACGTCCAAATCGTCTTGCTTCAAATCTTCTTTAAGAGTGTAGCCGCAAATACGCTCTCTTCATCAATATCACTTCAGAAAATGAATTCTGCAAGTTGCATAGTTACTTGATCCGCCATTTTCCCAGAAAATCTTCGCGAAAAAAGCCGAACTTTGAAAATTCATAGCAGCGAAAACTACTCCACCAAAACTCATGCAACAAAAACCAAAATGGCGTCCAGAAAACGGAAGTACCGGAAGACTCTTCTGTCGTAATTGCATTCTGGGATATTGCGATGGTGAAAGCGAAAGTCGTTGACCGAGTTTTTCAGCGGTCGATCTCGGTCGACCCGGTATTCAGAAGGAGGAATCTCGCGGTCGATCTCGGTCGATCCGGTAGGCATTGGGTTAAACGGTTCAAAACATACAGTGATAGCTCCAGAACATCCTAAGACTAGTATGGCAGATTGAGTGGGTGTTAATTTTAATGAAATTAGCTTCCAGTGTATTTATTGTTCCTGTTCTTTTGTTTGAAGTTTTAGAACATTTGAATGTGCAATTTTTCTGCGTTGTGATTGCATATATTCTGAATGTGTTGTGTGATCATCTCGATGATCACAGGATGCACACGTGCATTGTTCAGTAGTGTAAGACTTCAGTGGTGCAGTAAGAATGTTGGCAGTTCATTAGAGCATACAAAACGTTTGCTGTTGCTTAGGAATATAAGGGTCAAATGATTACAGAAATGAAATAAGCTTCATTCGCTGTACATCAGTTTCAGCTTCCTCTCCACATTCATGCCTGTGGTGAATCTATTTCATATTCCTCATATGATAAATGTGATGCCACTCCTCGCCATGAAACTTTGACTGGACCACACTGGCACCACAAAGATGTCATTCTTTTATCAGTGGGAAATGGGAGGAAGGGGAAAGGAGTGGGGTCAGTTGGTGTCATGCTGGATCAAAACAGGCACCACTGAATAACTTTGACTGGGGAACAGTACAGTGTCTCTGGTAGGTTAACTGATGTTTAGTGCGCCCTGTCAAGTGTTGGGGGACTACAGCAAGATAAGCTTGATGTGCCTATGTGTATATTGAGGTGACTGGATGGTTTGGAGGAGGAGACAGAGCCATGTGCAAGTGATTCACCAGAATGGTCAAGAAGACAAGACAGACTATGAAAGGTTTTCTTTAATTTTTTTTTTTATTAGGCTTAACATAAGGCTTTTAAGCACATTTTGACGTTTGTAAAATGAGAAGCTTTTATCTCAGATGAGTCTTTTATCATGAAAATTCTGCTCTTCATGATAGTACAAAGGGGAAAAAAGGACCCACAACTAAAAACTGAATACAGTATTCCTGAATTTTTTTTTTTTGTCATATTGTATCACAAGTTTTAAAATGTTTGATACATGTATCAAGTTTGCAGAAAATTGAAACAATAAGAACCAATGTCAAGTACTTGACAGTAATGCAGGTTTAGGCACTATCAGTAACATGAAGACTGAAAACAGGCTGTGTTAATTTCCAATGCATTTTGCTGCAGGTCTGGAGTTCATGATGGCCACTTCGGCTTTTACTGCTCTGTTTGCAAGGAGTTCTGTGGAGATCTGAGCATTGCAGAATCCATATGAAGAGTGAGGAACACCCAAACATGTACAATGTAAGTATGTGTGACACATGTGTGGGTCTGTATGAAGTTGTGCTTATGATCATTTTCCAACCAGCCGCCGTGGCGTAGTGGTTAACGTCACGGACTCCCGGCTGGGAGGTCGTGGGTTCGAATCCCATCAGAAGTCATGTGGGGTTTTTCTGCCCCGACCGGCTCCTACCCAGAGTTGAGTTTGCTGCGGACTCAGTTGGGAAGACTGGGACCACACAGTCGAGTTTCATCCACTTGATGGATGCGTTTCTGAGAGTGTTGCTCAAATTTCATGACCAACACTGCAGGTGCCTGTATCTCTCGGGCTGGTTGACGCCGGGATATATTATGAAAGGAAGCGTAGAGTACAGCCTGTCATGTAGTCTCAGACCGAAACGGAAATCCGTAGCATCATCTTTATCATCCTCATTCTCATCGATCAGCATTAAAAAAAAAAAAATGTCTCAAATTCTGTGGCCCTTCATGCCCAGCTCTCATGGTGACCTCAATTTCGATGTCCTCTCCACGTCTGTGACCTTAGTTTGGTTCCGTCGAGGTCACCGGTATCGGCGAGTCCATGGGGGCTGTCGTTGGACGGACGCGGTGGCGCCCTCCGGAGGGAGAGCTCACTCACGCCGGCTCCGCGACTAAGCAATTATTGTCGTCAGTTGGGGGCTTAGTAGGTGGTGTCCTGCGTATGTTAGATCAGAACAGGCGCCACTGAACACCACCGAAGTGACTCGGCAGCAGTGCAGTGTCTCCTCCGGTGGGTTGCCTCTTGACGACTTGACATTGATTGCTTCCTGTGGAGTGCCGGTGCCGGGGCTGCGGCGGGGCCGACCGGGCTGTGGCTGTGGGCGGGGTGTCGGAATGAGCGGCGTGGGTGCACTGCCTCTGAGGTGGCGCAGAGAGTGGGACAGCAAAAAAAAAAAAAAAAAAAAATCATTTTCCATGAACACTTCTGATCACTAAACATGGACTGCTGACTTTTGAGGAGGAATTCGGACTTTTGATGGGGGTTACTTCCAAAGGATTAGATTTTAATCGCTAAGATGTTCCAAAACTTTTGTAATCGAATTTTTATTTTTGCTACACTAAATTCCAGTCAGTGCAGCGTAATTGCTAGAGTGGAATTTGATTTTTGTGGTTCGACGAGTTTCAAAACCAGCCCACTCTGCCCCAACACACAAAGACTCCATCCTTACAGTGCCAGTTCCCCAAGCTTGAAGCAGCTAAACACCAGCTATGCAGCAGAGCTTCTGTGGGCTTTCAGATTTACAAGGCTGTAACTTTTGAACCACGTACCAGTTGTTCTAATTTATACTCCATCTTAGAAATGATATATCACAAATTCATTCCATGTTTTGTTCAAGTGTGAGGGGAAGCTTAAACCAAAAAGATGTAAACAAAAAGCTGAATCACAGCACACTCATGGTGCCAGGCGGCTAATGTGAAGTTCTAACCTCCAGTAGGCATCAGCTTCTGAGGCAAACAGCCCTGATGTGGCCCCCTGCGGTTGGCTGGGCTATAAGCAACATTATCTTATCTTATCTTCTGAGGCAATGAAAGGTCAAAGTTTGCAGATTATGAACACAGATGGAGAGTCAAGACATTCAGTGCCCTTGCTGGATTGATGAGTGGTACATCCTATATATTTGCATGAAACTAGGCTCATCAATGAAATCGCTTCCAATTCCAATGAGGGATAGAATCCTGTGTCGGTATATAAGTTGTCCATGTTTTACAGAGGTAAGTTTGAGTGCTCAGTGTCTGTCTGGGCTTGATGTGTCCACGTTTTGGATGAGGTTTAGCATTTGCTGTCCGTTCTAGCTCACACTATCATTGAGAAGGAAGAGGTCAGGAGATGGTCTCTTGTACAGGATTGTACAGTGACTGCTTGTGAACAGATGTAACGTTGTCTAAAGTATAGCATCCATTCAGTGGTACACAGTGAAAAGGCTGTTGTGCTGATTTGGTGAAATGTGTTGGGTTGGTGAATGTGATGTTCTAGGGTTCTTGTGTGTGTATAGATAGATAAATGAATATGTGTGTGTGTGTTTAATTACACATACTATACCGTGGCTCACTAATGCAATAAGCGGCAGCAATTTGCTATCCTGCCTCATATACAATAAAGTCCGTACGGACAACAAAACCCTTGAAAGGGCCTCGTGCCTTGCGCATGCTCAGAACCATCCTCTTTTCTCGGCAGCCTTTTCCCGTTAAGCCTCGTATACACGAGCAGCTAAGTATTTTTTTGCTTTTCTCGCAATCGATCGATTGTTGTTGCTGTTCTTTGGTGTCCTTGCTTATGTTTTCACTTAAGGGAGAAACATACGTGAAGCGATTGGGTGGTTAAGGCGAGAGTTAAGAAGGTTTCGTCATTCGATTCCCGCATCTCGCCGGCAGGCTTCTTGTCTCTAGCCGCGCCAAAACCTCCTCTCCCTTCAGCGTCACTTTCTCTCTATTCTTCTTCTCCCAAGGGTTCACTTCAACTCGGCTGCGGTTCTGTTGTTGTGACAGCGAGCTCTTTCTCGCAACCCACAATTTGTGACGGTGATCGGCTCAGCTGCGGTTCTGTCGATCCCGTCCCTTTGTCCCCTAACGGCGAGCGACTCAGCTGCGGTTCTGTCGTTCCCGTGACTGCACCTTGTGTTCAGTTCAGCTGTGGTTTTACTGCACACAGTTCGGTTTCCATGGCAGAACCGAAGATGCTTGAGCCCTCTACAACGGAGGCTCCGGGATGGGGCAATGAGGCAGACTTCTCGTCTACCTCTCCCTCTCGCTCGGTAGGCGATGCAAGGGAGCAACTTCCTCTCAGGGGCTTGAATCTCGTTCGGCCCCGGTTGTTTCCCTTCCCCCACCTCGTGTGTCTGCCCCTTCTTTTGGGCAGAACACTTGGGTTTCGCCCTCATTTCCGAGCGCCCCTCAGGGGACCGGCGCATTAGGCCCCCCATTTACTGGGTTGGGCCAGCAGCCACAACCTCAGCCCCCCCCTATCATGGGGTCAGGGCCCTTTGCCTTGGGCGCCATGGGCCCAATGGCATATCCCCCAACCATGGGCTTTCCACAGCCCCCTGCTCCGGGGTTTCCCTGGTGGCCGGGTTTTATGCCCAGCCCTCCACCAGTGCAGGCCTCTTCTTCCCAGGCCCCCTCGGCCCACCGGTGACTGATCCCTCCCCCGGAGTGTCTGGGGAATCAGCCAGCCCAGGCCACCCTGGGCTTTCGCCGCGCACAGCGCTTCGCCAAGGGCGGCCACCCCCTCGGTCTGTGGCTCCGACCTGGTGGATTCTGAGTCGGAGGAAGAGGGCCAGTCGCCCAGTTCTTATTCCTTCCGGGACTCGGTGGCCTTTCTGGCTTCCCTTGTCCCGGAGGCGGTTGTCATCTCTCTAGGAGGTCCGAGCCCCCTGCCCTTCGGCAGCGGAACTCGCCCTGGGATCTCACCCACTGGCAGCTATGCCCTCCTCTCTGCTAAAGGAGTCGGTCATGGTGGCCGACTGCATGAGGAGGGCCCAAATAAAAGTCAGGGGCACGGAGGCACAGGACATCACGCCTGGTTCTGTCCCTGATTTTCTGGTGCGCTGGCATGCGGGAAGTACCTTAAGCCAGAGAGGCTTCCATTTGCCAAGAAGGCCTTCTTGGCAAATGATACTATCCGGAAGCCACTCTCCCCCTCTCCCAGGAGGACCTCTCCTGGTCCAGGAGAGGTCGAAATCACACGCTAGGCAGGTGGCCCTTTCAGAGCGCTGCCTTGCCGAGTGGGAAGAGTCTGCGAGGAGGGGTTTGGGAGGCCATCTCAATCATGGATTCCTTCCTAGGGGGACTAGTGTCTGCCCTTAAGGATCCTGATTCAGAATCCTTCACCATCCGCCAGTCCGCGGACCCAGCGGCAGTGGTAGCCTGTATTCAGTCAATGGCTGAAGGGCTTAAGTATTCGGCTGGGGCCTTCGCTAGGCTTCATCTGAACTCGGTACTAGCGAGGAGAGATGCTGTCCTATTGGCATCTTCTGTGGCCCGCTCTGCCTCTGCCCGCGCCTCCCTCAGAGCCTTGCCAGTCAAGTCAGGGTCTCTGTTCGGGAATCACGTACAGGCTACCATTAAGAGCCAGGCCGAGATTAGGCGTGACCTCGCCTTTCACTCAGGCCCCCCTCCCCCCGCCCCGGTTCAAAACGCAAGGCGCCAGCGCCTTTCTCATCACCGGGTCCCTCTCAACCCATGGGACGACGGTCATTTGGACCCCGGGGGATCCGAGGCAAGCAACCAGCAGGGGTCGGCCTCAGGCACGGCCGGCGGGTCCGAAAGCTCCCACGTCTCAGACGGCCCACCCCCAATGACTTGCCCCCGACCTGGGTACTTCACCCCAGGGCGGTCCTGTGGGCAGTCTGTCCAGGCACCTCAATGCCTGGGAGCGGCTTCCCGCAAGCCCTTGGGCTCTGCGGGTGATTAGGTCGGGGTTTCGTCTTCCTTGGGGTGCAGTGTAAAGGCTCCTCTCACTCCTTTCCTCCTCCTTTCGCTCCTCCTCGGGATCTAGCGGCCTCTCAGGCCTTAGACCAGGAAGTCCTTTCGCTGTTAGCCAAGGGAGCCACAGAGGAAGTCCTCTTCCATTCCTCTCCGGGCTTTTATGGCGCATTTTTGTGGTTCCCAAAGCTTCTGGAGGATGGAGACCGGTTCTAGACCTCTCGCCCTTGAACAGGTTTCTTATCGTCCTCCGTTTTCGGATGGAAACCCCATGTCAATCCGTGATGCCATGCATCCCGGCGACTGGGCGGTATCCATCGACCTGAAAGATGCGTACTTCCATCTCTTGATCCACCCAAGGGACAGGAAGTATCTCAGCTTCGTGTGGAGAAGCCGCGTTTTTCAGTTCAGGGCTCTTCCCTTTGGGCTAGCCCGGCCCTTGGGTTTTCACGAAGGTGGCCCGGGAACTTTGCTTGCATGTTCGGGAGAAAGGAATTCGTCTGAAGGCCTATCTCGACGATTGGCTTCTTCTTGGCTCATCCAGCACTCTGTGCTCCCAGCAAGCCCTCCAGGTTTTAAACCTCTGTCGCAGCTGGGATTTGTTCGCAACGAGGAGAAGTCCGATCTCATCCCGTCGCAGCAGTTTCAGTTTCTGGACATGTCCTTCCACACCACCAACTGGTTGGTTTCTCCAACCCCCCAACGCCTGGTTCGCCTCCAGCACCTCTTGGCCCATCTCCTTTCCTTGGATCAGGCTCCAGCCAGAAAGCTGGCCTCTCTTCTGGGTCTGATGGAGTCCTTGGCCCCTTAGTGCCCCTCGGACGACCGCACAAACGCCGGTTTCAACGCCTCTTTCGCAAGCGTTGGTCTCAGGCGTTGCAGTCGTGGGACCTTCCGATCCTTCTCGGTCAGTGGTTCCAATCATCGGTGGCCCAATGGCACTCCCAGTCCTGGCTGGCTCAGGGAGTCCCCATCACACCCCCTCCTCCACAGGAGGACCTGTTTCACGGACGCGTCCCAGTCCGGGTGGGGTGCCCACATCAGCTCTCTGACGGCGGCCGGGCAATGGTCCCGGAGATGGGATCCTGGCATATCAATCGGCTGGAGCTGGAAGCCGTGTTCCAAGCCTCAAGGAGTTTCTTCCCTTCTGAAGGGAAAACACGTTCTCCTCAACACCGACAACACGACTGTGGTGTGTTATATCAACAAGCAAGGGGGGGGGCGCGTTCTCACTCCCTGTCCCTGAGGGCGGAACAGCTTCTCCTTTGGTGCGAGACACAATCAATCCGGATCTCGGCCAAGCACGTTCCCGGGAAGATCAACATTCTCGCGGACTCCCTCAGCATGTCGCACATGGTTCTTCCCTCAGAATGGACTCTCGTCCACTCAGTCCTGGAACCTCTCTGGACTGTATGGTTCAAACCAAAGGTAGACCTGTTCGCCACCCGGTTCAAACCACCGTCTCCAGCTGTATGTCTCCCCAGTTCCGGATCCGGCAGCGTGGGCTGTGGACGCCCTGTCCATCCCTTGGTCCGGACTGACGGACTATGCCTTTCCCCCGTTCCCATTCTGGGAAAAGTTCTCCGCAAAGCAAGGGAAGACACAGCGACACTTATTCTTGTGGCTCCACGCTGGCCGGCCCAAGCGTGGTTTCCAGAACTGTTACACCTGTCTCACGTGCCTCCGATACCGCTTGCCTTAAAGCAAAGTCCCTGCTTCAGCCACGGTCAGGCATTCCACGCGGCAATCCAAACGTGCTGCATCTTCACGCCTGGCTACTGTGCGGGACGCGCTGTCTGCACAAGGCGCCTCCCAGTGGTAATCGGCCTTGTGGAACATACCCACAGGCCAGGCACCCAAAGTGTCTACAGTGTCCACTGGAATGGCTGGCTCTCTTGGTGCTCCAACCACGCAGTATCACCTCATTCTCCCTCTCATGCCAATTGGCGAACTACCTAGCTTTTCTTCATCGGAGAAAAAAACTTTCAGCCTCCTCTGTTAAGGTTCACAGGGCGGCTATTTCCACCACTATCCGCCAGTTAGGGGGCCCCTCCTTCGTGGACGACCCTCTTCTGCGGGATCTGGTCAGAGGAGCAGCCCTACAGGAGGCCCGATGCCCCCGCCGTCCCGGCGTGGGATCTTTTCTTAGTCCTCTCCTCCCTCAGGTTCCCCCCTTACGAGCCCATCCGGGAGTGTTCTCTGAAATTCCTTTCCTTCAAAACAGCCTTTCTCGTTTCCTGGCCTCAGGGAGGCGCTGCAGTGAAGTCCACGCCCTTAGTGGCCTGCCTGGGGACATCGCCTCCAAACCGGATGCCTCGATATCTCTTCGCCTCCTCCAGAATTTTTAGCGAAAAACCAGTTGCCAGGTTCTCCTTCACCGACTATCTCCATTCGTCCTCTCACTTCTATTCTCGCCCCAGACGACGAAGACCGCACTCTCTGTCCGGTGCGCGCTCTGCGGGAGTATAGGAAAACGCACGAAATCTTCTCGCTCCAAGCAGCGCCACCTGTTTCTCTCTTACAACGAAGGTTATAAGGAGGACATCAGGCGCTCTTCAATCTCTCGATGGCTGAGAGAAGATCATTAAAGCTGCGTACGCGAGACCTGAAGGGGGTTTGGCTGTTTTCTCACCAAGACCTCATGAGATTAGGGCATGGGCGTCTTCGCTGGCAGTAGCTTCATAATGCCAGCATTCAGAGTGTGTTAGATGCCGCATATTGGCGTTCCCCTGGCACCTTCATCCAATTCTACCTGCGCGACGTTTCTCGTCTGCGCGATGATGGGTCTAGGGGCATCGCATCAGCTGTGGTGGCCCAACACTCCATCTCCGCCACACGCTCCGGCTCTTCTCGCTCCTCCAGGCGGTAACCAGGTGAGCCCTCCTTCCAGGTAGTGCAACTCTGCATTAGTGAGCCACGGTATAGTATGTGTAATTAAAAGGAAATTTTTATTGTAAAATTACGTTTAATCTAACATACTTACCGTGGCTCACGCAGAGGCCCTCCCTACCTCCCCGCCTTCCTGGTTCCATCAGGAGTTCTCAGTCAGGGTTTGATATACCTCGAAAGAGGATGGTTCTGAGCATGCGCAAGGCACGAGGCCCTTTCAAGGGTTTTGTGTCGTACGGACTTATTGTATACGAGGCAGGGATAGCAAATTGCAGCCGCTTATTGCATTAGTGAGCCACGGTAAGTATGTTAGATTAAACGTAATTTTAGAATAAAAATTTCCTTTTCATGTCTCTCATGTATCATTCCATCTAGGTGACATTACTCCTGTAAGTCTCAGACTAGCTTCCCACAGCCGCCAAATGCTATGCTGTAGTCATAGCATGTTATGATTTGTTGACAATACTACTTACTTTGTGATGAAAAGCTTCGTCAAAATATCAAAATTTGAAAATAAAGGTAGACAAACAAAAAAGACAAGCTTCAGAGACTTAGCAGCAGCTTAAATGGAACGTAGACAACATGGAGCTTCAGACCATAGACTTGTTTCTTCAAGAAACTGGCGAGGTCAGCCAGGAAAGGAAAAAGCAGTCATAAAATCCCAAAGATGATCACAATTTTGCTACTTTATCTGTTGGTTCCGTTTATGTGGCTATGTGTTTTTTGTCAACACTTCTCGACACTTCCCCTCCCACACCCACACCCCTCCCCCTCTTCTCCTCCAAAAAGTGGATATGTGTACATGTACACACTGACACACACACACGCACAGAAACACACATGCTTGCTTGCTGACTGACTGTCCCTCTCTTTCTTTCTCTCTCTCTCTCTCTGTTTCGCGCTCTCTTACTGTCTCCCCTCCTTTCTCTGTACAACACGGACACACACACTTTTTTTCTGCCTATTAGTCTTGTCCATTCTCACCCCACCCAACCCCGACCTCCTACCCCTGCTTTTATTTTCCTTACCCGCCTGTCCAGTGTCCTCAAATTGAAAACGGCATTGTTAATTGTCCAGACAAATAATTTCTCTGCTGTTCTGTTTTGTGTTCAGGACTACTTGTCTCAGCACCCGTACTACGAAAAGCGCTACATGCTGGAGCGTTCTGCAGCCCTGTCCACACAGAAACGAAGTAGTCCTGTGGAGGAGGACAACTCCCCAGACAGTGACAGTGACACACAGAAGTCCACTGACCCCAGGAAAAGGTCTGGTGCAGGGAAATCAGATTCAAGCAAGGTGAAGGAGAAGGATGAGAACTGGAAAGAAAAAACCCTGGGGAAGAAAACATTGTATGCTGACTATGAAGAGGACTACAAGGTGAAGTTTGAGGCGAGAGACAGAGAGAAACGTAGGTACAGGGGAAGGTCAAGAGACAAGTCCAGGGAGCGAGCTGATAGTTCCAGAGATCGCAGAGCTTCCAGAGATGGCAGAGGTGACGCAAAGGAACATTTAAATTCAAAAGACAAAAAGGAGGACAAGAATTCCAAAGAAAAAGAGAAGAGAAACAGGTCTGATGATCAAGAAACCATGTCTGTAAGCAAAAATTCAGAGTCTTCAGAACCAGTTGAGAAGCCTGTTGATGCTAGCGGCTCAGAGATTGAGCAGAAGGCTGCAGAGGGAAGTGTCAAAGGAGAGACAACCAAAGATCTGGATGTGAGTCAGGAGTCAGAAGGTGCTGCAGATGAAGCAAAAGAAGAAACAAAAGCTGGTGAATGCATAAAACCTGAAGTAGATGAAAAGAAAGATAAGGAGATGGAGTCCAAGGGAAAGATCCCAATCAAACTGACTGGTAAATCAGGCATAAAGCCATCTGCTGCTCTTCCTCCTTGGAAAATGTTTACCAGACCCATACCCAAATCCACAGCACAGAAGCGTTTGCTGACGCCTCGGCCACAGCAAGCAGCATCAACTTCTGGCAGTGTCATTGGGCCTGCCCTGCCCAACGAGGACCCAGCTCCTCTGGATGACTTCCTGACTGTTGGAGTGAGGAAAACTGTGCCTGTTGTCTCTGATGCATCACAGATCATAGAACAACCCCCCGACCCAAAAGTGTATCGAAAAGGAGACAGCAAGGCAGAAGAAAACAGGCAAAGGCTGAAAGAAATGGAAGTCCTCGGGATTGATCCATCGTCGTTGATGCCCTTGGCCAAACCCAAACCTCCTCCACCGCCTTCTCAAAACCTCAGCCTTCCACCTGACAGACAGGTTATTGCCGCAGATTCAATTAAAAAAGATCTAGGTCTGACGGTCAAATCAGAGTCTGTCACAAGCAATGGGGGTAAAGAATCAGAGCAGCCAAAGACAGTAGGACCTGAAACAGTGACTGGTGGAGACCAAACCATGCTGGTTACACCTGCTGTCCCTGCTCCTGTGATGGAGAGCCCAGTTTGTTTCCAGCCGTCGCCTGTGGCAGAGGTACATCCTTACTCTCTTCCACCCCCAGTACATATGCCACCCCCATCCTTCAACCCAGGACCAAGTATGATGCCTGTGCCCAATACTTCCATGCCACCACTACATTTTGCCACATCTGTCACAAGTTATGCTCCTGGCTTTGTGCAGCCTCCATACATTCCTCCTCCTTTAGCAGCTCCAGTAATGGTGCCAGCCCCATGGCTCCATTGCTCAGGAGCACCCCACCTCCCCAAGCTCCACCGCCGCCACCACCACCACCACCACCACCTTTGCCCAAAGAACCAGTTCCAGTTCCTCCGCCACCTCCATCTCCTCCAAAGGCTGAAGCGTTGCCTGACAGTGACAGTGTTTCAGATTCAGGACCACAGATTGCTCCTGAGGTTTGTGACCAGCCAGCGCAGGCACCTTCTGACACGGTGGAAGCATCGCCGACAGAGATTGCTCCTGAGGTTTGTGACCAGCCAGCGCAGGCACCTTCTGACACGGTGGAAGCATCGCCAACAGAAGTTGCTGAAGTGTCACATGTAGAAGAGGTATCTCCGAAGTCACAAGAAGCGCCTGCCACACAGCCTGCTGCAGAGGCATCTCCACCATCTCAGGTAGAGGAAGCACCCCTCACTTCGCAGGTCACTGAGGTATCTCCCTCATCACAGGTTATCAGCGTACCTCCCAAAACCAGACAGAGGAGTCACCACTTGCATCACAGGTGAAAGAATCATCGCTGGCATCACAGGTTAAGGAATCGCCCCCAACATCCCAGGTCGTAGAAGCATCGCCTACATCACAGGTACCTATCCAGGCTGACGTTTTAAGTACTGCATCTGGCAGTGTTACAGAAATGACAGTAACTGAAATCACACCAATAGTCACAGCAACTATCAGTCCCTGTGTTCAGAGTGAAACACCTGTGACAGTTTCTCATACCGACACCGACAGCAGTGTGACAGCTTCGGCCACTGAGCAGATTTCAGCTGTTGTGCCAGCTGATGGCTGTGCATACGTGGTTTCCAAAGCAAGCACCAGCAGTGCTGTGGAAACTCTTGCAAGTTCTGAGTCCAAACAAGCTTGTGAATTGACTCTTGACCTTCAGCCACAACCTTCTACCAGTGCACCTGAAGTTGCTTCATTGAATGACTCTCCAGAACCAACGAGCCCTTTGGCAGTGCCATTGAAAAGACCAGCTGCACGTCGTGGTAGAGGTGGACGAAAAGCAGTGGTAGTTCATTCCATGCCTGCAGAACAATCAGGTGAGCCTGAAGCGAGTAATGCACCTGCTGCAACTCCCAGGCGACCCAGAACTCGCTCACAGATGCGCCAACAACCTCGACAGACCAGATCACGGACACGCCAGCAAAGATCTGAAGAAGAGGAAGAAAGTGTGACAGCTTCAGACGAGGCAGACATTCACAAGCTTGAGAGAGAAGTTGGTTCTCCAACGGTTCAAGAAGCTCTATCACCAGATGGGAACAAAGCTTCTTCCACATCAGCTTGTGTATTAGATTTGACCAGCCCCCCAGCAGACTGCAGTGGGGGAGGTGAGACTAACACTGAAGTGACGTCCTCCTCAAGTGATGTGAAAACAGCCACCATTGTTGAGCCTCCTTCAGTTGACAGTGCACTGAACCTGACCATCCCTCCAGAAATCAGAGGAGCCAGGCAAGAAGTGAGGGAACAAACGATGCCTGAAGATCTGAGCTCTTATGCACAGCCTCAGGATCTCAGCACAACAGGTCCTGGGAAACACAAAGGAGGGCGCCTCCCAGAAATGCCCATCGATCTTACCATGCGATTGGTGCCCTCACAGGTCAGCCAGCCACAAACAGCACAGCCACAAACGGCACAGCCAGTGGAGACACAGCCTTCTCCAGGTTCTTCCATCTCCTCAGAGAGTGTGTCCAGACAGGATTGCCTGGTCCCTCAGGCAGTGAAAGACACTCTGCTCAGCAGCACCTCAGCTGGGAACCCATCAGCCAACAACCTTTCTGAACTTGAAGTGGGTGATGAAGGGGACATGATGGAGGACTCCTCAACACAGATAGCAGACTCGGCTGGTCTTGGAGTGGACCCTGAGGGGGAACTGGTTGATTTTTCTCTTGCTGCTGTAGACTTTGAAGAGCTGGTTGACATAGAGATGGATGAGACAAATGCTGCTCAACCAGAAGAGGAAAGTGTGGAAGAGAAGGGAGATATTGCGGACAGTGCTATTGCCAAGGAAGAGAGCAGTGATGAGACAAATGCTGCTCAACCAGAAGAGGAAAGTGTGGAAGAGAAGGGAGATATTGCGGACAGTGCTATTGCCAAGGAAGAGAGCAGTGATGAGACAAATGCTGCTCAACCAGAAGAGGAAAGTGTGGAAGAGAAGGGAGATATTGCGGACAGTGCTATTGCCAAGGAAGAGAGCAGTAAGTTCACATCTTGAATGGGTTGTTCATTGTTATGCTAATGGTTTTAATGATAAGCATGTAATGTCTGTCGATGGATTACTATGTTCAGGCCATTTAAAGCTCAGGACAGGAAAGTTTCCCCCACTTCCCACCCAGATTGAAAAATGAATATAAAGAACAATTATTAGGTTGAGCAGAGGGAGTGCAGGTAAACAAGCCTTCCATTACAGAGATCATAATATCAGTTAATATTGTCCTGTATTGACGTATTCAAAACCCAGGCAAAGAATTTTTCTGTCACCAATGTAGGTATATATATCTCTGAAAAGTGTGTTCAGAATTGGGCTGGATTTTTACTTCCTAAATTATCCATTCCTCATTGAAAATGTTAACACTTTTTTACAAAGAAAAAAAGAGAAAAGAAACTTCCTGACATGAAGGGCCAGTGTTTAAACTGAAATTTGCCACTGTAGTTGCAGAGCACACTTGCAACAGTTGTTTCCCAAGAAAAGTGGTTGAAAAAAAGTGGAATGCACTTATACAGCATTCAAAGAGCAGAGTCATTAGTCAAGGAGCAGAATCATCTGTTTAAATTTTTTGGAAAAGTAATTTTTGTTTTGTTTTGAGTATCATGAGACTATAGATATGACAAGCTGGCATCAAAAGTAAGACCTGTTAATGCCAGTTCCTGGAATGTTCTGTGGTGGATGGTAAATATTGTGCATGTTGTTCCATTGTATCAATGTATGATGCTTGAGAAGGGTGAGTAACAGAATTTGGTTTTCTCATCACAAGAAAAATTTAAGATAAGCTATGATCATGTGATGCAGTGGCTAAGGCTGAAAGAAATTCTCATGGCACTCTGTTTCAATTTTGCTCTTTCCAGACTGAGACAAGTACAAGACTGCAGTGTTAGGGATGTACAAAAACACAGGTAAGAATACTAAGATCATTGAAATATCAAGTTTTTATTATGTTATGTACTTTAGACAAAACACAACACTTTCCTTGTTGATATTTTGATATGTATTACATTACAATTACCATTCTGAAACTTTTTTCCCAAAAATTTGGAATGATTCTGTTTAAATGTCTTTGGCAAGAATCTGATTCTCAAATGAAGCAGATACTTTGATGAAGCTTAAGTGTCTCTCTGTTTGTTAAAGATTTACTGGAATATTTTTCACTTTGTCTGCCACATGGTTCCTGACAAAAATTCCCTGTAAAAAAAAAAAGACCTTTTTTTTAAGTTACAATAAATGTGAAGCCTGACTGTGTATGGTCTTTTTTTTTTTAGATTTGTTTTTGCTTGTTTGTTTTTGTTTCTTTTGAAACCTAAGTACATGTCAGTTGTTGTACATAAAGTGTTGGCAAGAAGCATCAATTATTATGAGATCTTGCCATGGCAAAATGATTACAAAACCAGTTGATTTTGTTCTGAGGAAGAATCAGTTTTCAGAGAATAGATTAAGTAATAAAACTAATAATCGATATCAGTTTTCATCAAGGTTGTTTTTGTTTGTTTTTAAGGGATGGTGGTCATGTTTACATTGTCATGCATTACTCAGAAATAAGTCATTCTTTAGGGTGCCTTGGTTGGAACTTTGACGCCCAGTGATTCTTAAGACCTTGCATTTTTGTTCTACCAGAGCCTATGCTTGGAAAAGTATATCTTAATTAGGTAGAGGCTTCACCTAACAAGTAACATGCAGTGCTTCATTATACTACAGTGTGGAGTTCTTGATCAGTTGTTTGATTTGACCGGTGAAAGTGGTATGGACAGGGCCCTCATCAGGATGGATAGAGAGTTCCTGGACTCCTCCTCTTACGTTAGAAAGGGTCCTTGTGCCTGTGTTCCTCTCAACTGTAAAAAGGAAACTATTTTGTGTACACCCCCGTTCTATCCAGGACAAAAAGTTCCTGGGGGAAAAAGTTAATTACCATATTATTCTTTGTCTAACGATTATCAATCTTCATCATTTTTTTCTCTCTTTTTATTTTCTACACCATGACTAACCTAAAGGGCTTCCTGATACAGGCCAAAGTCATGGCCTTTGATTTACATGTACACAGGACACCTGTGTCATTTAAGGGAGAAAAAACAAACCTATGAGGCATGTACATGCTTTCAATAAAACCACACTGTCGGGATGGTGCCACCAGCCAGCCAGTTTTTCCCCTCTGCTACAAGTACTATCCATCCTACAGGTAACAAACCAATCACCCTGTGCCATCAGTTAACCACCCAGCATGCATGCCTGTTGCTCAGTTTACATGAACAGGTGAGCCCAGGCACGAAACTTTGATACCCTTCCTCTTTTTTTTTTCTTTTTTTTTTTACCTTTTTTTTATTTTATAGCCGGCATAAGCGATCCAAGTTTTCAGTCAGCACACTGTCTTTACAAATAAACGGACATGAAACCGACAGGGATGTGAACACAGTTCTGGATTCGCTCGCTCACTCTCTCTCTTGCTCGCTCTCTCTCTCTCTCTCTCTCTCTCTCTCTCTCTCTATTAATTTAGACCTTACAAATAACTGAAAGCAGCTCATTTTCGTACAACAGAGATTTTTTTAAAGTTCTGAGATGTAGAGATGAAGGGATTTTTGTCTTCTGATGGACTTTATAGAACAACAAGAGCATGAGTTTGGAGGACAATGCACGCTTTTTCTTGATCTTTTTAAGAAAAGCTGGGGAGGGAGGGGGGAACAAAATAATTCTATTTCCAGAGGTAGAAATCAAAGACATAAATTCAGTTCATCATCAGGCTTGATAAGAATACCCTGGGTAATGATTTTTCATTAAAAAATAACAAAAAGAAACATGAAAGGAAAAGACGATTGTCACTGAAAATTGCGGATAAGGAGAAAAGTGAGATAGAGCAGAAGTATTGTGATGGGGACTGTGCTGTGTAATGTATTGATCAGAAAAAGTCAAAACTTCAGCAGAAACAAATGTTATCCCAGTTGAAACTTACAGATCTGTAAAGTGTTCCTGTTTTTGTGGTTGAAATGTCTGCCTTTTGTATCTTTCCTCTCAGGATTTACAAGTGAGTACCTAGATGAATCATTCACGTACAATGTAGTAAACTGGGAGTGCTTGCAAGTGTTGTGTATACTATATGCATTGACAGCATTATTTCATCTCGAGGTCTTCAGTTCATACAAGTATTAATCTTTTATAATTTTCATTTTTATTTCCCTCAGCTAGATTTCCTGATAATCATTCTTGCAAGTTGAATTATGATGCTGTTAAAGAAAAAGGTGTAAAATGCGTATTTTTGAGTGGATGTGAGTCAGATCTTTTCAGAATCAGATTATTATGTCAGTCATGTCTTTTTCTCAAGTGTTAAGTTGACTAGTTTTTAAAACAGTGGTGAGTTGCATTGAATATGTTCCAAGTAGAGGGAAAAAAAATTGTTGCGCTCTAGTTTGACGACTGCGATCATGTGACGGGGCACGAGATGAAATGCTTAACAGATAGGTTTTGAATACATTAACAGTGTATCACCATTTTACACGCTGTTACATCATGTAATGCAGTGCATCACCTTACAGTTTGCAAAGAAAGTGAGATATGAGCACTTTTTTTTTCAGTCTCAGTTTGCCCTCCCTCTCCTCCCCTTTCTCCTTTTCCACCTCACTTGTTGCATTATTTCTTTGCTGTGTCAATCCATTAGCATTTCCCGTGTAATTGTGATGCTGACAGCGACATCTTTGACAGGAACATGCCACTGATTTCAGTTACTTGTTTACCAACGATGGCTTATGGTTAAGGATTGGCAGTTATATGAATCCTAAACTAGCTATGTTGCGAGTGCTGCTTGTAATAGAGAGCAATTTACTCGTGGCAACACTAAACAGGTCTGAATGGTTCAGGAGAGATTTCATGCATTTGCACTAAAGGTCGACTTTTGCAGAACTGTTTCCAACTATTTCAGACTGGGGCTACTTGGCCATGTGGCCTGAAGTGTTTGTTGTTTTTTTTATTGAAGTAGGGCAGTGTTGTGATGTTTCATTCTCCTCACTAGCAAGTAGAAACAGACCAAAGCAGTGATAAAGGTTCTAATTCTTGGTTACATTGCAGTAATTGAATAGGTAAATTATATAGTATCATACCTTTCACCGTTCAGTTAGCTGTTAGTGTGACTTGGATAGCCTCACAAACTCGGTCAGTTTTACCTGTGTCTTGGTTCCAAAGACTGGGTGCATTTGGATCAGTCTGAGATTGATTGATGGTGACATTAAGGAAAGTTTATCGCAAGCAAAACAATCAGTGTAGCAGAAAGTTGTGAAAAAAAAGGGGAGGAAATGAATGAACTTGTCCAAGTGCAAGTGGGAAATGTGAAAAGGAGGAATGACTGTGGTTTTGCTTGATTGGAGTTTGTCTAGCTTAGGTTTTGTTGTTCGGATTTTGTTTGTATGCTTCTTTGTTGTGAGAAACCTGTATGGTGGCAGCTACTTGGCTATCCTACTCCAAATGGGTTTGTGTTTGTTTTTGTTCTCTTTTTCAACATTTGTGATAATATTACTTTCAATCAACATAAAAAGTATGATTATGATTGCACCACCACCACTCATTGCCTCTCTTTCATCACCCATCTTTATCTTTTTACTCAGCCTCTTCCGGTATGTAAAGGCTTGCTTTAGAGACTATCCAATCAAGATGTCATATTGTTCAACTATTTTTTGGAAAGCTTCAAAAATTGGCAGAGTGTGCCTGTGCAGTATGCATGTGTGTGTTATGAAGCAGTAGAACCTGTAAAGATAGAGGATGATATTACTGGCTGTGTGCCTTTTGGGGTTCAGAGTTCCATACAGATGTTTTACCCCTGTTTGATGTGTGGACACAAAAATCTGGATGGATTCAATTATTTACAGTTATACAACATGGAGGAGATAATGAAATGTGTATAGCCATAGCATGCAAGTTTTGCAAATAATGATGAACATTTTTGTAAAACACTTATGTAATGCAGGCAGATGGATCTTTTTTACATACGTGTTCCCCTGATCATATCCTGAAGAACTGGTGCTTTGTTTGCTTACAGGTGGATCTCATGCAAGTGTCCAGAACTCTTTGTAATGTAAAATTGTTTCTGTTGTACGGGACATTGTGGCCAACAAGACCAGTGGCCCGACTTCCTGTTCCAGTATCCTGTGGTAATGTACTTGCAGCTTGCAAGCACGATAGTCATGTGAAGGCAGTTGGTTATTTTGGTTGTGCATTTCCTGCAGTTTGCTATCGGTCAGCAGTTCAATAAGATGTTAGGAGTGAAATTTCTTCAGAAAACTCTTCAGCTTCAGTGCAAGTGAACTGTACAGTTGTTTTGTATTGATCGCTTTTATTTTTAAACCTCTTCAGCCACAGCCCAAATGAACTCTGCAATTGTTTAGACCTTCCATTGTTTATGCTATATGAACTCTGCAATTGTTTAGACCTTCCATTGTTTATGCTAATAGTGTTATTTCTATTAAATTGTTTGTTGTTGTGCATGATGTTTTAACAGTGTAACCCTCATTCTGTATGGTTTGCCAAAAGCCCTCGTGATTTGGGTGGAGAATGAGCTGACACATTGCTGGCTGAGGAGTGTTGCAGAACTCAATGTGGATGGATCACCAGACAGATATTTGATCACATCAGTCAAGTACATCACTGATGCTGTGTTTATTAAGTAATGAAGTACACATGTAAATTGGCATGACCTTCATAGTTTTTTTTTCCTTTGTGTTTTTTATTGTAGTTGCAGTCAGCTGTGTAACAAATAAAGTTCTCTCCTGCTCCACAGTTTGTGTGCTTGTGTTCTCTTGTATATCACTTGCCTTTGAAAATGGCCACCAGCCTTCACTAGTCTCTTGTTGTTTTTATCTCTCAAACCTCTTTGTCGCAGATACCTTTTTCTGCAATGACCCACTCATAATTTGGAAGTTCATTTAAAGAACGGTCTTACTGGTTTGATACCATATTCAAATATGGAGTTTAGCCGGTAGAAAGATGTACTACTTCTGCAGTTCCTTTAAAGAATGTTGGTTTTGTGCCTGATTCTTGGGTTCTGATCTAAATGCAATATTTTTTTATGTATAAGCATGACTGTTTCCATTAACTTTCATCACATCTAGTTGGTTGTCAACTGATTTCTGTCTCATGAGTCTCGAAAACTCGTGCCCGTTGAAGAAGCAGTTCAACTGTCCCTGTGCCCGTTTCATGAGTCTCGCAAACTCATACTTGTTCATGAGTTTGGTAGCTTTTTCATCCCCACACAGAGATGCCAGTCATCTTGATTTTTCCAGGAATATCTCTATTTTGACAGCTCATTCCAAAAATTACAGGGTTTGGTTTAAAAAAATTCCAGAATTTTAGTTTTGTTTAGAAAAAATAAAGGGTTTGGGTGTCAGTTTTAGAGAGGAAAAAAAGGGCTTTTAAGGTATTGCTGAATAAATTCCAAATTGCTGCAATTGAAGATACATATTCGGTGTACCTCTACATATGTCAGAGATTGTAGGGGGGCAGAATACTCGGCTAAAAGCCAGACTGCCCCTTTCCTCCGCTGGTTCTTATGGAAGAACATTGTCTCAAGTGTAACTATTCAGGAGTGGATTCTTTTCATTGTGAAAATATTATATAAGTTTTCTCAATTTGGCTTACTGTCTGACCTTTTTACTATCCCTTAGGGTGGAAAATGATGTGTGCTGATCTTGTGCCATCTAATATAGAAGTCATAAAATTCTCAGCCAAGCAATCAGGTTGGGCATGGACATGATGACCTTCAAGACTTCCATCTAAACTGTAGGACAACAAGGGTAAGTTTTGGCTGTGCTCCCCATAGATGTGTAATTTCTTTATTTGCTACCTGCTTCTGTAGGTTCCTCTTTCACAACCCATAAAAATAAGAAAGCAGTATTTACTGTATTTCTGAGTTTCCAAGTGCAGTTGGTGTGTTGATTGTTCCTGAGGTTGGATCAGGAGTGCGGTATTTGAGGGTTTGTTAGTGCTTGCTGTTGTATTCTTTTTCTGCTGTTTGACATTAACACTGGTTGCCTTTCAGAACTTTTACCAGAGATGCCTTTTTCCCCCATCACAACTTTCCCTTTTGTGATTGTTACCATGTAGACTTTAGTATCATATATATTTTGATCTAGGTTTGCGGAATGTTGAATAGAACATGCCTTGCAATCTCTTAACGGCCTTGAATTTTTTTTTAATGTAATCATCATGGGCATGTATGAAGGAGGGAACTTAAAATCTACATCTCCACAAGAACAATTTGAAGTTTGAAGGACCACAGAGTTTGACATGGTCATGACAGTCGGTAAGGGTTGGTCTGAGACTACACAGCACACAATCCTTCCTTTCATGTATCAGCATCATCCACACCCAGAGACACGGAAAGCTGCTCTGTTGATAGGGACATTCATGAGGCTAGTGCCACAATTCAACTATGTGTTTGCTGTTTTCCAGTAATTTTTTATTCTCTTTGACTGCCCTTTTTTTCTTTTTTTTTTTATTATTAATACTGTCCTCCAGGGATTTATTGTTCTTTATTAGTCTTGTTGCCCTTTAACATCTCTGTTGTAAAAAAAAAAATAATAATTTTTTTACTTTTTTGTCACAATTTAATAACATGTAGGTTTTAATGTTGTTGGCTGTTTGTTTTGCAATCTAGCAATTTGGTTGTTAAAATGCATATGTGGCCAAGTGTGAACACTAGCTGTCCATTCTGCAGTGCCTGTTTGCCTTGCAAGCATTTGTACGTGTGTGTTTTGTTTGTTGTTTGGTGGTGGATTTGCTTTGCGTTTTTGAAACTCTTTTTGTTTTGTTTCTTCTTAACTTGGAGCAGATCAGTCGAGCAGAATGGCTGGCACCCATAGCAATAGTATCTGCCTTGAGGATGCTTAAAGTTTATCTGTTATATCATCAATTAGTATTTTATTTGGAGCTCAGGGTTCTGGTTGGTTTGGGATTTTTTTTTGGTTGGGGCAGGAGCCTTTCTGTATGGTGACAGTGCCCAGTGTGGTCAGCTGGTCAATGGTCAGACTCTGTCTGATCTTGTACCACAGTCATCAACTCTTAGTGGAAACCAGTTTGGGCTGAAAAATCCCACTGCTGTCCATACTTCCCTTGTGGCATCTACAACATTCTAGCAAGAAACCAGTGACATTATCACTGCGACTTACCGGCTGGTGAATCAGCCAGTTTGTAGAACAGTGTTGCAGATGACATTTCCTTTTGTTCAAAGACGTTCATTAACACTTGTTCTCCAAAGGTCATCTTGATGAATCAACTTTTCCATGGAGGCATAGCTTTCATGGGAGACTTATTTGCCATTTCTTGGTACTCTTGTTCGCATTTTCCATGTCATGACACCAAAAAATACCCTTAAAACTGAAAAGCTTCCCTTGTGGCATCTACAACATTCTAGCAAGAAACCACACTGCTGCTAATTAGCTATTTTCAGTAGCAAAATGTATTCCTATTCACACTTTCAAATTTTGCAGTGTGTGTAATCACTGCAGATCTGAGTGTTGTAGAAGAGACTTCAGATTATATCCAGGGTTTTTCCTGTGTAACATCAAGACAGATTTTTCTTTTTTTTTAACAGTGGCAAATGCAAATAGCAGGTGCACAGTATGTCCTAGACACTAGTCTAAGTTGTTTCAGGTATGCTTAAAACAGTCTCCAAATGAGATGACTCCTTTTTATCATTTCCTATGAAATGCTTCACCTATGAAGATTATGAATCTCTCTCTCTCTCTCTCACTCACACACACACACACACACACACACACACACACACAGACCGCCTTGCATACAAGAGCAGAGCACAAAACAAACTTCAAGAGGATGTAATTGCACTGTCCATACAGGTCATGAAAGTCCTGAGAAGTCGTAGAATTTTTTAACATAGTTTTCTTGGACTGGAAAATCATGAAAAACCTTGAAACTTTGCAAAGCCTTCAAGAAACACAAATGCTTACTGTTGGGCCACTGAAACAGCCATATTAGCAATAGTGATAACAATAGGAATACATTTTGCTACTGAAAATAGCTAATTAGCAGCAATCTGGGAAATATCTCGGAATGACATGGATTTTGAGCCAGTCAGCCTGTGCAGACCTGGAATTGACTTGAGTCAGGACCCATTAAAAACAGCAGATGGGAGTTTGATGACCCTTAAGAATTATATTCTGAGATCTAGGTGGAACTTTGAAACAATAGCCAGGGGGGGAGCCCTGCTTCAATGAATCAAAACAACTGTTTGCTGCACTTAGATATGAGGCTTCTGTTTTAACTGGAATTGAGTTTAAAGGTCATACTGGCAATCCACAAACACCTGAGGAGAAAAGATGTGATAAATACATGTAAGGGAAATAAAGACCATTTTGGCCAATCTGTCATTTCACAAAGGACAGGTGTGGATGTTTAACCTGATAGTAACTAACTGAAAGACCATTGAGTGTTATAGTAACTAACTGAAAGACCATTGAGTATTCACCATCAGTTACATTCGCCATCCCATCTGTTATGTTATTCTGATCTGATTTGTTCATCTTTTCTGGGTGTGCTTCTCTGGGTTACTGGGCATTGATGTATTCAGGGGTAATTTGGAAAATATACACCTTAGTGCAATGCAGTTGAGGCTTTTGTTTGACTAGTTAACACATGTCTCTTAAATTAATATATAAGGGCAGATATAGAATGGTGTTCTTGAGGAAAGTATGGTTTCGTCATCAAATCTTCAGTTTATTGGGAAATTTATATTTTTTTGTTTTTCTCTCCCAGTCTCTTTGCTGTTCTTGCAGAACATGTAGTTTCGTCATCAAATCTCAAATACAAGAGTTGCACACCTCTATTGTTTTCTATTCGTTGTTGCCCTGGCTATACCAAGACTCAACAAAATGCCGATTCCATTTCAGCTGGCATGAAACTGTTTCATTACCCAAACTTTTTGTTTTGTCAGTCCCACCAGTTGTTTCCATCACTTTTTCTATCATTATTATATATTAATGAAAATGTCTGGATGAATACAAACTCTACAGAAAGCAAACACAGCCACGGTCACAATCTAACAAGTCTTTAAATTGCAGGTGACTTGAATTTGATTGAGATTTTTTTTTTTTTTTTTTTTTTTTTTTTGGCTGGTTGATGGGTTAGTTTTGTTTTTGGTTTTTTGTTTGGATTTTGGTGTGGGGGTGGTGGGTGGGTTTACAGGCAATGGATTTTGGTGTGGGGGTGGTGGGTGGGTTTACAGGCAGTGGATTTTGGTGTGGGGGTGGTGGGTGGGTTTACAGGCAATGGATTCAGTGCATCTTTTGCAGGTGACACCATAGCAGTCCGAAAAAGGTCGGGGGGGGGGGGGGGGGGGGGGGGGGGGGGGGGGGGGGGGGGGGGACCTGGTATTTTTATTTTTCCCAAACTGCGGAAACCATGAAACCACAAAGGTGAGACTGAAAAGTATTGATATTTACCTTTTCGAGGTGTGGGACAGGAAGACCCACGACGTATTCATAGGGAAATGGGTCTGTTACATCCATGAGGATGAAAGGTAAGAAAATGGCATCACACCATTTTAATGTCTGTCATGATCTCAGGAGTGAGGTACTTCCCAAGCCATCCAACGAAAGTTAGGAATCAGTGAGAACACTGATACTGAATATGCCATATGAAAGGCACAATGACACCAAAAAAATGCCAGCGGCTGTTGCGCAATAGTTAGCGTTGTGGGCTGGCAAGTTGTTAGTTCAGCGAGATGGCAGCCCTGATATGGCCTTGTGCCGTCAGCTGGGCTTTATAAACAACATTATCTGTCCAGGTTGTTGGTTTGGTTGCTGTCAGAGGCCTTGGGGGTGATGTGTCGGCCCTGGATGACTCCTGCCAAGAGCTGAGTGCGCTGTGAGCTTAAATCATAAAATGGCAAGACAAACTGCAAAACCTAGTTCCATCCATTTGACATGGATCCACCTGTTTGTGTTGCTCAAATTCTCCACCCAACATGCAGGTGCCTGCATGTCTTGGTGAGACAGGGGTAAAGGAGGCATAGAGTACAGTCCAGCTGTGTAGTGTCAGACTGAAGTGATACTCCATAGCATCATCTTACACACGCACTCATTGACCATCATTAAAAAAAAAAGAATAATGAAATTCTGTGGCTGTGCACATCCTGTTTTTGCAGGGGGAGGGGGGTTCCCATGTATGTCCATGCCCCTTGAATAACTGGCAAGAAATGCCACAAATAAAGAAACGAGATCCTATTCCTCACACCGACCTGAAACCAAATATTCAGACTAATGTAAAAATCTTTGCAAGAGAAATAGAACTCTCAAACGGGTAACAAACTGTTTCAAATCCATCAAACCTCGGAGCTTTTTAAATCACATGCCACTGACAGCTGTAAAAAGAAACAGCGTGGTGCCATATATACTCGGGCCTCTTCTTTTACACACTCTCGTATCTTTTAAAAGATGAAGAAGCAATGTGGACCATTCCATATAGAGTTTGGACTTTCGTGATGTATGGCATATGGCAGACTCCATGAAAACCCTTTTAAAAGACGTAACGCCTGATGTTATTTTTGAGTTTGTGAAAGGGATCATTTTTCATCTGATCTAAGATTTTACAGATAAAAGGTAACAAATTCTGGCCTTTCTTTTTCCCCATAGAAAATGTTTTAATGAGATGTGTGTGTATGCGTGCATTATGTGTTGAGAGTTGACCTAACGAGAGACAGCCCTGATATAGCCCTTTGCGGTCGGCTGGGCCGTAGGGAACATGAATGCCCAAGGTTTGTACATACTCAAATCATCGACACTGACAAGTTCATGGGGACTTGTTGAATGGATATGGAGATGCCCTCACTGAGGAACAGAATGTAGGCTCCACACAACCAAGCCATTGCAGTATGGGGGTTGATAAGGACGTCCTGTGTATGTCGGATCTAAACACCACCAAAGTAGTTTTACAGTAGTGCAGCGTGGTGGATTGCCCCTCGAGCAGATATTGATTGCTCCTTGTTGACTGCTGCGCTGAAGCTGATCCATACAGACCTGACTGCCTGTGTATGGATAGAGGGGGACGGAATGGGCAGCAGAATAATGCTGCTCAGTGGCTGCCAAGTGGGGCAGAGAAGATAAGACTACCCCACCCCTACCCACACCACAGCTCCCCCCCCAAAAGGAAAAAAAAATCCATGTGTGATAATAACAGCTGTGCCTTGAACTTCAGATTGACTTTCTGAGTCGAGAATGCTGAAAATATCTGTTGATAGCCATGAAAAAAATGATTTTAGGTACCAAGTAGTGATGTGTGTGTTCACCAATCACTGGACGTTACAACTATCGGCCACTTTCCCACGCATGCCGAGGGACCCAAGACAGTCTAGCAGCACTTTCCTTTTCTCAGCCCAGCTTGCTGCTGAGGCGTGCTATGAAATGCAGACACTTTCAAGCAAGTGAGAGTTTGCGCTTCTGTGAAATGCTTCTCGGGTCTACCAACTGTTATCATTTCCATCACAGGAGAGGCTAATGTCACAATCGAGATGGCAATGAAGTTGTGCAGGTTCACCTAAAATAAAGCAATCGCAGTCGAAAACCATGAAGACCAGCTTGATATGTTTGTGCTGGCCTATTCAAATAGGTGGGATCGTGCCCTGAGAAGCTGAAACATAACAGGTTTTGACCTTAATAAATGCGTTTCTTTTAATGAGAATTTTAAAAAGTTGATGTGTTCACTTGTGCTGCAAACGCCTTGGCTTAAGGCTGTGTCAGACCAATTGACATAGGCCAGAACACCAAGGCTACATCAAAATGTTGTTATGCTCTGCATAGTTATGTGGGGATTGTCTTCAGTCGTGACAAGCTCCTAGCATAACATTATCAGTCTCCCAAATCCCCGAAGTCGGAGTGTGGCTGCCCATGTGGCGGGGTAATCAAAAACGGTCACACACGTAATGTTCTCATCCCCAGCTGATGCATTTGTGCCATAGTGTTCAAATACTTCGGCTGTTCGGATGATCCCTGGAGTCTTTTAGCCAGGGTACGACAACAACAACAACAACAACTTGTGCTGCAACATTTTCAGCTTTTTGAATGGACTCATACCTCTGCTTGTATATGTGTGTACAAATGTTTCTTGACTTATCACATCACTTCACTGTGCGAGAGCAGAGAGCGAGATGCCCGCCATGGGGCGTGAAATTTCTCCTGAAGGTCAAGGTGGCAGATCGAGAGTGGCAGCGGACTTGTCTCGCTGGATGACGGTTCTTGGTAATGGTGGGCGACTTGTGATGGAACACTCACCGCTGCAATTTCAGCGAAGCTGAACTGCATGGAGTTCTGTTTGTTTTTTTGTTTGTTGTTTTTTGTTTTGTTTTTTCGTGGGGGGGGGGGGGGGGGGGGGGGGGGGGGGGGTTAGCTCCGTGATTGTGGTCGGCACCAGCCAGTTCTTGAAGAGCAAGCGCTCTCTCAGCAGTGATCCTGCTCCCTGAAGTCAGCCTAACGCAGGACTAGACTGTCACCTCTCAAGACAGGCTGCTCGATGGCCTTGAAAACAGTCTGGGTGGGTACCAAGACACCAAATATCGACGAGTGAAAATTATGGTCTCTAGCTAGGAGCATCACAGGAAAACAACTTGGGGCGTCGACCTCAGATCTTAAAAACCCTGGACATCTATACAAGCATCTCCAAAGGACAGGACCCCAGTCTGCAAAGTCTGTTCTTGCCACAGAGTCGGATGGCTGCTATAACGCTACATCATTGCAGTAAAGAATCAATGCAATGCATCCGCAACATACAGTGTCCATAACAGCCTGCAGCAGAAACGACGATAGTCTTACCAACCACCAGCCTCTGGACCACAACTCCCAGCAGACCTGTCCAGGAACAACGTGTCTTTATAAGAGCCTGTGGCTGCTGGAATGTTAAACTCGACTTTCATCATAGTTTATGGATTAGTACTTCTCAGCCTTTTGGCTAGGATCAAGTATTGTGTGTTCTATATTAGTTTATGAGCTCGTTTCTCTGCCATTGTGCACGTGGCATCTCCATTATTGCTTTTATCCAACAATTTACGGGAATGGCTCAAAGATTTTGGCAATGCTTGTAATCGAGACTAACTATAGCATGTACTTCAGATCTACAGTAATTTGTTGCGATTTGAAGTAAAACAAAGTTCCAACCTTTTATTTTGTTTAACCTTCGCCAGAGCTTGTGGGTGAAAAATTACCAGACTCTCATTTAAATTATCATAACTCTGTCAGTTTTATCTCCATCAAGCTCAAATTTTATGACTTTGTTTATTATACATCTGTGTATAATTTCACCAAATATGGAGGTTTTATGTTTGTAAATAAAGGAGTAATTAAACAATAAAAACGTTGTATAACCCTCGCCAGATACCGTGGGTGGCCTGTCCCCCATACTAATCAGAGAAGCAGCGTTAATTCTCACACGCTGGGGCTCGTGGGTGGCTGGTCACCCATACCTTTTATATAGACCACTGCCCTTTTCCACACACGCTAGGGCTCGTGGGTGGCTGGTCACCCATACCTTTTATATAGACCACTCCCCTTTTTCACACACGCTAGGGCTCGTGGGTGGCTGGTCACCCATACCTTTTATAGACTGCATCCCTTTCCTACACACGCTAGGGCTCGTGGGTGGCTGGCCACCCATATCGTTTATAGACCGTAGCCCTTTATTTCTACACCTTGCCAACAACTGAGCGTGCATCTGCTCAAAATGTTTTCAGGGTACCTGCAAACCAGTTGATTGGATGCAATGATCTGACAGCACCTCTTGATGCCTTTTTGCTATTTCTGTCAAACAAGAACATCAAAGCGATGGTCAACTTCACAAACATTGAAGGGAAGAGAGAAAATCCAGGCAAATGGACTGCTACAGATGAGGTGGAAATGAAAGCATTCATCGGTTGTCTTTTGTTCCTAGGAGCAAGAAAACAGAACATGCAGTCAACAGAGTTGCTTTTTGACTCTCTCTATGGTGAAGGGTTTAGTACGGTTTACAATCACTCGCAAGAGATTCATGCAGATTTTGACCCACCTCCATTTTGATTACAAGACCACAAGGAACGCCGGCGTGCCCGAGATGTCTTTGCCCCATTTAGGGACTTCTGGGAGGAATTCACGAAGTGCCTTGCAGACCGCTACATTCCTGGACCATTTATCTGCATTGATGAGCAGCTGGTACCATTCCGTGGACGCTGCTCCTTTTTGCAGTACCTTCCCTCAAAACCAGACCGTTTATGGCCTGAAGATATTCTGGGCTGTAGATGCGGAAACAAATTTTCCACTTGTTGCAGAGCCATACCTGGGACGGCCTCTTGGACAAAAAAGGCAAGTCAACCTTGGAAGAAACGTTGCCATCAAACTCTCAACCCCTTTCTTCAAATCAGGAAGAAATGTCACAACTGACAGTTTTTTTTAATGACAAAGAGCTGGCCAACATTTTGCAGACCAATGGTCTCACTTTTGTTGGAACTGTCAGGGCCAACAAACGCTTCCTACCAGATTCCTTCAAAGACAAGAAAGGACAACCTTTGCATGATTCTTCCTTTATGTTTCAAGAAAAGACGACGCTGGTCAACTATCAGAGCAAACTCAACAAGAACGTTATGGTGATGAGCACGATGCATCACGACAAAGCCGTTGACCCTCTTGCTTTCAAGAAGAAACCTGACATCATTCGTTTCTATAACTCTACCAAGGGAGCTGTTGACAAGATGGCACATGCCCTTGACAAGATGGCACATGCATAAACAGTCAAGAGGATCACAAAACAGTGGCCATGATCATGTTTTTCAATGTCATTGACCTCTGTACCATTGCCGCATGTGTAGTCTGGATGAAGAAGTTCCCAGATGACCACCTGGCCAAAAGGGACATCGGCAGCAGTTCATCATCACTATTGTAGAAGACCTTTGCCTGGAACAGATACAAAGACGACTGGACATCAAAACTTTGGCAAAACCCTGAGGCTGACCATGGAGCACTTTGTCCAGCATGTCCAACAGAGAGGTGCTGCACAGGAAAGCAGGACAGGAGAAAGAAGAAAGAGGCTAGCAGCAACATCAAGATCAACAGCAGCATCTGATGCAAAACGTTCTGCAGCAGCTGCGAGGAAGTCCTCTGCATCTGCTGCAAGGAAGTCCACTACCACCCAAACTCCAAAGAAACAAAGAAGCCACAAGGCCACTGCGGCTTCTGCCACTGGAAGGCTGATCGCAAAACAACAGGTTCCTGCATTACCTGCGAAACTGAATATGTCTAGATCACGCTGTACAAATCTGCCCAGACTGCAGTCTGCTGCTGCAGACAGAGGTTACTGTCATCCAACAACCTGGTGATGATGAACTGCCAAGAGCAACACCTCCCACTCCCAGCAATCGTTGAGACCAGGGGCAACAAATACAAGAACAAAATCAGTTTTAGCAGCTTCGTATTGATGCTGGTAAATGTTTGTCTCAGCTCTAAACTGGTACTGACGTCCTTCATAAGAATGAAATATTTTTCTACTGTTTTTGTTTGATTTTGTTCGTTTGTTTGATTTGTTGTTATTTTGTCCCAAGACCTTCAGTAATGAAATTTGGGATACTACCCGTACAGACAGTTCAGGTTTGAATTTCTTCTTAGTATTTTGTGCATTCAAACAGTTTGGAATCATATTTCTAGTATTTTGCAAGTGTGTGTGTGTGTGCGTGCGTACGCGTGCAAATGTACATTTATTGGTATAGGTTATTCTGTTCTTAAATGTAAATGCTTTCTTTCCTTACTCATGATTGATATCAGCAAGTACAATTGTTATTTCGCTTATTGGCTTTTGAACATGTTGAACTTTTTTTTCTTTTTTTTTTTTTTTTTTTGGGGGGGGGGGGGGGGGGCCTTCTGTTATGAACAGACCAGTTTCAGTCTGACTGAAAAGTTCATGGAAAAATTCATAAAGGCATTAAAGAATTAATAATCTTGCTGATCTGTGTTTTGATTTTTTTTCTCTCACAAAGTTGCTGATTTGCAATATTAAAATCTGATGCCATTTAACGCATATTTATGAAATATTTTTTGCTCAGAATGTTAAAAACATAGTGTATTTGTTATAGTTCTCTGTGTGTGTGTGTGTGTGTGTGTGTGTGTGTGTTTGTTTGTTTCTTTGTCAGTCTCTCTATTTCAGTTTACATGGGTGCTAGTAAAAATTTCACTTTCAGATCAAATGAATGAGCTCTTATTTCCCACTTTGTAATCAACGCTATACATCCGGATTCTACGACATCACATATGCTTTGCTGTCTGATCTATTTGAAAACCATGGGTGACTGGTCACCCACGAAATCTGGCGAGGTGTAGTAAGGGAAATGTCTATGTAAAAACCATGGGTGACTGGTCACCCACGAAATCTGGCGAGGTGCAGCAAGGGAAATGTCTATGTAAAAACCATGGGTGACTGGTCACCCCCGAAATCTGGCGAGGGTGTAGTAAGGGAAATGTCTATGTAAAAACCATGGGTGACTGGTCACCCACGAAATCTGGCGAGGTGCACCAAGGCGAATGCCTATATAAAAACCATGGGTGACTAGTCACCAGGAGCCCTTCCGTGTGAGTTTTAAAACAAGGTACGGCGAAGGTTAAAGCTATTCCAAAATGTATACACTTTAATTCGCCAAGTACATTGGGAGAACATTACCCGCTACACTTTTACTATTTCAGTCATGCTGCGTTTTATGTTAGAGGTCCCAACGTTTCTCCCACATGCTTGAATTGCATATATTTTTGTTTAACATCTGTCAACAACAGTAGCAAGAGACCATGTGAGGACTAGGTCCAAGAAGTATCAATTACCACGGTGATTCTCAAGTTTCCACACAGAAAATATTGCTCACATGGATAACCAAGTAAAAATCTTGGTACCAATTGCCCATGCCGTCAAAATGATAACTCGCTGATAAGATAATTACATGCAGTTTGGTCGGCTTGAGTTGAATGAAGCTGACAGCATTGCTTGTTACCACTTCCCTAAGTTTCTTTTTCCACGCCAAACTGCTTCTGCTTGCAAAGACATGTAGAATACTAAAAAAAAAATCAATGTCAGTACAATGTATGTGTGTGGTGGGAGCGGTAGGGCCAGTGTGTGTATATAGACACATCTGTAACTGTGGAGGTGCCACAAAGATGCCCTCGTTGAGCATGCATGCATGCCATGTCCCTACCATCCAAATAGGCACACATGCAGACAGCCGAAGAGAGAGGAGGGGGGAGAGTGAGAGAGAGAGAGCAATAATAATACAACCGTCAGCGTTGGCTCTCTACAGTTCATGCTAGCAAACGTGTCAAATCGTCTTAACACCAATGAATATAGCACTCGGAAGCATTTTTAATGTCTAATAGTAGTCTTGACTTCGGAGCTTGAGAAAGAGACGAAGAGGGTAGACTGTTTACCCTCCCCTCTTCCGCTCTCCATGGCGTATTTGTTTGGAGGTGGATGAAGGAGACGTGAGAAGATTGGGAAAGGGGGAGCAATCTCTGTGCATGCATACAGTTGATGCCGCACTGTGCTTGCAATTATTGCAGTATTGCGCTGAGAACTGGTCAACAAAAGCTTTTGTTTGTTTTTTTGTAAGGGCGTCTTCTCGATTTCTTTTAATTAGATCTTTATGCGTTTCCACACGATTTGCAGTTTCTGAATGCACAGTTTCCAATTGTGTAGCCTGCATAAAACGATGTGTAGATTGAATTTTGGTAATCAGTGTGACTGCAATAGAAGCTGGAGAAGTTCTGAACATCGGTATGTATCGGACAACCCATGTCCACAGACTTGTACATGCATACACATATACATACGGTCGTACACACATCCGTCCAAGGGTTGCAAGCTTGCTATGATCGGAAGGCGTGTGCGATCCAATGATCCCTTCGGCTCTGCTGACGGGGGCATCAACACTTGAACGGAAGCTAGGTGTTTGGGTTTTTTTGTTTGTTTTTGGTGGTGGTGTTTTTTTGTTTGTTTGTTTTTAATAACGTTTCTAGACCTGTGCAGCCAGGTTGCTGTCTGGCCTAAGCACAATATGATAGTGGTTGATGCACCTGGTAGAGTCTCCCATGTCATATAGAGTAAGGGCGAGGGCCCTGACAAACCGTAACCGCCTTTTTGCTATCGTATCTTCTGCCTTTTTAAAATCAGTGGATCTTTTGTTTCTTCTCTCCTTTCGGCTCTCCTTTTCTACATTCTTCTTTTTTCTGTAGTCTTCTTAATACCCGCTGCATTTACCGTGCTGTGCGACCTGTGATGGAGAAAAATGAGATAATTGACAGGGCTGGTGGTCTCAACACTCTTGAGCTCGGACCTCTCCTAGACAGGAGGTACACATTGGCCAATGTGAATCAATCGGCTATCCTGCGTGGGGTTGAGTCAAGACAGGCAGTTCCTATGGTGCTCTACTCTGTCCCGGGGAGTTTAGCATGATTTGGGAGGATTGGGTTGGTGGGCTTCTGTTTGTTCCCCTCCCTAAACGCGCGCGCGCGCACACACACACACACAGGCAGAAGCGGAAAGTACGGTCAAATTCATCAAGATGGTCCCAAGAATCGGATATTGATAGCGACTCTGACACAGAAGCTAAGAAAAAGACAGGGTTCTGGGCTTCCTGGTTGGTGGTGGAAAGAATTGAAGAGGAGAAATCCATTACCACTTTAAGTCCTTTTGCCATCCCAAGAGAGTTTTCAAAGCATTGCAGGCAAAACCAAATCGATTAAAAGTCTCGTAATGGTTCATTTCTCATTGACTGCCAAGTCCAAATGCCAAATGGAACAGCTTCTAAGTGCTACAAAGCTGGTGGACTGGGGGATCAGGGTGACTCTTCAGAAACAACTAATTTCATCGAAGGGAGCCATGGTCTTAAAGCCGTGTCGGAGGCAAAAATTAAGAGTAAGTTGGAGCCACGAGGGGTGATTGATGTTTGCCGGGTGGCTATTAGGAAAGGATCAGATCGAGTGGCCACAAACACGCTGTTTCTGGTGTTTAGGTCGCCATCTCTATCAGACATCAAAGTTGGCTGCCTTGTGAAAGTTGAACTCTACGTCCTGTCTCCAATATGTTTCCCTTGTCAGAAGTTTGGCCATGTTCGTAACAGGTGCTCGGGGGAGGGGAGGGGCTTTGTGGTCTGTGCTTTGACGAGGGCCTTGCCAGGGACCAGCTCTTTGTGCCAACTATGGTGGCAGCCATCTCTCTTCCTCACAGAACTGTCCGAAATGGAAACTAAAACAAATCATCCGGCAAGTTAAAACGAAATCCTTTCCAGGAAGCACCAAAAAGAAAAGAAAAAACCACAAAAAAGCCTGATGCTTGGTAGCCCCAATCTAGAATGTTGTACCAGCCGCTGTTTCAAAAAGTCCGGATAGTATTCATCTCCAGTCAGACGGACGCTTTCCACTTTTCCAAATCTGCTCAGGAAAAGGCAACTTCATTAAAGGATAAACGTGGTAGAAGATCTGCAATTCTGCCTGGGAAATGTTGCGACCTCAGCGGGGGTGATAAACCTGCTGCTCACCCCCCCCCCTCCCTTCGCAATCTCTTCAGCAGTCGAAAAAGTCTGCTACTGAACAAGCTAGAAAATAGACCACACACACACACACACACACACACACACACACACACCGATCCTCCCAGTTTTGCTCCACTTGGACGGACGAGAACCGAAAACTGCCCGAGTTCTGAAACACAAATTTCCTCCATTCCAACCAGACAACGAAGATGCGGAAAATGGAGCGAGTTGTCCATCGTTTTCACTTCTTGGCCGTGATGAAGTCAGAATTTTGCATTGGAACATCCGGGATCTCTATTCCAGTTTTAAATTAAAGAGCTGCAGCTGCTTTTCAAAATCTGAAAAGGGTAGTGAAAGCCCTGCAGGAAATTAAAAATTTAGAACCAAAAGACTTCCACTCTTTCCGGCTTCAAAGTTCTCAAAAATAGCACAACCCACTGCAGATGGAGAAATGGATGGGGTTTCTTTACTCATTCACAAATCTTTTTTGTTAACCACAATTGATTTAAATTCATCTCTTAAAGCTTTAACGGTGAGAATCACTTTGCATACAAGAGTAAAGGTGTGTTCTTTATATTTACCACTACATGTATCGGTCCGTCGGTCCACCGGAGGTGGTCAGCCTGATCGGAGAACTTCAACTTTTTTCGCTCTTGGATGATTTTAAAGGGCACAGTCCTCTCTGGGGTAGAGTCAATTCTTCATCCAGAGGTCTGCTTATTGACGATGCCTTTTCAGTGCTGGATTTGTACTGTCTCCAACATACATTCATTCTTCATCCAGAGGTCTGCTTATTGACGATGCCTTTTCAGCGCTGGATTTGTATTGTCTCCAACATACATTCATTCTTCCACATTTACACTTTCGTGGTTAGATTTGTCAGTAGGCCTATGTGATCCCTCACTTTGTCTTGGACTACGAGGGGTGTGCTCACGACAGTTTTCACGGAAGTGACCACTTTCCAATTGAACTGAAGTAGAATATTAAAGAAAGCTGCAGTTTACCTGAACGCCTTGATTATCCAAAAGTTAACTGGGAGCCGTTTACAGGATGTATCAAGAAAAAATATCGAAGAGGACATTCAGCAAAGTCCGTACCCTGCCAAAAGACTGACAAACATACGCTTAATGTGCAAAAGATAATATTCAAACTTCCTCAAACAAACTGTAAATGCCTTAAACGCCCTGGTTTAACTTGGAATGCCAGCATATTTCAAATGAGCGCAAACGTGCTCAGCATTCTGTTTATCACAGATCATCGGCGCCCGGTGCTCGAGCCCATCAAAAAATGCGAGACAAATCAATAAATTAAGAAAAAGTCAGTCTTTTAAAAGGCTTTTGCTCCAAGCTGACGTCCAAAACGTCAAGAACAAAAAAGTCTGAAAACACCAACCCGTCAATTCATCACCTGAAATTTGTAGATGCTGTAATTACTGACAAACAAGCTGTTGCCGATCTACTGCCTCCACCATTGAACAGAATTCGTCCGCCATAAATAAAAACAAAACAAGTGAAAGAAACATCTTCCTGTAACTTCTCCTAGGACAACACTGAAATCTACAATCGACCAATTTCAGTTGATGCAGATCTGTAGTTGTTGTTGTCGTACCCTGGCTAAAAGACTCCAGGGATCATCCAAACGGCCGAAGTACTTGAACACTATGGTACAAATGCATCAGCTGGGGATGAGAACATTACGTGTGTGACCGTTTTTGATTACCCCGCCACATGGGCAGCCACACTCCGACTTCGGGGGATTTTAGAGACTGATAATGTTATGCTAGGAGCTTGTCACAACTGAAGACAATCCCGCATAACTATGCAGAGCATAACAACATTTTGATGTAGCCTTGGTGTTCTAGCCTATGTCAATTAGCCTGACACAGCCTTAAGCCAAGGCAGTGCAGATCTGTAGTGATTCTGCTCCTGGACTTGAAGACATCCATTGCCAACTTTTGAAACATCACCCAAAAAAAAAAAAAAAAAAAAAAAAAAACACTGTTTCGAAACTCTTCTCAAAGTCTACAATCATATCTGTACCACAGAGTACTTTCCACCCTCCTGACCTTGCCAACCCTTCGAATATTGTCCAGTAGCTCTGACCAGTTGCCTCTGCAAATTAATGAAAAAGATGGTCCAGGTCAGCTCTCGTCTGATGTGGAAGCTGGAAGCCAATGGCAGTGTGATTTCCGAAAGTATCATTCTACTGTTGACCAAATTTAGTCCGTCTTGAAACCCCCATCTGTAACCATCTCTCTCTAACCATCGACTTAAAAACTCTTTTCTGAACTCCAAAACCCTGCTATGTCCGAGTTTTTAACCCAAATTCCATAGGAAATTATGGCCACCCACACCCATTCCGCTTGGAATTCTCATTCTTCCCCATTTCAACAGTGCAGACATGGGATCTTGAAGTGTGTGCGATTTGTCCTAGCTCTCGATGCCCCACCATTGATTCTCTTCCCCCAAGGATTCTGTTCATTTGCCCCAGTATGGTAAAGACACCCCAGCTTTTTGGCCTACAAGTCTTTTTTTGTTGAAATGCTTTCTAAATCTACACCTTTCCCGAAGAATTTTCACCGAAGAGGGAACTGCGCTGCTGCGTTTTGCACCTCTCCCTCTAAAGGAAATGTTCTAAACTCTTTCCCCATTGACAGTTCCGTCTGCACTGCTGAGTTGACAGCCTTGGTCCTGGCTCTTAAAATGGTTTTCTAGACAAAACACAGATTTCCTCATTTTGTCCGACTCGCTTTCTGTTTTGGTGGCATTGCAGGCTGTAATCTCAAGAACCCTCAACGCTGAAATTGTTCAAAACTGTTCACCTCTCTGAAACCGGATGGATACAACATAGCTTTTGCTTGGGTTCCAAGTCATGTGGGCATTTGATGCAATGCAGCGGTTGATCGATTTGCCAAGAGTGGCATAAAGGAAAGTTGAGCAGATCTTTATCCCTCGCAACGATCTGAAACCCAAAGCTTGGGCTCATTGTCAAAGACCTCTGGCAACAGGAATGAACTCACGAACAGAAAAAAAAACTCATAAAAATCCTTTCAAAACCTTTTACCATTTTCCCATGGACAGCCGTAAAGAAGAAAGTCTAGTCCCTTTTGCACGGGGGCCCACACCTTTTACATCCATTCTCATCTTTCAACAGGGGGAAACGGGCTCCTTGGTGATGTGCCACTCACAAAGAAACATAATTCTTATAGAGTGTTGGGACCGCATGATGTCAGACATCAAACACTTCACAGCCGACCCATGAAAACCTTGTTTAGAGATGTCCCATCCAATGTGATGTTTGAATTTCTGAAAGAGATCACTATTCTTCTCTATATGGAAGAAAGAATTTAACAGTGTAATTTTAGTGTTTTTTAACTAGTTGTGTGGATACGTTTCTTTTTCTTTTTTAAAAAAAATATCACTTCAGAGTTCTAAATTCGTGACAACCCTGGTATGGCCCTTTGCCATCAGTTGGGCTCTCTCTCCCTCACTCTCTCATAAAACGCATTTTTCAAATGTGTGCTGTACATCCAGATTACACAAAAATAGTCGGTTAGTTTTCACTGTTCTCCCTGCTGAGGGGGTTTTGTGGCAGTGCAAACTTTGGTATTGAAGGTTTTGACTACTCCAGCGGGAAAATGCGCATGTGGTTTACCAGCTCAGGCCAGCGACCCCAGAATTAATGAAGTAGCAAGCCATTTAGTTTTTCGTGCATGACACCGACCCTTAGTGAAGATTTCACCACCGGTCATACCCCTCCGGGGGTTGCGACCTTGTCGTGGTCGGAGAGCTTGCGTGGTCCAGTGATCCCTTAGGCTTTGCTGGCGGGGCATCAATACTTTAGGATAGGCGGGGTTTTTTTTTAAAACGTGCTTCTAGGTCCGAAAAGCCGAGATGCTGTTGGCCTAAGCATAACGTGGTAAGGAGTTGATGCCCTGGTAGGGCTTCCCATGTCAGATAGGCTAAGGGTGAGGATCCTGACTAAGAGTAACCCGCCTTTCTCCTTTTCTTGTTTTCTGCCTTCTTAATTTGGCCCTTTTCTATCTTCGTCTTCCCCTTCAAGTCTTCTTTTCCACACTCCTTTTCTCTGTGGTCTCCCTTTAAAATCCGCCGTGTTTTGCCGTGCGGTGCGACCTGAGTCGGAGGGGAATGAGATCCTGGTGATTGAGAGGGCCAGCGCTCTCAACACATCACTTTGGCTCGGACCTCTCCTAGACAGGGAGTACACTTTGGCCCGGGTGTACTAATCGGCTCCCTTCTTGGGGGTGGGGCAAGACAGACAGTCCCCCTAAATGGCCAAGTAAACCCTGCAGTGCTCAGCTCTCTGTTCCCGGGAGTTGAGGGATGATCAGGGGGGGGTAGGGTTGGTGGCTTCGTTTTTTCGTATGTCTCTCCCGAAGCCTGGAAGGGGTCAAGAAAATTGGTTTTTGGCCCTGGCCCCCTTTGTTGGACTCCAAGGTGGGTGGGTAAGGGAGAGATGAAGCATCATAAATTTACTAAAGGCTTTTTCAAAAACTTCCCCCCAAGAAGAAAGGAAGGCAGCTTCCCCTATTTCAGGGGATTTTTATACTGACAGTGATTCTGATACAGAGGTTAGACAGAAGACAGGTTTCTGGGCTTCGTGGCTCGTGATGGAAGGGACGGAGCAGGAAAGACCCTTTCAGCTCTGAGCCCTTTTGCTATTCAAAAGGCTTTCAAGGTATAGCAGGTGACCCTCGGTCATCAAGAGGTTTAGGAATGGTTGTTTCTTTTTCAGTGTAAATTTATCAAAACAATCTGAACAGCTGCTGAAGGCCCCTCTGGGGGTTGCGACCTTGTCGTGGTCGGAGGCTTTCGTGGTCAGTGATCCCTTAAGTTAGGCTTTGCTGGCGGGGGGGATCAAAACTTAACCTTTCCTTACGTCGCCTAAAATTTTGCGCGCTGTACTTTGTGGGTGTGCAGAAACCCATTCTTTTTTAAGAAGGAATACCCCCCCGCCGTACGCCGTGGGTGTACAGTAACCCATGGTTTTTTGTATTAGGAGCTAACCCTCGCGGTACCCGTGGGTTTTACAGTAACCCATGGTTTTTGTGTAGGAACTAACCCCTCGCCGTACGCCGTGGGTGTACAGTAACCCATGGTTTTCTCGAGGAAATAAGACCTTTCCGTAAATTTATGCAAATTTGACTTCTACGAGATGAGAGTCTTGCTACTTGCGTCAACGGTTGTTCGTTGTTGTTGTTTCTCGGGGAATAACTGTACACAGACGGCCGCATGAATGTGCGTTTATCAAGTGTGCATGTGAGCATTATTGCATGTTTGTGCGAGAGAGAAAGAGAAACAGAGAGAGAGAGAGAGAGAAAATGTGTGTGTGTGTGTGTGTGCATGCATGGAAAGATATATAAATATATATATATAAATTTTTATATATATATATATAAGGGTGAACAATTAAGCAGTGGAGAAAAACAAGTGCAGGCAAACAATTCTTCAGTCATTGTAGTAATGACTTGGCAAGATTTGAAAGATGAAAAAAAAAAAAAAAAAAAAAGAAATGGGGAGAATATATTAAAAATGAGAACCCTTCACTAGCTGCCTGAGGGAACCACGTTCTCTCTTCGAAGGCAATGTATTTGTATTGCCTGCCCTGACCTTTCGTCCGCTGGGTCGGACTCATCAGGGAGACACGGCTGATTGTGTCTGTGCCCTTGGGTCAAATAGAGACACACCCCCAGTCCATAATTCTGTGGTGTTCTCCCCCACCAAGGATTCAAAAAAAAATCCAACAGCACCTCAAAGCAGCCAGCAAAGGGAGTAATGGAACAAAACGAAAGTGTGGAGAGGAAAAAAGTTGCTGAAAAACTAAAAGCATTATGCAAACAGTATAAATGTAAGGGACAATCTTTGAGCCTATGCTGAGGATCATTCAAGGATGCAAGGGAGATCAAAGATTGGAACAGTCTGAGTGGTCAGCTCTGCTGTTCAATAAAACCCCAAACCCTTGTGAGTGGCTAAGAATTGTACAGAACAACCTTTACTTGGATCTCCTAAGAGAAGCCCAAACTTCCCCCTGGGTTGACCAAAAAATTATAATGCAAACCCAATTTGCGTGGGGAGAAAACAAGTGCAGGGAAAAAAATTGGATCCAAGGTTTAAAATTTTTTTTTTATATTTAAAATATGTGTGTGTGTGTGTTTTGTGTGAGGGTTTTTGCTATATAGTTCACCGCAGGGCCCCGCGCGTGTTTTGTGTGCATTTGGAAAAAAAATTAGAAATACTTGACCCGCAGTAAGAGTTTCCTTGGGAAAGTGCAAAAAACCCAAAGGGACTTTGGTTTTTTTTTTTTGTTTTTTTTTTAAAACGTAATGTTTACTTTTCAAAACATTTTCATTATGATACATTGCCACACTTTGGGAACGCGCCCCCCCTTAAGGGAAGGAAACCCCAAAGGGAATTTTTTACCAACGCGACCTTTTCTCCTTAGCAAGCCGCCCTTTCCCTCCCCCAAAAGGGGTGGCGCGCAAACTTTGTAAGTAAGGGGGCCCCCCACCCACGGATACGGGTGCAAAATTTTTCTTTTGGGAGTTGGGGTTTCACCCCCCCCCCCCCACGACTTTCTGGGGAAAATTTAAATTTTTTAAAATTTTTTCTTTTTTTTAGGGAAAAAACAAAAAAAAATTTTCAGTTTTAAAATTTAGATAAAAATAATTAAAGGGCAAAGTCTGAAATTAAGGGAAGTGGTTCAAAAAATTTCAAAAGTTACCGAGCCCCCAAAAAAAAAGTTTTGGGGGATTTTTAAACCCCCGGGTTTCGGGGAAAAAATTTAAATTTAAAAAAGGGGGTTTTTTCCAAAATGTTCAAAGGCCCTTTAAGTTTAGATGGCCCCCCGCCTGGCCAAGCTTTAAAGTGGTAAGAAATTGATCCCCCGGTTTGGGGTTCCCCTGTAGATAGGCTAAGGTTGAGGATCCCGAAAGGGGTAACCCTTTCCCTTTTTTTTCTTTTTGCCCTCTTTATTTGGCCTTTTCAATTCGTCTACCCTTTTAAGTTTCTTTTCCCCCAATCCTTTTTCTCTGTGGGGCTCCTTAAGAAACCGCCCTGTTTCCGTGCCCCCCCGGGCGACCTGTGTCGAGGGGGAAAGAATCCTGGGGAGAAGGGCCTGCCCCTCTCAAACCCCCATTTGGGGTGGGGCCTCTCCTAAAAACAGGGGGTAAAAAATTTGGCCGGGGGTATAATCGGCTCCCCTTTTGGGGGGGTCAAACAGACAGTCCCCCTATGGCCAAGTAAACCCCCCGCAGTGCTCACTCTCTGTTCCCGAGAGTTGGTTTAACAAGGGGGGTTTGGGTTTGGGGGTTTTTTCTGTTTTTCTTGTCCTCCGAACGGGAAAGGGGGCAAGACATTTTTGGTTTTTCTTGGCCCTGGCCCCTTAGTGGGGGTCCAAGGGGGTGGGGAAGGGGGGGAAGAAACACAAAAAATCAAATATGGCCCTTTTAAAAACAAAACCCCCCCCCAAAAAAAGAGGAAAGCACATCCCCCATTTCAGGGGGGGTTTTTTCTGACAGCGTTCGGGTACAGAAGTATGGGCAGGGGGACAGGGTTTTTGGGCTTCCTGGCCCTGATGGAAGGGGGCGAAACGGAAAAAACCCCTTTCAGTTTTGGGGGCCCTTTTTCTTTTCCAAAGGGTTTTCCAAAGGGTTTTGCCGGTGACCCCCAACCCCTAAAAAGGTTTCTAAAAGGTCAAATTTAAAAACAATTTAGATCAAAAAAACAATTGAACCGCTCTAAAGGGAACAAAATTGAGGACGGGAGAAACAGGGTAACTCCCCACAAACAATTAATTCACCCAAAAGGGTTAAATTTTTCCAGGGGTTTATTTTGGGTTTTATCAGAAGGGAAATTAAGACGGGGGCTGGGCATTCCCCCGGGGGTTTTTACGGAGGTGCGCAGGGGGGAGGTAAAAAAAGGTTTAGGGAAAAAGTGGCCCCAACACCCCCCCTTTTGGCCTTTTTCAACCCTTGCTGCCCCCGGGCATCAAAAAATTTTTACCTGAATGTTCGTGTTCAGCTGGATTGCCGTCCCCTTGAGGTTCTTGGGGCCAGAAAGGTTTGGGCCAAAGTCAGGGGCCGCTGTTTTTTTTGGGCAGGGGGTTGGTGGTTTTTTGCTGCAAGGGAACCCATGTGGGGCCCTGTCTGATCCCGGCCCTTTGCTAACTGCGGTTGGGGGACCCTCTCCCTCTTCACGAAAGGTCCTTTTGGATTAAGAATTGCCCATCCAACCCCATCAAAAAAAAAAGAAGATCCATTTTTGAAGCCCGGGAAAAAGGTTGTGGGGGGAGTCCACGGGCCCAAGGGTTCTTCCAGGGTTTGGCTTTTAAAGAAGGTTTCCCTGTTCCAAAACCCGGGGGGCGCGCCAGGGCGAAGAATTCATCTTTTCGAAAAAATTGCAAGAAAACGTCAAATTTTGGTGGTGGGGGGGTCCCCCCCACCTCCCAACCCAAATGAATGCCCCCGGTGGGGGGCAAAAAATCCGCCCCCCCTCAGACTGCCCAGCTTCTACCCAAAATCCCGCTGCTGGGGAATTAAAAAAACCAGCACCCCTACCACGAACTCCTCAGTTTCCCGTGCCCCGGGGGGAAGGGGGTTTTAATCCAGGTGGGGAAAGGTAGAGTTGAAGAAAAAACCTCCACCGTCCCCCCAAAACCCGACCTTCTTTACCGTTTGGGGAAGTCTGCCCGCAGGTTGAAGACCCCAGTCCCGTAAAAAAAACCATTTAAAAATTCACCCTTAACCCCAGATGTTTAAAGGAATTTACCTGAACCCCTTTTCCCTTTTTTCCCCCTTTCCCCTTGGGTAGTCAATATTCCCTTGGGAAAATCCGTGGGCTAAATTCCAAAAATTTGAGGAGGGCCCGCAGCTTCTTGTCGATCAAAAAACCTTTCCCTCGTGGGTCCTTTAGGAAAAATCCAAAATTTAAAGCCAGAAGACCTTTTTTCTTTCTGGCTTTAAAATTCTTTTAAAACACAAAACCCTCCACTTGGGGGTGTGGGGGGTGTTGCCCTTTCCCCACACAAAACTTTGTTTTAAAATCCGTCGCTCGTCTACCTCCCTTTAGGGGTAGGTGCGGGGAGTCACTCTCCACAAGACTGTCACAAACGGGTTTTCCCTTTTTTCCACCCCTTTGGGCCCGGGTTTTTCCCCAGGGCCTTGTTTAGTCCCGATAGGAGAACTTTCCTCGACCTTTTTTTTCGGTGGGTGACTTAAAAAGGTCACAAAACCTCTTTTTGGGGGTTTTCAAATAGTTCCCTCCAGAAAGGGCTGTAAATTTAGGGTGTCCTTTGGATTTTGATTTGTTTTTGTTGAACGACGGTCTGCAAATTAAACCCCCAAATCTGCCCATTTCACTTTCGTTTTTTTGATTTGTCGGGTTTTTTGACCCCCCGCTGGTCCCCGGATTGATGGTCTGTCCCGACGAACTGCACGGAAGTGCCCTTTCCTGTCCTTTTACAAAACCCCTCTTAATGAAAACGTCTCTGTTTCCAAGTCAAATTAAAGGGAAACAAACTGGGGTCTATTTGGGGAGCCAATTTCTAAGGAAATTCCCGGACCAAATGTTTTTTTTAGATTCCCGGGCCCAGCTGAATCCTGACTAAACACTATTATCAAATGGCAAAAACCCGTATTCCATTTTCTTCCGATAAACTTCAAATGCCAAAAAACCCTGGTTCGATTCGAATGCCAACCCAAAATTTTCCCAAAATTCGAAACGGGGCAGCGTCAGGGATACCCAAAGACCCCCCCGGGGCCAAACGCTCGAGCCCAAACAAAAAAATCCTGCTAAATAAGACCCCACTTTCAAAAATAAAGTCGGTCCAGGGAAAGCTTCCGGCCCAGGGTGACATCAAAAAATTCCCAAAAAAAAGGGGAACTCATTTAAAAAAATCAAAGGGAAGAAAACCTGTCCCAAATGTTAACCAAAACTCAATTTTTCGGATTCATTTTAAAAACCCAAAAAGAAAGCATTTTCAAAACGGGTTGCTTCAACCATTTAAAAGAATTCCCCCTTTTTTAAGAAAAAAAACCCCTTTTTTCAAAAAACAAAAACCCAAAAAATAAAAAAACCCCGCAACTTTTCGTCAGAATCATGAAAAACAAAAATCTTCCTTTTTTCGTTTTAAAAGGGCTGAAAACTTTCCTTACTCTCTTTTTAGCATTCCCCCTCCAGGGCTAGATTTAAATCCATTATAACTCTTGAAAACATTTTTCCGCAAAAAGGGCCCGAACAACCCTACAGGTATACAACCCCTGTGTGGGTATGGTTTCTTTCCCCTTTTTGGCGGAAAAACCCCATTATTTCCCAAATTCCCCAAAACCGGAAAAGATTTTTTTAACCCCTCCCCAAAAACCCTTTCCCCCCCGTTTGACCAGCTTGTTTGAAAAATTTATGGAAAAAAAGGTTTAAAGCTTTGGTTTAGTGGGAAAATCGAAAAACCCAAGGCCTTTTGGGGAAAGAACAGTGTGGTTCCCCAAAAACGGTCTACATTGACCATTTGATTGTTTTGGAATCTACACTTCGGAAAAGGGTTTTTTTAACAGAAAGCATGCAGGTGGAATTTCCGCCCTTGGAAAGGCCAAAATACCCCCCTGAAAATCGGGGGTATTCATGAACTCCCAACTGGGGGTTTTCCCAGGTCATCTTAACCCCTTTTTATTTTAAATTTTTTGGGAGAACGACAGTTTTTAAAGGGCCGGGGTGGACCCCTTTCTGAAGTCCACGAGCAGGAATGGGTGTTCCCAGGGAATACTGTTCCTTCCCCCTTTTAGTATTAAAATCAACAACTTGTTAAATCAGTTTAACAGGGGTTTTTACCCGCTCATTGTTTGTGGGTATTTTTTCTGTTTTTTTAAAGCAATGGAAGCCGTACCCCAGTGTCCCCGCGGGAGGTCCCCCTTTTGCCCCCAAAAAATCCCCTCGGGGGGCAGATGAAAACGGTTTCACCCCCTTTTTTTCCAACAAAAACGCAGTGTATTCCTTCCTAATTTCCGGGCAGTTTTTTTTCCCGATCCTGAAATTTTAAATGGGAAATCCCCAAACCAGCTGTTAAGAAGGGAAAAAATTTTTGGGAGTCCCTTTTTGACCCAAAAAACCCTTTAAATTTCTCGCCCTATTAAAAACCTCAAAAAATGCTTGCCCCAAAAAACACTGAATAATTTTGCGGGCGTAGCGCAAACCGAGGGGGCTCTGATAAAAAACTTTTTTGCACCTCTACAAGCCCCGGCCCTTCCAAACTGGGCTACGGGTTGGGGGGGAAAGGGTCCGCACGATTTTTACCCCAAACTCTTGGGCCCAAACCCCCCAACAAGGGCTTTTGTTGTCTTGGAGCGTTCCGCACCCCCCTGTCACACCCCGTAGCAGAGGCGGGTTTAACCTTCATTCCAACCGCAGGGGAAACTGTCTTTGAATTTTTACATAAAAGTTCTAAACCCAAAAACCCTGCCAAAGGGCGTTTTCTTTGACCCTCCCCTTCCAAAGTAAGTTTGAAAAAACCCTTAAAAGTAAACCGGCCCTTTTGGGCTTCGGGATGCAGCCCCCTGCGGAATGAGGTTTAGCCTAGGGGTGTATCTTATTTTTCCGTTTGGATCAACCACCCTGGACCTTCTTTACACCAAGATTTTTTGATTTGCAGCTTTTCGCCAAAAAAGTCTACCAGCTCCGGGGGTACAAGGCATTGTTGCTTAGCTCTGTTTTAAATTCCCATCCTGTCAAAAAAATTTTTTTGACGGGCCAAATTCCCGAAGATGGGTGGCCTGTGCAGCCCCATTGCCCTGGGGGCCCTTTTCAAAAGAATGTTGGAACAAATTTTTTTCAGATGCCTTTCTATTCTGGGTGAACTTAACTGACTGGTTTTTTGGGTTTTTAAAATAATTCACATTCTTCAAAGAGGGAAATTTTTGGGGTTCCCGTTTGGATTCGCTGTCAGCTTTGGGGGCCATAGCTTTGGGGGGGAACCTTTAGCATCCAGAAAATTTACTTTTTTTTTTAAATTTTAGGGAATTTTAAGGCGGACGGTTTTCAAAAATTACTCTTGCTTGGGTTTCCCGGTCATGTTGGGATCGGAGGAACGAAATGGTTTATGTTTTGGCCCAAAACGCCCCAAAGAGAAAAAACCCGTCCAACGTTTTTATCCCCTGTAAAGTAAACCCCCAAAAAAAAAGATTAAGTTGGGGAGACCTCAGGGAGGGGATTGGGAAAAACAGAGGGGTAAAAAAACTTTTAGATCCGCCAAACCTTAAGGCTTCCCCCCATCTACCCTCGGGAGGTCGAAAAAAGGAAAGGTTCTGTGCCGGGACACCCGGGAAAATTTATATTTTAAACCCCCTTTTACCTTTTAAAAAGTTAAGAAAACTCCCTGGTGTAAACCAAAGTCAAAGCGCCATCCCACCAAAAGAAACATGTTTTTTTAAAAGTGTTTGGGGGTTGCCGATGTGAGACCCAAAAAATTTTACGCAAGTTCCCCTGAAATCCCGTTCAGGGGTGTCCCGCCTGACGTGATCCTTGAGTTTTTGAGAGAGATTAAAATTTTTCATTGATTTAAGATTTTACGGAAAAAAAAGATTTTAATGCAAATTTTTTGGGGGCGTTTTAGCGTGTCAATTTTAAAGAGGTTTGAAAGTGGGTTTTTTTTTTTTTTTTTTAAAAGATGGTGATTGATTTTAACGTGGGGGCACCCTAATGTTGGGCCCTTTGGGGCCCTCCGCTGGGGAAAAATCCCAAAATTTTCTTATCCTATGCTGAAGGGGAAAGAAACCCTTTTTGGACAGGGGGATCAGGGTAACTCCCCCCAAACAATTGGGAAATTTATCAAAAAGGGGTGATTCGCTGCCCGGGTTTTTCGGTTTTTCGGGGGCAAAATTTTTGAAAAGGAGCTGGCCCTCCCCCGGGGGTGGCCGGGGGTGCGAAAGGGGGACGGGAAAGAAAGGTTCAGAGAGGTTTTCCCCCAACACCCCCTTTCTTTACCTTCCCGCAAACCCCTTTTCGCCCCCCGGTCCCCCCAAAGTTTTGGGTTTCTTGAATGTTCGTGTTAAATTATAAGTTCGTCCCCCTTGAGGTGCTTCGGGGGCCTAAGTTTGGCCAAGCCGGGACCGCGTTAGGGCAAGAGTATCGGTTTTTGCTGCAAGGGGAACCCATGATGGGCCCTTTTCAAGGGCCGGGACATTGTGCTAACTGCGGTGGCAACCATCCCTCCTTTTTCACGAAAATTTCCCCCCTTTGGATTCCGGAATCCGCTATTCAAAAATTAAAAACCAAAAAAAAAAAAAATTTCCTTTTTTTTTTGGGCCCCCAAACGGTGTGGGGATTTAGACGCCGAAAACCTCTCCCCATGCTTTTGCGTAAAAGAAAGTTTCCCCCAATTTCCCACTCGATCAGTCTGCTTTTCAGACTGAATTTTCTTTTTTGTTTTCGAAGGAAAGGGAAGGAAGAAAATTAACTCTGGGGAAGCCCGGTCCCCCACCTTCCCAAAACCCAAAAACTGCCCCTTTGGGGGAACAAAAAATCCGCCCCCCCTCAGACGCCCCGCTTCCCACAACTCCTGGGTGGGGGGATTAAAAAACCCCCAATTCCCCCCCGAAACCCCCTTTTCCAAAGGCCCCTGGGGGCAAGGGATTCAACCCCGTGGGAGAGGGGGGGAGAAAGGGAAAAAGCCTCCACCGTCTCCCCAAAAAACCAAAAACCCCCTCTTTACCTGTTGGGCAATCTGCCACAGGTTGAAAACCAAAACATTTCCCTAAAACCTCAATTTAAAATTTTCACCTTTAAACACCGCGTGGGAAAAGATTACCCGATCTCTCTCCCTTTTTGCCCCCTGGGAAAAAAAGGGTAATACAATTTTCCATTGGAATAACCGTTTGGGCTAAATTCCAAAATTTGAAAGGGCTGCAGCTTTTGGGGCCAATCTAAAACCTTCCTCGTGGCTGTTTAGGAAAAAATCAAATTCAAAGCCAGAAGCCTTTACTCATTATTCTTTAATATTCTTTCAAAACCCGCCCAAACCCCCCACTTGGGGCGGTCGGGCGGGGTTTTCCCCTTTTCTTTCACAAAAATCTACTGTATTGCCTGTCGCTCCCGTTTCCCTTTCCCCCTTCAAGCCCGTTGCTGCGAGAGCACTATCCACAAGGGCTGTACCAAACTGTTCTCTTTATTTCCTCCTTTTTGTCCCGGTTTTTGCAGGACCTTTTTTCCCGACAGGGAAAAAGTTCCTCGAAACCCTTTTTTTCTGTTGGGGACTTAACGGTCACAATCCTCTTTGGGGTAGTGGCCCTTTCGGCACCAAGGTCTGCTAAAATTGGGGGTTTTCCTTTGGTTTTGGGTTTGTGTTGTCTGAAAAGACGGAAACACCTTTCCTCCCCCTCTTCCACAGGGTTTAAATTTCGTGTTTAGTTTGTCGGGTTTTTGGGCCCCCCGTGGTCCTGGGGCTAGAGTGGTCTGTCCATGCCCATCTGCACGGGGGCCCTTTCCCTGTCCTTCAAAAACCTTTAATAACGGGGAAAACGTCTCTGTTCTTTAAAATCTAAATTATAAGGGGAAAGCAAAATGGGAACATTTGCAACCCCTATTTCTAAAAAAAATTCCCGGGCACTGACTTCCTTTAGGTTTCCCGGGCCCCGAGAAATTTACTGACAAACACTATGACAAGTGTGGGTTAAAGGTTTTTTATTCCCGTGCTTCGAAAACTTCAATGCCAAAAAAAACCCCCGGTTTTGATTCAACTGCCAACAAAATTTTTCCCCAAAATTTCCCCCGGGAAAAGGGGTCAGGTTTTGGTATTAAAACCCAAAGACCTTGGGTCCCCCAAAGCTCAGCCCCTCAAAAACTCCCTGCCAAAAACCCAAGGGCACACTTTTTTAAAAACGTAAAGTCGGTCCCCGGAGCAAATTCGCTCCCCTGCATCGGGAAAAATTCCAAAAAAAAAAGTGTGGAACCCAAAACATTAAAAATCAAAGGGAAGAAAACCCCGTTTTCCCCCTGGAAAACCCTCTAATTTTCTGACTTTTAAAAACCCAAAAAAAAGCAGAGTAAACTGCTGGCTTTAACCATTTTAAAAAATTCCCCCTCTTCTAACAAAACAGCCACTTTTGTCAAAACAAAGCCCCAAAAGAAAAAACACCCCGCAAAATTTTTCGTCAGACAACATGGAAGACAAAAATTTCCTTTACGTTTAAAAAAGCTGAAATCTGCCTTAAATTTCTTGAAACGATTCTTTTTCCAGGGATGGATGAAATTTTAATTTTTCAATGTTGAAACACTTCCGCAAGAAGGTTAAAATACGCAAAAGGGATACCCCAAACCTGTGTGGACTTCAGGGGTTCCCTTTACCCCCTTTTGGCCCGGGAAAACCCTCCTTAAATTCCCCACCCCCCCCCTTTGGGAAAAATTTTTTCTTTTCCCTCCCAAACCCACCTCCCATAGCTTTGGGCCCCTGTGGGTTTCAAAATTTTTGGAAATGGGTTTAATGCTAGCTCATTGGGAAACTCCCAAACCCAAGGCCCTTTTGGGGAAAGAACAGTGTGGGTTTCCCCCAACCCTAGGACAAAAGGGGCCATTTGTTTTGGTCTGGAATCTACACTTCGGGGAAGGGCCCTTTTTAAAAAAAAGCATCAGTGGCAATTTTTTTCGACTTTGGGGAAGGCCCCCGAAAACCACCTGGAAAAACGGGGGATACTTTCCCTGATCTCCACGATTGGGGGTTTTTGAGGTCATTTTTTTTTCCCGCTTTTTAAATTTAAAAATTTTTTTTGGGGAAAGCAGTTTCAGGGGGGGGGTTTGGGACCCCTCTCCTTTTGATGTCCCGAGCAGGGGTTGGGGGTTCCCCAAAGGGGGGCAAACGCTCCTGCCCCTTTTGTATTAAAATCAACAAAATTGTGAAAACAGTTCGCAGGGTTTGACTTTTCATTTTTTTGTGGATGATTTTGGGTTTCTACGCAACCCGGAAAACCGAACCCCAGTGTCCAGCGCAGGCCCAGCTTTGCGTAGAAAAAAAATCCAAAGGTGGGGAGAAAAAACCCGGTTTTTACCCTTTTCTAAAAAAAGACGCAGTGTATTCACTTCCATAATTTCCGTCAGTTTTTTTTTAGATTTCCCGAACTTTAAGTAGGGAAAAACCCCATTCCCCTGTTAAAAAAGGCCAAATTTCTGGGAGTCAATTTTTTAAACCAAAAAATTAACTTTCTAAACCATATTAAAAATCCCAAATGCTTGCCAGAAAACAATGAATATTCTGCGGGTCGTAGCGCACCACCCTGGGGGGGGGTGTTAAAAAAAAAACTTTGTTGCACCTCTCCCGGCCCCGCCGTTCCAAACTGGACTACGGGTTTTTTTCGTTTTACGGCTCCGCACACTTTACCCTTTAAACCCCTTTGGGCCCCATCCCCCTTTAAGGGGTTGTCTCTGTTTTGGAGCGTTCCCCCACCACCCCCGGTTTTTGCCTGTACGCAAAGGGGGGTTTAAACCCTTTCCCGTAAAACCGCAGGCCCGAAATGTCTTTTTAATTATTACATCAACTTTCCCCCGGAACCCGAAAACCCTCCCATTTACTGTTTTCTTTTACCCTCCCAAAAAAATTTAAATTTTAAAAAAACCCCCAAAAGTTTCCGCCCTTTGGGTTTTCGTATGCAGCCTCCTGCGGAATGCAGGCAAGGGCCTAGGGTAAATATCTGATTTTTTCCCAAATTTTGGGTCAACCACCGTGGATTCTTTACACCAGGGGGGGGGGATTCCTTTTTATCTTGGAGCTTTTTCGCAAAAAAGTCTACCGCTCTCTGGGTTACAAAGGGATTGTATGCTTAGCTTTTGTTTGAAAAATTCCCCTCCTGTCAAAAAAGTTTTTTCCCGACGGGTTTCCCCCTTTTGAAGATGGGGGGGCCTTTTGAAACCTTGGGCCCCGGGGGTCCTTTCAGATACTGTTGGAACATTTCATTCAGATGTTCTGTCAATTTTGCCCGAACTTTCGTTGGTTTTTTGGGTTTGAAAATAAAAAATTCTTAAAGAGGGGCTTTTTTGGGTTTTGTCGGGTTCGCTGTCAAACTTTGGAGGGGAAAAGTGGCCCCCAACCTTTACATCCAGAACTTTTTACTTTTTTTTTAACTTTTTAGTAAGTTTAAGGGGGACGGGTTTCAACATTACTCAGCTTGGGGTTCCCGGGCATGTTGGCTTTGCGGGAACGAAATTTTTTGATGTTTTGGCCCAAAAACGCCCAAGAGAGAAACTGCCCAAAAAATTTAAAACCCCCCAGATGTAAACCCAAAATTAAAAGATTATGGAGAGTCCTTGGCAGGAGGATTGGGAACCCCACAGCCCAGTAACAAACCTTCAATCCTCCAAACCCCTTTGGACTTCCCTTTCCCCCTACGTTGGGAGGTCGTTTAAAAAAAAAAACGGTTTTTGGCCGGGTGTACACCGGCCCTTCGTAAATTTTTCCCATTCTTACCTTTTAAAGGGGAAGAAGCCCGTGGTGGGATTTAATGTCATGCCCACCCCCACAATGAAACAAGTTCTTTTAAAAGTGTTGGGGCCCTTTCACGTGGGGAGCACAAAAATTTTTCATCGGAGTCCAAAAGGGAAGATTTTAGGGATGTCCCACCAAAGTTAAAACCTTTTAGTTTTTGAAGAAAATTAACTTTTCAAACTGATTTTAAAATTTTATGGGAAAAAGAAATTTTTTAAAGCAAATTTTTTGGTTCGTTTCTAGCATTTAATTTTAAAGAGGTTTGTGAAAGTTTTTTTTTTTTTTTTTTTTAATTTATGGGGATTTTATTTTAACTTGGTGACAGCCCTGATTGGCCCCTTTTCGGTTCCGGGGTGGCAAAAAAGAAAAATTTTTCTTTTCTTTCCGGTCATACCGAAAATTTATACGGCACCCAAAAGTCTTTATCCCTCCCCCACCCTTCCCCCCAAAAATTGGGACAAGAATTTTAAAATCCCCCTTTCTCAAAAAAAAAATTTATTGAAAACTCTTTCAAAATTTTTTGTTTTAATTCTATTTTCGAATTATTATTTTTGGACAAACGTGTTGGGGGGTTAAAAAAACCCCTTTTGTTAAGGTACAAGTAGCACAATGCCACCAATAAAAAAAAAAAAAAAAAAATCCAGATAAGTGAGGTATTTTTTTTCTTTTCGTAAAAAGGGGGACACAAAAATTTTATTTTTCATTAAACAATAAAAGAACATAGAAATAGTGGGGACCTTTTCCCGAGGGGATGCAGGTTTTGAAAACATCCTGTCTTTTTAGTAAGAAAGAAAAAAAAGCGCTGTTTTCTGGAAATTTTTGATGTGTTGGGATTACTTAAATTTTGGGGGGCTCACACCTACATCACACAGAAAGGCTTTAAATTTGTTCGGTTTCTTTCTTTGTTTTTTACTTAAACAGCTTACTTTAGGACAGAAGATGTGCACAAGAATGATAACACTTCTAAACGTTTTGACCGAAGAACGATAATGTGCATGTTCAAGATTGGCATCTGGTTTGATTGCATGTACGAGTGGATCGTCACCCACAGCATTCAGAAAAGCTTAAGGGTCATGTCACATCCATTGCGTACAGCATGCAAGATTTCTTGTATGGGTATGAGTGAACTCGCACCCCTTGAAGAGTGACCCGAGAACGTTTCACCCACAACATACGGAAACATTTTCAGAGGGCACAAATTACTTGTCTTTGTCTTCCATTTTCACCAAGAACGCCACCACGTTTTCATTTGCTCTTCCTGTGAAAATCACTAGCTACATTTCTGTGTACGTTGTCAGCAGCAGTCAGAATGACATTACCTTGTGCAATGAACACACACAACGGTACATTCCGTTTATTTATTCAGTTTAAAGTAAGCATAGAAATGACAAGAGTGGATATGCAAATCACATGTAACACATGCATACACACACACACACAAAATAAAGCATGACATCAAAAGAACAAGGAACCAAAAAAAAAAAAAGTCCTAATACAACCACTGCTTGCATCAACAATGCCTTGTACATCAGGCAAAATCAATTCTTCTGGGTGCTTGTGATTTTCTTTTCAAAAACATGCGCACTATCACTTGCACTAGAAACAGTCTTCCAGCAATACCACAAGCTTTCAACAATAACAGCCATAGGCAAACGAAAATGTACGCATGATGGAGAGGCCAATGATCTTCACAACTGGAGAGTTCTCTGAAAATCGGAGGCAAATTTTGTGATAAGCTGCGAACATTCCTGTTCAAAAGACATGTCCAGCACCAGGTCTACATCATCGCCCCGACAGTTCATAGCTGCTCACACTAATGATCAATAAAGGATGGAGCAATCCTACATACAACCGTTCATACATGCAGCTAACCACCTGTTTCCCCCAGAACTCTCTCCAAATGCAAACTCGGTTCTGCACAAACTGACAAAGGTTTAACAGGCGATGACTAAAACTATTGCATGCAAACTGTATGCGTGTGGATACATGAGACCCAGGGGAGGCCAGGCTAATTGGAAAGGCGAGAATGTTTATGTGAAATGGCACTCTGTGTTGTCGAGCTGGGCTTGGCTAAATTTTCAGACCTCTTATGTGCCAGAGAGAGAGACATTTGACAACAGATCAGTTCAAACAGTAAGGCAAAAACACCAACACCTCTACAGAGTATATCCGTGAAATCTTCCAAAGTAGCATAAACAAGTGACTGGACTTTTTTTTTTTCCTGAAAAGTGAAGAAAAATTGACATAATGACGCAGAGTGGCGCCATCTTGGTGACGACAGTAAGAGAACTTGCTGGCTTGCCAACCCATGGCGTCATGTAACTGTTCAATGCATGAGAATGAGGCTGTATTCCTGTTCTCCTTTCAACTCCAAAAACAAATCGAGAAACCCCATTTGCATGTCAGTGAAGCCATGATCATACTAAAATCGCTTTCTGAAATCAGCATGTTCAACATCTTTTTCAAGCAAGACCAGGCTGCTCATGTCTGTCCAAACTGTTAGCCTGCTCCTCTTTCAAGATGTAGTCTTTTTTCCCCCTCAGTGTCTTAGCAGCAAGTTGAGACTGTGTAGACGGCTGGGTTTCTATTTGAAAGAAACACCGATGTTCAAGGGGGTTATCCCCCTTGTCCATTTCTACAGGTTAAAACAAGACTAGTGTGCAGCTGACGGGTTTTCCAGGGAGCACTAGAGGCTGGAAGAGCTACTGTATCATGCACATGCTAACTGCGTGTTACAATTTAAGGCAGACTGAGGGGTTAATGAAGGAGCACAATTGTGCATAATATTATGTACCTTGAAGGTGCAGAATACAGACCACTCAAGGTTTACTGAATGAACACTACCTTGGACAACTGCACCCAGGCTTCAGCTATCTTTTGTCCCCAAAAGTATACATTTAAACTTTATGTTAACACCTTCCCCCCTCCCTTCCTACCATACAGCCTACAGAGGTGGTGTGTAATGTGCTCACAGTAATCAGAACCCATTTTTTTGTAATTTGAGAATTACGGGTTCCCACTCATTTTCAGCGCTAGCGCAAACTAAGGACTTAAAAAACAACATTTATTAAAAATGCCACCACTCTACAACATATGAATATTCAACCCACACCACTGTGTTTGTATGACATAAGCACATTTTACAACTTTGCATAGGCAATTTTTATTACTTTCACTTTCAATTATATCTCACTTGTTATATCCTTTACGTTCGACTCTATCTAGGATATGGGGAGTTTGTATTATACTCCCTGTTTGGCTAGTATACTTACCATGTCAGACCATAGCATTCCACGGCAGTTAATCAGCTCTGCCAGGCCGAGATTTTTTTGTGGCTAATGCAGTAATAAGACCATCACGTGACGCCCATACTACTTTCGCCTGGGAAGAAGCCGGTGTAAACATCCTGTTCCACAGCAGAGAGCGGGTACAACGAACGAGGACGACCACGCAGGGGTCGGCCGGAATGGCGAAAATAAAGATGGCCGGTCGAGCAACCGATGAAGATCAATCGTCGAAGTGAATGACCAAGATGGCTAGTGGGAATAAACAAGGTGCCGAGATCAAAGGAAATCGAAGGGAATGGGGAAGAAAATAAAGAGAGAGTGGGGGACACGTTACTACAAGGGTGACGCGTTCCCACACTCGGTGAATGGAGAACAATGGGGTGAAGAGAAGGTGAGAGCCGTCACACCGTAGAGCGTGAATAAAATGAAATAAAAAACCCATCCATAAGCCTCACGCGGCAATGGTACCATGGTCGAACGTGAGCCACAACAGAACAAGTAAAGAAGGCAAGCACACAAGCAATCTCTATAAAACAGAAGTATAGGCGAGACAGGGCAAAAAACCTGTCCTTGTTAGGCAGGAGGCCGAGGTTGAATGAGGAACAGGATGTTTACACCGGCTTCTTCCCAGGCGGAAGTAGTGTGGGCGTCACGTGATGGTCTTATTACTGCATTAGCCACAAAAAATCTCGGCCTGGCAGAGCTGATTAACTGCCGTGGAATGCTGTGGTCTGACATGGTAAAGTATATGACGCCAAATGATCTTTGTAAAGGCAAATAATGCATCTCAAACACTGTTTCCCCACCTGCCCCCCAACGCCACCCCTTCAAAGTATCCATCAAAGTACCTTCAAAACGTAACGGACATGCCCACCCCAAAGTTTTCCCATGAGGGAAATATTGGGCAACTTTCAGAATGGTCACTGATTTTCACAAATTTCAACAACAAATGCAGCCAATCCATGACTGTGGGCATGCCTGCAACAAGGACTTCTAGTCCAGTCCTAGGGCTGACAAGGCCTTGGGTACTCCAGTCAAATCCCCCCCCCCCCCCCCGACTTCTAAGCCCCTGCAGGAAATGTGGGCACCCCGTGGAATGCCAGACTTGTTACTTCCACATTAACAAAAACATGATTTACCAACAGTTCAAACCTGCCATAGTTATGCAGTTATCTATTGACAACGGCCAATTTAACCCATCCTGAAATGTAAATTTTCTGATAAGAACAGTCAGATTTCAGCACAGAAAAGAAGGACATGTGCAAAGTTTAAAAAAGAAAAGGAAAATGTTCTTCAAACTGCTCAAATAGTCCAACAGCAAATTTTGGAAACACAAGCGTCTCCCTATCAATTTTCTTCAATCCATTTGCAAATGATGATAGTGTGCTGCCAATTTAAAGACTAATCATCTTCTAAAGGCAACTTGACGAACTAACTCCCAAGAAATTTTTCTAAAAATTCAAAACAAAAAATCAACACTTCCTGCATTTATTTCTTTTCAGTACTGTAACTAGTTCAACTACTGTAACTCTTCCATACTGATGTCCAAATCAACTGTGCACACTGGTTTCATACCTGCACCTGCATATGTGGATCAGAACATGGAGGAAAAAACTGAAGCAGTGCAGAAACATATAACCTGGAACATCTCCCTCATTCAAGCATATGGTATACATTCACATAAAAAGGAAACTGACATACACTCCTCTATGTATATGAAGCTATGCCTGAGGTGACAAGTTCTTATTGAAGCTTTGTTGTGCATCAAATGTGCTTTTCTTTTTCCTCCCTTGATAATCCCCCTCAAAGTTATTTAGCTTTATGATGCTGAAAATGCCTTCAGATTTTTCTCCTGCACAACAAAAAGGACACCACTTTGGTTTTTACCTCACAAACATCGATGCCTTAAAGATGCAGAACTGTGTAGTTTCAATCTCATGCCAACACAAGTCTTCACAGAAGAATGGAGAAAACTAGTAACACAGAGTGAGTTGATTCAGCTGTGTATGTCAGGTCAACAGGCTAATGGTGAAACACCAACCAGTAGAGTCATGAATATAAACTGTACACATATGTGCTGTATATGTATGTGCACAAGCATACACACTGCACAGAAAGTCATCAATAGTAACTGGAACCTAAGTGCTAATATTGTACAAAGTATTACTGGTCCTACTAACTAGATCTTAAAGTGCTCTGAAACAAAACGCAAATATCGATCATAATATCCCTCAACATCATTACATAGTTGCATCAAAAACTTTACCCAATCTCCTTCTTCCTCTCTCTCTCAACATATTATCATCAGTTCTGAACACTGGTAATTACTGCTTTCACTAAAGTACATTTTTACCTAATTAATCTTGAATTTCATGCATAATCCAATAAGACTCAGGTTTTCCCCAATATGACAAGCAGTCTTCTTTTTTTTCTGTACTGAACACACATCCTCTCTTTATTTGGATTCTTCAGCTGGGAATCAATGGCCATTTCAATCATCTTTGATCCATCCCACAGCTATTCATTCTCCTTTCACAAGACACTTCTCATTAAATTTTCCAGTCCGAGGTCTTCCCTTTACAAAAAATTCCATGCTGGATCATTTCTTTATGTGGTCCCTGGAAAAGCAGAGAAAATGTGATGCTAAACACACCGTGTACATGAAGTCTGCCTGGTTGATAACCCTGGGTGACTATGGCCCTATTGTGACAATAATGGTTAATGAGATCAAGTATCGGTAGCCGACAACTCAAATCAGGAGAACTCAGTGTCACTGTCAGATGGCACGGAGACCACAGCTCTTTCTCTTCAAGCAGACTATGCTGCCAGCATTGTTGCAAAAAAAAAAAAAAAAATACCAGAATTCTGGCATACCCAAGCACACCAATACAGAATTTGTGTAAATTTTATCAGTTAAAAAAAAGAATTTTAACATTTACAATTGATGCATTTGGGGGCCTTTTTATGCATTTACATATCTTTTCCCCACGGATAAATGTTCCACCTTCCACTTCTTACAGCTCAGCTGCAGAGGGACGTATCATCTACCTGAAATTTTGCCAATAGGTTGCACACACAACCAATAAACCAGATGTACTTCCATTTTTACCCTATCAGGACTGATCTAATTATTCATTTCCCCCTTCTCCACTACTACAGCTGACGATCAGCTCAATCCAGATAAATGCTGATGCACTGGGATGATTGCACCACATTTTTACTCTATCTGCCTCAGACCTAGCAAAACCCTCAAAGCCCAGACAAGTCAAACTGCATAAATATCAATCAGCATCAGAGAACCAAGTGCTGTTACTTCAAAACACTTGCCACTATTCACCTCTTTGGGCTTGGTTTTTCACATGCTTAACCAGCAAAGAGGGTACTTCAAGCCCACCGACTTTCCATCAGGACCATCTGACTCCATCATGCCCATGGTGAGCAAATATATGACATGGCTGCCAACCACCTGGAGTCCAAATCAGCAGTCGCAGGATGGAAAGAGGAGTTCCGCTTTTGCAGTGAATGCATGATGATTACTCACAGTCACTTCAACTGACCAATGTTGGGCTCACAAGCAAAATGTAGGGGTCGCAGTGGAAATATCCTTTCATCCCATTCCATCAATGACCCATATATATATGTGACCCGCCACCACGAAACCAGTCTTAACTCGGGCGGCCTACTTCACGGCTGCAGCTGAAAATAGCTGGTGAGGGTCTACCTGGGGCATTTTGACTTTTTTGCAGAAATGTGTTCCTTACACCCTAAACTTTCACGTGGCACTATCCATTTGCTCCAAAACAACCAATACATTAGTTAAAATTGAGATTTAAAAGCCTAACCTCGAATCAAAATGAACTTTTAACGCAAAATGACCCATTTTCACTCACCTAAAACTTAACGCAACCCTTACAGAACCCACCGTTCGAAAGCGTGTGCGACGCTCTCCCGTTTCTCTGTGAGTCATCTAAAAATAAGTATGGTAAAAAGTAAGATGCCTTGCTAAGGAAAATATGCTGGAGATGATAGCAAAAACTTTGGAAGCCGTTTTCCCCAATGGCCGTCGGCACAGTAACCCACTTCAAATGACCATAACTTTCTTATTTTTTGCCCTGTAGCGTTCATTTTTATATCAAATTAATCAGAAAAATCTGTAAATTTTAAATATATGTATATCTCAGAACTTTCAAAAATCGAGTTAAGACTGGTTTTGTGGTGGAAGGTCATATGATATATATATATCTATCTCTCTCTCTCTCTCTCTTTGTTTTTTAACATTTTGAAATTTGTGTATTTTTCCCCCAATAGATTAGGGGATTGTGTGCGTTTCTTTTCTTTTTTTTTAAAAGTAATTTGGGGAGGTCCATAGCTATGCTTTGCCATCTGACAAGAGCCTTGCCCAACTCATTACAGTATCATCCTATCCTCAGAAAAGAAAACTCAACATGGTTTAACCCAGCAATACCAAATCACGACTCCACATGCCGTAAGACTGTAGACCTGAAAACTACCACCCATTACACATGAAGGCAAAAAAGGGCACACAAGACAGTCTGGCACAGAATTGTAGGGGAACAGTCCCGTTTTAAACTTGTGGCACAAGTCATCACACAAAACCTGATGGTGATAAATTCTACTTATGGTCTAGTCGTCACCGTTTCTCCCCTGAAATGAACGTGTAGAACTTTGTGTCCTCATTACCCTCAATTCATTGCCAAATATTTTGTAAGACATATATACATAATCAAATAACAAAACAGGACACTTTAACACATAAAATACCCACGATTTAAAATGCTCAAACATGTTTAGTTTTCCCACAAATCTCAAGTCATTTAAGAAGTACAGGCAGCCTTGTGGATCCACAAGTACAAACAATTTCATTAAAAGCCCCCCCACCCCCACCCCGACCCCTTTACTCCCCACCCCCTTACTCCCCGTCCCCCTCACCTGTCTATTTGGGTAAGTTGCTTTAACACACAAAAATGAAAATGAGCCAACCCTCTACAACAAACGAGCTGGCATAAAGGAAGGAAGGAAGGAAGGATGAAGAAAAAGATCTACGCTACAAGATGACATCAATTGATGACAAGGGCACCGGCTGCATAGCTGACGGAAGAGTCGGTATTGTTGACGCACTGACTGGACTGGGGATAGTTCAGAAACTTCATAGCCATGGACAGCTGGTTGCCCTTCTGACGCAGGCTGCTGATGGCCTGGCATTGAAAGAAAACAGAAGGAAAGAGATTACTGTCTGTCAAAGATAAGATAAGATAATGTTGCTTATAGCCCAGCCGACCGCAAAGGGCCACATCAGGGCTGTCACCACGTTAAAATCAACTCACCAGTCATTAAAAAAAAAAAAAAAAAAAAAAAAAAACTTTCACACATCTCGTTAAATGACATCGTCTACAAACGCACCAGAAATTGCATTAAAAATCTTTCTGTCGTAAAATCTTAAATCAAATGAAAAATGTTAATCTCTCTCAAAAACTCAAGGATCACGTCTGGCGGGACATCCCTGAACAGGATCTTCATTGACTCCGCTGTAAAATGTTTGTGTCTCACATCGTGCAAGTCCCAACACTCTAAAAGAACATGTTTCATTGTGAGTGGCGCATGACATGGAATGCACCACGGAGCTTCTTCACTCTTTAAAAGATAAGAATGGGTAAAATACGAATGGCCGGTGTGCAGCCGGCACAGAACCGTTTCCTCTTTACGACCACCCGACGTAGATGGGAGGAAGTCCTTAAGGTTTGGACGGATCTGAAAGAGTTTGTTACTCGTCTGTGTGTTCCAATCCTCCTGCCAGAGGTCTCTCACATAATCGTTAATTTTGGGTTTCACATCTGAGCAGGGGATATAAATGTTGGACAGTTTCTCTCTTGTGGTGTTCTTGGCTAAACGATCAACCATTTCGTTCCCGCCAATGCCAACATGACCAGGAACCCAAGCAAGAGTAATGTTGTAACCGTCCGCCTTCAATTTGCTAAAAAGTTAAAAAAAAAATTAAAAGTTCTGGATGCTGAAGGTTGCGGCCAGCTATGGCTTCCAAAGCTGACAGCGAGTCCGACAGAACCAGAAAATCCCTCTTCGAAGAATGTGAAATTATCTTCAAAGCCAGAAGAAGAGCAGTAAGTTCAGCAGAATAGACAGAAGCATCTGAATGTATATGTTCCAACAGTATCTGAGAAGGAGCCCCAGGGCAGTAGGCTGCACAGGCCACTCCGTCTTCAGACTTGGAACCGTCAGTGAAAACTTTTTGACAGGATGGGAATTTGGAACAGAGGTCAGCATACAATGCCTTGTACGCCAGAGAGCTGGTAGACTCTTTGCGAAAAGCTGCGAGGTCGAAACAAATCTCTGGTGTGAAAAAGGTCCACGGAGGTTGATCCGGAAACTTGGAAAAAATCGGACACAACTCCTAGGTCTAGACCTGCATTCCGCACGTGAGGCCGCATACGAAGACCAAACGGCGGAATACATTTCGGGTTGTTTTCAAACTTACTTTGGAACGGAGGGTCAAAGACACAGTCATAGGCAGGATTCTGCGGTTCTGAGAACAGTCGGATATAATAATTCAAAGACAGTTTCAGCCTGCGGTTGGACAGTGAAGGTTCACCCGCCTCTGCGTACAGGCTGTACACAGGGGTGGTGCGGAACGCTCCAAGACAGAGACGAAGCCCTTGATGGCGGACAGGGTCCAAGAGTTTGAGGTAAGACGATCTTGCGGAGCCGTAGACAGCACAACCGTAGTCCAGTCTAGAACGGACCAGGGCTCCGTAGAGGTGCAACAAAGTTTTCTTATCAGCGCCCCAGTCGGTGTGCGCTACGACCCGCAGAATATTCAGTGCTTTCTGGCAAGCAGTCCTGAGGTCTTCAACATGGCCGAGAAAGTCAAGTTTTTGGTCAAAAATGACTCCCAGAAATTTGGCCTCTTTAACAGCTGGAATGGGAGATTTCCCTACTTGAAGTTCAGGATCTGGAAAAAACTGACGGAAATTATGGAAGTGAATACACTGCGTCTTTGTTGGAGAAAAGGTGAAACCGTTTTCATCTGCCCACCGATGGATTTTATCTACGCAAAGCTGGAGCCTGCGCTGGACACTCGGGTACAGGCTTCCAGTTGCGTAGACAGCAAAATCATCCCAAAACAATGAGCAGTCTGAATCCTGCTGAACTGATTTCACAATGTTGTTGATTTTAATACTAAAGAGGGCAGGAGACAGTATGCTCCCCTGTGGAACACCCAACTCCTGCTCGTGGACATCAGAGAGAGTGGTGCCAACCCAGACTGAAACTGTCGTTCTGCCAAAAATATTTTGAATAAAAAGCGGAAGATGACCTCGAAAACCCAGATCGTGGAGATCATGAAGTATCCCCGACTTCCAGGTGGTATCGTAGGCCTTCTCCAAGTCGAAAAAAAATTGCCACTGCATGCTGTCTGTTCAAAAAAGCGTTCCAGACGAATCAAATGGTCAACTGTAGATCGATGTTTGCGGAAACCACACTGTTCTTTCGCCAAAAGGCCATCGGTTTCCAGTTTCCACATGAGCCAGCATTGACCATTTTTTCCATCAATTTACAAGCACAGCTGGTCAAAGCTATGGGACGGTAGTTTGATGGGTTAGAAAGATCTTTTCCAGGTTTGGGAATTGGAATAATGAGGGCTTTCCGCCAAGAAGGTGGAAAGAAACCAGTAGTCCACACATGGTTGTATACCTGTAGCAGGATGTTCAGACCTTCTTGCGGAGATGTTTCAAGAGTTGATAATGGATTTCATCTAGACCTGGATGAGGAATCGCTGCAAGAGAGTAAGGCAGATTTCAGCTCGTTTAACGTGAAAGGAAGATTGTAGTCTTCCATGATGTCTGACGAAAAGTTGCAGGGTGATTTTTCTTTTAGGGCTGTTTTTGACAAAAGTGGCTGATTTATTAGAAGAGGAGGAATTCTTTTCAATGGTTTGAAGCAAGCAGATTAGCAACTGCTTTCTTCTCTGTTATTAAAGAATCGAAAACTTGAGATGGTTCACAGTGGGACAGGTGTTCTTCCCTTTGATTTTTTAATGATGTTCCACACTTTTTTCTTGGAAGTTTTTGATGTCAGCCTGGAGCAGAAGCTTCTCCAGGACCGACGTTTACTGATTTTAAAAGTGTGTCTTGATTTAGCACTGAGTTTCTGATGGGCTCGAGCGTTGGGACCCGAAGGTCGTTGGTATACCTGACGCTGAGCCCGTTTTCTAACTTTGGAAATTTGTTGGCATTCTGAATCGAACCAGGGTGTTTTTGGCATTTGAAGTTTATCGGAAGACACTGGAATACAGGATTTAGCACACTTGATCACTGTGTTAGTCAGTGATTCTGCTGGCTGGACCCTGAAGAAAATCAGTGTCCAGGAATTCCTTAGAAATAGTGGCTGCAAATAGATCCAGTTTGCTTTCTTATAATTTAGATGTTGAGAGACAGAGACGTGTTCAGTTATTGCGGGTTGTAGAAGGACAGGGAAATGGTCACTTCCAATGCAGATCGTCATGGACAGACCACTCATAGTCCAGGCCCAGCGAGGGGTCACAAACCGACAAATCTAAACACGAAAGTGAACCTGTGGAAGAGTGGAGGTAAGTTGCAGATCCGTCGTTCAGACAAACAAAAATCCAAATCCGAAAGGACATCCTCAATTAGCAGACCTCTGGATGACGTACTGACACTACCCCAAAGAGGATTGTGACCGTTAAAGTCACCCAACAGCAAAAAAGGTCGAGGAAGTTCTCCTATCAGACTGACAAGGTCCTGACGACAAACCGGGACAGAAGGAGGTAGATAAAGAGAACAGATTGTCACAGTCTTGTGGAGAGTGACTCTCGCAGCTACAGCCTGAAGCGAGGTAGACAGAGCGACAGGACTATACAGCAAAGTTTTGTGTAGGAGAAGGGCAACACCGCCCGACAGTCCCAACATGGATGGTTGTGCAGGTTTTGAAAGAATATTAAAGCCAGAAAGAGTAAAGGTCTTCTGGCTTTGAATTTGAGTTTCCTGAAGAGCCACGACGGAAGGTTTTAGAGATTGACACAGAAGCTGCAGCTCCTCAAAGTTGGAATTTAGTCCACGGATATTCCAATGGAATATTGTACTATCCATGGTGCAGAGGGCGAAAAGGAGAGAGATCAGGTCATCTCCTCCTCAACATCTGCGTCCAATGGAGTGAATTTTTTGGGTTAGTTTCACTGGAGTATGTTGGTCTACAGGCCTGCTGGCAGACTTGCCAACTGGTGAAGGTGGTCTGGATTTGGGAGACGGTGGAGGTTTCTTCCTCATCTCCACCATCTCCACACTGGTTGAACCCCCTTGCCCGCACGGGCACTGGACAGAGGAGTTCGAGGGGGAATTGCTGGTTTTTTAATCTCCCAGCAGCAGATGTTGTAGACTGCTGGGCAGTCTGAGGGGTGGTGGATTTTTTGCCTCCACCAGGGGCAGTCATTTTGGGTTGGGAGGTGGTGGACCTACTTCCACCAGAGTTGACAGGTCGTACTTGCAGTGTCTTCGAAAACGTAAAGTCATCAGTCTGACAGCAGACTGATCGAGTGGAAACTGTTGGGGGAAATTTCCTTACAGCCGAAGCATAGGAAGAGGCTGTCGGCGTCTGACTGCCCACAACCTGCTTGCGGGCCTCAAAAAAGGAAATTTTCTTTTCAGTTTTTATTCTTTGAATGGCGGATTCCTGAATCCAAAGAGGACAGTTTCTTGAAGAGGAGGGATGGTCGCCACCGCAGTTAGCACAATGTGCCGGATCTTGACACGGCCCATCATGGGTTGCCTTGCAGCAAACACCGCATACCTCTTGCCCTGAACAGCGGTCCCTGACATGGCCAAACTTCTGGCACCTGAAGCACCTCAACGGGATGGAACATATAACTGAACCCGGACATTCAGGTAGCCAACTTTGATGACCGGAGGGAGCACAGGGTTGCAGAATGTCAGAAAGAGGGTGTTGGTGGCCACTCTTTCTGCACCCTCTTGACAGTCACCCTGCGCACCTCCGTCACACCCTGGGATGCCAGCTCCGTTTTGATTTCTGCCTCTGAGACTCCTGATAAATCCCGGCAGCGAATCACGCCTTTCGATGAGTTTAACTGTTTGTGGGGAGTTACCCTGATCTCCCTGTCCACTAGTTTAGTTGCCTTCAGCAGCTGTTCAGATTGTTTTTGTGATTTACACTGAATTAGAAACGAGCCATTTCCCAACCTCTTGATGGACCGAGGGTCACCTGCTATACCTTGAAAGCCCTTTTGGATAGCAAAAGGGCTCAGAGCTGAAAGGGGTCTGTCCTGCTCCGTCCCTTCCATCACGAAACCACGAAGCCCAGAAACCTGTCTTCTGTCGTAACCTCAGTATCTGAATCGCTGTCAGAAGAAAGACCTCCTGAAACAGGGGATGCTGCTTTTCTCTTCTTTTTTGGGGGGATGTTTTTTGATAAAGCATGTTTAGTTTAGTATGTTTCATCTCTCCCTTACCCACCCACTTGGAGTCCAACTAAGGGGGCCCGGGCCAAGAAACCAATGTCTTGACCCCTTCCAGGCTTCGGGAGAGATATACGACAAACAGAAACTACCAACCCTATCCCCCCTGATCATGCTCAACTCCCGGGGGACAGAGAGCTGAGCACTGCAGGGGTTAACTTGGCCAGCAGGGGAACTGTCTGTCTTGACCCAGCCCCAAGAAGGGGAGCCGATTAGTACACCCGGGCCAAAGTGTACTTCCTGTCTAGGAGAGTCCGAGCCAAAGTGATGTGTTGAGAGCGCTGGCCCTCTCAATCACCAGGATCTCATTCCCCTCGACACAGGTCGCACCGCCACGGCAAACACGGCGGATCTTAAGGAGACCACAGAGAGAAAAGGAGTGTGGAAAAGAAGACTTGAAGGGGAGATGAAGATAGAAAAGAGGCCAAATAAAGGCAGAAAAACAAGAAAAGGAGAAAGGCGGGTTACTCTTAGTCAGGATCCTCACCCTTAGCCTATCTGACATGGGAAGCCCTACCCGGGGCATCAACTCCTTACCACGTTATGCTTAGGCCAGACAGCATCTCGGCTTTTCGGACCTAGAAGCAGTTTTTAAAAAACCCAGCCTATCCTAAAGTATTGATGCCCCCGCCAGCAAAGCCTAAGGGATCACTGGACCACGCAAGCCCTCCGACCACGACAAGGTCGCAAACCCCGGAGGGCTGTCTGTCAAAAAATATATATATATATATTTAAAACAGATGGAAAAAGATTACTGTCTGTCCAAAGAAACAGACCTCACCATGGTCCCTTACTTTGTCGTAGTGGTGGGGCTTGTGTGCTTTTACGATCCCGAGAGCTATGCCAGATAGGTGCAACCATACTGGACAGGTCAAGGGGGAGAAGCCAGACGAAATTTGGACCACTCTCCTAGAGGATAATAGGTTTGCGCAGGGTTAACTGCCCGGCCTGTAAAAAAAGCTAGTTACAGAAACGTCCACGATAAACTTGTCTACTTTGCATGTCCTGGGAGAGGAAGACAATCTAGCCAGATTGCGTATGAAGCGTCGCAGTGAAAGCCGAAAGGAAGCTGCTTCGCCGAGGACTCTTCTGTCACCCAAGACAACTACCCGGATCGGCACATGGAACGTTCGGACCATGTACGAGGCTGGGAAAACTGCACAGGTTGCAGCAGAGATGCAGCAGTACAACCTTGCTGTGTTAGGCTTGTGTGAGACCAGATGGATCCAATCAGGATTGATACGGCTTGGCACTGGGGAGACCTTGATCTACTCAGGGCATGAAGAAGAGAGAGCTCCACACACCCAGGGGGTCGGGCTTATGCTCTCCAGGCAGGCTGCGGCAGCACTGATGGAGTGGACCGCTGTGTCACCACGTATCATCACCGCAAGATTCTACACCAAAGTGCGGAAAACACTCATTGTGCAATGCTACGCACCCACCAATGATGCAGACAAGCAGTTGAAAGAAGACTTCTACGAGAAACTACAATCCACCATCAACCAGAAGAAGAAAGGAGATCTACTGATCTTGATGGGTGACATCAATGCCAAGATCGGAAATGACAATAGTGATAGGGAACAAAGCATGGGAAAGGAAGGCCTTGGAGACATGAATGAAAACGGAGAGCTGTTCTGTGACTTCTGTGTCTTCAATGGATTGACTGTTGGCGGTAGTTTGTTCCCTCACAAGACCATCCACAAAGCTACCTGGGTTTCACCGGACAGCCACACAGAAAACCAGATTGACCACATTTGTATCAGCAACAGCTTTAGGAGGTCACTACTGGATGTCAGAGCAATGAGAGGGGCAGATGTTGGATCGGACCATCACCTTGTTGTGGGGAAGTTCAAGTTCAAGCTGAAGAGACATGCCAGGAAGACCAACAAGCCAGGGAACAGATTCAACGTGGACATGCTAAAAGACCTGCAGACAAAAGACAGCTTCAATGTGGAACTTTCCAACAGATTTGACACATTAGCATCCCTTGTCAATGAAGAGTCATCAGTAGAACAGCTCTGGGAACAATCAAAGACAGTGCTTAGCGAAACATGTGAGAAGATTCTGGGAAAGAAGACAAGAGCCCACAAGCCCTGGATGTCAGCAGAGACACTGAGGAAAGTGAAAGAGAGAAAAGATAGGAAAGCAACAGTCAACATAAGCAAGACCAGAGCAAGTAAGGCAGAGGCACAGAAACTGCACACAGAAGCACACAAAGAAGTGAAGAGAAGCATAAGACAGGACAAGAGAAGCTATGCAGAGAACCTGGCAGAAGAAGCAGAAAAAGCAGCCGGACAGAAGAACATGAAGGAGCTGTATGACATAACACGGAAGTTAGCAGGGAGTCGACGAGTGACAGAGGCACCTGTGAAGGACAAGGACGGGAACACACTCACCAACCCAGATGCCCAGTTGCACCGCTGGAAAGAACACTTCCAGGAGCTCCTCAACCGGCCAGCACCACCAGATCCACCAGACATACCACCCTCCGAGACACCACTAGACATCAACACCAACCCCCCTACCAAGGAAGAGATCCGGAAGGCCATCCAACACCTCAAGAACAACAAAGCACCAGGCCCTGACAATATCCCACCAGAAGCAATCAAAACTGGCAGCGAAGCAACCATCAATATGCTTCATGAACTCTTCAAGAAAGTTTGGGAGACCGAAGAACTACCCCAAGACTGGAAGCACGGACACCTTATTAAGCTCCCTAAGAAAGGAAACCTAAAGGAGTGCAAGAACTGGAGAGGCATTACACTGCTCAGCATCCCCGGGAAGGTCTTCAACAGAATCATCCTCGAGCGGCTGAAAGACAACATTGACAAGAGGCTGAGAAAAGAACAGGCTGGATTCCGCAGTGAAAGATCATGCACAGACCAGATAGCTGCTCTCCGTATCATCATCGAGCAGTCACTGGAATGGAACTCGCCCCTGTATGTCACCTTCGTCGACTTCGAGAAGGCCTTTGATAGCATCGACAGACCAACCCTCTGGAAGCTTCTTTCCCACCATGGCGTACCAGAGAAGTTCATAAACCTCATCCGAGCAGCATATGAACCATCAACATGCCAAGTGGTACACGGTGGATCCCTGACGGAACCATTTGACATCTTGAGCGGCGTTCGCCAGGGCTGCCTGCTCTCACCGTTCCTGTTCCTGATTGCCATTGACTGGATCATGGAAAGAACAATACAAGACCATCAACGAGGCATCCAGTGGACCCTGACCTCCCAGCTGGAAGACACTGACTTTGCCGATGATGTTGCCCTCCTGTCCCACCGTCACAGCCACATGCAGGAGAAAACCGCTGCCCTGGACAGTACTGCCGCACGAACAGGACTGAAGATCAGTAAGGCAAAAACCAGGTGATGAGGATCAATGAGGCCAACGACAACAATATTGTACTCAACAGAGAAGACCTAGAGAACGTCGACAGCTTCACATACCTCGGCAGCATTGTCAGCAAGGACGGGGGCACAGACAAAGACATCCAAACAAGAATAGGCAAGGCATCCGCAGCTTTCAAGATGCTCCGACCTGTCTGGACCTCACACACCATCTCTGCAAAAACCAAGATCCGCATCTTAAACACAAATGTGAAGTCTGTGCTTCTCTATGCCTGTGAAACGTGGCGCACCACCAAGCCATCGACACACCGCCTGCAGACCTTTGTGAACAGATGCTTGAGGTACATCTATCGCATCAGGTGGCAGGACATGGTCACAAATGAAGACTTGTGGAGAAGAGCCGGACAAGAGCCCATTGAAGATCAAATTAAGCGCAGGAAGTGGGGCTGGCTTGGCCATACCCTCAGAAAACCAGCACCCAGCGTTGTCCGCCATGCCTTGCGATGGAACCCACAGGGAAGACGCAAGAGAGGCCGACCACGCACCACCTGGAGAAGATCAACGGAGGTGGAGACAACTCGACTGGGCTATTCCTGGGGCCAGCTGGAAGTCGCCGCCCGGGACAGGCAGAGATGGAAAAGGCTCGTGGATGACCTATGCTCCACTAGGAGCCAACGGGAATAAGTAAGTCAAAGAAACAGACAGTAAACGACTGGGGGGTTGCCTGGCATCTGAGAACAGAGAGATCATCCAAGGAAATGTACAGACTGTCCACAGACACAAACATGGAGACTGGCTGGCTTGCCAAGGAAGACAGAAGAGACTTGTAAACAAAAAGATACACACTGTCAAAACAGAAGAGTAGATGATCTGGTATAGGGAACAGGGCAGACTGTTGACAAAATTGTACAGATTGTCCTTAGTCTGGATGATCTGGCATTGGAGAACAAAGTGAGATTGTCAAAGAAAATGTACAGATTGTCATTTACTTCAATTTTTAGTGGCAGGGTGTAAGGGGACCACCAGGCTTCACATTTACACATGAGTTCTGCATTCATCAGGAAGACATAAGTGACCACAACAGTCAGCTGTAAGACCGACCCACACAAAAAGACACATTCCCAGCAAAGATCCACTACTAGGTTCTTCAACCAAATTTTCTATGGTTTTGACATAAAGGGAAAGATTTCAAAGAAAAAAAAAAGTAACCAAGTTTTAAACTAATACACTTTCGGAAATTAGCTTAGCAGTTGTAGAAATGTAAGGAAAAAGAAAAGAAAAAAGATCGTTATAAGATTAAAACTTGGAATTCACAATATCTTTTACATGCGAGTCTTTAAAATCAATTTTTTCATGTACACGCCAGTTAAACTGAGAGTATGACCGATTGGTGCTGGCCCTTTTCAAATATACTCACATTGAGCAAAACACCTATGGGGTGTCTCCCACATATAGTGTTCTGGGATTCTTTCAGATACTTGGTGAAGGCAACAGGATCCATTCTCTCAATAATATCCATGCCCTGAACACAAAATCTACAATTCATAAGAAATCTTTAAAACATGTTTCATGAAAGGTAATCAGTACACAATATGAAAAAAACAACAACTAAACTTCTATGTACATATGCATGTAAATAAATACACACTCCCATGTGCAAATTTCGCATAAACATTCACTCCTCTACAACTGAAAGATTAAGTGAAAACAAAGTTTTCTTCTTTTGTTCTAATCGCACACAAATGACTGATAGTAAATAAAACTCATGTTAAAATTCATCTCATTTTGTCTCATAACTGCTGACTAAAGCAAATCACTAAACATGTCAGGACAGAAACGGACAGGTGCTCAAATCTTGAAACTAATGCTAGAAGTGGTAATACAGCAACACATACCTGTTTGTCAAGCGCTTGAATTGACTGCCAAATTTGGCCACGTGACTTGTCATAAAAGGTATAGTTGAACCTCCTCCCTGCAACAGACAACATTCGTCTCAAAGACATCGATATCTATCCAACCACCACTTCATTTCTGTATGGAAACTAAGTCTTGAAAAAGATACAGTTCAACCTCTTCCCTGCAATGCCACATAGACAACAATCTTCTTGAAGACATCAATTTTTATCCAACCACCACCTCATTTCTACATGAAAACAGACATTTTTCCCCAAGACACACATCCACACAGACAGACAAATGCATACATATCATCCACAAAAAGCCATTTTTCCAATCATCATAAAAAAATAATCCTACTACCTAAATCAAACATACTAAAAATTTCAGACATAAAAGTCGTAAGACTCACTAGCATTTACAATCAAACAAGTTCTCTATGAACCAGCCGCCATGGCGAAGTGGTTAGCATCGCGGACTCCCATCTGGGAGGTCGTGGGTTCGAATCCCATCAGAGTCATGTGGGTTTTTCTTCCCCGAACGGCTCCTACCCAGAGTTGAGTTTGCTGCGAACTCAGTTGGGAAGACTGGGACCACACAGTCGAGTTTCATCCACTTAATGGACGCGTTTC
>CM031605.1:18069279-18081141 GCA_018398815.1 Conus ventricosus
CTAAACTCTGTTTGTTCTAAATTTGTACCCCCCGCACCAACCCAAGATGAATCTGGAACCATCAGCGGGGCAGAGCACACCAAGTTGAACAGTTTGCTAATCTCGTTTGTCCTCCTGTACCCCCGCAACCAAAAGAGATGAGGGGCTCAGGGGTCTTTGAAGGTCGGTGCCTCTGCTGAATCCTCAGAATTCCCTGGGAACAGTGTCACTAGCAGAGAAGCATAGGAGGGATTTCTATCAGTATGGATTCTGAATTCAGTGCAGCAAAAAATAAACCAACCAGGAGGGTCTAATTACTGGCTTGTTCTCAGGAACCTGTTGATTTAAAGTGTCCTATTTAGAAGCATCTGTCAGCATGCCAAGGGGCTGTTTTTAAAAAAAATTTTTATTATTTTGTTTTTTATTACCTACCCCAAAGGGAGGTTCAAATCTGCATTTGTTGGTGGGGCAAAACTAATGAACTGATTTGAAGGAAATTTGGTAGAAAGATGGAATATGGCCTCAAAGGGAAGGGGGTTAATGGACCCCCTTCAAGAGATGGGAGTGCTAAAAATGGTCGCAAGTTTCTTCCTTTTCTTTTTTTTTTTTCAAAAACAGAAGCTGTCGTTTTATTCAGTTAAACAGGTTCCAAAACATTGGCTTTCACAATTTTTGTAAAGTATATACTGGTCAGATTTGAAAGATTTGTGAGTACTGAAGCAATGTGTGTGTATGTGTGCAGTAAATGAAAAACCTATGCAACGGGTTTGTTTGAGAAGATGGCTATTGTCACTGATGAAGGGGAACATAGCATTGAGATGCACTTCCCTTTAAATGTCGCCAAAGTCATGGAAAGGTAAGTTACCTGTACTTGACATTCCTCCCACACTTCTGCTTTTTTTTTAGGGGTTGAGGATAGTAGCCAGTGCAACGACAGAAACGCATACATACTTGACTTGACTTGACTTGACTTGACCCCTTAGACGTCGGTCCGTGGGGGCACCCCTGAAGCAGTGACAACCTTTCCTTCTCCATTCCTCTCTGTTCTCTCCCCTCCGTAATGTATTTCTTAGCCGCAGGCCTGTCCACTCCGTGATGTTATCCTCCATTTTTCCCTTTGTCGACTCTTCGCCTTTGTCCTGGTACTGTCCCCTGCATGACTGTCTTGGCAAGGCCTGTTGATCGTATGATGTGTCCATACCATTTCAATTTGCGTTTTTTTACTGAGGTTAGGAGATCGACATATGGACCAATTTCATTCTCGATGCGCTTTTTAACTTCCACATTGTGATGTGATCTCTGTATGAGATCCCAAAGGAGTCGTCTGAAGCACCTCATTTCCATTGTTTGGATCTTTTTTCTCAAGGTCTGATTTCAACGTCCATACTTAGACATACTACTTGCAACACACGGACGCACACACATATGAGACACATTTTACATTATTACACACACACGAAACGCACGCACGCACGCACGCACGCACGCACGCACGCACGCACGCACACACCACACACACACACACACACATTTTCCTTTTCAAGCGCGCATGCACACACACACACACACACAACAAAACACACACACACACCACAAAACACACAAAACACACATATGAAAAGACAACAAAAATCGCTCACTTTCCATAATTTTACTTGACCTATTGTGACGTCCTACACATGCACACAGACACAGACATGCTCAACATTAATGCTGTTATTGTCTTCCTATCATTTTCTTTATATTGTCATTGTGGACATGCCATGTGAGAGCAAATGTAACAGGTGGTAAAAAGGCATAAAGAAACGGTCATTAATCAATGTTTTGCTTGTTGTTACAGGTGGGATGTCACTTGTGTGTCCACATGCTGAGCCGTTTCTATGTTTGTCAGAAATGCAAAATGTTTTTGGGTCAGGGTGAGGTTTGGATTTATGGATCTTGGATGTTTATTTTCCGAAATGAATTTCAGAAGGGAGGAAGGAGAAAAAGGGGTTGGAGGGGGTGTGCCTTATTTTTCTGTTTGCTAGAATTCATTGGACAATGAAGGCTAAGGTGGGAAGGGAAAGGAAGAGCGCGGTAATCTGTTACCTTAGTCATTATGAACTTTTTATAGTTCCGTCCCAAAGTGGGAGTGACCCCTTGATCATGGGACTTTAACTTTTTAAAATTCTGATTTTAGCATGCAGATGGAATGATTTCGTTTGTTCACTTATGTCAAAAAACAGAATTAACTGGGTAGCCAAACGAAGGAAGAAATAAACAACAGAACGAACAGATGGGTTTTATCCTATTGGGTCTTCTTCAGGCAGAATAAACAGCATTCAAAACAGTTTAAAAACAAAGCCCGAACAGTCGTCATTTAATCTGTTCCGTCTGGATGCAAAGTCTGGTTTGGGGGTGAACAACTAAAAACCGTGGAATAGAGCAGAAAAGGGAAAAGGTTGAAGTGGAGAAGAACAGATTGAAATAACGATAATGAAATAAGAATGAAAATGATAATGGTATTGTAATAATTTTAATAATGATACCAACAGAAATTATGATTTGTGATAGTATTAATAATGATAATGATAATAGAAGAAAAGGAGGAAGATGAGAATGGTTACAATAATTGTTATGATACAAAATGATAATAAAAGAAAAAATATCAATAGTAATAACAAATAACAATAATAGTAATAACGAAATTTTTATTGTTATTAATAAGAGTGTTTCAATGCTTAATCCTTTGAATAATGTAGGCATTATACCAGGAAGTGCAAATAAATGAGAACAACAAGCAAAACACGAAAAGCACACCACAATCGACCACTTACACCGATCCAAGTGTACACAGACACACACACACCCCAACACCCCACACACACACACACCCCAACACACACACACACACACACACACACACACACTTACTTGCAAGCAGCAGATATACAACTTGGGTCATGTCAAGACACGTCTAAGCACCAGCGTTCGTTTGTTTTTCAGTCGCAGGAACCAATTCACCATTGTCCCCATTCTGGTGGGATCTCTGTCGGCGGACAGTGAGCAGCATACGGAAAGCTTCTCAGCAGCTACCTGGCCAGCCCAGAAAACCTCTTTGTCGTCTCCTCCGACTTCTGTCACTGGGGTACCTCAAACAGCACCTAACAGAGAAAACTGTGTTGTTTTTCATCACAGTTTTACCTTGCGCACAACCCACATGTATAGCACTTACCTGTGTGAACACATGCATGACGTCTTGCACACACATAAAATCCCATCACCAACTTTCGGAAGAGAAGGCTAGTTTGGCTGTTGGTATGGATGACTTCACATAGCATGCACCCAGCGTGAGAAGCTGAAAGAATGATGGAAGTAAGGAAATTGAGTGAATGAAATTGATTTGATGACACGGAAAATGACTGAATAAAGCGCCGGCAGGCAGCTTTTCAATCGGTACTACCCAGGTAGGCAGTCTGTTGTGTACACGAGAATGTGGATTGTCAGCGCCTAGAACCTTTGGCAAGGCGCTTTATAAATGCTCTGTTATTATCATTATTGTTATTAAGACTGGAAATACTGATCATTTTTGTGTGTGTGTCTGTGCCCATTCCATGTTGTTCTTGTATGCAAGCAGCTGTTAAGCTGGAACCAAGTTCTTTCAGTCCCAATCCTTGCACCAGTTGTCTACAGGGAGCAAGCAGTATTATGTCATCGGCAGGACCACATACTAGAGGAGATTCAGCGCTGTTGCTGAGTCATTGTGTCATCAGCAGGACCACATACTAGAGGAGATTCGTCACTGTTGCTGAGTCATTGTGTCATCAGCAGGACCACATACCAGAGGAGATTCGGCACTGTTGCCGAGTCATTGTGCCAAAAAACACGGCAGTCGAGACCTGCCTGTCTTGGTTTTCAGATCCCACAGAACAATCCTCACTTTTATCCTCGTTCAACTTGCTTTCATAAAACCACTTGAGATTATCCCAATCCTAGTTCTATTTTGTATGAACATGGGGTGTCACCAAAGTCTGTGCCAAAACTGACAGTGTCTTACCACTGAACTACCACAGCTGCCATTGCCAAAACAAGGCTAGAGCAAACTGGCAGCACATCAGTCGGCGTCAGAACAAGGCTAAAGCAGAATGGAAGCATATCAAACAGCCCATCTGCTGATCAGTAATATGAGAATTGATGTTGGTTTTTGTATGTTGTCTGTGTGTGTGCATGTGCGTGCATGTTTCAAATATTAATTTTCATAGAGAACTTTTTTTTTTTTTTTTTTTTTTTTACTGCCTCAACTCTCCACCACCTCAGAGGCAGTGCACCCACGCCGCTCATTCCGACACCCTGTCCACAGCCACAGCCCGGTCGGCCCCGCCGCAGCCCCGGCACCAGCAATCCACAGGGAGCAGTCAATGTCAAGTCGTCAAGAGGCAACCCAGCGAGGAGACACTGCACTGCTGCCGAGTCACTTTGGTGGTGTTCAGTGGCGCCTGTTCTGATCTAACATATGCAGGACACCACCTACTAAGCCCCCCTACTGACGAGAATAATTGCTTAGTGAGCTCTCCCTCCGGAGGGCGCCACCACGTCCGTCCAACGACAGCCCCCATGGACTCGCCGATACCGGTGACCCCGACAGAACCAATCCAAGGCACAGACGTGGAGAGGACATCGAAATTGAGGTCACCATGAGAACAGGGCATGAAGGGCCACAGAATTTGAGACATTTTTTTTTTTAATGCTGATCGATGAGAATGAGGATGATTAAGATGATGCTACTGATCTCCATTTCAGTCTGAGACTACATGACAGGGCAGTACTCTATGCTTCCTTTCATAATATATCCCAGCGTCAACCAGGCCGAGAGATACAGGCACCTGCAGTGTTGGTCAGGAATTTGAGCAAAACTCTCAGAAACGCGTCCATTAAGTGGATGAAACTCGACTGTGTGGTCCCAGTCTTCCCAACTGAGTTCGCAGCAAACTCAACTCTGGGTAGGAGCCGTTCGGGGAAGAAAAACCCACATGACTCTGATGGGATTCGAACCACGACCTCCCAGATGGGAGTCCGCGATGCTAACCACTTCGCCATGGCGGCTGGTTCATAGAGAACTTGTTTGATTGTAAATGCTAGTGAGTCTTACGACTTTTATGTCTGAAATTTTTAGTATGTTTGATTTAGGTAGTAGGATTATTTTTTTATGATGATTGGAAAAATGGCTTTTTGTGGATGATATGTATGCATTTGTCTGTCTGTGTGGATGTGTGTCTTGGGGAAAATGTCTGTTTTCATGTAGAAATGAGGTGGTGGTTGGATAAAAATTGATGTCTTCAAGAAGATTGTTGTCTATGTGGCATTGCAGGGAAGAGGTTGAACTGTATCTTTTTCAAGACTTAGTTTCCATACAGAAATGAAGTGGTGGTTGGATAGATATCGATGTCTTTGAGACGAATGTTGTCTGTTGCAGGGAGGAGGTTCAACTATACCTTTTATGACAAGTCACGTGGCCAAATTTGGCAGTCATTCAAGCGCTTGACAAACAGGTATGTGTTGCTGTATTACCACTTCTAGCATTAGTTTCAAGATTTGAGCACCTGTCCGTTTCTGTCCTGACATGTTTAGTGATTTGCTTTAGTCAGCAGTTATGAGACAAAATGAGATGAATTTTAACATGAGTTTTATTTACTATCAGTCATTTGTGTGCGATTAGAACAAAAGAAGAAAACTTTGTTTTCACTTAATCTTTCAGTTGTAGAGGAGTGAATGTTTATGCGAAATTTGCACATGGGAGTGTGTATTTATTTACATGCATATGTACATAGAAGTTTAGTTGTTGTTTTTTTCTTTATTGTGTACTGATTACCTTTCATGAAACATGTTTAAAGATTTCTTATGAATTGTAGATTTTGTGTTCAGGGCATGGATATTATTGAGAGAATGGATCCTGTTGCCTTCACCAAGTATCTGAAAAAAAACCCCAGAACACTATATGTGGGAGACACCCCATAGGTGTTTTGCTCAATGTGAGTATATTTGAAAAGGGCCAGCACCAATCGGGCCCATCCCTTCAGTTTAACTGGCGTGTACATGAAAAAATTGATTTTAAAGACTCGCATGTAAAGATATTGTGAATTCAAGTTTTAAATCTTATAACGATCTTTTTTTCTTTTCTTTTTCCTTACATTTCTACAACTGCTAAGCTAATTCCGAAAGTGTATTAGTTTAAAACTTGGTTACTTTTTTTTTTCTTTGAAATCTTTCCCTTTATGTCAAAACCATAGAAAATTTGGTTGAAGAACCTAGTAGTGGATCTTTGCTGGGAATGTGTCTTTTTGTGTGGGTCGGTCTTACAGCTGACTGTTGTGGTCACTTATGTCTTCCCTGATGAATGCAGAACTCATGTGTAATGTGAACCCTGGTGGCCCCCTTACACCCTGCCACTAAAAATTGAAGTAAATGACAATCTGTACATTTTCTTTGACAATCTCACTTTGTTCTCAATGCCAGAATCATCCGACTAAGGACAATCTGTACAATTTTTTCAACAGTTGCCCCGTTCCCTATACCCGATCATCTACTCTTTTTGTTTTGACAGTGTGTATCTTTTTGTTTACAAGTCTCTTCTGTCTTCCTTGGGAAGCCAGCCAGTCTCCATGTTTGTGTCTGTGGACAGTCTGTTACTTTTCCCTTGGATGATCTCTCTGTTCTCAGTTTGCCGGGAAAAACCCCCCGTTTTTTTTACTGTCGGGTTTTTTGACTTACTTATTCCCTTTGGCCCCTAGTGGGAGCATGGGTTTCATCCACGAGCCTTTTCCCATCTCTGCCTGTCCCGGGCGGCGCTTCCAGCGGGGCCCCGGAATAGCCCAGTCGAGTTTTTCCCCACCTCCTTTTGTCTTCCCCGGGTTTGGTGCGGGGGTGGGCCCTTTTTTTTCCTTTTTTTTTTTTGGTCTTCCCTGGGGGTTTCCATGGGAAAGGCATGGGGGGACAGCGGGGGTGCGGGTTTTTTTCTGAGGGTATTGGCCAACCCAAACCCCCAATTTCCCTTGCGTTTAAATTTGATCTTCAATGGGCTTTTTTCCCGGCTCTTTCCAAAAATTTTTCCCCCCTTTTGTGACCATTTTCCTCCCACCTGATGGATAGAGTACCTAAAGATTGTTCACAAAGGTCTGCGGGGGTTTTTGTGTCGAGGGTTGGTGGTGCGCCCGTTTCCAGGCTTAGAGAAAAAAAAGCAAAAGATTTCCCATTTGGTTTAAGATGCGGATTTTTGGGTTTTTTTGCAGAGATGGTTGGGTGAGGTCAGACGGGGCGGAGCATCTTGAAAGTGCGGAGGGCCTTTGCCTTTCTTGTTTGGAGTCTTTGTCGTCCCCCCCGCCCTGTAAATTTGCTGCCGGAGGTATGTAAAAGTGTCGACGTTCTTTTAGGTCTTCTCTTTTGAGTCCCAAAAAATTTTCGTTGGCCTCATTGTTTTCCTCATCACCCTGGTTTTTTCCTTTAAAGGATTTTCCCGTCCTTTTCGTGCGGCGGGTACGGCCCAAAGGGAGCGGTTTTCCCCTGCATGTGGCTGTGAGGGTTTGGGACAGGAGGGAACATATCGGCAAGTCAGTGTTTTCCAGCTGGGAGGTAGGGTCCCGGTTTCCCTTCGGATTTTTTCTTGTTTGTTTTTTCCTGTTTCCAGTAAAATGGCAATCAGGAACGGGAAAGGGGTGAGAGCGGGGCGCCCTGGCGAACCCCGGGATCAAGATGTCAAATGGTTCCGTCGGGTTCCCCCTTTGAAACCATTGGGCATGTTGATGGTTATATGCGGGCTGGATGGGGGTTTATGAACTTTTCGGGTTTACGCCATGGGGGGGAAAAAAAGGGCTTCCAGAGGGTTGGTCTGTCGATGTATAAAAGGGCCTTCTCGAAGTGACGAAGGTGACATACGGGGGCGGAAATTTCCCAAATTTCCAGTGATCCCTCGATGTTTGATACGGAGGAGCAGCTTCTGGTTGGGGGCCATGATCTTTCACTGCGGAATCAGCTGTTCTTTTTTCCACCCCTTTGTCAATGTTGTCTTTCAGCCGCCGAGGAGGATTCTGTTGAAGACCTTCCCGGGGATGCGGGTGGCAGTGTAATGCCTCCCCAGTTCTTGCACTCCTTTAGGTTTACTTTCTTGGGGAGTTAAAAAGGGTGTCCTTTTGCTTCCGTCTTGGGGTAGTTTTCGGTCTCCCAAACTTTTTTAAAGGGTTTTCATGAAGCATTTTGGGGTTGGTTGCTTCCCTGCCAGTTTTGAGGGCTTTGGTGGGATATTGTCGGGGCCCCTGGTGCTTTGTTGTTTTTGAGGTGTTGGATGGCCTTCCGGATCTTTTCCCTTGGTTGGGGGGGTTGGTGTTGATGTCTAGTGGTGTCTCGGAGGGTGGTATGTTGGTGGATCGGGTTGGGTGGCCGGTTGAGGGCCCCGGGGGAAGTGTTTTTTCCAGGGGTTTCCCAACTGGGCATCGGGGTTGGGGGAGTGTTTTTTCCCGCCCTTGCCCCTTCACAGGTCCCTCGGGTCATTTCGTCGACTCCCTGCAAAATTCCTTTGTTATGTATACAGCCCCTTTAATGTTTTCGCCCGGTTTGCTTTTTCTGCTTCTTCTGCCAGGTTCTCTGCTTTGCTTTCTTGTCCTGTCTTTTTGCTTCTCTTAAATTTCTTTGTGTGCTTCTGTGTGCAGTTTCTGTGCCTCTGCCTTATTGTCTGGTCTTTCTTATGGGTTTACGGCTTTCCTATCTTTTCTCTTTCACTTTCCTCCCGTGTTCTTCTGAAAATCCAGGGTTGTGGGGGTCTTGTCTTCTTTTTCCCGAATCTTCCACAGGGTTTTGCCCAAGCCTGTCTTTTATTGTTCCCAGAGCTGTTCTAGATGACTCTTCTTGACAAGGGGTGCTTAAAGTGTCAATCTGTTGGAAAGTTCCACATTGAAGCCCGTCTTTTGTCTGCAGGTCTTTTACTTTTCCCGTTGAATTGTTCCTTTGGGTTTTTGGTTTCCTGGGATGTTCTTCGCTTGGAAAATTGAATTCCCCCCAACAAGGTGATGGTCCGAAACCAACATCTGCCCCTCTCATTGTTTTTTCCCGACATCCAGTAGTGGGCCTCCCAAAGCTTTTTGCTGATTTCAAATGTGGGGCAAACTGGTTTTTTGTGTGGCTGTCCCGGTTTAAACCCCGGTAGCTTTGTGGGGGTGGTCTTTTTGGGGGGAAAAAAACTAAACCCCCAACAGGGCAATCCATTGAAGACCAGGAAGTCACAGAACAGCTCCCGTTTTCTTTTATGTCTCCAAAGGGCCCTTTCCCTTTCCCCTGCTTTGTTCCTATCACTATTGTCATTTTCCCTTTGGCATTGGGTGTCACCATCAAGGGTCAGTAGATTTTCCTTTTTTTTTGGTTTATGGTGGATTGTGGTTTTTCCCTTTGAAATAAATTTTTTTTCAATGCTTGTCTGCATCATTTTTGGGGGGGGCGTTTGAAAATTTCCCCAAAAGAAATGTTTTTTTTCCCCCCACTTTTGGGGGTAGAATTTGGGGTGATGATAAGTTTGGGGACCCCCGCGGGGCCACCCCCATCAGTGCGCCGCCCGCCTGCCTGGAGGCATAAGCCGGGCCCCCCGGGTTTTTTTGTGGAGCTCTCTTTTTTTTATGCCCTGAAATTGTCCCAAAGGGTTTCCCCCGTTTCCCAAACCCTATCAATCCTGATTGGATCCATTGGTCTCACACAAGCCTAAACAGAAAAGGGTTTTACGCTGCTTTTCTGCTTTCAAACCCGTGCAGTTTTCCCAGCCTCGTACTGGTCCGAACGTTCCATTTTGCCGGGGTCCGGGTTTGTTGTCGGGTGAAGAAGGTCCTCGGCGAAGCAGTTCCCTTTTGGCTTTCAATGCGCCCCTTTATTTCGCAATTGGCTAGATTTTCTTTTCCCCTCCCGGCCCCTGCAAAGTGACAAGTTTTTCGTGGACGTTTTTTTTAACTAGCTTTTTTTTAAAAGGCCGGGGGTTAAAACCCCGGCAAAACCCATTATCCTCTAGGAGAAATGGTCCAAATTTGTCTGGCTTCTCCCCCTTGACCCGGCCAGTTTTGGTTGCATATCTGGATAGCTCTCGGGGGTCGTTAAAAAACACACAAGGCCCCCCCACTACGACAAAATAAGGGGGCCATTTGGGGGAGGTCTGTTTCTTTTTTGGGCAGACGTTTAAATTTTTTCCCTTGTTTTTAAAAATATATATATATATTTTTTTACAGACAGCCCTCCGGGGTTGGAAATTGTCGTGGTCGGAGGGCTTTTTGTGGTCCCCGTGTCCCTTAGGCTTTGCTGGCGGGGGCATCAATACTTTTTGGATAGGCGGGGGTTTTTTTTAAAAGCTTCTAGGTCCCAAAAGCCCAGTTTCTGTCTGGGCCCATGATAAAGTGGTAAGGAGTTGATTTTCCCCGGGGAGGGCCCTTTCCCCTGTCAGATAGGTAAGGGTGAGGATTGATAAGAGTAACCCCCCTTTCTCCTTTTTTGTTTTCTGCCTTTATTTGGCCCCCCTTTTTATCTTCATCTCCCCCTTTAAGTCTTCTTTTCCACACTCCTTTTCTCTCTGTGGTCTCCTTAAGATCCGCCGTGTTTGCCGTGCGGTGCGACCTGTGTCGGAGGGGAATGAGATCCTGGTGATTGAGAGGGCCAGCGCTCTCAACACATCACTTTGGCTCGGACCTCTCTAGACAGGAAGTACACTTTGGCCCGGGTGTACTAATCGGCTCCCCTTCTTGGGGCTGGGTCAGACAGACAGTTCCCCTGCTGGCCAAGTTAACCCCTGCAGTGCTCAGCTCTCTGTCCCCGGGAGTTGAGCATGATCAGGGGGGATAGGGTTGGTAGTTTCTGTTTGTCGTATATCTCTCCCGAAGCCTGGAAGGGGTCAAGACATTGGTTTCTTGGCCCTGGCCCCTTAGTTGGACTCCAAGGTGGGTGGGTAAGGGAGAGATGAAACATACTAAACTAAACATGGCTTTATCAAAAAATTCCCCCCAAAAAGAAGAGAAAAGCAGCATCCCCTGTTTCAGGAGGTCTTTCTTCTGACAGCGATTCAGATACTGAGGTACGACAGAAGACAGGTTTCTGGGCTTCGTGGCTCGTGATGGAAGGGACGGAGCAGGACAGACCCCTTTCAGCTCTGAGCCCTTTTGCTATCCAAAAGGCTTTCAAGGTATAGCAGGTGACCCTCGGTCCATCAAGAGGTTGGGAAATGGCTCGTTTCTAATTCAGTGTAAATCACAAAAACAATCTGAACAGCTGCTGAAGGCAACTAAACTAGTGGACAGGGAGATCAGGGTAACTCCCCACAAACAGTTAAACTCATCGAAAGGCGTGATTCGCTGCCGGGATTTATCAGGAGTCTCAGAGGCAGAAATCAAAACGGAGCTGGCATCCCAGGGTGTGACGGAGGTGCGCAGGGTGACTGTCAAGAAGGGTGCAGAAAGAGTGGCCACCAACACCCTCTTTCTGACATTCTGCAACCCTGTGCTGCCTCGGTCATCAAAGTTGGCTACCTGAATGTCCGGGTTCAGTTATATGTTCCATCCCGTTGAGGTGCTTCAGGTGCCAGAAGTTTGGCCATGTCAGGGACCGCTGTTCAGGGCAAGAGGTATGGCGGTGTTTGCTGCAAGGCAACCCATGATGGGCCGTGTCAAGATCCGGCACATTGTGCTAACTGCGGTGGCGACCATCCCTCCTCTTCAGAAACTGTCCTCTTTGGATTCAGGAATCCCCATTCAAGAATAAAAACTGAAAAGAAAATTTCCTTTTTTGAGGCCCGCAAGCAGGTTGTGGGCAGTCAGACGCCGACAGCCCTTTTCCCATGCTTTGGGTGAAGAAAGTTCCCACGTTCCACCCCATCATCTGCTGCGCTGAGAC
>CM031605.1:18089142-18204142 GCA_018398815.1 Conus ventricosus
TGAGAGTTTTGCTCAAATTTCCTGACCAACACTGCAGGTGCCTGTATCTCTCGGGCCTGGTTGACGCTGGGATATATTATGAAAGGAAGCATAGAGTACTGCCCTGTCATGTAGTCTCAGACTGAAATGGAGATCAGTAGCATCATCTTAATCATCCTCATTCTCATCGATCAGCATTAAAAAAAAAAATGTCTCAAATTCTGTGGCCCTTCATGCCCTGTTCTCATGGTGACCTCAATTTCGATGTCCTCTCCACGTCTGTGGCCTTGGATTGGTTCTGTCGGGGTCACCGGTATCGGCGAGTCCATGGGGGCTGTCGTTGGACGGACGTGGTGGCGCCCTCCGGAGGGAGAGCTCACTAAGCAATTATTCTCGTCAGTAGGGGGGCTTAGTAGGTGGTGTCCTGCATATGTTAGATCAGAACAGGCGCCACTGAACACCACCAAAGTGACTCGGCAGCAGTGCAGTGTCTCCTCGGCTGGGTTGCCTCTTGACGACTTGACATTGACTGCTCCCTGTGGATTGCTGGTGCCGGGGCTGCGGCGGGGCCGACCGGGCTGTGGCTGTGGACAGGGTGTCGGAATGAGCGGCGTGGGTGCACTGCCTCTGAGGTGGTGGAGAGGTTGAGGCAGTAAAAAAAAAAAAAAAAAAAAAAAAGTTCTCTAATGAAAATTAATATTTTGAAACAAGCCACGCACATGCACACACACAGACACAGACAAGAAACCAACTCATTTCTCATAATACTGATCAGCAGATGGCTGTTGATATGCGTCCATTCTGCTTTTACCGTTTCTGACCCGACTGATGTCTGCCATTGTGCTCTACCCTTGTTTTTGCAATGCAGCTTGGTATTCATGGTAAGACACTGTCAGTTTTTGGCACAGACTTTGAGTGTGACACCCCATTTCATAACAAAATATGAACTAGGATTGGGATAATCTAATGTTTGTATAAAGCCAAGTTGAACAGGAATACAGTGAGGAGTTTTTCCTGTTGGGATCTGAACCAAGACAGGCAGGTCTCGACTGCCGTTTTTTTGCACAAGACTCGGCAACAGTGCGACTCCCTCTGGTATTGGTCCTGCCTATGACACAATGACTCAGCAACTGAACGAACTCCTCTAGTATTGTTCTCTGATACACACAGACTCAGCAACAGCGCTGACTCTCCTCTAGTATGTGGCCTGCCGATGACCTAATACAGCTTGCTCCCCTGTAACAACTGGTGCAAGGATTGGACTGAAAGAACTTTGGTTCCCAGCTTAACACTGCTTGCATACAGAACAATGAATGGGCACAACACACACACAAAAAGTCAGTATTCCCCGTCTTAATAACAATAAAGATAATAAAAGCATTTATAAAGCCCTTCCAAAGTTCTAGCGCTGACAATCCACATTCATTCCTCGTTACACAACAGACTGCCTACCTGGGTAGTACCGATTGAAAAGCTGCTGCCGCGCTTTATTCATCATTTTCCTGCATCAATAATTTCATGCACTCGAATTTCCTTTACATCCATCTTTCTTTCAGCTTCTCCACCTGGTGCATGCTTGTGAAGGGTCATCCATACCAACACCAAATCAGCCTTACCTCCGAAAGGTGTGATGGATTTCTGTGTTGCAAGAACGTCATGCAGTTCACACAGGTAATGGCTATACATGTGGGTTTGCCAAGGTAAAACAGGATTGAAAATCAACTCAGTTTCTCTTTAGGTTGCTGTGTTTGAGTACCCCCCCATGACAGAAGTCGAGAGACACAAAGAGGTTTTCTGCTGCCAGTAGCTGCTGAAAGCTTGCCTATTGGCTCTCACTGTCCTCCGACAAGATCCCACCAGAATGGGACACTGTGAATTGTTCCTGCGACTCGGAAAAAACAAACGAACGCTGTGCTTTAACGTTCTTTGACATACCCAAGTTTAATATCTGGCTGCTTGCAGTAATTGTATTGTGTGTGTTTGTGTGTGTGTGTGTGTGTGTGATGTGTGTTGTGTTGTGTGGTATCTGTGTACACTTATGCGTGTCATTGGTCGTTGTGGTGTGCTTTTTCGTGTTTGCTTGTTTTCCTCATTTATTGGCACTTCGCTGGTAAAAATGCCTACATATTCAAAGATTAACATTGAAACACTCTATTAAAACATAAAAATCGTTATACTATAATTGTTAGTTTGTTAGTACTATAGATATTATATTCTTTTATAATCATTTGTATCTAACAATTTAATGTAACCATTCTCATCTTCCTCCTCTTTTCCGTCTATTATCATTATCATTATGATCTATCACAATCATAAATTTACTGTTGGTATCATTATTAAATTATTACAATACCAATTATACATTTTCATTCTTATTTCATTAATCGTTAGTTCTTTTCAATCTTTCTTCTTCCACTACAACCTTTTCCTTTTCTGCTCTAATTAACCACGTTTTAGTTTGTTCACACCCAAACCAGACTTTGCATCCAACGAACAGAGTAAATTACTGACTGTTCAGGCTTGTTTTCACTTTTTTGATGCTGTTTATCGCTAAAAGAACCAATAGATGAAACCCAATCTGTTCGTTCTGTTGTTTTACTTCTTCCTTCGTTTGCTACCCGTAATTCGGGAGGGTGGTGTTTTTGACATAATGAACAAACGACATCATTCCATCTCAATGCAACATCAATTACTTAAAAGTTTAAAGTCCCAGAGCAAGTGGTCACTGCCACTTTGACGGAACTATCAGACAAAAGTTCATGAATGACTAAGGTAATCAGATTACCGACAGCTCTTCCTTCTTCCCCCCCTTAGCCTTCATTGTCCAATGAATCCAGCAAACAGAAAAATAAGCACAACCCCCTCAACCCCATTTTCTCCTTCCGTCCTCTCTAAATACAGTTCTGGAAAATAAACCTCCAAGATCCATAAATCCAACACACCCATCCAAAACATTTTGCATTACAGTACAAACATAGAAACTGCATCAGCATGTGACACAACAATTGACATACACCTGTACAACAAGCAACACAATTAATGACCGTTTCTTTATGCGTTTTACCACCTGTTAAATTTGCCTCCATGCATGTCCACAATGACAAATAATAAAGAGAAATGATAGGAAAGACAATAACACATTAATGTTGAGCCATGTCCTGTGTCTGTGTGCAAGTGTAGGAACGTCCAATAGTCAAGTAAAATTATGGAAAGTAGCGATTTTGTTGTCCTTTTCATATGTGTTGGTTGTGTTGGTGTGTGTGTTGGTTGAGTTGTGGTGTGTGTGTGTGCATGCGCGCTTGATAATGGAACATGTGTGTGGTGTGTTGTGTTTGTGTGTGCGTCGTCGTCGTGCCGTCTGGCTGCGTGCGTGCGGTGCTGCCGTGTGTGTGTTATAATTCAAAATGTTCTCATATGTGGGTGCTCCGTGTGTTTGCAAGTAGTATGTCTAGTAGGGACGGAAATTCAGACCTGAGAAAAAGATCCAAACAATGGAACTGAGTGCTTCAGACGACTCCTTGCATCACATACAAGATCACATCATCAATGTGGAAGTTAAAAGCGCATCGAGAATAAATGGTCCATATGTCGATCTCCTATCCCTCAGTAAAAAGACCAAATTGAAAGGAATGAAACTGTCATAAACATCAACAAGCCGGGCCCAAACAGGTCATGCAGGGCCAAGTACCAGACAAGGCAAGAAGTCCGACAAAGAAAAGATGAATAACATCCTACGAGTGGACCGCTCGCTAAGAAATACATTACGAGGCAGAAAACAAAGAATGGAGAAGGATGGTTGTCACCTGCTTCAGGTGCCCCCACGACCACGGCTAAGATATCAAGTCAAGTCAATCAAGTCAAGTATGTATGCGTTTCTGTGTCTTGCACTGGCTAGCTAATCCCAACCACCCTAAAAGAAACATAGTGTGAGGAATGTCAAGTACAGTAACTACCTTTCCCATGACATTTGGCGCCATAAGGCAATGCAACTCAATGCTATGGTCTCCCTTCATCAGTACACTACCATTCTTCTCAAACCAAACCCGCTTTCAATAGAGTTTTTCATTTAACTGCACACATACACCACATGCTTTCAGTACTCACAAATCTTTCAAATCTGAACCTATAGTATACTTTACAAAAAATTGTGAACCAATTTTTGCACCTGTTTAAAACTGAATAAAAACGAACAGCTTCTGTTTTTGAAAAAAAAAAAGAAAAGAAGAAACTTGCGGACCATTTTTTAGCACTCCATCTCTTGAAGGATCCATGAACCCTCTCCCTTGACCATATCCACGTTGCTACCAGTTTTCCTTCAAATCAGTTCATTATTTTGCACACCAACAAAGGCAATTGTTGAACCTCGCTTTGTAAGTAATTAACAACAATAATAATGAAAATTTTTTTTAAAAACACACTTGTCCATGCTGACAGATGCTTTTCTAAATAGGACACTTAAATCAAACAGTTCCTGCGAACAACCAGTTATTAGACCCTCCCTGGTTGGTTTATTTTTTTGCTGCACTGCATTCAGGAATCCATACTGATAAACTCCCTCCATGCTTCTCTGCGAGTGACCACTGTTCCCAAGGAATTCTGAGGTTTCACAGAGCCACCGACCTTCTAAAGAACCCCTGAGCCCGCGCTCCATCGTCTATGTTGTTGCGAGGGTACAAGGACAAACAGAATTATAGCAAAAGCATGTTTTCAACTTGCGTTTCTCTCCAAGCTTGATGGTTTCCAATCGCATCTGCTGAGGCTGTGCTCCAAACGGAATCCCGTCAGGATTTCCTTACGAGGATGTCAGCTGAGATACTCGCAGTCTCCGAAGGGGCAGTGCTCCAAGACGATCCCGTCAGATTTCCTTGATGAAAGATATCAGCTAATACACTGCAGCTTGCGAAGCTGTGCTCCCAGACGGATCCGTCAGGGATTTCTTATGAATGGCACTGAGATACACAGCAGGCTGCTGAAGGCTGTGCTCCAAGACGAATCCGTCAGGGATTTCCTTGAAGATGAGTCAGCTGAGATACACTGCAGCCGCTGAATGCTGTCTCCAAGACGATCCCGCATGGATTCCTGTGATGATAGAGTCAGCTGAGATCACCCTCAGGCTGCAACATTTTCAAATCCTGCACTTCATCCAGCTCAGCACCACTTATATTTGTTCTCTTTCGTTTTTCTTCAAAAGAACACCTTCATTACAAATGGTATACCATATTAACCATTGGACATACACAGCTATTCCCTTGCCTACTCGTGCCTCACTCTTCCACTTATTGTCTGTAAACCAAAAGCCAGCTTAATAAAAGCAACAACAAAAGCTGCAACTGGAAATGAATGGGAGGAACGAAGCACAGTGCTTACAGGTTCAGAAAAGACTTTGCTTAAAACATTTCCCTATGTTGTATAAAAACCACATAAAATCCCAACACCGTTTCAATGGTGGGCACGGTAGGTGTGGCCAATCCACTCAGCACCTCAACATGATACAGTACAAGTTTACTCTGTTCCTCGCTGTATTGCCCTTATGGAACCAGAGTTGGTGAAACTCGAAGGGGAGGAGGGGGGGGGAGTGGAAGGGATCGGGAGGGGAGGGGTAGAGTTGCTATTAACAACTACATTTTACATAAAACATCAGCCAACCAAAAAAAAATCCGTTTGAAGTTCTTCATTCCATTTGATCCTACTGACACATTCCCAACTAAACCTTCATTAAAGATTTTGAGCATGTCTGTTTTTCCACCATGTGTATTTTGTAATTAATTTAAAACACACAAAACGACCCATAAAACCAAAAAGCTCTCTGCATTCTCCACACTGAGTAGACCGATGCCACTGCAGGTGGACAGAAAACACTTTCCCACAGGAAAAACAAACCCTAATTGCCTCTGTGTTGAGTACCCATACAAGAGGTACACAGGCAAGCTCAGAACATCTATTCTGAGATGTTTCCATTGTTTGTTCTGCTGCTCGGTAATGTCAATTCTGCTGGCGATTCATGTCGTAGGCGCATGCATGGGAATTTTTGGGCTGTACTTCATCCATTGAACAAGAGTTACCCACTTTTTTTTTATTTACTGTTTACTGCGTTTCCCCGCTCCTTTATCGTTTCTTTTTTTTTTTAGTTTTGATTACTTCATTCAAAGCGCCAGTAATTTCCCGCATTGAATTTCGTCAGTCAACACTTTGCTTTGGTACACGTTGTGTTTAAAAGACAAGTTATGCAGTTTGTGTCATGATTAATTAACTGTACTGTTAGGAAACATTTGCCCAGTAAAACTACCTAATGTTCTTAATTTCCAACCTGAGATTAAATACTAACAAAGCAAAAAAAATAAAAAAAAACCCTCGTAATTGCTACTCTCCGCATTTCTTACCAATGACACTGCTTCACCATAATGCAAACATATCAATGCCTTATCAGTATGCACGCAGGTGCAAACTTACTTTCTTCGTCTATCGATGAATTGTACTAGGCGTCTGGTAACTTTCTGTGCCAGACAATCACACCTAACATGCGGACATTGTGAGAGGCCCCAGTATAACACCCTTTATGCTGAATCCAACAGAAAAACCACAGGCAAAGACATCACAAATCACTTTCTTACAACACAAAAATTTTAAGGTGTATTCACTGATAAATATTGGAAACTGACCTGAACTGAAATATCGCTGTTTTTTTTTTTTTTTTTCTTTCATGTTCTTGATTTTATTACTCTACAACCTTCACCGTACCACAAAAATTTCCATACCATATGAATTTTTTTACCATTCAAACTTTTTTATTCTTTGTTGGTTTCTTTGCTGTCCCAACTTCTGTGCCACCCAAGTGCAAGTGCACCCACCCACTCATGCTACCGACACCCGTCCAATTCACAGCCGGTCGGGGTCACCTTCACCTCAGCCCCCACTGCACCCACATTGAGCACTCAATTTCAAGTCCTCAAGGACAACCCACCGTGTACCTTTCATACTTCATGCACGTATATCGTAACTGAGAAGCCACTTCAAAATCAACATCTCCAGCCAAAAATGGGAGTCCTTATACCACATACACAACACAGATAAAGATAAATACATTCATGAACACACTACACTAATATTGGTCACAACTGACGGCAAATTACGTTCAATTTCACACACACACACTCACACACAATGGCATGAAAAAAAATCAATTGATGATAAATGCCATGTTCAAACATACCCCCCAAAATTCATAAACGCACAATATCACTTCCTCTTTCTAACACATAATACAACAACCACACCACACACCCACACACACACACACACACACAACACCCCCACACACACACGACACGCACATAGCAAAGCACATGCCCAAAAGGTAAATCATGATTCCCCTCACTTCACACCCACCCACACACACAAGAAAAGCACAACCCTCTCACACATATATACATTGGCTATACTGTATTAGCAACATTAACCATACCCTTACCCACACCCACACACAAACCCAGAAAGTGAATGAAAAGCACAATTACACAGACACACACACACAAAAAGAAAGCCAATACACAGACCAACAACACGACTAAGAAGAAAAGGCACAATTACACAGTCAGTACAAACACAAACTAAATGAAAAGCACAATTACACATCAGACACACACAAACTAAAACAAAACACAGACTCAAGACTGACACGCACACAAACACACACACTAAAAGAAATGCTCAATGACCACAACCACACGCAGCAACAAACACACACACTAAAAAAAACACAATTACACACCACCACACACCAAAAAAAGCACAATGACTCAGACACACACCACACAAACACACACTCAAAAGAATAGCAAACAATAGACACACCACACCAAAAAAAAGCACAATTACCAGACCACACCACGCACACAAACACAAACACTAAAGAAAACACAATTACCACACACATCGACACCAAAAGAAAAGCACAATACACACACACGACCAAAGAGAAAGCACGAATTACACACTACACACTCAAGCAGCACAACTCACAAGAGAAAAAGCCAAACTGCTGCCTCACAAAGTTGCTGATCAACCTCGTATAAGCATGGCTCCACAGCTCAACATAAATAAGCCTTCATCCCATGAAACAAAGACCACAGCCCTGCTTCTGCCATACACATCCATCTGTTCACCCAACATTCACATCATTTTGCATACCCTCCGCAAAGCTTTTCATTCTTTCTTTTCTTCGTACTCGCCTTTTACCGAATATTACACACAAATGCATTCACTCAGTCAACCATGACTAACCATCCTGTTCGTTTTTGGTTTGTTTGTTTTTTCTTCAAATTAAGCTCCACAGATGCACAGAATTAATCCACAAATATCCGCATAAGGCAAGCAAAGTATGTGTAGCATGCGAACAGTGCGTGAGTTGTAGAGTGTGTGTGGTGTTGAAGAGAGAGAGAGAGAGAGAGAGAAGAAGAGAGAGAGAAGTGTGTGTGTTGCTGTGTGTGTGCGTGCGTGCGTGCGTGCGTGCAGTTATTTCTTGTCATGTGTGTGTGTTGAGTGTGTGTGTTAGTGTTGTGTGTGTGTGTTGTGTGTTGTGTGTGGTGTGCATGCCTCCATTTCTACATGTGTGAGTCAGTGGTGGAATGAAGGAATGACTTTATGGGGGAGAGTGGAGGGGGAGAGGCAGAATAAGCAAGTTTCAGAATGCAGTGAACTTGATATTAAGCCAAGAAAGTGATGGTATGCCTGCATCTGTTACGATAAATGTCTCCTAACTTGTTATAAAAAAAACGCATACACACTGCATGGTACATGTGAGTGCCCACATAACAAAAAATGATAATTTGCATGGTATATCAATGCAGCAACATTTGAGCTGTGTCTGTCTGGCCTTATTATGCTATATACCCAAATGTGTTTCACATACGGATGTGGACACACTCAAGAGAGAACAATGTACTCCAGCTCTAGTATGGGTCCATATCAACATGACTAATGAAATAGAACAGACCAAATCACAATGCTAACCTTTAAAAGTTTGTTTTTAGCCACACTTATCTTGATAACATACTTTCTTTCAATGGCTAAACTTGGATCCACAGCAAGTGAGATGCTGTGCGAATACTTTAATTTTCCATTATCAGGCAGCCACATCCACAAGGATTACCATATTATGTAAAAACACACTTTTCTGTGTTTCCTGTTTTCAGAGTGCCACCATACCCAACCAACAATAAATTGATCTATTCTTCTGTACAGACGGCATTTAAAAACAGTAATCTGCCATTCTCACAATTGGATCTTGCTTAGTACAAAGTCGTTTTTTTGCCTCTCTCTCACCTTTCCCCACGAGAACTCCAGTTTTTTGTGCAAGTTCTGCCCATATTATTTTTTTTTTCTTTTCCTCCCCACCAATTCCCCTTACGTAGATTTTAGAAACTCATCGGACAAACCTGGGTGGGGTTAGAATCAGCTAGGAAGTTAGTACGCAAAAAAAAAGTCCGTAATACCTCATACCCAAGTCTTAAGCACCCCTAGGTCCGCAACCCGCCCAGGACCTTTGACCCAATAAGGACTGCTTTTCTCCACATCCCTCAGTACCCTCCCCACTATGAAGTACCATCAAACAACCGGGGAAACTACTGAACAGCAGAGGGAAAAATCCATTTTTTTTCCCTTACGAGCAAGGAAAAGCTCTCAGGCTTCTCCCTCTTTCCCTTTGAAGAGCACTCCTCCAACTCAGCGCTCAGCAGTTCTCCTGAAAATAAACACATCATTTTGTCACCATGTGCTTCTGTGTGGTTTGTGTGTTGTGTGTTTGTGTGTGTGTGTGTGTGTGTGTGCTAGACAGAGACAACAATTGCCAGCACTTTTTTTTTTTTGTTTGTTTTTTTTTTTTGTTATTTTTTTTTTTTATTTTTTTTTTTTTTTTTTCTTTGGAGACTGAAAAAAGCTAGAAACAGGCTGGGAGGAGAGAATGACATTCTTCCTTAGGATACACAGTCTTCCTTAGGAGTTCATATTCATGTAAATAGTCCTTCTTTTTTTTTTAAGAAAAAGAAAAAGAAGAAACGAAAAACCAAAAAAACATACTGAGAGAAGAGAAGAGAGAACAGAGCGGGTGGTTTGATATTCATAAATGTGTGCCAACATTTTTTTTTCACACAGTTACATTTGGCAAAATACTGTATTCCATACTTCTATATAATACAACTATGTTCAGTCAAGCGCAAGTTTATACATCGAATATGATAAGCAATTTGTCTCAAAGACAAGAATAAAATGTTCATCATATCAATCTATGGTCCTGTATCTAACCATTTCTTTTATTAAAAAAAAAAAAAAAATTACAAAAAACCACCACTGCATGTTTTTAATTGCAAAGATCATATACATATCCAGTCGCTCTAATTTAGTATTCAACTCAAGATGCGCTCATTTTAACATGGTGACAGCCATATACTGCCATTGGCAACCTTGCCAGCTAGAACCAACATGATTGTATCTAAATGTTAATTAAGAATATATATATATATACAATTGGTGTCATGGTTTCGTACAAACAATATTTATGAACTGCTTCACCAAAGAACATTCGACAAAGGATTTTCATGAGTCTGCGGTAAAATCTAATGTCCCCTCACATGCACAGCATACATTCCACCACACTACTAAATTAAGTGCGCTTCACTGTGACGTGTACATGAAACTGGAATACCGACCATTCGAGCTTTCTTCAACCGTTATGAAAATAGGATAAAATGGTGTAAACGGAATGGCCTTTATGGCAAACGCACAAAACTGTCTCCCTTTAATCGGGCCTGGAACACAGTAAAAGCTTTAAGGTTGAGGGTCAAGTGTGTACATTTCTTAGTTATCCATCCGTGAGTTCCTTTCCTCTTGCCACCTGGTCCTACAACCTGGTGCACAGAGCTCCCAAGTGGGACGACCATCATAAGTCTGCATTTGGGGACCTTTTGAGCACGGTGGGGTGTGTGTGCAGTGTGTGTGACACCTGCCAAGCAAGAACCTATACAACATATAAACCTGGATGAAGAAGTGCTTCCCCAGTGTGTCTGTCATATTTGTCTCGCGTGTAATTGCATTTCAATTTTTCATACGTGTAAGCATAGTATGAAACGATATTTTCGTTCTCAGTCTTGTCAAAAGAAGCAAATTGCATGACAACCCTACTCCCATGGCGAACGTTGGGTGGGTGCGTAATGTGCAGATCAAATTGCGAGTGCAGATAGAACCTTGGTTGTTAAGCCGACTTATAGTTGTAAACATTACACTTAATATCACTTGACAATACTTTAGCAATACTATCACAATTGCCCCTGTCCTGGAACAAAGGGACCAAACCGCGCAGCGATGCATGCCTAAATTCATTATCTCAGGAAGAAAACAAAGATAGTCGAATAGTACTTAACATAGGTCCATAAAAAGCAGCATGATTTAGCTCTTTCTCATAAATGCTCCCCCTCAGTTCTCTGTGTCTTATAATGACATCTAATTAAGATAGTCTATGGATTTTGTATTAATCGATGGGTCGTCAGAGAAAAGAAATCCAAAAATCCCTAATCACACTAAACTTGCATGTTAATTAAAAGCTCCTCTATGTTTCGGAACAATCCTACTGTTTAATGTACTCTAGCATTAATAATTAATTAGTACTACTTACACTTTAAACGTGTATAGGCTCACCTTCTACTGGGTGCTAAAATACATTGTTTTACTCCCCATCAACAAATTATTAAGCATGGAAAAACTATTATAACAGGAGATTAAGTTCGAGTTTTAAACTGAAACTCTGTGAAACTGAAAAGATGATAGACTTAAAGAGGAACTGAATGAGGAAATTAAAATGGTACATGGTGCATGCCAATGCTTGAGATACTTGAGTCAGACAGAATTGGTTGCAAAACAGCCGTTGGCAAGAATACAATCTGAAACCATGTAAACGGACACCAAGCTCATTGCGAAGCAACTAAATTTTCTCCCAGACCTAAACCTCCCATTTTTCAGAGACAGGACAATACAACTGATCCAATTCATAAACATTTTGCATCTCTGACCATTGTGGCTCCAGAGATAATTACTATCATTATTAACAATCGTCCTGTCTTGTACAGGTTCCAGTGCATAACATTCTACCTTTCTTAAGTTTAAAGCTGATTAAATGGACTTCAACCAGTGAAACAGCGGCCCTTTACAGCTTATAGTTAACGATCTCCAACACAAGGAAACGGCAACAAAAGAGAGACGAAAAACAAAGTATTAGTCCATATACTCATATGGCCTAGTCCCACACCAATGAGGTCTCCTTGATGAAACTGCAAATTTTACACCTGTCAACAAAAACAATTCATATCAATTACTTCAACCTTCGATCCTTAAAAAATTACATTTGATGCTTTTTGGTCAATCATTGTTCAACAAACGAACTGGATATAACTATTTTATCATGAGAACATTTCGACCTGCTTGGTCAGCAGAAATCCAACTGCTTTCCGAATTCACTTTATAACGCTAAAGACTGTCACACACCCCAACTGTGGACGATCTTCCAATGCCTGCCATTGACTCCAATCCCTAATCCGCCTATATTATATTTTTTGTTTAAAAATCAACTGTTTTCGGATCTGAAGGTTTATCACCTCACAGAATAAGAAGGAGAGACGGGCGAGGTGTCAGACTCCTTGGCTTGTGACTTTAAGTTCTCTTCATACATACAAGTTTGAACATACAGCATGTAAACCAACACAACAAAAATCCAGATCTCAGCGTTTATTTGCTTCCATTATCAGGCCTCTGTTAACCCCTATGAGCATTTCTAACCTTTGGAAACTGATGAGGATACATTTACCATTAAATTATTCATTCCGCAAGTCCAGAATGCACTTATCCAATTATCAATGACACACTGAATTCTGAATCTGAATAAGTTCTTTTGCAACCAACAACAGCACGCACTTCGACATCATCTGAAAGTTCATATTCTCCTTCCAGCTTTACCTCTCTTACAGTCTAGGAAGGTAGAGATACAAAGCGCACAGTTTCCTGAACCTATCTCACCTTATATTGGTGTGGACAATAAATTAGTAAATTAACTATATATAACCCCAACTTACTTCGCTCTCCTTATTCCCTTCCTAAACATGTCATGCTTTGGGGACTAGAAAAGTAGTCACAAAGGGCCCCAGAACCAGCGTGTGCTGACCAACAACAAAGTCCTTCGAAAGCTGACGTAAAGGCTACAGATACTCCATTTCAATCAGTCAATCAAAGGGGATAGAATTCAACTGTTGCAAGAATGTGGCTAAAATGGTTGTTTTGCATGGCAATCATCTTGAATTCTAGGAGAAATGTAATTTACTATCTATTCCTCAACCTTTCAGAAATATGGCTTTGTCTCAGACTTGAAGAAAATGGACCTCACACTTCTGTCTAACTAAAAAATTAAAATAAAAAAAACTGAAGTATCTGTCCATATTATTGTGTCAAAAATGCAACAATTTCTAAAAGAAGAATAGAGTGCGTATTTTTGTGTATGTCAGACTTGCTTTCACTGAAGAAAATGTCGTGCACAGCACACATACTTACCATGTCTCCAGACAGCTCTCACGATCGAGTCTCACTCTCTGCTTTCATTCCTGTGAGTTGTGTCGTGTAGTGTTGTGGGTGTGTGTGTGTGCGTGTGTGTGGAAGATTAATAAAAGTTTAAATCCCTGTCACCGATTTCCTTACAATAATATACCCATCCTCAATTTTCTTTCTATTTTATAAGTTTACTGTGTTTGCACTCAAATAAATAGCCCGAATGGACTCTCCAAAAAATGCACAAGGACTCCCTAGCACTGCCTCAATGAAGGGCCGGGCAATAAACCCAGCTAAGACTACAGAAGCCCTCACTCAGTTTCTCCGTTGGCCGGTCAATAAGCTCTCGAAAAGATTCAAAGTAGTGAAAACAGACCGATTTGAGTAAATCAACTGTAAATAAAGTTAACTATGTCAGGTGCGAACCCGTCCATCAAAAGTGGGAGTTTTTCTTTTCTAGGTGAACACACTGAACAGGTAGAGATCATCTAGTTCTTTGTCTTTGGCTAGCTGACCGGCCACAAAAAAAAAAAGCATTTCTTTTGGCTCGGCTTTTTTCCACTTGTTCAAACTAACGTTTCTCTCTTGACAATACTACTGTTATCCCGAAACCCAGATCCCGCATGGTTGTGGCCCTGCGAAACCTCGATTGCCTTTCGTCATTGCTGTTCCCAATTTTGGCAAAAAGGTTCCTTCAGAAGATATTCACCGCTGCGAAAATCGAGCAGCACGCAAAACTTTCGTCATTCCTTGGACTAGCGAACAGCGACAGACTCAAACGCATGCGTTCCTTTAAATTCTTTCAGAAAGCGAAAGCGGAGGCAGGTCACGTTTTGTATACAAACTGATGGGTGCGAGTCGGTTGGCATACTCAGAAATTGCGCGACAGTTCATGAGGTTGGGTTAAGAATGTATTATCACCATTTTAAACCTCCACACACATAGTGGGGCATACAGAAATGGCCGGGGATGACCCGCCCGGAAAAGCACCACGCCACAGTTTTGAGCTGTGTAAACAGATATAACAAAAATTCAGAGCAAAAGATAGTTTCAAACTTATATGGGGAGAATCAATCAGTACCATAGTTATTGCTAACTGGAACAGTTTGCCAACTGCACTTAAATTTGCTAAAAATACTAATGTTTTTTAAGAATTGCGGGATGAAGACTTGACATTTAAAGTGCAGTTTAGAAGCTATGATGAATAAGAAGAAATTTATATTGCATGCATGTTCAAAAACCCTGTCATAAAATAAAAAAACAACGAGGGACATTGAAAGCTTAACGCCCTATGTATTGGATTACGTCCTACAACTACTACTACTTCACTTACAACACTACAATGAAAACAAAGTCCGAAATTTGTGAACCGCCCGAAGAACAAACAATCGTATTAAGTAACCGAACCTAAATAACATTAAAACATTTCTTTTCAATGCGTAAAAAAAAAATATTATTTTAAAAAAAAGGGGGGGGGTGATTACAAGTGTAGATAAACAAGTCATCAAGCCACTATATGAACAAAAGAAAAACTGGATTGTCGAAGAGAGATCGAGGGTGGGCGGGATTGGGAGAAGGTGACGGGGTGAAAAGAGACCAAAGTGTCCTTTCTTGACAATAATAACCAATGAGAACCGTCAGTTTCGAATTTAAAACAGAACCACCCGCCTTTCTTTATCTTGTGCTCAGTCGGACTTTCGTCCCTGGTGAGAGACTCTTTAGTACCCTTTGAAACTTTGGATCAGACGCCTTCTCTTTCCCATCGTACACAGCAGCGAGTAGTTATGGCGCTAAGGACCGAGCAGTGTCCCCAGTTGTCAGTGGTGACTATACAAGGCACAGTTTGGCCCCGTCTTCTCTTCCTGGTCTCATTAACGAACCTCCCTGATCCAACGCAAGAACTATCTGTTCGCGGAGACGGTATGTTTTACAGAGAATCAGGAACCAGAACGACTGCCGTTAACTGCAGGGACATCAAACACAAAGTCCAAGTGGAACAGAGATATGGTAGAGATTCCACCCCAGAAATGCAATAACCCTAATGCTGCAACCCAGATCCAGAGGGTACCCATCGTAATTAAGGTACAAACTGAAAGTCACAACATACACCCAGGCAACGAACAACTGAATCAAAATACCTGGGAAGTTTATATCCTCGAGAAGATCTAAGCTGGACCAACCATATCTAACCGCTCCACCAAAAAGGCCAGGCACATGATAGATTCCTGAGGCGGACCTGAGGTTAGCGAACAGCAAACCCAAGACCAATGCCTACAATACCCTAGTTCGCCCCCACTCTTCAGAATACTGCAGACGAGTCTGGATCCCGTACACACCGCAGCCAAAACTAAACAGATAGAGAAACAGTACAGAGGAGAGCAGCCAGATCGTCACCAACCGCTATGATTACACCAGTAGCGTTACAGTAAGGCTCACTGACCGCAAATGGGAATCCCTGATGTCCAGTAGACGAAAGCCCAACTAATAATGTTCTACAAGTCTGTGAACGACCTTTGTGGACAATCCCCCCAAGAAGAGTACCTAACCCACACTGCCAGAAACAAGAAGCCAACCACTCCAATAAAGAAATTCGCCACCTTAGATCAAAACCGATGTTTCAGAAGTATAGCTCTTTCACCGCAATACCATATCCAGTTGTTGAATTTGACTTACCGCAGCTGCAGCCGAGGCGCGCCCTCTCTGCAGCATTCAGGAGGTAGCTCATCAAACATTACTTCTTAAAATACAGCCATTGTATTTTGAGTCGTGGTGGAAGCGGTGTGAGACTGTTGGCGGGCCTGACTAGCCTAATGCTTGTTCGGGGGCTAGACAAGACGAAAGACAGAGACCAAAAATCTTTTATTTACGAGGATAATAGTAAGCACTGATGTTCTTTTTAACATCCAGCACTTCCTCCTCCGCCCTGTGTATGGTCACGCAATTTAAAATAAAAGGGCAACAAAGGAAGCATTCAAAAGATTAGAACTAGCATACAATAGGGGATTAAATTTAAAAGGAAGGGGAAAAAAAAAAAAAAAGAGAGAGAGATACGCAGAGCGAAGGAGTGCCGGGTAAGCCGGCATAGAGAAGAAGAAGGGGGCTGAGAGAGGAGAGAGAGAGGGGGGGGTGGGTGGGGGAGGGAGAGGAGAAGAAGAGAGGGTGGGAGGATTATGCTAGAGTGGGTGCGATAAGAGAGCATGTTTAGAACAATCTGACAATCAAAAAATTCAAAGAGATTCAAAAAATCATTTGGTTGATAACCGGGAGGGGGGGGGGGTGGGAGAAATAAAGCACGAAATGAGGTGAAATGCATAATATAGCCCAGTCGCCACGGGTACGAGGGATACCAAGGATAAAAAATCAAGTCATTCCAGCAGAACCGTGAGAGAGAGAGAAGAGAGAGTAGAAAGTCACATAAAAACTCAAGCATTTCGATAAACAGAAGGACAAAGGCAGGAGGTAGTATGAAACACATACCAACACACACACACACACACAGCCCCCACACACAAACTCCCACACACCTATATATATATAAATATATATATATATATACTCATATAAGACATACTTACTAAACAAAATAATCATACATATGGCTTTTCAAGTTCAAAAACCCTTTCTAAATAGTCAGGTTCACCTACATAAGGCAAAGAGGGTGGTGGTGAATGTGCGTGGATTTATGGAGATGTAAAGTAATTACTGGCACTTAAGATGTTGAAATAATGGTGTTGAAGTTGGATATGCAGTGGCGCGTTTGGTTATTCAGGGATCGAGTTCCTATGACAGAGACCTGAATATGTTTTAACTGGATTTGAATAAGTCAATGCTAGAACAGGACAAATGAAGGTTTTGGTAGATCCTTGGAGAATTTATTGATAACTGTGAACGATGTTTGAGGGTGCCTTCCCAGACACAATCGGAGCATTCTTATCCCTTTGGGGTGTATTCTAAACTCAGACTAATGGTAGAACTTGATCTTTTTATAGTCCGAGTCAGAAGGACTACTGCTATTTTTAGAGGACTAATTTGAGTGCCGTCGCTTGTGCCGGCTACCAATGGTTTGAGAGTGATAGCGCTAGCACAGTCCCCTAATAGATTCCATATCTATGTATGAATGCATCATGAGACTGGAAAAAGAGGCTTGCGTAGAATGCAAGGTCAGAAGCGTTTGATTTTTGGAGAAAGTTAGAAAAACTTTACTGTGAAAGTTTTATATTGTCATACGTGAGGTGTTATGTGAGCTAGCCATCTCATATTGTAATCAAAGGTTATTCACTAGCACTTTGAGTGCATGTAACTGTTCACACGGTTTTCATTTTTAAGATGTACAGAGGAAACTTTAAAGTGAGATTTTGGTCTAATTTTTGCTGGTTGTGATAAGCAGGATTTAGTTTTTGAGGGTGAAGCGCCATGTGAATTTAGTTCAGTCCATTTCACGAGAACATTCGCACTTTCTAGAAAAGGTTTGTGCAGAACATAACATCTGAATGATTTGTGTGATTATGTGTCCATCAGCAAAAAGTTTTCACAGGTGGATGTGATGATGTAGATGGGAGAGCAATGAATGGAAATTGGTGAATAATAAGGGACCCAAGCAAGATCCTTGAGGTACGCCATGGGAAGGTGTATTGAAATGAAGAGAAGGTATGTATTAATTTTTCACACAGTCGTTGCCTATTGGGTGAGATATGAGTGAAAAAGCGTAATAGTTCCTGGAGGATAGAGCCATAGCAATGTTTAATTTTCTAAGAAGAAGGTTGTGGTCTATCACAACAAATGCTTTTTTGAAAGCAAATAAATAGACACCACAAAGATTTGTTGTTGTTTGAATGCTGTTTAGTGCCAGGTCATCAACCAGTTTATATATGCTGTGTGTGGGCAAGAATGGTTTGTGTCGGAACCCGGACCTGTTGGATGAAGCAAGTGGTATGTATTAAGGTGGTGTAATGTGTGTTTGTATAAGTGTAATTCCAAAGGTTTGGAAGAGTGGAAAAATGACGAGATTGTCGGTAGTTTGTCAGGATCTGAGCTGTCACCTGCTTCTGTAGATAGGAATGAACTTGCTTTTTTTGGAAACTAATTGGGAAAATGATTTTTGTCGATACAACAGATTGAAGACGTATGCCAACGTAACTGTATTGCTGGAGCTGATATTTGAGAATTTTGCCGTCAAGGCCATCCACCCCGCAGGTTACTGACTGTTTTTAGGTGTGTATTAGTTAGTGATAAGACTTCTAATACAGTTATTGGCGGAATATAAAGTTCAGACGTGATGTTTTTTAACAACAGGCAATATTGTTTCAGTTTAGAAGGTTCGTTTTGATCTTGAAGAATCAGCGTGACAACTTTAGGCTATAGTGCACAAAGTGGGTGTATCAGTTGTTCCGACAGAGATGTCTTATTATAGTTGACTTTGAAGAAGATTGATTGTTTGTAAGCTCGTTATACGCTCTCCAATACCAATTTTGGTTTCTGGATTTGATGAAATTTATTCTCGATAGTATACGTTTGTTCTCTGCGCTTTCTGGAATTTTTTGCCTTTCTCAATATTCAAGATTCCTCATCATATCCATGTTGTTTAAACAGATCTCATACGATAACCTGCTCCTGTAACTCTTTAGTGTACCCTTCCGGTTTGGGATTAAGACGTACTCGAAATGGTTTTTTTAGAGGGCGTGTTTATCATATATTTCTGTAAAAGTTCTATCAAAAATTCCACAGCAACACTGGGTTCAGTTATGTTGTAAACCGGATGATAGATGTGAGGTAAGCAAGTCAAGAAGAAAATCTTGGTTGTTACAAGTTTTTAAAGCAACGTAGGTTATTGTCTTGTGTCCCCGTTTTGGGGAATTTTTTCTCCTTTTTTTGGACAGTGAAACACACTGGGTAGGATCACCTACAGTTGTAGAACAGGGACACAGGCTTCTGCTATTGAGTGGTTATCTGAAATCATAAAATATGGTCGATAAGTGCTTAGATTTAGGTTGTGACTCTCGTTGAGATTCGATGAGTGAAGCAGGTTAACCGATTGATGCTTGCGTCCATTGATTTTTGTGACTTCAGAAGGTCCGTGTTTAAAGTCTCCCAGTAAAAATAATTTCCTTGATTCAAGGAGAACCCTGCATCCATCAACGGAATAAATTTGTCGACCCAGGTTTACTCTTCAGATGGGTTTCCTAAGCAGAATCCAACCAACAAGGGAAGGGTTTCTTTTCAGCTTAACTCAATCCAGGACACATGTCTACCCCGTTACGTTCTAGTGTACGAGTCATTGAAGCTAAGGGTTTCGGCTGATGAAGATAAGAAGACCCGTCTCATTCGTTTAGTGCAGGATCTTTCCGGATACGTTATATCTTGGAATAGTCTACATTCAATGTCGGTAAAGTGTAGTTAATCTGCTGGATTCAGAGAGCCCATAAAAGATGCAAAGGTTTACCATGGTACCAAATCAGGGGTATGATGATATCTGATGTCTTGTTAACTGCATGTTGGATATTATGGTGACAGATTCGAATCCTTCTTTGCATGGCCAAACAGACTGTTCAGCTCATATTGTAGTGTTGTGCACTGATGTGAAGATAGTAGGAGACGATCGCACGTCTAACTGACTTGGGGTTTGATGTAATCAAGAACACCAGATACAGATCACATAGAAGGGAGGGAAACATGGGTTAGGTTTACACAGCTGTGACAACTTTGGGAATCAAAAAAGTAAGAGAATAAAAGAAAATCATCACCGGATTATGTCAGTAAGCTCCCGATCAGCTGGTACTGAGTATACACTTTCATGAAAGGAAAATATACAGTCCCACGTAACAGGAATAAATTTGAAAGCAAAATTACAATAAGGGGATAGAAGAGAGGGAACAACAGAAGTAAAACTGAAGACAAAAAGCACAAGAACAACACTTCACATCGATAACAAAATAAAAAAAAGAAAAAAAAAACAAAAAAATTCACTTATAATTGCACAAAGACTCAAACCGCACTTGTATAGTGCGAGTTGGCTATGCACAAATTGCCTCGTTCGCAGGAAATAGCAGTTTTTTTTCTGTCAAGGAGTCTCCAGCTGCAGAGGCTTTGTTCCAGTCTCTTTCTAAGGCTCACAGTCTCGCACTTTTACGAAAACTTCTTATAAATACGTGGGCATAATGTTTCACTTAGATAACAGGAAACAGCCGCAACTGTCCCGGCACATTGGGAAAAGTTCACACACACACAACAACACACACACCCAAACACACACACACAAGGAGCCACTCACACCATATTAAGGTTAAGGAAACCAAGCATCGCAAGTTAATTTATGCATGGGAAAAAAAACAAAAAAAAAAAAAAACACACACACACACACCTGTGTAGGATGGTGAGGACAACCACCAGGTGCAGCCTTTGTGTAAGACCACAGTATCGTGGTCTACACTGTCGCAGCAACAGTTTCTGTTGCAGAGGAGGTCGGTTTTGTTGGCCTTTTCTGTCTCCACGGAAATATAACAGCACAGTAAAAGTTAACGGTACAACCGACATACATACACATACAGAACAAGAGCACTGGTAGCAACCTAAGCAACTTACACACCACACGCACGAGCACACACACAAAGACAAGAATACACTCATATAAGACACACCACTACTCACACACGCACGCGCGCCACACGGCACTCACACACACACACACTCAACATTAACAGATTCCATACGGCACAAATTAACAATACATTCCCATACATACACATACATACAAATATGGGCGCCTTGCACTCGTGCTCGCACTCTCTCTCTCTCCTCTGCTCTGCTCTCATCTCACTCTCCTCTCTCTCCTCACACACAGATACAAACAGCACACTCATACAAAACACACGCGCACGCGCGCACGGCACGCTCGCACGCACGCGGCACACACACACAACCACACACACACACACACACACAATAATATCACCAATGTGAACAGACTATAAATCAACAACAACAACAACAACAACACACAAACACACACACAACACACACACACACACACACACACACTTAATCCCCCCTACAAATAACCAACTCACACTGAAGACTGCTACATATCGTAAAAACTTAATCCGCGGCCATCATAAATGCAAAAACAATTAAACACTTGTGCGCTCTTTCGCACTCACTACAAAACTGGAACCTGAATCAGAAGTGTGGGGAAGCCTGGGGTGCTGGGGAGGTAGTAAAGAGTGCCAGTACCACATGGATGATGTGAAGGAGACATGGTCCGTGGAGAAGTAACTGAAGGTGGAGGAACAAGTATAGGAGGGGGATGGAACAGACTGTGTGAACCAGGAGATGTTGAAGAGTGCTCACGCCTTCGGAACACATAGGGGGCGGTAACTTCGGTTTGTCTGTGGAAGACGAAGTGACAGGACCAGGGATGCTGTCACAGCTCATACACACATCAGGAGGGCTGGGTCTTGGAGGATCTTTGCAGGAGGGGGAGGGTGCTGTGGGGAATGATGCGTCAATAAGCGGAGTGTTGGTGTTATTTTGGGGGTAGGCCCTAGTGAGCCGAAGAGGCGAAGGCTGACGATCATCGGTGTCATCTGTGTACGCACAAGTGAGCTGATGTGGTGGAGGGGCTTCCGAGGGGGAGGGGGGAGACGAATGGTAAGGGCGTACACCTGACGAGGAGGTTTAGGGGAATTCCTGAGAGGGTGACTGGGGGAGTGAGGAGGGGGATCTGGCGCATCGAGCGCTGTTGGTAGCATGAGACGTGTGGCGTGTAGGGTGGGGAAGGAGGGACCTGTCGTTTTAGAGGGGAATGAGGTTTTTGCGTCACACGTTCCACTCCCTTCCTGCTGGATGTATAGAGTTGTAGTACAACGCCATTCACGGGCACCGCGCTGGTGTGAGACAGGTGTCACAATGGCTGATGAAATTTAACGCCCCCATTGCTGAACGGCCTCCTGCAGGGGGTCGTTGCTGGCGAATGAATGGTGTTCAGGGTCCGCCCGCTTGCCGGATAATTCAGAGCTTGAAGTTTGGCTTTGGGGAAGACTCGGTGCACTGTACAATGAGCACTTCGCCACTGCTGCGTGGATATTGCACCAGCTGGCTGTGATGCATAAGAGCTCGCTGCATCACCAGCCCCCACAAATGGAAGAGTAGCCAGCATGCAACGTGTGTGTGGGTGTCTGCTTTGCAATCCAGCTGGAGTGCAGACTGGCGACCGTTCGCGATCGTTGCAAACTCCAGACTGAGCGCTGGGCCCTAGGGAAATGACTATATCAACAGGGTGTATTCACTCCAGCAATTATTGTAGAGGTCCGTCTATCAATGGAAACCCTACTGAAAGAAGGATGGGGTAGGGACACTTTTGAGGAGAAAATTTTCAGGATAAAGTTTCGCCATGACAAAGGGAAGGTGGGTGGATATGGAGTCAGAGGAATTTGTCACATTGGGGGGATGGGGTTGTCGCTGTACTTTGTCACTGTGAGGGATAGGGAGCGGGTACCCCCTCTTTGAAAAGGGAACGTGGGTACCTTCCTGCAGCTCCACACTTAGGTGTGTTTTTTTTGTATGTTGTTGTTGGTTTTGTGTTGTGTTGTTTTTTAGGCTAGCTGGTAGGTAAGATAGGGGGGAGGGTGTAGTAAGATGCTGTCTTTTGACAAGAAAATAGGACTTTTTTTTTTAATGCGCACACCCGAGACACCTTAAACCTCGTGTAGACCCGACAGTGGCGATTTTGATTTGAGATTTGAAGAAACGATAACCGACAACATCAACGAAAGCAAGTAAGGAACACCACCGCAATCGAAAATTAAAGGTGGAAACAAACCAGTGGTGCTCATAACCCAGCGCGTGTTGTGTGACTCGCGCTCACAAAACGCACAGATATCCCCGGCAGACTACATTTCCCGATTTTTAAAACGACAATCCGCAGCTTTCCAATGCAGGCGGGAGGGGGGGGGGGTGTCATAACCAGTTCTTCATGAACTCACGATGACAATTTTTTTAAAGTTGGTCTGGATCAATCCCATCGAAAATCTTCATTAATTTAAAGAATAATACTGCCGAATGAACTATTGTCGAATGTAAGTTCCACAGTCTTTTTATCCATTTAAAATCCGAGTGAAATATTTTTATTCTACCTGGGAAAAGTTCCTCAAAAGAATGGAAAATATAATCATTGGCTGCAGCGGTTATCAATAAATAACACGTCTTTCATTACAAAAAATACCTCTTTTTCTGTCTTCTTTTGATTTAGTGTCCACCTTTATCAAACTTGACGATTCTCTTGTTCCTTTATTACTGCCTCCTTACCTAGTGGGTATTCCTATCTTCACCATCAAGTCTTTCACTTCAAATACATTCAAACTGGAATGCTCTCGCCTGTCATCAATCCACACAACAAAAAATATGATGCCGAGACATGCGCCTTCGCATGTACCATACTACACTCAAAACACAGTTCAGACCAATCCAGCCTACGCCACGACAACAGCAACCCCCTGGAAAGCTGTTCACCATCACCTTTTATCTGCTCACGACACTCTGTGAAACATCTTTACAGAGAAGCAGCTCGGTTTTTCCTGAATTGTGGACGCCAAGGCACAAGAGATGAACTTGATTTAAACATCATGTAAAAATCGTTTCATTCCATTCGCTTCTTTATTATTCAATCTGTATCCTAATTCGAAATTCTTACATACTAAACCGGTCAGGAAAGTTATGCACAATTGTGGTGTGTGTGTGTGTGTTTGTGTGTTGAGACCCATCGGCTTGGATGGCGCTGCCAGGCACTACGCTCCGCCGCATAGCTTAACGAGGGGTTGTTGACCACGAAAGCTAAACCACCATGACGGTGGCGATCCGTCCGGGCTGTTTCCTCTAGTAGCATATGTTTCACCAAGACGGTTTGTTTCACACGTTGCCGCTCCACGTTTTGATTCCTGTTGTTATGTGTTGTACACATTTGTGTGTAGAACTTAATAGAATGGATGTCAGATATGAAAATGACACGTGCATGTTATGTCCCGACCAGATGAAAATAACCGCACCAACTTCATGATTTTAAAAGTCATTTCTTTTCTTCTTACTTCTACTCCTAAAACAACGGTTTCACTCAAAACGATAGTCACCAGCGCGCAATGTTAAAAAGTAACATAAAAACCATAAAACAGTGCGACTCAGACAGTGGCCCCTGGATCAAAATTAAGCCAACAAGGGGTCGCACACGATATTCAAGAAGAAACAGTCAATGGCCAAAATCAGCCAGGTAATAGAAAGATATCAGTGAAGTAAAAATATAAAAAATCGTCAATATGCAGAAACTCAGACCAGTCGAATCAATTTGTTTTTTGAATGAGATGGCTTGTGGCAATCTTGATGGCACCCCGGCAGTTGAGTTCCACAGCCGTAGAACTGGGAATAAAAGAATGTAAGTGGCTTACAATATTAGATGAGCAGGTATATAATAACATTGACCGCCCACTCTCTGTGGCTACTTTTAATCAATACTAAGATGTTCCCTTGAATATCAATTACTTACTAGCTCTGCTTTGAAAAAGGTGTTAAGTTTAATAAAATCTCTTCGCTCTTCTAAGGTTTTCCATTCTAATTCTCCCACAGATTCTTCCTATATTCCTTTTCTTCTCAATGTGTTCCCTGTTTATAACCGTGCCGCTCTCTCTGAATCTTTTTCAAGGTATCAATGTCCTTTAGATGGTAAGATCCCTAACTGAGGCAACCATATTCCAGTACTTGGTCTAAACCATGTTTCTGTAGCAGTCGTCTTTAACCTTTTGGGGCAGTCATTGATATTCCTGTGTAAGAAATTTTCTAAGATGTTATTTTGCTTTCATACATGCTAAATGTAATTTCTTTCCATTTGAACGACTATCTATAATCAACACCACTGCCAAAATATTTTGCAGCATTAGTTTTCTCTTAATAAGAATAGTATTATGGATAAAGAATCTGATCTAATTAGTGAGTACGTTTGTTACATATACGCAACACTTGGCACTTTTGAGGGTGAAATTCCATTTTCCAAGTTTTTCCCACCTTGTAAAGCGAGTTAGATCTTCTGTAGAAATAGCGTATTCATCCTTGCTTCTGATTGTTCTATAAACTAAACTGTCATCTGCAAAAAGCCCTTATATAGTACCCCAGGAGAGAGATTTCTACTTATGTCATTTATATAAATTAAGAAAAACCAGGGCCCAGAACATTCCGTGGTAACAACCTAACAAGACTGGTTTACAATCGGATGACGACCCTTCCACAACAACTTTCTTCTTCTGCGTTCCCCAACGAGAAAGATCAAGCCCATTTTAGCAAAGAACCGCGCATGCCAATGTTTCAAATTTAAGCAGCAGGCCCTCATGGTCAACCTTATCAAAGGCTTAAAAAATCTAATAAAATTGCATCTATTGCTGTCTGTTTTTAAGACAGTTACTAAAATCATTGAAGTTGTTATAAGTTGAGTCTCACAAAATCCTTCGCTGTCAAAACCATGCTGGGCGTTTTTATTTTAGAAATCAAATTTGTCAAAATGGTACCATTATGCTACAATATATTATGTTTTCAAGTAATTTAGCTGATATGGATGTAGAGATACAGGTCAATAGTTCTCTGCTTTTGTTTTGTCCACCACTTTTTAAATAAGGAACAATGTCGCAAACACCCACTCAACAGGTTATTAGCCTACTCCCCTGGACCAGTGAATCTTGGTATAAGAATTGTATACCTCACTCAATTCATTGCACTAATTTAAGAGCTTGCCAGGACCATCGGGACCAGTAGCTTTGTTTTACATTAATACTTGGTCAGTAACTTAAATACTCCTGCGTTGTTTACTTTGATGTTTTGCATTTCAGGATTTTATCATCATCCTTTGTCTAACGTTAATTAAAGGTTTGGGATTTGATAAAACTGAACAAAACTGCTTTTTAGTAAGTTTGCTTTCTCTTCAAGGACCTGATTTAGGTTATTCTGGTTGTTCATCTCATTCTGGAATCCCCAATGTAGTCCTACTCTACTCCCCCTATGTAAGACCATAATTTCATGTTCTGATGATCACTCTTCGAAATCATCAGAATTAACATAATTGGAGTGAGCAAGTCAACATTCTCACTGACAACTCTTCTCTTAATATTTATAATCTAACCATAAATCTTTCTGGAATTATGGATGTAGTTTCAATTTCTTAAAGAAACGAAGTTTCCTTCTACAACAAACGTTTAGTTTAGTAGTTAATCCATGGCTGTGTTTCTTTGCTTAAGTTATTTTAGTAGGTATGTTGTCATCCTTAATAAATTCCAAGTTAGTTTTTATACCTTCCTAAGATCACTGACTTATCTTTAACACTAAGGGACCTCAAAAAAAGACGACTGAAATAATGAGTATCCCTGCCAATTTGGTAAATCGGCTTGTTCCCAAGTCAGATGGTACGTTAGGTGCTTTCCTTCGAAAGGGTTGAAAGTTACACTCTAAAGAAAAACTATGTTAAGATCAACCCAGCTGCCAATTATTCCTGTATTGCCTAAAGAGCGCCTGACAATTGTAAAAAATAAATCCAGAATGCCCTTACACGAGTTGGTTGATTCAACTGACTGTAAAATCAAGGTCTTTGGAGGCATCCAAAAACTTATATTAATATTTTTACTGTATTGATTACCAAGTAAGCATCTTCAAAACCCATTTCATTTTGCTCACGCAAATCTTGTTCCAATGCCCGTGTCCACTCGCGTGTTCCTGTCACTGACAGTTGTCATTTTGCCGGTTAGCGGAAGCCAGTGAAGCGAACAAGCCACAAACAACTCGAACTGAACATTTTAACGTGGTAGATCCAACTGTCCAAACGTATAAACCAATACACGAACAAGCCACAACACTCGATCTGAACAGTTTACGTATCACTCCATGAACGTATAACCCAATACTACAACAAGACAAAACATCGGCAATCTGAACAGTTTCAAGTGGTGGTTACTGTGGTGTCACAATAGACAGCACGGCCATAAGTGGACAGAACGCGTCAAGAACACTACAATGCAATTTAGAACATTTGCTTGATATGGACAGTAATGGTCTCAGTGATCAGAGTTGGTCAGGTAGCATCAACACTCGCAAAACGTGGACAACAAAGCATACTATAGGATTGATATACTATTGCAGTTTGAAACACTTTTGGGTAGTGGCAGTTCTGGTCACACAGTGCCATCGCAAGAGAACTCACTAGCCGGGTGCCAACTAGAATTGCCACAAAAGCAGCCTCTTTTTAAAAATCAAATTAATAAGACAATCTTCAACTGCCATATTGAATGACTATACTATTTTCAACAACCCATATATCTTAGGTACCTAGGCCTTAACCTGGCCTTCTCTAACCTTTTAAATAGTAATGTGCTTCCCCTTGTTGCCAATTTTTTTTGCTCCAGGCCCAACTGTCCGAGCCGCATTTTCCTTTTCTTTTTTAACATGCGCGCTGGTGACCATCTCATTTATAGATGAACCATCTCGTTTAAGGAAGAAGAAGAAGGAGTAGTTGGCCCATGACTAAACAACCCATGGAGATCGAACACATTCAAATAGACAACGCCAACTTAAAACACGATTAGGAGTGTTGTATAAAGTCAGCTGTCGCAGCTTTGTTTGCGATGCAGAGGTTGAACGCTATCTCATGTAGGCCTATAATTAAATTCCTACCTAAACTCGAAACGCGCTTTGTATAAAGACGCTAGTACTATATCGAACAATAAAATGCAAGCAATGACGTCACACGATGTGGTATAGCATACTTCCCGTCTGACGAAATGCTGCCTGGTCACACGTGACATGGTTGTGCCACAAAGCGTCACATGACATGGCATGCATGTGCCGACAACCACTGCACATATTCCAACCATCAGTAACTGCAGGGAGGGGGGAGGGGTGCACATTAGAAGGAAGGGAGAGAGAAAAGAACACGAACAGGGAACACATACCTGGAGAATTTGCTTGGCCTTAAGGCTTTCAGGCTAATTGACATAGGCTAGCACACCCAAGCATACAATCAAAAATTGTTATGCTACTGCATAGAAATGCGGGGATTGCTTCATTTGTGACAACTCCTCGCATAACATTATCAATTCTCTAAAATCCCCGAAGTCGGAGTGTGGCTGCCCGAGGCGGGTTAATCAAAAAACGGTCACACACGTAACTGTTCTCATTCCACAGCTGATGCATTTGTACCATGTTTTCAAAGTACTTCGGCTTTTTGATTATCCCTTGAGTCTTTAGCCAGGACGAACAACAACAAACAACAACCGGGGAGGAATAATGGCCCGGGAACTTGAAAGAAAAAAGATCCAGAAAAGCGAAAGTTTGGAAACACAGATCTGGAGAGCTTAATCTGCTGAATGTGAATCATGAGGAACACAGACCCGGGGGACACATGCCAGGGGAACAAAGGGGTGGAGGAAAATATGCCGGTACCATTAGGACACGTCCCCTTCCTCCACCATCATCTTTCCCTGTTTTTCCCCTTGCCGATCTGCCTCTGAGCTCTTTCATTCTATCAGAGATCCCAGTGCCTGGTCTCCCTGGCCTTAGGTCACCATCAAACAATCTGAATGCAAATGCTGCAGTTCTGTTGGCCCATGTAATCTCCTCTCCCATCTCCAGTGGGTTAGCCTACATCTCTCCTGAAAGAAACCGACAAGAGGAAGCTTTGCTAATTGGGTGAGCAATTGCATATATTGGTGTCAGCAGTTTAAAACGATGTCACTGTCCCAACACAGACGATTTCGAGTCATAGCGCATGTGCACACGAAACACCGTGTTTTTTGGTACTTCACAGCACAAAATGCCATCAAAGGGACTACACAGACCTTGCACAATAAAATAGTAACGACTTGTCAGAACACCAATTGATCTCGCATGGGGTTCACTCGAAAGTTATGACAATGTTATTGAGCATATCCATACAGCACCGGCTGCACCACACACCCCCTTGAGTGCACAGTGGCAATACACAGTTGTGCAGTTGTATGGGGCAGCATGCTTTATGTAGATAACACTGTGCGGTTCAATTGAAGGCACACGATAAACATTAATACAAAAAATCCTATTTAACATAGTATGGCACACATCATATCATTATTACATTAAGTTTGCTGTTTATCGAGCCCTAAAATGAGTGCGAGAAAGAGAAGTGCATGGTGGGGGGAGGATCCACAACACTTGTAAGGTCTCTTGAAAATGCCCAATGAAACTGCTGTCACCCATTACTGCTATAGCAACATTCAAAAGCGTTTTCAGCTACATGCCAAACACACACACACTCACATTTGTATTCAACTGAATTAGCCAAAGCCATTAAGTGTGTGAAAAGGAGTTGAACAACTAAGACACATTAACAATATTATTTTGTGGAGAAAAAAACCTCCAGTATGTAGGGTAGATGCAAGGGTAAAATCTGAAATGTTGGTCAGAACTACAGCAGACTTTATCACCACCACCAACAAAACCAAACAAAAAAAATATTAAAAGGACATCCCAAAAGAACTTTTAGGACGACATATCATCCCGGTCTAGTAAGCTCCTCAACTTTTTCCCATAAGACTGGGAGTCCGTATTCCTTTTATGAGTCCGAATCATGAGTGTTTATGAAATTTCTTCTTAGCCACTTTTAACTTACGTATTTACCTGTTCGCCCATGACCCAGAAAATGCAACAAATATGTCTCTTGAACTATTCAAAAATTTTCAAATGAAATTTTTGGGTGAACGTTCCAGTCAACCGATCTAACAGCTGATTTTTGGTGATGTGCAATTTAATGGGAAAGAAATAAATCTATTCAAACTTTCAAAAAAGACATGTGACTGTGCACATTACTCAAAGCAACTGATTGAGAGAGAGCGAGAAACTCAGAGAGACAGAAGAGAGTGAGTCTAGGAATGCAATAAAACCAAATGCAACACGGGTTGAAAACCATGACACAAACATATAATATAACAAATACACTACAGAAATTAAAAATGAAATCTATATTATTTCCCACCACACAATGGCTGCTGCACGCATCTTCAGAACAGGTTTACTCACCATCAGCCCCACCAACTACAATCCAATCACGCAAATCGCTTCTTCAACACAGAATGCACTACACAGCATCAAAAGTCCATGGAAAAGGAGAACTCAACTCATCTTCGAAGTCCAGGGACTGTGTTTTAGTACCACAGTGGTATATGTAATTACATGAGGAGCTCGCTGGAAAAAACACAAAATACAAAGTTCTGATTTAACACATTTACACAGCTACTTCCTATCTTAATCATAAATTGAAGTTTAATGTGAGTGTGCATATGAGTAAAATCATGAATATATCCCCTCGGCCCAAGTATAAATGCGAAAGAGTGTTTTGAGGTCGAAGAACATAACAACCATCTTGATCCAATTTTCATGGTGCTATCAAAGCATATTGTGAAAAGATCAGGACCTCTATTCAGATTCCCTCTCTTCAAAGACAATGCTTTTCCTTCTGAAACATTTTCTCATCTGTCTTATCGAACCGACCTCCCAATTAAATACAAAAATTGTACATACATCTGCAGGATCGAAGTCTCAAAAAGGTTCCACTATAATCCCAAATCTTTATATTCTCCCATTTAATTCATTAAAAGAGATCCCAGCATCCTTTTAAGAAGTTAAACAACATATTGTACCCTTCTTCATAAGTGGTTTAAGGAAAACTATATGGATCATTCAATTGAAGCAGAGTTTCTTTACCTGTCTACAAGTACTTAATGCTTCTGCTCTATCTAAAAACAAATTAGAATGCAACAGAAATTTGATGCTAAACAATGTATATAAAATCCCCAAGCCATTGTACAAGTGGAAAGGTCACGACTGATCACTGGCAAGTATACTGTCCGTCAAAAGCCCAAACAGAAGCACAGTACTAGTTTTCATCCACATCTAATATAGGATTCACACAAAGCTAATGACCTGAAGGTCAATGGAACGACTAGGGCAGTGAAGTCGAGTCCCCGGACCTTGCAGTCCACCCTATTAGATAGGTGAAAGTGCATTTTTGAACAGCGTCGCTTGAACTTCCATGAAATGTCAAAATTCTGATGAATTTTACTGGGCCAAATGCCTATTGTGTATAAAATTAGTTTAATAGGGGCTTTTCTTTTAGTCTCAAAGACACACAGAAACATCATAGCCTCATCATCATCAATCTACTCCTCATTAAAAGAGAAAAAAAAATGGATTCATATCTCATGCAATCCCATGCTCCTCAATACCTATCTATTGAGATCATGTTAAAGATGGGATCTAAAGAGGCAAGAGGTGCACAATGGATAAAATCCACCCCAGAGCTGTTCCCCAAGGTGATAACTTCCTCCACTGGGCATTGTTTTCTCCCCCCCCCCCCCCCCCTCATTTTTTTTTGCTAACTTTCTTTAACCCCAAGTGCCTCAAAAGTTGTCAAGGGGTTCGATTGTGGAGGGAAGGTGGGAAGAGGCTGGAGTGAGAGCAGGTAGAACTTGCTTTCACTTTTTTGGGATTTACTCATTAACCACAAACAGGAACGCTTGTCAAAATTGTTGCTCCACTGAAAGTGGAGAGGGTGGAGATGGGATGGGGTGGGGCATTCACTAAGTGCTATAATCGGTGCACATCTGTCTGTGTTAGAAATTATGTGTTACTACCACACACAAAAATTGTTTTGTTAACCCAAGACCCCACCCCCTACCATCCCCTTCATCTCCCCATTGTGCTTTGTATATAGAATTTTCAGATCTTGCGTTTTCATAGCGCTGAGAGGTGGGAAGTGAAACCTTTGGAAATGTTCTACCCCTCCCCCTACAATCTGTACCATGAAACACCTTCAGGGACAATAGGGACATCACAAGTGATGACCACTTAACCCAAGGCTACAGAGCCACACATCGCTTAAACATTATGAATTGCCCCTAGCAGCAGTCCAGCGGTCTATTGAAGGCTTCTTGACAGTCAGATGAAGTTCCCACTGATCACTGGAGTTTTTGAACAGCACATGAAGAAGCCGCAATGCCAGTGTACCTGCCTGACAAATGAGGCACAACTAACAAAGACATGATAGAAAAAAAACGCAACAAACAAACAAAAACAGAACCACCGTAATTTCTGGAAACTGGGGATGGAAATTGAAGTGAAAGGTGGGAGAAAATCCTTAAAAATCAAGAACAGTTCTCATTCCTTAATATCTTTACTTAGACTAAGATCCCCGCGTCTTGCAAAGCATTAGGCATCAAGTGGCGCTCCACTGTGCACATTACCTTTCCCACAAACAAAATACATTTCTTTATTAAGAAAATTTACTTACTTAAATTTACCTAGTAAAATTTTCTTTCCTAAAGTCAACAAAGTATATCTCTTTACACACAAACAAAATAAAGAAAGGGGTGCGAGGGACACAGGCAAGGCTGCAGGGGAGTGTGTGGTTGGGAAGAGGGGCAGATGATCATCTAAAGTTAGAACAACAGATCAATCACTATCACGTCACACTTCCTGAATGACCATGCACAATACGAAATGCACTCACAGAAATAACTGCCAATAATTAAGTTAGTTGTAACAGAGTTGGTGGTTAAATTGTTGGTATTTTCATGATGGGTTTATCTTCAACCGAAAGACACACCAAAAAAAAATGGACGACAAGCAAAAGCTAGCAGCCCTCATTTCACACCAAAAAGTCCAGTGCAGGCAAGAATGCTTAAACAAAATCGCAATTTCCACCACATATTTAACCTCTGAAACATTTGTCAAGTTAACCTTCACCTTTCAAATGCTCTGTATTGTACATTTACTTTCCCCATGTTTTCAACATATTCAATTCCTCTCGAAAACTGGTCCATTTTACAGGTGATTTGGGAATGCTGATTGAAATGTTGACATTAACAAAACAAAAAGTCTATTTACTGAGCACACTGAAAATGATCCTGAAAAAAGAGCATTCAAATCACAGCAATTAAATATTGAACTGAAAACCGTGTCTTTCATATTAAGGGAAAAAAAAGGGAGAGAGATAGAAGAAGAGAGATCCGCCCCCAAACTGGAATATTTTTAGAAGTTTTATATGATAAATTAGTATGTTGCAGTGATAACACACACACATAACAGAGACTACACTACTGGTGGTACTGTGTCCACTTTACAATGCAAAAAAGAACAAGAGATACTAAGAATAAAATGAACACAAACAACCATAAAAATAAAGACTTGTGACCCCACACATTCGCATCTGTAACGGAAGCATGCCAAAGGTTCTAGTGTGGACTGAACAGGAAATTACACACACTGTATGGTGCACAGCAGAATGGCATTTGGGTGACTACTTCAATTAGAACCAGTTTCAGATCATGTGCTACACAGTAATAATGATAACCAAACCGGATAGGATCAATGCATTTTCCATAGTAAATTTATGCTTTTAATTGATAATCTTTTTAACCAGTATGTTGTTATCTAAAGTGTGAATAGTTTCAGCAGTTTCCAGAAATTTTTTTACTTCCAGATCATTCAAAAATCGTTCCGATGTTCAACGCCGTCATAGACATTGATGAAAAAAGTGTGTACTTTCTTTCTTTTTTTGTTTTGATGTTCGCAATGCGACTTCAGAGAGCACTAACCCCACCACAGCTCAATCCCCAACCACAACCACATCCCGGCTTGTCCACTCAGTCCCATTTGCAACAATCATTGGGGGAGAAAACTCAATGTCAAAGTCGTCATGCGGCAACATCGCCAAAAGCAAGACACGGACTTACTGCGGATTCAGTGTTGATTCATGTGTCTGATCGAACATACAAATCCGAATACCACTTTCTGAGCACCCCTAACTGATTACAGCAAACTGCTTTGTCGTAGATACCATCGCGATTGTGGCCTCTCCCTCTGGAGGCACCACCACATTTGAGTCTCGACAGCCCCCCATGAACTTGCCATTCAACCAGTCAACCTCGAACAAAAGCTTCCCAATGCGGTCAGAGGCAGAGAGGGAAATCGAAACTGAGGTTCACCATGGATAAAGGGCATGAAGGCCATGGGATTCATAGATTGGTTTGGGTTTTTTTTATTGACGAGGATAGATGATAAGAAATGATGCTGTGGAGCTTCATTCAGTCGAGACTGTAGACAAGTTTGTACGCTACGCTTTACTTTGTCTGGACTGGGAGACCAAAGTTTTGTACGCTACGCTTACTTTACTAATGGCATAATCCACACCTGGACACAGACGCCTACAGTGATCGTCAGGAATTCGAGCAATATTGGAAATATCCATTAAGTGGACGAACCTTGATCTTGTGGGTTGCTTCTTCCAATGACCCCACAACAACCTCAACTCATGGTATGAGCCAGTCAGGTACAAAAATCATACAAATAAAACAATGGCTCTGTTATGATCAAATCCATGAAATCCATGTGGATCTGCAGACGCACTAACCACTGCACAACATGGCCGCTGGTCGATGTAATCTTCCTTCCATCTTTTCCGCCATACTGTCCCTGTGCACACTACACATACCAGCCATCAGATACTCTCACCTCTTCCTTCAGAGCACTCCTAAATACCAAACAAAATTTGTAATCGTTCAGCCAGCGATTCTTTCGGTTCTGCAGCCCAACGTTATGGTAACTGGCTGCTCCCCACCTTATGAAACAAGTCCGCCTTATCTATTTTCAAAAGTACAAGCTAAAAACTTATCTATTTCAGCAAACATATTGAACAATACTTTTCTCTCGTCACGTTTGTACAAAAAGTTCTTTGTTGTAAGACAAAAGCCGTATATCACGGAAGTCAGAATGGTGTACTGAAAGCACAATGAGCAGTTATTTAACTACAGAGTTGCGTCAATATAAACATCCATTATTTATTATTAACTACTCCTATATTAATGTCTTTTCTCTTAATGTATTCTTTCCCCCCTTTTCCATCTTGCATGAAATATAAGCAGCAGAAGTTGAACAAATCTAGATCTATTTTTTCATGAAACATTGAAACATCCACAATTTTTTCATTATTCACTAAAAACCATGAAACACATGTAATAAATTTTAACTTTAAAAACAAACAAAAATGCAGGCAATACTAACTTAAGATTCACTTCTTACTTTCATGCGATATCAAAAACCAATACTCACACACACATTGGGATGTTTTACCCTTGAACATATCGCTCACTAATAACACACCAACACCTTACAATTAAAGAACCAATGATATAACTGTGAATCAAAAAACCGATACCACTTAATTATTCACCAGAAGAACAGAAAAACAAACTGAAGAAAGACCCCATCCCCACAACTTACCAAATCATGGAGAAAAAACATATGGGAAGGTAAACTGTCAAATGAGAAGTGTATGTAGCATCCGATCGTTGTAGCATTTTGCACCCAGGTGCACGACAATTTTTAAAAACGACACTCAGAAACATTTGAACCGATGCCTCCCATCTACTGGCATAACAATCAGTCCATCACAGACAAATCAGATCAAAACACTGCAGTGTTTACTACAGTCACAGGCCCACATCTAATAAAAAAAAAAAGGAGAAACCTTTCAAACTGATATTCCTCTTGATGTAAATATCTGATGTCCAGTTCTAATAGCACATCAGAAATTTAAATTACTTATTAACAAACAGTGTACTAATTCATTTTAACTTCCTAAGCACAAGTTAGATTAATCTGAACTAAATAGGACTTTGCAACCACCTGACATGGAGGTACATTTTTATTTTCAGGTACTCATTCTACTAATGCAACATGTAGTGCCCTAATATACTTACTTGGCAATATGAAGCTTAGGCTATGATGGACAGCTGTAAAGTTGATCAAAGAAACTCAACCTATACTTCAAATTTTTTCAAAATTCCAGGGGAAAAAAATTCGATTTTTCTTGTTCAACAACACCAGTTTCAGTTATGGCAAGGATTGAATTCCCCCCTCTCCTGTCCCCCACACACCTAAAAATACTTCCACTTTAAATATACTTTTCAACATAGGCGACTGTTCGATACAACGCAGATTTGTCCCCTTACCTCCCCTCCCTGCACTGAGAACTGATTACAACAAGGGCTCTACTGTTTCAAAAAACTGACCCCTCATTTTCATCAGCAACAACAAGGGATCATATAGCACATCTGTTCCACTGTCAATTACATATAGTTTCAATCACAGGGTGAACATTTTTTTCTTACAATCCTATACCCAAAAGTGCTCAATAAAAACATTTGCGCTTGCACACAACACACAACACATACTCACACACAAACGAGCACGCACCCACACAACACACATATACACACACACAAACGAGCACGCACACACACACCCACAAATAAACACACACAAACGAGCACGCACATCACACAACACAACATAAAAGGAAAACAAGCAGTGTATCACATTGCTTCTAAAAACCAAGATACACTCAGCAACGTACAAAGCCTTTAGGAAACATCATCAGAACAAAACTACATTCCACACAATGAATCCTAAGAGTGATTGATTTTTTCTGAGTATAACAAATTTCATCTTGTAAATACAACACTTTCTATCAATTTTGATATTCACAGTTAGGATCTGACACATGAAAGAACAAGTGAGCAACTAGTGCTGCCCAAGCCAAGGGCATGTTTGTTTTGTACAACTTGCAAGTGATTAGCAGCATAAGCTGCCCTCCAGTCCAGTCCTGCATGTTTGTGTGAATATATGTGTATGCACTTATTGTTCTGCATACACTAAATTGTTATGTCTGTGTGTGGTGTGTAAATGTGTGGTGTGTGTTGTTGTGTGTGTGTGTGGGTGTTCACAATCCGACAGTCCTGCAGTCCTATCACAGCCACAGCTTCAGACCGCCGGGCATCCACTCCGTTCATGTAGTATCGGAACAAGCGCTTGTCTCGGATGAAGCCTAGATTCTCATACAAGTGTAAGGCCGCCTTGTTGGTGATTTCATCTCAAGCAAACCTAGGAAAAAAGTAAAACGGGAAAAGCTCACACAAATATAAAATAAAAATATTTACAAAGATGATGAAACTGGGGAAGGATCCTTACACAATCAAGATGTTCCAAACTACAGTGATAACAAAAAAATAGTTTTAAAAAAATTCACGCATAAAAAGTAGTCAACAACCGTCATCACTTTAGTACGCCCATGTCAATGTGAGCTCAAGGTGCTTAACATAACAATTTTAGTAAATACATTGCATATCTTAAATTTATTACAATAAGTCAGTCATCAACAATGCACCTCATATGCACAAAATTTAATACACGTACGGGAACCAAATCCCCACCAAAATGCAAGGAAAGCATAGCATCCCTCCCATTGTGGAACACAATACTGAAGGGAAAAGCAAAGGCATAGAGCTAAAAAACACCATATTAAGCAACGCTGCATACAAACAGGAAAACCAATGTAAAGTACGGAACAGACTCCAAGAAAGTGAGAAAAATGACTTACTTTTCATTTAAAAGATTGGATACGCTGTGATTCCCCCTTCCCCCTTCACATACACACAGCCATGAATAGACACCCTGTTTTTACAGACTTTCTTTCTGTCACAATGTTTTGTCTTCCCAAATGCTAGATTTGCCTTCGTTTTGGAGTAAAAACTCCACTGTTCTTTCTCTGACTGTGACTTGTCTTTGTCAATACTAGAGACAATAACCTCCTCGCGTCTACGCTAGAAAAGGGTGGGAGATACAGTTGTTGAAGGGGAGGGGAGAAAGCTAATGTTGGTAAAAAGAAAAAAAGGTTTATCGCATAAGTTACATGTATTAAGTCCTTGTAACATTCTCAAAAGAAAAAAGAAAAAAAAAGAGAAAAAATGCTGTGCTGCAAGTTAAATAGCACAGAGGATGCCCACTATCGACCCCCGCGCCTCCCTCCCACTTCTTACACACGCATGACCCACACACACACAGAACCAAAGAAAATGCGATTTGATAAACTACTTATCTTAATTAAAGATCTTCTTTGGCAGCTTAAATTCCCCTGGTCTGACTTTCTTGCTTACTACCCTTGCAGGAAGATTCTTGTTTCTCCAACAAATGGAGGAATATGGATGTAGAATAATAGTTGTGTGAACACAGATCCACTTACGTTTAAAACAATTAATTACTAATCTTTTGTGACTTACATGTCTCCCAGTACTTGCAACATTTGGAAAGCAAACACAACAAGAGCTTAAAGAGTTCTTTTGGTATCTCCATGCCCCTAATCACGAACCATAAACTGCAAACTTATCACAAAATTGTTCTTAAAAAACTAAAAGTCAACTCACATTATTACTTCAATTACGCTATGACCAATAAGATCAAACTGCAGTATACTGAACCTGTTTGAGACTGAGTTACTCCCAACCAACCAGTCCGCTAGGACAAGCCTTGGCCACAAGCAGTCTTGTCTGATCACAGTTCACTTAAACTCACTCCGCCCCAAAAGGGCAGTACATGGTTTTTGTGCAAAGTCACTGACAAGTTGCCCGACACTGGAAGGCTAGGACCATATTGTGTTGAACATCTGGCTTTAAGAGAAGAGGGACTGAAATGTGACACGCTGTGCAAGGGGCGGAGCGGGAATGGCACAAGTTTCCTATTAATCAGGAGCATCTATTCATGCAAAATATGGAAATACCAAGGCTTATATGCACATCAATTACAACTTCTTTCAAGCAATTTGCCAACATACCTGGTATTTCTTTCACTGTGAACTGTCCTCACAGCTGATGGAATCAAAAATATAAATTGCTCCATTCTGTCCGGTATGTTCAAAAACCAAAAGGGCAAAACAACACTCATGAACAGGACAGCCAGCTATTCCTTGGCAAGAATATGTCCAAAAACCTTCGAACTAACTATTTCTGGCATTTTTTAAAAAACAGACGTGCAACGGGATAGGTATTTTTAAACTCAAAACTCTCTAACTACTTTACCTTGTACAACTTACTTTTAACTTACTTTACTACTTAATGAACTTCTTTAACTTATTTACTTAACCTACATACTCAGATTACATTAATACTTCACTACATTGCTGGCAGCCAACTTCCCAACGGGGGGGCCCGCATTATAGCTCATTTGGTAATAAGATCGAAGCTGTCACGAGACTCGTGAACCTGAGTGTATAACCTAGATACCTACGTTACGAAATTTCGGTAGCAGGGTGGATTTTTCCCTTGGAATATAACATTGGATACTGACTCCAATTACCCCACAGAGGTCCTTCGAATGAGAACCAATAAACCGAGGTTCCGTGTAGAGAACACATAGCACAACATCGTTATTCACACAAGTAAAAATCGCCAACAAAAACCATAACATTCGAAATAGAATTAGGCCGCAGAGATGTCCGTTAAGAAAAATAATGGATGACACGTTAGAATATTAGCATGCACCATCGCCCCTTAAAAAGGAGAAAGTAGCTGAGCCAAAATGGCGGGAATAAAAGAAAACGGTTCCAAACCCAAACAACCAAAGTGTCAGAACTTCAACTCAAAGTAAGGAGGCCAAAAACTCAAAGAACCAAGAAAGGCTCCTAGGAGACTTTTTCCTATCAGCTTGATTAATAAAAACATTCAGGTATCCTTTACACAGAATTCAGAGTAATGTAACCATTCTGTATCTCTTATATGGAATTTACAGAGCCCTGGTATATAAACTTCAAAAAGCTTAAGGACAGACACACCTATACATATAACAACCACACAACCCTATATCCATAAACAATACTTGAAAACCCAGCTATCTGGAGGCTGAACAAGAAATCCAGTTTAGATAGCAGGGATGGGTAGGCGTGCCCGTCACACATTAACTGTTTTTTTTCTTCTCTCTTCTTATCTTATTCCCTGTATATAGACAATAAAGACAATAAATACGTTCCTCATCACAGTCCATCATTTATCAAGGCATGGATAAGTCTTTCGTCACCAGCGTGGACCTATGAAACAAAACCAGACACCAAAACTGCAGTCTCGTTGGGTAAGTGGATGGGAAGGAAAAGGACTTATTTTCAACACTAACCACACAACCCAACTACGTCTTCAAAAGAGAAATGGAGATTGTTGGGTTGGCTGCAAATCGCCGCTGTAAATAACAGTGTTAGGCTTCATTCTCACCAGAGCTGCAAGTGAATGCCACATTACACAGCATATCAATGTGTACAACGCACCACACCTTTCTGCCTGCTCTCCACTCTCCAAACCCCTGAAGCTCATCCATGGGCTGCTCACTATATATGCCACCACAAAAAACGAAATTTCAAAACTTCAATGCAGGCCTCACAATCAGAATCAAAGGGGCCAGTTTAACATCACACACAAAGCTTGATTCTCAGTCCCCTGAATTTAAGGTCATTAGTACACAAACAAAGCATCTTCTTTAACTGAAGCTGCATAAGTGTTTTTCTCGAATGTTACACCCAAACCCTAACACCGAGTCTCCAAACCCAAACGATCAGACAGCCAACCAACAAACAAAGAAAGAACGATACAAACAAACAAAATATATATAAATATATACAACACACACACACACATAAAATAGTTAAATATTAGAAGTAAAAGAGATTAGGCCATTTCAAATCAAATTAAACTACATCAGTTAAAATGAAAAGGTGGGACCTATAACATCCAGTACAGTAATTTAGCTAAAAGATTTCTTGTTTGATATTTATTTGTTTAAATTATAACCTGGAAAAGTCCCGATACATACTTCACAGTCAGCAATTCCGTCACAGCCTTTTTTCCTTTTCTCTTAATCATCCAGATAGGGATTTAATGCAAACTGAGCTTCCTACCTGCCTTCTACAATGCAAACTCTGAAGAAGTTAATCACCATCCAGTGGGCCAAACCTGACAGAAAAAAATCATAACTGATCAGTTCATGTTGTTGTTGTGTTAGTTGTCGTACCCTGGCTAAAAACTCCAGGATCATCCAAACAGCCGACTCACTTGAACACTATGGTGACAAATGCATCAGCTGGGGATAGAACATTAACGTGTTTGACCGTTTTGATTACCCCGCCCGACCACGTGGCAGCCACACTCGATTTCGGGATTTTGAGACTGAAAATGATCTGCTAGGAGCTTAGTCACAACTGAAGACAATCCCCGCATACTAAGCAGAGCATAACACATTATGATGTAGGCCTTGGTGTTCTAGCCCATGTTCAATACGGCCTGACACAGCTTTAAACCAAGGAGATATCAGTTCATTATTTTCACCATTACATAATGAAATAATTTAATTGCAGTTTTTTTTGCTTTGGATCATTATTAGCCACTGTTTTGTCAATTTATCAAAAAACAATTGTGTTGAAAAAGATGACATCCATAACTAATATCAGAACAAATACCAAAAAATCAACTTACAAAAAGACAAAGTATTAACACTAACCAACAACACATGCTAAGGTAATGACAAAATATAGCAATACCAACTCCTTTATAGAATAAAAGCATAAAAAGTATGCACCAATCAAAAATCTGATGTTCCTGCAAAACCGAACAAATAATTAATGAAAAGGGGAAATTGGGAAGATACCATCCCTTCCTTCTATTAATAATACTTAGTTCTACAGTTCTGCTTTCCACTTATCCTAGGTCTGATATTTGAAATGTGTATTTCAACATCTAATTTGCTGATACGGTTGAAATGTATTTCCTCTGTAACCAACCATTCATATGGGGTAGGAAGCCAGGCAAATATGATGGTGTAGGAGAGCCAGGCAAAAAAAGCGAAAGGTTCTTTAACTCATCTGAGGAAATCTGTAACGAAAACGGAACTCCACCAAAAATGGGATATAAAAAATCATTTAACATAATAACCAAGAATTATATTGATTATTATGTTAGATGAATTTATTAAGAAACCCCATACAAGTTAAAATGAAAACCCTAAGCACAATTATAAACAACTGACCACGAAATTACTCTTAGACATGAACACACAATAAACGCGTCCCACAGCTCACAGCAATCTAGTTACTGATAGATAAGGTAAGGTATTCTAGGATAATTAGATATACAACCATAAAAAAGTGCAATTATTTAACCATTTTTTTCCGCCGGAAATGTTCATACCCCAGCAAGCATGGCGCAGTACCCTCTGCGAACCATCTTTTTGTGCATGTCCAGCCTTTGCACACTATGGCACCGACACACTGTGTTTCCATCCAATGGCCTGTTTGCAGCCATTTTCCCACTTATTAAAACTACTTAATTAAAACAATATCATAATCTTAATCCACACAGATGCAGTCACGTGAAAGATTACCTTCCAAATGTCCAACATCACACCTCGCTGATATTATCATTAACATCTCAGTCACATTATTACTTTTAGGGTTCACTATCACCATAATCCTTATGTAATAATGTTTTATAAAAAATGAAAACAAACTAGCAAGGACAATCAAAGATTGTTCGCTTAAATTAAATACTATCAAAAAATACTTTTTGTGGCATACAATCATAATTCCGTCTGATAGATATTAAGACTGAAGGTCAATCTTATATAAATACTATCACCCTAAATTGAGTCAAAGTGTTTACAAAAAGGATCAAATTTCTTTTCTTCTTTGTTGTGTTATTCTGGACTGTAAATTGTTTTAAGCTCCAGATAATGATTCAAAATGCACCATGACATTAAATTGGCCAGCAGCATGAAGCGAAAGGAAAATACTTGAGACCAGTCGTTTCATTTCCATCAGTTAATTACATTGTGGGATTTTTTGGCCGACTGCTGCCCACCTACATCAGACTTAGCTATAGCCTCCAATCAAAAAAACTGAATCACACGATTGATGTTTTCATCCACTTACTGTAGGAGTTTTTTGAAATTTGCATTACATTTCCTGAGATAATTCCGTACCTCTTGGCTCTAGTATGTTGCCAGAATAAGTAACTTAAGAAAGTGGAAGCCTTTAGTGGAGAAACTAAAACCGCCACATTGTCCCAGAACCAAATTAATATTATATGAAAGGAAACTTAGGGTGAAACTAAAACCAGCCACAGACCCTGACCAAATGTATAACATGAAAGGAAGCTTAGGGTGAAACTAAAACCAGCCACAGTCCCTGACCAGAAATTTAATATTATGAAAGTAAGCTTAGGGTTAAACTAAAACCTCCACATACCCTGACCAGAATGTAAATTATGAAAGGAAGCTTAGGTTGAAACTAAAAACCTGCCACAGTCCCTGACCAAATTGTATTATAATGAAAGAAGCTCTTAGGGTGAAACAAAAACCTGCACAGTCCCGACCAGAATGATATATTATGGAAAGAAGCATAGGGTTAAACTAAACCGCCACATTCCCTGACCATAACGAGATATAATAATGAAAAGGAAAGCTCAGGGTGAAACTAAACCCTTGCACATTCCCTGACCAGAAGTATATTATGTAAAGGAAGCAGGGATGAAACTAAAATCCTAAAACCACAGATCCTGACCAGAAAGTAAATTATGAAAGGATGCTTAGAGGGTGAAACATAAAACCTGCCATAAGAGTAAACAGTCCCTGACCAGAAGTAATCTCATTAAAGGACAGCTTAGTGAAACTAAAACCTGTGCCACCGTCCCTGACCAGAATTAAATTATGAAAGGAAGCTTAGGGTGAAAACTAAACCTGCCACAGTCCCCCTGACCAGAATGAATCTTATGAAAGGAAGCTTAGGGTGAAACTAAAAACCTGCACATTCCCTGACCAAAATGTTATATCATGAACGGAATCTTAGGGTGAATACTAAACCAGCCACGACAGTCCCTGACCAGAAATGGTATATCATGAAAGTAAGCATAGGGTAAACTAAAACCTGCCACAGTCCCTGACCATAATGTATATTAATGAAAGGAAGCATCTTAGGGTAGAAACTCAAAACCTGCCACAGACCCTGACCAGATATTATATCATGAAAGGAAGCTTAGGGTGAAACTAACAACCTGCCACAGTCCTGACCAGAATGTATATCTGAAAGGACCATAGTGAGAAACTAAAAACCTAAGCCACAGTCCTGACCAGGAATTGTATAACATGCAAGGAAGTCTTAGTTGGATAGAAACTAAAACCTGCACAGTCTCCTGACCAAATGTATATTATGAAATGAAGCCTTAGGGTGAAACAAAAACATGCCACAGTCCCTGTCCAGAATGTATATATGATAGGAATGCTTAGTTGAAACTAAACCTGCACAGTCCTGACCATAAATGAAGAAGCTTAGGGTGAAACTAAAACCTGCCACAGTCCCTACCATAATGTATATTATGAAAGGAACATTAGGGTGAAACAAAACCTGTTGCCACAGTACCCTGACCAGAATTATATATGAAAGGAAGCTAATGGTTAAACTAAAACCTGCCACAGTCCCGACCAAATGTATATTATGAAAGGAAGCATAGGGAGAAACTAAAACCGCCACAGTCCCTGACAGAATGTATAATATAAAGGAAGCTTAGGGTGAAACTAAAACCTCCACAGTCCCTGACCAGAATGTATATTATGAAAGGAAGCTTAGGTGAAAACTAAAACCTGCCACAGACCTGACCAAGAATGTATATTATGAAAGGAAGCTTAGGGAGAAACTAAAAACCTGCCACAGTCCCTGACCAGAATGTAATATCATGAAAGGTAGCATAGGGGTGAAACAATAACAGCCACAGTCCCTGAACAGAATTGAGCTCCACATAGATCTTCATCATCCTCTTAGATCGAGATAAAAAAAAAACAAAAACAAAAAAACCCTGCTGCCATGCTGACCTTGTTTTTGACCTCTCCTAAGACGTCATGGTGACAAGCTCCGACAGAGGAATACCCTCGACTCCTCCTGCTCCAGCCGACTTTGAGACTAAGCATAATACTGTAGTTGTTAAAGGCTAGTAGAAGTGTCCTGCATCTGCTGATGAGGGCAGGCACCACTGAAAGCAACTATACCCACTAACGTGAGTCGGCAATAGTACTTCTTTACCTCTAGTGACCTGACAAGACCAGCTCAGTGTCGATTGCTTGTGCGGGGCTGCAGGACAAGCCTGAGTGGGGAATGAAGGAAGTTCCGAATGGCGGCATGGGAATAACCACGGAAGAAACACGGAAGACGAAACAGCGAAAACCTTGTCAATTTATTCTTTACATATCAATGTATCATTACCTCCAGTTCCAAGTTTCAAAACAAAAAGGACGCTAACCCTACATAACAGTTTTTCTCGGTAAAATTTGGTAGGACAGTTACCTCTTTTTTTCCCCTTCAATTTTAAACTTTATTTATTATTTTTTTTGTAGACAGTTTCTGTCTGTTTAGACAACGATGCCTATGATTATCTGTGTGGTGTGGTGTGAGTTGGTGTGGTGGTGGTTGTGTGTGTGTGTTGTGGTGGGGTGTGGTGTGTTGTGGTTGTGGTGAGGTGTGGGTGTGGTCGTGGTGTGGTGTGGTGTGGTGTGTGTGTGTGTGTGTGTGTGATGTGGTAGTGAGATTGTTTGTGAGTTGCATGCACACTAATCCATCTTCACCACTGGAAAGCTCAGATTGTGAGGCTGCGAGTAAACGCAAGTAAGTTGCTCTGAGCAAGGAGTTTTTAAGCTGGAGAAATCACTATGAATGTCATTGAATACCTAATTGGAGAATGTAAATTTTCCTTTTCTTAATAGACTAGAGTAAACCTGCATCTCTTTGAGGTGTTTCTCTTAGTTTTATGACTGCCTCTTTTCAGACAAGATTTAATCAACGACACAGACTAAAGGATCTTAAAAAGTTAAATTAATTTTAAAAAAAAAAATATGAGAATTCAGATGTAACACAAAACTAATTCCTAAGATACAATCCTGGATAAAAGTTATACCAAATTATCACATAAACTTTTGTTCTAGTGCCCTCTTCCTCAGTTTTCTTCGATGTAATTCAAAGTAATTCAAACACAATGGTCGTAATGATCATGCAACTTTGATCTAATCCACATAACTATTCCCCATAAGCAACAGAAAACAAAACAGTGTACAGACATCAATTTTCACATGAAAGATGCACATACCCAAAAAAGGCACATCAATGTAAAATTTTTTTTTTTTTTTTTAAAGGCCATAAATATGCTGGTGGATTCAGCACATTACTGGATTATCTTCTCCACATTAATGTTCTTTATCAGGGTATGTGCTCTTCTTTTGAAAAACTGATTGCTTTAACAGTGTTTTGATTTGTTATTTTTGTTGGAGTAATTGGTGATAGAGTATGTTGTGAATCATCAATAATGATAAAACAAATATCGTAACTTTCAAGGATCCATACATACGATTGTAAGATATTAAGCACAAGACATGACAAAAATTCATAACATCAATTTCAAGAGGATGCGTATGTAAGTAACACTCAGGAATTATGCATAAACACAACAAAAAATTAACAACATAATGTGTCAATGAGTACAGAGACCTTGGTCTACGTTTACACAACTCCTTTTAATCAGGTTCAAGGTTGTAAAAAATGATCAACAACTAGATGCCCACAGACAATGGGACTTTGCGAATGACACACAATGAATCACACACGATTAAGTCCTGTCACTTACAGCAACTAGTGATTATTTCTGTTCCTATCTCATACAATATTGCGACTAGGCATTTTGTGAACCTGTCCTTAACATTACCCCTTCACTGTCATCCACCACTCTGATTAATCTTTCTACTTTTAGACAGAAGAACTTTACTGGCAAAATACTATCACTTAATGCAATCTTCCATGCCCCACCAAACTGGTGCACAATGAAAAACAATTATCGCCCCCTTTGCACATCCCAGTTCCCAATGCAGGCCTACACCAGAGCATAAGGCCACACAGAGACCCAGTACCAGTACTAACACCACCTTCATCCACAAGAATTCAGTCTGTTTCAGATTGTTGGAGGCAGACCACCAGAGAAGGTAAAGCCCTTTTTTCATTATGCCCGACGCTCCCCAGTGTGGCAAAAGGCCATCCACGACTCAACCCCTCTCGCCATCGCACTCTTTTCTGGGCTGTATCTGGTCATTCCAGTCTCAGTTTTGTCCCATGTTGTTTTCAACTCTCCGCCTCCGTGTCACGTCTCCAGCTGTTTGCGAGGTCCCCGGCCTCTCTTTCACTTTCCCCTCGGTTCCAGTCAGGGCTTGGCGTGTGGTGCTGGTGCTGGCTCCTGAGGGTGTGTCCGATCCAGCCCCACATCCTTCGCAGTATCTGCTTGGCCACTGGTACTGTCCCGCACGCTTCTCCCCCAGCTCTTCGTTGTCGGGGGACTTGGTCCTGCCATCGATTTTTGTAGATGCGCCTACAGACCAGGTTTTTGAAGAATGTCTGAATCTTTTGTTGCATCGTCGGTTTGTTCGCCACGTCTCGAACATCCGTAGAGCAGAACTGATTTCACATTGGAGTTGAAGATGCGGAGTTTTGTTCTTATGCTGATTCCCTCAGATTCCCAATGGTTCTTGAGCTGAACGAAAGCAGCACTTGCCATTCGATTCTTGGGCTGTGACGTCTCGTCACGTGGCCTCCCTGATTTGGTCAACTACGCTTCCCAAAGTAGACCGAAAGACTCCACCACCCTGGAATTGGGCTCTCCATCGACAGTGACTGGTGTGTTGGCAGTGTGTTGATTTTTCATCACTCGGTCATCTTCCTGTTATCTGAGCCCTGTCCCGGCTGATGTGGTCTACCAAGCGAGTGGTCTTGCCCCTGCATCTTGCTGTGGCAGTGAGACAGGAGCGCCAGGTCGTTCAGCGAAGTCAATGGTCGACGAGCTTCGTCCAAGTGTCCACTGTATACCGTTGTTTCTGCCTGGTGTGAAGTGGTCTTCATGATCCAGTCCATGACCAGGAGGATAGGATCGGCGACAGCAGGCATCCCTGCCGAACTCCGGACTGTTTCAATCCTCGAAACTTTCGGACAGTGGCCGGCGTGGTCAATCCTGCAGTTCATGTCTAAGTATGAGCACCGGATGAGGGAGAAGATCTTCTCGGGGACTCCCGTAAATGCCTCATCAGCAGCTTCCACAGCGTCTCTCAGTCCACACTGGTCGAAAGCCTTCGCATAACGATTAAGTCTGATGGTAAGGGGGGAGTTCCCACTCCAGCTACCTGCTCCAACGATGATGCGCAGGCTGGCGATCTGGTCGGCACAGATTTGTTTCTGCCGGAAGGCCTGCCTGCTGGTCTCGTAGCATGGGGGTCGAACGGCCTCTTTCATTCTCTCCAGTAGAAAACCAGTTTATAGATAACCATGCCTTGCGTAGGACAGAGACAAGATCCCGGTAGTTGCTGAGTCCCTATGAAGGACTCCTTCTCTGGCCGCTAGAGTAAACGATTTCCGTTCTTCCACTGCGCCGTACCTCCTCCTTCTCCCAGATCTATGTTCTGAAGGAGCTGTATAGCATGTTGACAGCTGTCCTCTATTCTGCTTTGATGGCTTCGCTTGGTATCTCTTCGTCCGCCCTGCAGCCTTCCCATTATTTCAGAGTCTGAATCCTCTTGATCTCTGCCTTTGAGGGTTATGTCACAGCTTGATGGGCGGTCCAGTCCCTCTGTCAGGTGGGATAGTCTGGTGGTTGCGTCAGGGGCGGGCCGGGGCGGTTCAGCAGCCACCCTGAAGTGTTTCTGCCCATCGTTTCAGCTGTTTCCTCTGTTGTTTGACAGTGGTTTCCGTTCTTGTCCTCCACAGGCTTGTCTGTCTGCTGGAACTTAACCCGTCAGTCTACTTGGTCACCAGGTACAGGCCTTCAGATCCCCTGTCCGGCTGCTGCCCCTCTGCTTGGCTAGGCCAGTCGTCAAAGTAGTCCCCTCTTGTCCTTCTTGATGCTCCTTGCTATACTTCTCCGTTCGGCTGCTGTGTGTGCTCTTCCTGTCCTTTGCCCTAGCTGCTCTTGTTCTTCACGTGTTTCAGTGTAGCTTTCTTCTCTCTCCTTGAATTCCAACATGTGTATGGTGTCGGCAGAGATCCAATCTTTGTGCTGGGCTACTTCTTGCCATGGGGGAGAGAGGATCCTTATTCCAATAAGTGTGAGAAGGTAATGCACGTACTGCTAAACAACACTCGATGTGTTTCAGTGGAACAAGTACTGATCCAACTATGCAGTACACTATAAACTCCACACCTACGGACAATAGCTATTTTAGTTGCAAAGACAATTGTGAGAAAAACAATCCTCACCATTGAGTTTATCATATCATCAATACCACCTCCAGGATTATCATATCAAGGATCCAAATGAGTCCCATTAACTTACAAATCTAAACTTGCCATGAACAGAAAACAAACATATGGACAAGAAAACAAAACAGAAGTGTCTACAAAACTAGGGCAATGAAGGATCACGCTATCGGGCTTAAAAAAAAAAAAGATCAAATTATAAATTTATAGTGAGAGGGAGGGACTATGTATTATACCAAATGGTTAACAATTAATAAGACAGCCAAATGTCATGGCTAGCACACCAGATCTCATGATTGTTTTTAAGACTTATTTAAACAGTATATTTCAAATGTCCATACACTGTATTCAACAAGTTAGTTGAATACAATACTGGAAACACACTTACCATAAACACAGGTTTGGGCAAATGTGAATAAAATAACTGTAAGTGTAAATGGAATAGGGTTCAGACAAGTACTTTGGAAATAAGTCTAATGAAAGCAGGCATCTGCTTTACAGATCTTCCGTACACACATAATTTTTATGACTCTCTGCATCAGTTTTTGACGGCTAGCGATGACCCCTCATCACGTTAAATTATCAAATTGAACTGTCTGACTGCAGATACTCCATCTAATGTTGAATGAGTCAGCAGGTTCACTTCAACGATTTCGAATCGAGCGCAAGTTTGGACACATCAGAAACACACACGGCAGTACTTGACAGCTGCTACCAAAGGCCCAGAGTCCTGGCACTTTCACCATATATCACTGCTTCATGCAGCAGCTTAAAAAGATTAGGCCCACAAGACCATTATGGTGTTTTGTTTGTGACTGGGAGGCCACGTGTGATACGAAACCACGATCCAGATAGACTAATCATTCATGTTCGTCTTTGTACGGCGAATGACAGCATCTTCTTCCCTTGACATAGGATAGTCATGAGGCGCTAATTCATAGGCCCCTATCGCAACTCAGCCATTCTATATTGATGGTGGGTGAGATTAAATATACAAGATAACACTGAACAGAATTTTTTTCCACTGAAGAGTTGGACTGAATGAAACACGAGCATCTCATCCAGCGATGTTCTCAGGCCTTCGGTGCTCCATGTTGTCACGTGGGCACTGCGTCTAAATAAGGTACTGGAAATCACAAACATCCTGTTAGAAAAGAAAGTCAATGCGGCGAATGATAAAGAATGCAATCATCTGAAAATTTAAAATGCATTGTTGATCTGAAATAAATATTAACGTTCTAAATAATGGTTAATTGCAAAAAAGTTTCGAGAGCATGCACGTAGGACTTTAGTTAAGTTGAATAGAAGAAACCTGAGATTCATGTTGTTTAGGTTATTTCCGGTTTTGTTCTTCCGGAACAACCCCTTTTTGTAGGCATGTACGAAAACGAAAGTCAGACCATGACTCTTTCAACTTTCTGTTACACATTTACATTGGTCATCTGCAGTTGCCGTACTTTTTCAAGACGAGTCGTATAATACCATTCTGATTAACCCCTTTTCTTTCTTCTGCTTCTTGCAAAAATTGTGTGCAATTGCTTTTACGTAAACTAACACCACAGCCAGCAGCTTTTATAACTTCTTAAAATCTTGCAAGACACGCCGTTTGATAAACCTACAGCTGACTCGGTGTGCGCAACGTGATTATTTTAGGGGGGAGGTAAATTCATCTTTCTTTCAAGCGTCCACCTTAGGCCATTTGGAAGGTTCTGAAAGAAATTAAGCCAACTCTGTATTGTCTCAGCGTATGTGGCAAGCAGAGTTCAACGCGGAAAAAGTGCAGTCATGCACATTGGAAAAACATTACCCTTGTGAGTACAAGATGACATACAAAAGGCAACGTAGATCACGTAAAACCTGTGTCACTAGAAGAAAGACCTAGGGTAAGTATTTGATAGCGATCTGAAGTTTAGCAAGCATTTCAGGCATACAGGTTGAGAAAGGCAAATAAACATCCGGCACTCCTCCGGAGAGGTTTAACGGGGCCCTCGACATTGTGTCACACCCCGACCCTGTACAAGTCCATCATTCGTCCTCCACCTAGAGCACGGTAAGGAGAGTCTGGCACCCTCTTTTCAAAGGTGATGAGAGACCGCTAGAAAAAGATCAGCTAAGGGCAGACAGACTCATTCCCAAGTTTCAGCCTTTTGGACTACTGTGAACGTCATAGAGACTGGATCTGCCTTCATTGTATTTTCGGATGAGCAAGAGGTGACATGATATGAATGCTAACAAGGTACCTGACTGGAATCTATACTGTAACAGAACATCCTTAAATGCGCGACCCCCACTCATACACTCGAGCCAACAAGTCTTAAATTGAAAAAACCGCTCAGTCAGAAAGGCAGTCCGCCAAAAGTTTTTTCGTGTCCAGTGACGTGAGATGCCTTGAACTCTCTGCCAGAACTAGTAGTGTCTGCGCCCACACTCAACGTCGTTCAAGACCAGGAATGACAAAAGTCATGGGCATGATTATAAGTTTTTCCTTGGACTCCTACAGGTTCTCATGTCGCCCAAGAACCCACGGAACGCCAACCAACCTGTTGATTAGTTGATGTGCAAATAAAATGAAGATGAAGGGACAATCATTGACTCAGCGACCGGTGATAGGCATTAGCTGACTACATCTGACTACATAAAGTAAAGTACAGTAAAGTAAACCAGCAAGGGTTGTGCTTCCGCGCAGGGACTAAAACCCGACCAGCACAGCCCAAGCCCATCCACTTAGCCCCACATTTATGGGAACAGCCCCTCATAGCTTTAAAAGGTGTAACGGTCAACGACTTCACCAGAAATGATCCAGAGAGGAACCTCAAACAACAGAAGCTGAGAAGCATTCATGACTGGTTTTGGTTCATGAAAAGAACAGCATTTCCATTATGAATCATGAGAAACAAAATGATTGAAAGTAATCATGATAAATCATCTGTTTCAGTTATCCTTGCATGCATATATCGATACAATGGCTAGCATAAAACCAAGACCGGGAAGAACACTAAATATAGTTAAGATCTTTCCAAGCCGTTCCCAGGACAAAGGTATAGCCGAATGGATTCACTTATAAAAGTCCATAAAGCAAAAACCAGCCATAGGGTTTGAACTGTAAAATTCTCCAAGTCCTTTGGGCCAAGGAATGAACAGAAGATGGATCACAACCCTCCCTGTATGCCTTCAACCCTTGTCTGAACTAAATCGGGTACCCATTTACTGTTGGGAAGACAGAGGGTATTCAGACTGTAAAAATCCACCACCAAACAGATTTGTGTAAGAGTGAGGTGATTCAATGGTATAACCAGACATGGAGTCGAGGAGCATGCACGAATGGACTGCATGTGGTTGTCTGGCACTGCAGAGCTACAAGAATGAAAATGATATTTAAGTAGGATGTGAACATGTCCAGTGTAACTTTTGATACTTTTAAAAATTCTAATAGGCTTGCCAACTTCCAGAAGATTATCATTATTATTACTACTATAATTGTTATTATTATTATTACCCCTCCCTGGGCTATAAGCAACATTACCTTATTACCCCTCCTCAATTATTATCAAGTCTAAACTTGCTACCAGTAGCTCCGCAGGCAAATGCTAGCCATTTGACTTAATAAGGTCCCTCTACCACCGATTGATAACATCTGTAAATCTGGGATTAATGTTTTCAGCAGTATTTTCATTGCTTCAAAATTGACATTTTATCAGATTTTTTTGTATAATTTGCAATTATTACTTTACATACTGATAAAAAGCATAATAAATTAGATGTGCAAATAATTGTTGAAAATACTAAGTTACATTCTGTCAAAGTAAAAGCCCTGATATGACTTTCCATTTGGCCTGGCTGTAAAGGCACATGAATTGGAGGTAGATCATTGAATGCAGTTTCTGTCAAGAAGAGGTACAGATATGATGTATTGCTAAATATAGAACTTTAATAGATCACATGTTTGCCAAATACAGCCAAGTTGGACAGTATGTGTTTATCATTATACTGAATCAATAAAGTGATGCGCACTTTAACCAGTAAAGGAATGTCTGTCTTGTTTCTGAAAAAAAAAAAATCATGAAAAGTTACATTATTGCCAAATGATGAAAAATAGGTGTTTCCCCAGAATGTTACATAAAGGTATATCAGTCTGCTGATAGTTCACTGATGAATTTGCAAATATGTAACTGACTCATTCAAGAAAAATGGGGCTGAGACCAAAGTGTCTGATAAAACCAGTGCTTTGAGATGAAATTTTCACCTAAAGAGAAGGGATGCAGTTGGCCATTGACTAACTGACAGAGACAGCAGAGCTAATCATGAGCATCAGGTTCAGACTGCTGCTGTTAATAGCAGAGACATAGGAGGATGAAGAGAGAGTAGAGGAGAGCAGGGGAAGAGAGCTGTGGTAAAAAGGAGAGGAGAGGTAGAGGAGAGAGGTTGAAAGGGGAAAGGGCAGTGAGGGCACTACAGAGCACTGAAGAAGTTACACAGTCATGAACATAAATCTCAGAAGTGAGCACCTGTGTTGCTGCCTGTGTTGACTGCCACATGCAACACCACTGCATGTGGTTGTCAGGTACTGCTACAAGAATGAAAATGATTTTTAAGTAGGATAGTGAACATGGCCAGTGTAACTTTTGATACTTTTAAAAATTCTGACAGCCTTGCCAACTTCCTGAAGATTATCATTATTATTACTATTGTTCTTATGATAAGAATAATTGTTCTTATTATAAGTATCATATTACTATTAGAATGTTATCACTTTTGTCACTGGTTATCATCTGTATATTATTATCAGTAGTAGTAGTGCATTTGTATATATAATCTTAGATTTTGTATAAACTATCACTCCCATCTTCATTATCATAACAATATAAGTAGTAGTATTAGCTTTTTTACAATATATTTTTCCTAATTTTACCTCACTGTTTTTTCCTATTTCAATTATTATTAATATTATTATTATTAATATTGCTATTAATATTGTTATTATTATTATTACCCCTCCTCATTCATTATCATTATTTTCACTATTGTTTTTATGATAGTCACTATCATCATCATTATTTGATTATATACCATTATAGAAAGATTTCTTTTTCTCAAAACCCCCTTTCCCCATCTCTTTCATTTTCCCTTCCATAAATTTTCGTTTTTCACGTACCCTTCCCCCTTGCACTCAGTTTTTAAAAAGAAAAGTGCTTTTCCCTCCTTTGTTTCCCCCTGTTTTTTTTTTCTTTTTTTATTTTTTTTTTCTTCTTCTTTTTTTTTTGTTTGTTTTTTTTTGTTTTTTTTTTTTCCGAAAAAGGGCCCCCTCGTTTTAAAACCGTTGTGTCCCGTTTTGTAATTTTTTTGTTCTTTCGTTTTGGGGGTTCAGTGTTTCTATTTTTGCTTTTTTATTCCTTAACCCAAAGAAGAGGGGGGGAAAAAACACTTTTTGGGGGAGGACGGATTGTGCATAGAAGGTGAGGAAAAAAAAAAACAGGGTGTGCAAACCCAAGACACAAAAGTGACCCCCCCCCCCCCCCCCCCCCCCCCCCCCCCCCCCTCCCCCCTCCACTTAAAAACGTAGGTCCATTTACTGGAAAATGTGTCTTTTTTTTTGGAGGCTGTAGTCTAATTTTTTCCCCCCTCTCCCCCTTTTTGCCATGCACCGTATCAAAGTTTTCATTAGCCTAAAGGGGGATTCGTTTTTTTCCCCCCCCCTTTTTTTTTTTTACCCTTTTTCCCCCTCAAAATTTTGCCTAGTGCTGTGCTGTGTTTTAGCGGTAACCGTCTGCGTTCCTTCCCCCCTTTTTTGTTTTTTTGTGGGGTGTGTGTGTTTTCTTTCTTTCCCCGTTTGGGGGGGGGTGGGGGTGGGAGGGGGGGCCCCAAAAAGCACCGCCTTTGTGTTCTGCTGGAGTGCCATCCCGGATGAACCGGGCCCCATTTCCCCTCCGGGTTTTTCCCTTTGCTTTCGTGTTGGGAAATGACCTCCGTTTCTTCCTTTTTTGGGGCTGTCAGGCAACCATTTTATTCTCACGGGGGGTTTTGTTAAAAACCCCTTTTTCCCCCCCCGGTCCTTCCCCCCTTTCCCTGGGGAAAAACCCCCCGACTTAATCCAAGCGCACATATTCCTTTGAGAAATTTTCTAACTAAAACTGCTTTGACTGAGGGAAAGGGTGCCTTTCAACGTTTAGAGTTATAAGAGTCTGAAATATTTTAAAAACACCCAACTCTTTTCTTTTGGGGAAAGAAAAATTCGGCAGCTATCGTCCTTTAGTTTTTTTTCTTCAAGGGGCCAAAAAAAACAATTTTGACAATTTCCCTGTACCGCAAAGGGGAATTTTCTGTAGGTCCCGGCAATGATTAGGCTCTGGCTTTGGGGCTTAACCCCTGAACCCTTTCCCCTGAGGAATTTCAAAAAACCCTCCAACCTTGGATTTTAAGTGGTGCCCTTTACAAATTGGGTCGGAATATGTTTCCTTGAGATGTTGCTTGAGAGTTTATTTGTCCGCTAAAAATGTCCCGTAGATTAGCTGCTCGAGTTACTGGAGAACTGGAAGGGGTGTCTGAAGAAGCACTCTTGGATTAACTTCTTCATGTTCGTTATCTTCCTTACTGATTCTGCTTTGCATAGGGCATTGTTTTTTTTTTTTCTGTTCAGGTTTTCCCAGAGCTTCTGTTGAGGTTTCATCTCAAGTTCAGAATCAGCTCCTGTCTGTTTCTTATAATTCTCTTTCCCTTTCGAGCGTTATCCATCTCTCGCTGTTGTATGTATTCTGGAGATGTATCTTCATCTTTAGTTGTCTTATTCCTCATGTATCCAAAGTGGTTGCGCATACAATGATTTCAAAGGTGGTTAGTTTCTTTAGTGCGCTCTTTCCTATCAGCGCATCATATGTGTAAACTATGTTTTTAATGACAGTTTATGCAGTGGTTTATCCTACTTCTCGTTTGCACTTGCTGGTGCAAGGTGAGTTTCTGGCATATGGCATCAAGAGCTTGTGCAAAATTCTTGACTGAACAATCATGTGTTCAGCTCACTGGGGGAGCAGCATGTTACAGCCCCAGGTGTAACATACTGTGTTCAGCTCACTGGGGAGCAGCATGTTACAGCCCCAGTTACAACCCCAGTTGTAAAATACTGTGTTCAGCTCACTGGGGGTGCAGCATGTTACAGCCCCAGTTACAACCCCAGTTGTAAAATACTGTGTTCAGCTCACAGAGGGAGCAGCATGTTACAGCCCGAGTTGTAACATACTGTGTTCAGCTCACAGGGGGGCAGCATGTTACAGCCCGAGTTGTAACATACTGTGTTCAGCTCACAGGGGGGCAGCATGTTGCAGCCCCAATTGTAACATACTGTATTCAGCTCACAGGGGTGCAGCATGTTACAGCCCGAGTTTGTAACATACTGTATTCAGCTCACAGGGGAGCAGCATGTTACAGCCCGAGTTGTAACATACTGTGTTCAGCTCACAGGTGAGCAGCATGTTACAGCCCGAGTTGTAACATACTGTGTTCAGCTCACAGGGCGTGCAGATGTTACAGGCCAGTGTGTAAATACTGGTTCAGCTCACAGGGGGGCAGCATGTTGCAAGACCAGGGGGTAACATAGTGTGTTCAGCTCACAGGGGGAGCTGCGTGTTACAGCCCCGGGGTGGTAACATACTGTGTTCTGGCTCACTGGGGGAGCATGCATGTTACAGCCCGAGTTGTTAACATTACTGTGTTCAGCTCACAGGGGGCAGGCATGTTTCAGCCCGAGTTGTAACTGTGTGTTCAGCTCAAAAAGGGGGTGCATTGCAGATGTTACAGGACCGAGTTGTGTAACCATACTGAGTTGAGCTCACATGGGGAGCAGCATGTTACAATCCACTGTTGTTTCTTGACTGTGTTGAACTCAAAGGGTGAGCAGCATGTTACAGCCCAGGTGTATTCATTACTGTGTTTCCAGCTCACTGGGGGAGCAGCATGTTGACCTGCACCCAGTTGTAAATGCTGTGTTCAGCTCACTGGGGGAGCAAGCATGTTAAGCCCCAGTTGCACTTAAGTGTTCAACTCACATGGGGAGCAGCATGGTTCAGGGGGGTCTCACCAGTTGGTAACATACTGTGTTCAGATCACAGGGGTGTGCCATGCATGTTAAAGCCCCAGTTGCAACATTATGGGTTCAGCTCACTGGGGGAGCAGCTCACAGGGGGAGCGCATGTTAAAGCCACTTGTAACTACTGTGTTCAGACTCACAGGGGGAGCAGAGAGTTTCAGTCACGTTGTAACTTACTGTGTTCAGCTCACAGGGGGAGCAGCACCTCAGGGGGGTGCAGCTTGTTACAGCCCCAGTTGCTAAAACATGCTGTGTGCAGCTCACTGGGGGCATGCAGCATGTTACAGCACCCAGTTGCAACATACTGTGTTCATGCTCACAGGCGGGTGCAGCGTGGTACACGTCACAGTTGTAACATTCTCGTGTTGTGCCTCACAGGGGGAGCAGCGTGTTCCAGTCCCAGTTGTTACTTAATGTGTAGAGCTCACAGGGGGAGCAGTGTGTTACAGTCCCAGTTGTAACTTTACTGTGTTGAAACTCAAGGGGGAGCGGGATGCAGGCTTGCTTCAGTCACAGTTGTTAACATAACTGTGTTCAGTCACAGGGGGAGCAGAATGTTACAGACCCCAGTTGTAACATACTGTGTTCAGCTCACAGATTTGGTTAATTGTAATTGGTCAACCTCATTGATACTTATCCACCATTAAATTAAGTTAACAATATGGACCAGAAGAAAAAGAAAAAAACTTGTGATAATTTGTCGTTCTACAATCGGAAACGCACGTTCCTTGTCGTCAAACTAATTTTGATAATTTTGTGTATGCATCTTTTCTCGTAAATTTCATCATGTACTTCTCCTTCAGTACCTAAATGAGCACTCAACAGATGTTACCAAAGTTACAAGGTTCATTTACTATCCCCAGGTTTATCTTATATGCAAAGAATCTGATAAAGTGAGTACAGCTTTCTATGTACAATGTGGTTTTTTAGATTACACATACGTTAGTCCTCTTTCTTTTACAAAAAAGATAGGGTAATGTTTGTCGGCATCCCTTTTAAAACTGAAAGGTTTAGACAATCAAAATTTTATCATTTTGGGGGCTTCAGTTTTATACCCTAAGGGCCCTGATGGGCAAAAAATACTAATTGGTTACGTTTCTAAACTGTTCTAAAGAAAAGGGGTCATTGGTGGGCGATTTCAAATTCTCATGCTCCTTTCTGGCGCATACAGGTGTCAAATATTTCGCACATGATTTATGGAAACTGTTGTGGATTCATCTTTTAGTTTTGCTACGACGGGAGATACGCGCCATCCAGGACTATCTCATCATAGAGCATCGGCGCTTGATCCTTACCTTTGTTTACCTTGCTTTAAGCATTAACAGCAATTTGGGATACAAGCCAATGACCACTAGGTAGTGACCATGTGCCAATTAATTTTTTCTTTTAAAAGAATCCGTTTGGATTGAAGTTAGTGATGTAGATGTTATACCCATAGTTAATTCCATAAGGCAAGGATTGGGGAAATTACTTTCAAAAATTACCTCACTGAGAAGACTGTGAGTGAAGTTATTTGTGAGGATGTTAACATCTTTGTTTGATAAACTTTCGAAAGCAGTTCTTGAGGCTGCTGCTTTAGCTATTCCAAAAAAATGACCAAAAAAAGGTGTCTGTGAAATTCTCCGGGAACTGTCTGGTGGAATCAGGCTTGCGAGGCGGCTGTTTAAAGCAAAAACATTTGCTTATCTTAATTGCTATAAGTTAGAAAAGTTCCTGTGCAAGAGATAAAAGATGCAGATCATAATGGTAAAATGTGCAGTTCAAAAAGAAAGCAACAGAGTTACAGCGCAAGCAAAAAGACATTTCTGGTCACTCGTTCGGTATTATTGAAGTATCTCGACTGTTAAAGGACTTGATATAAGGTGTGGGAAAGGATGAAAGAAATGAATCGGGCATTAAAACTCCAAGATTACCCCAATCAAAAAAACAAGTAAGGAATTTCTATTCTCCCAAAAGAAAAGGCTGAGGGAATTTGCATCTATGTACGTTAAAAACATGTTCTTAGTATTGGAATGTTTGCCAAATGAGCCCAAAGTCGTTTAGATTGAACAGAAAAAAATACTGATAAATATAGAGACTGTTACCAATCAAACATAAGTACTATAAAAATGTATCATTATCTTTACAGGAAGTCAGGAAAGCTGATCCGACTGGTGGGAAATAAAAAAGGTTCGGTGGTTTGGATGGATTTCTTAAACGATGTTTAAACCATTTCAGAGGAATGGATAGTCACATTTTAATATAATTATTTATCAAATTTTGGGGAATATGTGGACAATTTCCCGATATATGAAGACGTCTATTGTGGACTCCTATTTAAAGCAGGGCAAGCCTCGGTCTGGTCGTCTAGCTATAGACCCAATTTCTGTCACGTTCTCATACTGGTAAAGTCATGGAAAAAATAATAAATATCGAATGCCTATTACTGTGATAAAAATGATGTATTTTCTTCACATCAATCTGGTTTTAGAAAAGGACGATGTAAATGATCACCTGACACGACTAATATCAAATGAAGAAAACAGTTTGCTAAACGTAATAGTGGTCCTTGCTTCCTTCTTTGATCTTACTAAGCTTACGATAGAGTGTGCACAGCGATTATTATATAATTAAAACAATTTGGTCTTTTGCGTACGTCTACAATTATGTGAATCATTTTTAAGTGGGAGTGGAGACACATAATGACAAAAGTTTGGTGTGACTTTATCATCCTCAAGATCTATAAATATATTATGGAATTCCACAGGGTTCTATAATCTCCCATTGTTTTTTCAATGTTATGCCTACTATGACTTATATAACTGTTTTTTCATCAAATATTACCAAGGAGCTCAATTATGCTGATGACATTGCAATATGGATTAATGTTTCTTTTAAACATAAGAACAAATTTACGTCACATAAAATTATATGCAGAAGCTCTTTCAGCACGAGCTGGTATAAATTAAAATAGTTATATGCATTTTGAAGGGCTTTCACATGCTCTGTTGGAAAGACACATTTGATTCTCTTTAACATGGATATAACCCAAGTAACCTGCTATTTTCTTTTGGGAGGACGGGATAATTTTTTATAAATAGAAGTAAAATTTTTAGGTGTCCTACTTTACACCCTAAACTAAACTGGAAAAAAAACAATTGACTCAATTGTTACTAAAGCAGTTAAAAGTTGAAATTTTCTAAAAATTGTTTCAGTCATTTCTCCTTGGGGGACAGGATCCTAAGTTTTGTTGCATTTAGCAAAACCAGTTTGTACGATCAAGATTGAACTTACGGACAGGAAGTATTCTTTTTGCTTCGCGATCGCATTTAACAAGAAATTCAAAGAATTGACTGTAAGGCTGTAAAGTTGGACCTGGGTGTACCTGTGCCACCACTAAGTCCTCTGAAGCTTATAAGATAGCAGGCTTTTTGCACTTTGATGAAGAAAGGAAAATAAAGTTCTGTAAAATATGTAGTGAGACGGATTTGCGGTGGACGACTTGAAGAGTTAAATACACGAAACCGACATTGATTATTTTTTCGAAAAAATTGAACAGAAATAAATTTCAAATTTAGAGACGCTTCGTTTCATATGTTTCAGAGTTTTAATTCAATCAAACGATTGACCCATACGCGGTAGGCTCGCCGTTACTGGTTCCGCGGTTACCCCCTTGGGAAACTAACGGAAGTAAAGTTAACATTTTTTCTTCTGATCTAAATAAAGCGATTTTCGCCGCATGTGTTAGCAGCATCTGTCAAAATTGACATGGAAGAAAAGTTTTTACTAAACTATGTGTAATTATACACTGACGGGCTCAGTTCTTGCTGATGGAAACTGGGAAGTGCGGGGATCTGGCTGTAATTCCAGATTTCCAAAGCTGAAGAAAATCATAATTATTTAGTAAGGGTCATTTTCCTTATGTTACAGCTGAAATAGTTGCTGTCCTGATGACATTAATTATTTAATTTCCTTGCAGTTCTCAATATTTAGATCCTGTTTTGTATGTTGACTTCACAGTCAGTATTAAAAAGTTTGTATTGTTTTGAAAATACCAAAGAGAGGTATTATTATTGAGATTAAGTTCATGTTGCACTGTCTTTACATGAAAGGTATAATGTTGTATTTTCTTGTGGTTCCATCGCCACACCGCCCTTCGTTTTTAAGATCAAGCAGATAGAGCAGCATAAAAGGGGAGCAAAGAATATATTTGGTAGTATTAAGGTTGATTGTCCTTTATCATATCAAGGAAAATAGTTCATAGATCGAGAGGGATTTCTGGAAGTCAGTACAGTTTCCTCATCAAAACCTCGTCAGCAAAACTCGTCAAACTTTGTACGTCGATTAGGCGACGGTCTTGACTGACTTTTAGATTTTTATGTAATTCCCTACGAACCCAAGTATTGCCCAGACTTTTAGTGCGTATGTCGTGGGGATTCTTTCAGTTCAACTATGTGTTTTCTGATTGTGAACTAACGAACCCTTTTGGAAATGGTGTGAATACCAAGTGCTGACACTCCGGGCATGTTAATGTGTTTGAATTTTTAGATTCGTTGCCAGTTGTTTCTCTGTTTAATTAACGAGTACCTTTTGGGAAGTCATTAAGGAAACATTTTATAATCATTAATCGTAATGTTTAGATTATTTTAGTTATTTTTATCTATTTTTTCAAGTTACTGTCCTACTTATTCATCTATCCTTGATTTTTGTTCCATGTAACCACATCGTCCTCTTTTCTTTTATGATAATAGTCTAAAATTGCTAAAACAATATGTTATTTAGGACGTCTGCATCACCTATATGTGTGAACCGAGTCGTTAAAACAGAATTCCTTCCTTCCTTCACAGGGGGAGCAGCTCACAGGGGGAGCAGATGTTACAGCCCAGTTGTAACATACTGTGTTCAGCTCACAGGGGGAGCAGCACATGTTACAGCCCAGTTGTAACTTACTGTGTTCAGCTCACAGGGGAGCAGCATGTTACACCCCCAGTTATGACATACTGTGTACAGCGCAAGGAAGGGGGATGGGGAAGGGACAGCATAGTTTGTCCGCAGTAAGAAGGAGCAGCAAGTTAACATGTCCCCAACTGCGACATGCCGTGGTGTTGTGACATCTATAGAGGATCTCAAGCTCTTCCATCTTTACAAGAGAAAAAAAAAGAAAAAGAGAAAGGCCTAAACAGTGTCAAAACCAAGTTTTTCACAGAAACACGATTACACAAGGAAAACATGCTTAGTGCCAAAATCCACAGTTTCTCTAAAACATGAAATTTGATTTTTGTTGGATACACCCAACACTGTGTTTTTTTTCTTATGATCAAAAGCAGAGCAGCAAAAAAAAAAAAAAAAAAAAAAAAAAAAAAGATAGGGAGCACACTGTGTTTCTGGTAAGATGAGATGACTGCCCATTATCGTACGAAGAAATCAGCAAGACATCTGAAATAGATGTTTTAAGATGCTCAGTTCATCTTCAAAATAGCGTGAAAAAAAACAGTGTCAAACTTTCTTGCGATCTGCAAACCAGTTTCAAGTTTGACTTCCATGCAATTCATACGGACGAAATATTGTCGTAATACCAAGTGCGTCTGTCGTACTGATGTTACTGTTCAGGGTGCCATTTTTGACTGAGAGTTGATTAAGCTCTTTTTGCACGATTTCGTGCCCTCAACAGACGTTAAAAACGACGTGTTTGACCTTTCAGATTCTATTGTTAAAACAACGACTTGCTCCTGACAAAATCCTTAAAGTTGTATTCTTTTATTATACTTTAGATGATCAGCTTTGATCCCTTCTCTATCAGCATACCTACATACATTTCCACCTCGTTCTGTCAAACTGCCCCACTCTTTTCCCAATGTTCCCACGCGCGCCCAAAACTTTACGCCGTTTGCACCACACACACTGGGTGTGTGTGTGTGTGTGTGTGTGTGTGTGTGTGTGGGGTGTGTGTGTCCTCTTTCTCAGTCCCATAATTTCTTTCTTTTTCTATCGTTTTTCCCCCTTCTTTCTTGTTTCTTTCTCTGTGTTCTCTCTCTCTCTCTCTTCTCTCTCTCTTTTCTCTCTCTCTCTCTCTCTCTCTCTCTCTCCCCTCTCTCTCTCTCTCCTCTCTCTCTCTGTGTGCGTTTTATGTGTGATTTTGGATTGTCGCTTGAAATTTTTATCGTTGGCAATATCATTTAAAACGCTACAACGAAAACAGAAGTTTTCACACTCTTAAACAGAAATATTAAGACAGCACTGGCCTGTGTGTGTGTGTGTGTGTGTGTGTGTGTGTGTGTGTGTGTGTGTGTGTTGCGCGCGCGCGCATATGTGTGGTTTCCCCATCTATAGCTTCTCTTATGTATTCTGATTTGTATAGGCCCAATACGAAACTATGCCTTCGTGAAGGCTGCAATAATTGTTTGCCAGACTGCTTGCCGTACATTCTGCTGCTCCCCCCCCCCCTCCCTCCTCCATCCACCCCCCAAATGCAAAAAACCCTTCCGACCCCAATTAAGTGATAACTAGCACGTGGAAAAAAAAGAAGATATAACTAGATCTAAAAATGAACTGCACCATCAAAAAGGGGGGGGGGGGGGGGGGGGGGGGGGGGGGGGGGGGGGAGGATGCAATTTTATACGGTGAGCATTTCAGTCGGCCATCTGAAAATATAGTAATGATTTTTTTAAGTGAATTAATTTGGCATTTTTGTTGTTGTTGTCAGATCAGTTGAATGCACTTGGGTTGTGAGTGCAAAACGAGGTCTCTGAGTATACATTTAGGGTCACGGACTCCACAAAAACATCTAAGGTCACGAGAGGTTACGTCAAGATACAAAAGCTCATCGCTCCCACTGACCCCCCATCCAGAGCTTCGAATTTCCGACTGAGATTAAGGAATGACCGACGGCGTAGGAATGAACCTGAAACCGGGGCAGAACTCGCAAAAGTGAAAAAAATGTAGGCAAGTTAAGATTTACAAGATGTCAATTGCCCCTGTTTTTTCAAAAATTTTTTCTTTATAAATTTCGTGCTGCCGAAGTGAAGCCGTACTTTGGAACTAATTCCTACTTCTGTGCACCGCACACATTGGCTTGAGCTGAGCAGTTTGCAGGGACCAATTACAACTACGTCATGCTGCCTTGTTAACTCTCTTTTTATGTGTGATTCAGTGCGATGACTCTCTCTGTCAGGCCCTGCTCACGGCGGACAAGTGAATTTTATCCCCCCTCCCCCCCCCCCCCCCCCCCCCCCCCCCCCCCCCCCCCCCCCTGCTCAGAAGGTTGGCGAGAAAGAGGTATCAGCGCAAGATCTGCTCGTCCCTAGATAGGCCTAACCTTGTTCAATGAGATTTAGGAAGCCAACATAACTTAAAACTGAGATGAACCATCCTTTGGAGGGGGAAAAAAATATTACATATGTATATGTGTGTGTGGTGTGTCTCTTTTGTTTGAAAAAAAAAAACGTAGTCCCCAGTGGCGTTGAAGTTTGAATTGGTATCATTTTGTTAAAGATAATGTGATTTTATTTGCCTCAATGAGATGATTTCTTAAAAACTGGCTAATTGTGTTTCAGATACTGTCTTTTCCTCATTTAATCCTGTAGTTTAACGAAGTGTACACACCATGAGGCCTTTGTTTTTCTGCATCTCTCACAAGCCCCCACTTTTTCCCACGTCTTTCTGGATCTGCTCCATTCCGCTTCATTTCCCACCGCTTTTCTACCCTCCAAAACCCCTAACCATTCCCACTCTGCATAACGCTACAATTCATTTTTATTCATTCTTTGGTAACAGCTTTTTGTTTCTCTACAATCCCCAGTGTGATTTTAACACTTTACTCCCTTTTATCTTCAAAGCTTGCTGCGTCGCTGCAGGGCCCAGGCCCACAAGAAAAGAAATGGATTGAGGGCAGAGTCGATTGGTAACACAAACACCACCATGGCGCCGTGCACCTTACTTACAGCATGAACTTTGTTTAAAAGCCATTACTGTAACCAAACCCAATGAAAAGCCAGGACTACACAGTTTGTGATCGCCACTTTCCACATCAGGTGGACTGAGGAATAGACCGACCTTGCCACGGAATTAAGACTGACCTGAATTTAGGTGTTCGTTGTAGATGACAACTTGGCTGACAGCTATTGGCACGGATCATGGAGTTAACTGCAATTAATTACAGTGAACCACCGGAATTTTGATAGCATTGTATTAGTCAAATAGGGCCCAGACGACATAACCCCGGACTGTCCACGAAGACCCCAGTGGGACAACCAGGAAGAAAGGGAAAATTAACAACAGGATTCCAACACCCCATGATTGATAGAAAGCTACCGTCAGCGGATTTTTTCTTTAACCCCCAGAGTCCTTTCCAAAGCAAATGACGATGACGTGACCCATGGTGATAAACCCAATGATTAACATTGATGTTTCGCAAGACAGGTACAAAAGAAACCCCGCCACCTTACAAGGCAAGGCTGCTCCAAGCTTCAAACTGGATGTAATGAATATTAAATTACTCATTAGCCACAACAAGGGATACTGACGTGATCCCCCATTACCCGATTTAACAATCATTAAGTTCGCAGTCATCCGTGAGTTGCTTTCAACAATTCCCTTGACCACGCACATTGATAAAAAGCAAGTCAAGTTCCCCAATGTGGCACACACACTGACCCCAGAAAAAAGTTCTATACAGTGTGGTGGGCATCGTTTTGTACATGAAAAAAATTACAGCATCGGGAAGCTGAACATTGTATTTTACTGGTGTCTCGGAAGTAAATTGTCACAGCAGAATCTGTAATTTGAAGAAACCAATTTTTCGTAAACGATCAGAGCTGATAACAAATCCAAGGAAATCGAAAAACTGGGTTAAATCTAACGTCGACTTCACTAAGATGCGGCTTTTTTTAAAAACCCTTTAAAGATGCAATGGTTTTAACGGCACAAGAAAACAGGTTTAATATTTCATCATGGGTAAGTATGTGTTGATTTCAGCCTTCAGTGTATCAAGGTTTGTTTCCGATACGTCGACATACATCAGTAAATAATGAATTTTTTTTGTAAGTTTGTTTACTGTGTTTGATCTGATGGGGTTTTCGCTAATTGGATAGCTCTTGAATTTAATGCTCCAGAAAAAAACTATGTCAAGCGATCTCACGTTATTGTCGGAGACATCAATATGTTGTAAGTTGGAAAGCTTTATATCTGAAATATTTGAAATTAAAACAACTCGTCAAACGTAGGTGAATAAGATACACATTCGCAGTTAAAATCACTTAGTGCATGCCTCATCCTGAGGCATCGACGTATCGGGCAGCAAGAAACTGATCAGCAGGGAAGATGTTTCTGCACGAAAACCAGTGACCTTGGCAGGACAACCTTCAGGACAAGCCAGGGGCACACATCAGCTCATCATCCCTATGTGGGGATTGACCCAAGCCCTCACACAGATGGGTCTCCTTTCACACAGATTCTGAGTTTGACAGTGGTACAAACCAACACAAGGCCCACTGTCACAGTCTTCTTCATTTCCCATGAATGTAGTCGGAAAACATTGCTTTCCCGGGTATAGAGAGGGAGACAGTGCAGCCCCTTGCTGCACAACGATAATGACTGGGAGGACAAGGCTCGTCGGCTTTTATCGCCTGCTGGTTAAAGTATCAGTGCCGTCCAGGTTAATGCGAGACTGCTTTGTCTCCCCATCTCTAGCCTGTGGGGCAGTATGCACATGATGAATATATACCATGCTGCTGGCAGCCAAACTTCATCAGAATCATCCAAAACAATCAGAATGGGTCATTACAACGTTGATGTTTAATACACATTGACCCTTAGTGCACAGAAAGCCGCGCATGAAGGATGGTTACAAAACGACTCATCGCTGTTGTCTGGACAGCCCCGCCTGAAAGTCACACAGGAAAGTGTGGTGGACCCGATGTGATTCCATCATCACAACTAAACACGCCTTGTGTAAAATTGGTTTGCTGTTCTTACAGACGGTGACATTTTGCTATTACCACTTGCATTCCAGAAGAGCAAAGAAATGGGGTTATGTGCATTCCACAATGACTGTAGCCTTCACAAGACATGAATGTGTGGGTTACGTGACTGTCTGAACAATCGTTTTAAAAACTGCAGAGTGGATGTGGATCGAGGAGAATGTAAATGGTTGTATATAATTGAGGGGGGAACGTATCATTGGTAATTCTTTTTCGATGGGATTGCATATCTGCAGGGGGTTCCAAAGGGTACTTTCTTAAGGCGATTATTTGTCAGATCCCTACATAACATTTCCCCGACGGATTGAAGTGAAAATTGGCTAGTTATGGGTGATTCAAAATATGACTAAGTGTTACGACCATTTATGAAAATTACTGTATAGCAACGGTACAAATTTTCAACTAAATTATATCCATGGTGACACCGTTTCAAAATAGTTCTTTAAAAGTGTTGCACGTCTTCGTTTCTGCTTTCTGGTTTTAATTGAGTAGTCTTTGGCCTTACTTCGACATTCATAAGTAGATAGTATGAATGTTGGCCTTGTCCTTCGAAATGTGGGCTAATTGAAAACATTTGTTTCGTGAAGCCACCATCCCCTGACATCCAGGACCCCTGAAGGAGCAGTGTTCAGTTTCATCCGTCCATCTTCACACTCCGTCTTGAGATTACAATGCAGGAACTGCTGGAACACAGGAGTAATTTGGGTTTACAGAACAATTGAACAATCCACTAAGCAGTTTAGAAGGATGTTCATTCCAAAAAAAAAGCATCAAAATGTATTTTATAATACAAGGAAAATCAGAATTCATGAAGTCAATTTGTATATGCCGCTTAGCAAGAAATGTTGAAGCTGGCTGAGCGTTGTAAACAAAAAAATTACTACAATAAAAACATGCAGTGACGTAATTCGCCTGTATGAAAACACACGGCCATTTCATTGTCTTTGGAACATCCGGCGTATCGCACGATGATGGACACTGACCATAATGATATGCCGACTAAAAATTTAGTGCTTCCCGAAAACAAATACTGGGAAGGGATAGGCACAATCACTTCGAATACCTGGGTGCATGTTTGCTTTTACATTTGATACGTTTACTTGTCTGAATATCAGTTGCAACCTTTGGCGATTGAATTGATATTCTGTATCCATATTTCATTGGTGTGAGAATGAACAAAATATCTTCCCTCCTGGGGTGACAGCTTTTCACACGCGTATTAACCCAAGAGGGCGAGTTTAGGGACAGTGCCGTTTTCCAGTAAGGGAAAGTAACACCAGTATGCCAGCCGTCGGACATGGGCACGGATATACATGCCCCGTCCCCCTTGGCGTGCATCATACAGTAAGGTGTGGAGCCACCACACAACCATACGTCACTCGCTGGTGGTGCTGGAAACACATGACACCAATCGTGTTGAAGCTAGACTTATTTACCAGAGAAAACGGACTTTTTTTTGCTGTTCATGAAGTATTCTGCACCCGGACAAATGTCACTGATGTTCGAGGATTCAGTTCTAGTGCTTGTGCTGGGGTGTCCGTCTATCATAATGTCGGATTCACACACAGAAAAGCTTTAATGATGCAAGATACCCCCTGCACACATTACTTCTATTGCATTCCGAATGTTATTCCTATAAAACAAAATGACCATAAGGATGTTTCTGTACGTGGAAGCTTCAAAGTACGTGAAGGCAAAGGCAATAATCATATTTTAATCCCTATCAAATAATTACACTCGGTACACAAGTCCATATACTCAAAATTAGTGCACAATGAATACAAATAAAACAAAAGCGATACGAAAACTTTTTTGTAGACAACAGTTTTGTAATCCCTAAAAGAAATCCCACCCCCGTCCCACCTTCCCCCTTTTTTTCCGCTTCCTTTCCTGATATGAACTACTCTCCTGAATTGGGGTCCGTTGTAAATGATGTTCTTTTATTTCTCGAGAATTATTTTTCCATTGTTTTTTGGGGTTCTTGTGAAAAACGAACAAGCAGGGTAACTCTGGCTCCCATTTTGAAATACATTCACAGCCCAACTCCAAAGGTATGCTGCTTACAAAACGAATCGCCTAAGGTTTTCTCTCTTCAGGATGCTCGTACAATGGAGGTGGGCTAGACTAAAAGTGATGGATGGCAGAACGTTGAAGTGCTCATATTCAAATGTAGAAAGCCTCTGAAAAATGTAAAAGAGTTTTATTTGTATGGAAATTGAGAATCCAGATATTATTTGTATAACTGAAGTGTTGCCTAAGAAAATTTGTTTTGTGTGCAGACTTTTGAATTAAAATAGAAGGTTATGACTGTTTCCGCAAGTCTGTGAAAAAATGTAGAGAGGGAGGTTTTGATTTTTGTAAAGAAGTATATCTCTGCGCTGAAAGTGAAAGTTTCTGATCAGCCAGGATCTAAAGACACTGTGTGGGTAGAGATCAAGTTTAATAAGGGAGACAAAAATCCTTGTATATATCATAGGTTTGGGTAAACTTGCACCCTTTTAGTTGCCTGGGTATTCAAATATAAGTAAATGCAAATCAAAAAGACAGTATGTAGCTATTTACATCCAGTCGAGAAAATATGTATTGAAATTCTTGGTAATTTGTTGTTCAACATATGAGGTACAAATGAAACAAGGCCGCAACAGCCCCTGAAATCCCATCCAGTAATTGTGATGGCCATTTAACCCATCAAGCAAGAGCGTGCAAAATAGTCCCCCCAGTGTCTGTCTGTTTCTGAAGTCTTTGAAGCTGAATAGGACTTTAACGGACCTGGTCGTCTTAATTCAAATGTGTGAAAGTTGGGCTATTACTGCTCAGATCAAAAGGGTTGTAAACAGCAGTAACAGAATTCTCTCTCTCTCTCTCTCTCTCTCTCTCTCTCTCTCTGTGTGTGTGTGTGTGTGTGTGTGTGTGTGTGTGCGCGCGCGCGTGCGCAGCCATAAATAACGATTTACAAAGCACGAAGTCTGCACGTCAGTGATCTACGACTTAGATTCCTGCATCAACATACATAGAACAGCCCTGATGTGGCCCTTTGCGGTCGGCTGGGCTATAAGCAACATTATCTTATCTTATCCTAACATACATAGACCTTCGCGAACATAATAAATCAATACACATGATGACGAGTTTCTCTCTCTCTCTCTCTCTCTCTCTCTCTCTCTCTCTCTCTCTCTCTCTCTCTCTCACACACACACACACACACACACACACACACACACACACGCACACACACACACACACACACACACACACACACACACACTGAGGCACGCACGCGCATGCGTGCGTGCGTGCGCACGTCGTTATGTACACAACATGGGGGATTAATTTAAACCAAACTAAAGTTGAGAGTACGTTTGTCTCAAAGCCAGCTTTGATGGTCCACTCTGCTAGTTTAGATCAGTTAGTTTGAATCATAAAGAGTTATGGAAAGCTTTTGTTTACAAATTGTGAAAACTTTTAAATGCTCTGCTTAAGAAAATCAGTCCGAACATCTGCAGGAGATATACCCCCCCAAAAAGTTTGTCTGAGCATCTACAAGAGAATAAATATACCTCATTAGTCAGCACGCTTCGTTTACAGATCATAGTTTTCGTGAATTCATGTTCAAATCATTTACAAACTCAGGGGATTATTAACTTCATAGTCACACAAAATTATCTATCTGAAATCCGTCATACTTTAACAAACACTCGGACATTTTGCATGAAGTGTAATATATAAAGAATTTATTCAAATGACACATACACCAATGCCACTCCGATTGTAGCATTTAACTTTTTCCATTCATTTAACTCTGTTGCAAAGGACACGTTTGGCTGGAAATCACTGTAAGCTTAATAACAATGATATTGATGATGATGATGATGATGATGATGATGATGATGATGCATCATCATCGTCGTCATTATCATCATCACCATCATCATTATGGATGATGATGATCATCATCATCATGATGTATACAGCTCCACATCAAGAATAGATATTTGGCGCATTTGCTTTACAGTGATAGACTTCGAGAAAGGAAATCTCTTGACTTACATGTGCACGGAAACAACAAAAAATTTGATTAATTTTATAAGTAATTATATAAACCCTGTATTTAATTAACACACGTGCATCGTAAACAGCGATGGTTTCATACTGACATGCAAGCATGTGCTTGTTTCTCTACAAAGTGGACAGTGACAAGTAGTGTGAAAATCAGAACATGGTGGAAAATACATGTAGGTCGATTATTGGTTAAATGGCTGTTGAACACGTAATATTAAGGTGGTTTTTTTTTTTTCTTGCCAAAGTATTGGACAAGAACAAATAGCGTGAAAATCAGACCACGTCAGAAAATAAGTCGATTATCGGTTACATGATTGTTGAACAGGCAAGTTTAAAGCAGATTTTGTTTTCAAGAGTATGAGCATTTGTGTGTGTGTGTGTGTGTGTGTGTGTGTGTGTGTGTGTGTGTGTGTGTGTGTGTGTGTGTGTGTGTGTGTGTGTGTGTGTGTGTGTGTGACATAATTCGAAAGGACATGAATTCCATACAGGTGGAGTACAATTAGCGAGAGACTAATGTCATTTTTTTTTAAACGAGGCGTTGTTAGAATACTTCTATCTGCAAACGATTGAACCTGTGAGTAAAGACTGACAAAAGGTCAAAAGGACAGACAAGGAAAGAGAGAGAGGAAGTTGTGGCATAAAGAGGAAACTGTGCGTGAAGTCATTGATTGTAAGGAAGCCAGTGAAGGGGTGTTCGGACAGGTCAATGGTTAGTGACGTGTTAAAGTTGGTTCATATGATGTCATTACATTATGATGCCATCAGATCATCTTATCTATGTGTGTACAGCAACACAAAACTAAACTACTGAAGAATCAGACCATGGCTGTGATAACATTGCCATCATCTGGCTATATGACAATTACAGCTCATCCAAGTGAGTGGAGATAACAATTGGTATAAAGTTGACTTTGTGCCCGTCAGAAATTTGAAAGCAATGTCACAAAAATACCTTGATGTATCAGTATTTTGTCTCTTGACAAAATTTCATCCATCCATAATCCAACACAGATCTAACAATATTCAATCTGATTTTGTCCGTGCGTGCAATGCAGACAAAAGTCGTATTAGTGTCCGGGCATTGCCATGCATACCGAGACATTACTCACAATTCTTTTTTTCTTTTCCCTGAAGGTAAAGCTCGTCAGAAATTGCCCAGTGGTCTATGGAACTGCTCAGTGGATCATTATGCCAGCTTTCGTCAACATATCGACTGTAACCTGAAGACAGAGTGTGAGGACGGGCGGGATGAAGCCAGTCACTGTCCCTTCAGCAGTCCGGACTGTCAGGGAATGCTGGCATCGTGTGGACGGTGCTATAAGTTTTTCAACCATCTGCCTACATTCCACGATGGCGGAACAGATCTCGCTGGAATTAATAAAGAGCTATGCAATTCTCTGAAAGGTACGGAGGGTGCTCCTATGTGTTTAGAAGACTGGTATACTGAGGTTAAAGAAATGACAAGAGTACCATGGAAGTGGCTGCGGTATCACTTCTGGCGTTTTTGCAAATGACTTGTCATTGCCTGCGAGGTATAGACATGTACGTTTCCATGACAAACTAGTGCTTTATCATACGTTGTTCACTTATTACAGTGGTCACGACGGAAGAAGCAATGTTCGTACACAAACGGATTTAATCCTGTTTACGACCGTATTTTCTGTTTGTCATCTAAGTATGACACACGACCCTGGAGAGTAGTTTGTGAAATCCAACTAAACAATACTGACAATCCTTTAAATCACATAAAGCCAATCCCATTGAACAACAGCCAGCTGGCAGCTTCCTGGCAGCAAGAATCCATAGAACTCCAGCACGACGGACACGTGACCTACTCGTTTCTTGCATGTGTCCACCATCAGTTTAAAATCTATGGCCAACAACACACATCTTGTCTTTCTGAGCACGCATCACACGTCACTGATCTACAGTCATCAAATCCTCACATTTCAATCTCCACGTTTACATGCAGTGATGGCATCACCACACATTTCATACACTCTGGTGTTAATAACTCATATGTGACTGTCAGGATAGAAGTGACGAGTCATTCTGTCGCCATCCTGTATGCGTCACCTCCTTCACATGCAGCAATGGTCGGTGCAGTTCCTTTGATAAGGTGTGTGATCAAATACCCCACTGTTGGGATGATTCAGAGGAACTCAGCTGCAAGTCGTATAAAATACTTAATGTACGGTACCCATCTCTCTTGTCCCCTGTCCTGGTTAGTTTTGATGGCGTCGGGCGATTTTATGCAGTCCAAATGCAATCCAACGAGTCCTGGTGACTTCAATGACTGCCTGTCTACACACGGTGCAACGGAATGCACGACTGTCTTGACTATAAGGACGAAGACGGGTGTGAGGACATGAAGTGTTCAGGATTTTTCACACGGTGCAACGGAATGCACGACTGTCTTGACTATAAGGACGAAGACGGGTGTGAGGACATGAAGTGTTCAGGATTTTTCACACGGTGCAACGGAATGCACGACTGTCTTGACTATAAGGACGAAGACGGGTGTGAGGACATGAAGTGTTCAGGATTTTTCACACGGTGCAACGGAATGCACGACTGTCTTGACTATAAGGACGAAGACGGGTGTGAGGACATGAAGTGTTCAGGATTTTTCAGGTGCAGAGCATCCACGACCTGTCTACTCCCAGACACCTGTGTGATGACTGGCCTCACTGCCCAATGCATGATGATGAAATAGTGTGTGACACAAGTTGTCCTGTTGGCTGTCTGTGTCAGGGTCACACGTTCTTTTGTCCTCGGCCTTTCTCTGCTATACGGTTCCTTTCTATTCGCTGTTTGGATGCCACCGGTTCTGGAATGACATTGTCTGACGTGAGGCACAATGCCTATCTTATTCATCTAATTCTTGTTCAGTGTTCTTTGTCTCTCCTGCCGAACGTTAAAATGTTAAATCTGAGATTTCTTGACCTCAGCAATAACAAACTGAAGCAAGTGAACATGTCTTTTCTTGGGTTCATCAATTTACAGAAATTGTCTCTGTCCCATAATCCTCTCTCCTCGCTGTGCACGGACCTTTCGTCTGTCGTCCTGCAAAGTGCTGTCACACAGCTAGACCTGTCATATACAACACTGACGGTGTTCGATTACACAGCAAAGTGCTGTCACACAGCTAGACCTGTCATATACAACACTGACGGTGTTCGATACACAGCAAAGTGCTGTCACACAGCTAGACCTGTCATATACAACACTGACGGTGTTCGGTACACAGCAAAGTGCTGTCACACAGCTAGACCTGTCATATACAACACTGACGGTGTTCGATACACAGCAAAGTGCTGTCACACAGCTAGACCTGTCATATACAACACTGACGGTGTTCGATACACAGCAAAATGCTGTCACACAGCTAGACCTGTCATATACAACACTGACGGTGTTCGATACACAGCAAAGTGCTGTCACACAGCTAGACCTGTCATATACAACACTGACGGTGTTCGGTACACAGCAAAGTGCTGTCACACAGCTAGACCTGTCATATACAACACTGACGGTGTTCGATACACAGCAAAGTGCTGTCACACAGCTAGACCTGTCATATACAACACTGACGGTGTTCGATACACAGCAAAGTGCTGTCACACAGCTAGACTGTCATGTACAACACTGACGGTGTTCGATACACAGCAAAGTGCTGTCACACAGCTAGACCTGTCATATACAACACTGACGGTGTTCGACACACAGCAAAGTGCTGTCACACAGCTAGACCTGTCATATACAACACTGACGGTGTTCGACACACAGCAAAGTGCTGTCACACAGCTAGACCTGTCATATACAACACTGACGGTGTTCGACACACAGTAAAGTGCTGTCACACAGCTAGACCTGTCATATACAACACTGACGGTGTTCGACACACAGCAAAGTGCTGTCACACAGCTAGACCTGTCATATACAACACTGACGGTGTTCGACACACAGCAAAGTGCTGTCACACAGCTAGACCTGTCTATACAACACTGACGGTGTTCGACACACAGCAAAGTGCTGTCACACAGCTAGACCTGTCATATACAACACTGACGGTGTTCGACACACAGCAAAGTGCTGTCACACAGCTAGACCTGTCATATACAACACTGACGGTGTTCGACACACAGCAAAGTGCTGTCACACAGCTAGACCTGTCATATACAACACTGACGGTGTTCGACACACAGCAAAGTGCTGTCACACAGCTAGACTGTCATATACAACACTGACGGTGTTCGATACACAGCAAAGTGCTGTCACACAGCTAGACCTGTCATATACAACACTGACGGTGTTCGATACACAGCAAAGTGCTGTCACACAGCTAGACCTGTCATATACAACACTGACGGTGTTCGACACACAGCAAAGTGCTGTCACACAGCTAGACCTGTCATATACAACACTGACGGTGTTCGACACACAGCAAAGTGCTGTCACACAGCTAGACCTGTCATATACAACACTGACGGTGTTCGACACACAGCAAAGTGCTGTCACACAGCTAGACCTGTCATATACAACACTGACGGTGTTCGATACACAGCAAAGTGCTGTCACACAGCTAGACCTGTCATATACAACACTGACGGTGTTCGATAGACAGCAAAGTGCTGTCACACAGCTAGACCTGTCATATACAACACTGACGGTGTTCGATACACAGGTCTTCTCGTCCTTTCCCCACTTAAAGAAGCTGAACATGACCTTCACTGCTATGCACACCATCAGACCCGGTAGATTTCAGTTCACGCCCCTGTTAACTGAACTATACATGGAGGGAAGCTCAGTGACAACTTTTCCACCGGACATGTTTGAACATCTTTCCCATTTACAGATCATATCTACTCAAAACTATAAAATATGCTGCAGACAAATACTCCAAAAACATTTTCATCGCTCATCTTGTCATGCTCCCAAAGACGAAATATCTTCATGCGAAGATTTATTACAATCGTGGCCATACCGTGGGTTTCTGTGGCTGATCACCTGTCTGTCGGTGACGGGTAACATCTGCTGCTTCTGTGCTCGTCTGTTGGTAAGGAGCATGACGTCTTCAAGTGGATACAGTGTCTTTGTCCTCAACCTTACCTTGGGTGACCTTTTGATGGGTGTCTACCTTGCTATCATTGGGGTTGCTGATGAACAGTTCCATGGTAGATATCTCCATTATGATGACACCATGGAAAAACGGCGTGGCCTGTAAGGTGGCCGGTTTTCTGTCTGTGCTGTCCAGTGAGGTGTCAGCTCTGATCATCTGGCTGATCACGCTGGATCGTTTCATTGTCCTTGGCTATCCATTCAGCACCTTGCGTTTTGAGAGAACGTCAGCAAGCACTGCCTGTCTGTTGACTTGGTTAGCAGGTTGGATTCTGGCGCTACTGCCTTCACTCCCGATGACCTCACACTGGGAGTTTTACAGCCAGACAGGCATCTGCATTCCGTTGCCTGTTACGAGACGAGACTTCAAAGGAAGACTTTATTCTGTCAGTGTACTGGTCATTCTCAACTTTGTTTTGTTTTTATTTATTTCTGCTGGTCAAGCTTTCATTTACTGGACAGTACAGAAAAATGCTTTAAAGACCGACACGACCAGAATGTCACGGGACATGGCCATTGCCCGGCGTCTAATCACTGTGGCTGTGCCAGATTTCATGTGCTGGTTTCCCATCGGACTGTGTGGGATGTTGGCACTGGCCGGTACTCCCATCCCGGGAGAGGTGAACGTAGCATTAGCCATATTTGTATTGCCCTTGAACTCCGCCATCAACCCTTTATGTATACCTTTAATACATGGGCAGAGAAACGGAGGCGATCCAACGAAGCCAATCTCTTTCAATGGCTGGAATCTCAGTGTGACATCAAAGCCAAATAGCAGGCTGGGTCACACAGCGCTCTATGGGGACACAACGACAGTCACATCAACTAAACGTTCACTGGTTCGTTTTTTGTTTGAGATATCCATTGTATCTAAAATATTCCGAGTTAAAGTCAACAATGTGATATGATCTCTCTCTCTCTCTCTCTCTTCTCTCTCTCTCTCTCTCTCTCTCTCTCTCTCTCTCTCTCTCTCTCTCATTTCTTATTTCTTAGTCCGGAGTTTCAAATGACATTGATAGTAGTTGGGATTTTCTATTATCTAAAGATCAGGCACCGTTGATCTTACTGATGAAAGGTTTTTTTTTTAATGTAGCCTGTACAATATTTAAGTTGAGATTGTCTGCTCAGTAGCAAAACATATGTCTTTGGTATGTTAATAGTTTCATATTCAGTTTCAGTGTCATCAAGGAGGTGTCACCGCTTGTGAAGAAGTCCCATATATGCTACGGCTTATCTGCTAATATAAAACCACCACACACATGATAATCGACTTGATAACCATTATAACAGGATTTAAGAAGAGGTTCTCATGGATACGACACAGCACATATCTGATCTACGTATTAGCCCAACGCGCTGACCAGTCTTTGGGTAGACTACCTACCTAATATTGTTTGCACCATTGTCATTATTTCATTTGCGCGCGCGCGCGCGCGCGTGTGTGTGTGTGTGTGTGTGTGTGTGTGTGTGTGTGTGTGTGTGTGTGTGTGTGTGTGTGTGTGTGTGTGTGATATATATACATAGATATATAAAACAGGGGTATACATACAAACACACATATATGTACGTACACGCGCGCACATGCGTAAATGCAGGAGCATGCCCATACATCACACATGCACACGGCATACACACGCATATGCATGCGAACACACACGCACATAAACGCATATATATATATAGTTATATTAAAAGCAAGTTAAAATCAAGCTGCTAAAAACATCTACAAATTTGTTTCACGCTGTGCGGTCGTCAGGATGTGATGAGCTTGTATTGCCAGTGCCACGTATATATGTTACAGTAAATTTGTGAAATCAGTGAATTCGTGAATTTCCTGACATTTTCAGTAAATTCAAGAACTTACTGTTTCACTCAGGGAATTCACGAATTCCCTGTAAATTCCAGGACATTCACGAATTTCCTGAAACAGAGGTCCAGTAATTTCATGAATTTACTGAACAGCATAGCTATCTACAGAGAAACAATTAAAATAGCAGAAATGTAATGCACATGTCCAGTAGTTTTATGAATCAATCTCTCTCTCTCTCTCTCTCTCTCTCTCTCTCTCTCTCTCTCTCTCTCTCTCTCTCTCTCTCTCTCTCTCTCTTCATATCCTTCAAAAGTAACTTGGAGGCAGAAAAGTATTTACATCTAGTATCTAATCAGTGGCAAAGAGGCATCCTTGTAAGATTTAGAAATAGAACACTCGGATTAAAGGCTAATAAAAGATGGTGTCTAAATAATGATGCTGTTGATGATTCATGTCCATTATGTAATGATATTGCAATCAGAGAAGATGAGTTACATTTTTTGTTCACTTGTCCTGCTTATGGGAACATTAGAAAAAGATCAAGACTCTTTGATCATAACATAGTCAAGAGTCGAAACCTTAACAATATTTTGCAAACAAATGATGGAACATTGTTAAAGATGCTAGCAAAATATCTAACAGAAGCTGTAGACACGCGGAAGATATTAATTATGAATGAATAAAAGTTCAAAACACTGAGGGGATATCAATTATATTTCATTTTTATTGTTCAGAATACTTATTTGACCATGAAGCTTGATGGTTCAAGTGAGTGTTTTTCCTATCAAGCCAGATAAATCATCTGTACAGAGAATGTATGTGAATGGGGAGATGGGAGGATAAGGATACAAATGTGTGCGTGCAAGTCGATGGAAGATAGGATGGATAAGTGTGCGTATGTGAAGGGAATGGTTGTTGTGTGAGAATGACTTTGTACTAGAACATATACAAGAAACGCAAATGAGTGATGGAAATGGAAATCATTTCTTAATTTTGATTAGTTGGGTAGACACCTAATTTGCAGTTCTTCTTTTGTTTTCTTTTCTTCTATGTATGAAAAAAGACATTGTATCCCCTTGACAAAAAGGCTGTAAGCCATTGTCAATAAAAGATGTCAGTGTCAGTGTCTCTCTCTCTCTCTCTCTCTCTCTCTCTCTCTCTCTCTCTCTCTCTCTCTCCCTCTCTCTCTTTCTCTCTCTCTCTCTCTCTCTCTCTCTCTCTCTCTCTCTCTCTCTCTCTCTCTCTCTCTCTCTCTCTCTCTCCAAGGTCAGAGACAAAGGTAAGAAATGGTGCGGTTTACCGAGCGCCACATAAAAACGGTTCAAGTGATCCGAAAAGTGTCCAGAGCGTCACTCTCTGCTCAACCACCCATGTACTGAGCTGAACCAGAGATAGTAGAAAAGGCCTTTTCTACTATCTCTGGCTGAACTTACTTGTTCCTGCAAGTGCGGCTGCCATGACATCTTGAATTACACAAGACATTCGCTTTGAAGCATTTGCAACGATTGTTCTGACATTGTTTCGGGCGATTGCAGTTGCCTTTAGCGAAACCTTGTCCTCCTGTATGCGACTGGAATTTGACTGCCTGTCTCAGCGTAACTGAGTTCTCCAGGTTAACGTCGTCCTCGGTTAGCAGTCTTTGTGGACAAAGATCAAACTGGTTTCTTGGATAACCAGTAGCCAAGATGCCTGCTCTCACGGCGATTCGGTAAAGGTCAGTTTCTGTCTCTGTTTACAATGACTCCTAAAATGTTTCGGGGATCTCCTCGACCGCGATCGACTAATGGAATGAGAACTGCAACATAATCCCCAGGTTCTCCCGCTTTGACTTCAACCCGGCTTCTCTTTACCATCCGTTCTGCTTGGATCACTTGATTGTCATAAGCTTCTGCATGGATCCGCTTGATTCTGGCACATTCAAAGGTTTGCAGCACTGATACAAAAAGGTATATAACAATGTTACACAAATTCACAGGAATTTTCGGGGAATTCGTGAATTCCCGGAGTTAAACAGTAAGTTACACATATTTACTGAATGATCTTAAGTGTTTCAGTAAAATTGTGTAAAACTGACCCCAAACAATCAGGAAATTCGTGAATTGCCTGGAATTTTCAGGGTTTCCTGAATTCCCTGAGTGAAACAGTAAGTTCATGAATTTACTGAAAATGTCAGGAAATTCACGAATTTACTGATTTCACAAATTTACTGTAACATATATATAGCTAGCTGGCTTGCTGTTGTTTTTTCCCCGTGCTACATGTTTCTCAGGTGTTGGTTTTATTCACTGATAGGAACTTCTATCTGTGTCTGCAATTGTTAACCATTTCTGTTCTAACATTTAGAGTTGCCAACTGTGGTTTACATAGTATAATGTATTTCTCTGTAAGGCATAGATTACATTTTTTAAAAATGTTGTTGTATGGTGCTGCTCTTTTTAAGATTTTCCAAGATATGTTGTAGTCTATGTTTTATCTTTAAGTTTCCAAATGTATTTACTCAATTCTGTTTTGTTTTTATATCTTTCTTTGTTGAATGATTGTTTGTGGTTTGCATATCTAGTTTTGAATTGATTTTCAGTGATACCTACATATGTTTCTTTTTTGTTCTCTGATGTTACAGTGGCTTGGTAAACAATGTTGTTGTAAAGGCATTTGTTGCTTAGGGGACACTGTTCTTTTTTGGTACAGTTACAAGATTTCCTTTCGTTACCCTCCTTTTTCTCTGTGCTGCTTTTCATTTTGTTTGCTGAATCGATGGCATTTTTAAGATTCGGCATACATGAATATGATAGTTTGATGTTGTTTTTGTTGAATATCTTAAATAATTTATAGTCTTTTGGGAAGGATGATGTCAAGATTTTAAAGAATTCTTTCCCTACATTTGTTTTAACTCTTGCATCATATGGGGGGTTGTACCATATGATATTCCTTTTCCTGTTCTTTCTGCATGTTTTTGTATCATTGTCTGGATCGTATCGTAGTTTGTAATTATAGCCACTTTTATGTAACGCCTCTTGGTATTCAGCTGTAGCATTGTTGAATACTGTTTCGTTACATGACAAATTGGATAGTCTTTTATTTATGCTTTTGGGTATTGTTTTCAGTATGGAGGGTGGGTGATTGTTTTTGATGTTTACATAGACAGGCGTATCATTTGGTTTCTTGTATGGTTTATATGTGTGTTGGTTGAGGTCTAACGTTATGTCTAAATAGTTCACTATCTTTTTGTTTGCTACTATGGTGATTTTTAAGTTTTGGTTGTGGAAAATTTTACACAATTCTTTTTTCTTATTTTCAATATTCCTAGGGTTGTCATTCAGAGCGGCAAGGCCGTCATCCCTGTACAGTCCAGTTTGTTTTCCAAGTTTTTTTTCTGAATATTAGATAACATGAATAGTCCGACAAGTTCGCAAGTTTCGGCACCATCATATGATCCCATTGTGACATCGAAAGTTGAATTCCTGCTTGATCACACCAACATGAACCTACATGACTAAAATGAGACTCACTCTCTCTCTCTCTCTCTCTCTCTCTCTCTCTCTCTCTCTCTCACTCTCCTCTCTCTCTCTCTCTCTCTCTCTCTCTCTCTCTCTCTCTCTCTCTCTCTCTCTCGGGGCTGAGATGATCTCACTGTGGCGACAACACGCTTTTTCCTGAGCTCTCTTGGAAATTAGTCGTTTTTGTTAATTAGCGCTTTACTCAGTTCCTTTTGGCAGAACCTGGCCTGACAGTCACCTAGGGGCAAGTGCACTGATGACAGTGACATAAAATTTGTGATTATCAGTGACCATGCCTGTGGACAACGTGCGATTTCGGGCAAGTTGTGGCCTGTTCCTTGGCACGTTTCTGAACTTCATGGCGAAGCGTGTCAAGTTCGTGTTGAAAATGCGAACTAGAGTGGTGGCCGTACGGAACAAACTGCAGGGTTTGTTGTTCGTGTTTGTCGCTGCATACCTCTTATGTTGTGGCGATGTGGAAATGAACCCTGGGCCTACAGACAACGAGTGCCGCACAGAGGAGGCTACTGCAAACAGTGATACAGTGACTGAATCCAGCAGTGACAGGATTACCATGACTTCCCCTTCCCAGCTCGCCGCAGACTCAGGTTTCTCCTCTGACGTAGCATCACAGATACTGGACACCCTCAGACTTCAAAGTGAGAGGTTCGAACCTATTGTCAGTCGTTTGTCCAGCATGGAAAGTAATATAGGCGCCATCAGATCTGACATCGGACTGGTGAGAAGCAAGTGTGATGAGATTGGGAGACGATGTGACAGCCTGGAAAAGAATATACAAGAGATTGCTTCGTCCTTAGATGAAACCAGAGAAGACGTTGGGGATTTGTTTAGGCAGTGTGCCGAAAATGAAAAAGGATTCCGGAAACTCACCTCCAGTGTCGAAAAAATGAAAAGTGAAATGGACTGTTTGAAAGAAAACCATGACAGACTGGAAGGTTTCTCACGTCGAGATAACCTTCGCTTCTACGGTGTGCCTGAGACGGCCAAGTCTGAAAACTATGACACTTGTGCCAGACTGATCGCCGATACCCTCAACAGTGTGGAGGGGCCGATGAAATGGACAACCGATGACATCGCCCGAGCTCACAGGGTAGGGGAGAACAGAGACGGCCGACCCAAACCAATGGTGGTCAAGTTTAGTCAGTGGAAGAAGAAGATGGCAGTGATCACAGACCGTGGTTTCAGAGAAAGACTGAAAGCGAAAGGTGTGACAGTGTCCAACGACCTGACCAAACAACAAGCCAGTATTGTGGCAGAAGCCAGGAAGGAGGGGAAAGTGGCCTACTTTAAGAGAGGCAGACTGGTTGTGGAACCAAAACGACCGGACCCCAGAACCTATGCGGAGGTAGCAGCCGCAGGAGACGACCACGCCGACGCTGATGCCAGAGGAACAGCTTCCGAGGCCAACGCCGATACTGTTAGGAAGCCGGCAGCTGACAGCGCAACAGAGGGCAGAGGGAAGCAGAAAGTACGCGGAAGCAGAGACGGGGATTCCCCTCGTCGCTTCAACGAGGTCAGCCAGTCTGACCCTGCACGGGGCGCACGTGGTGTGCGTCGTGGCAAAGGTGGGGCGGGACGAGGTGGACGTGGCGACGACAGTCTACACCGCTTTTTGTCACCCCCTGTCAACAAGAGCCCTGCCAATGACGCACGACCCAGGCGAACTGCACGGACGACTACACGGAAGGACAGGCCGGATCATCTTGAGGAAGTGACATTTCTTGTTTACAATGTGGAAAACTTGTACAGTAAGATTAGGAATAGAGTTTTAGAACTTACCGCCAATGACATTGACAAACAAAGCACAAGACAAGACACGATGCATTTCAACCACTTGGGTCTTCATCAGGCGAAAAAATAAATCACATTTAACATGTGGGACAGTACAAACTACGAAAAACGAAAAAAGAATGAAAAATGACTCATCCGTTATTGTCCATGAAGGCGGAAATGACATGAGGCCAAGGGGGGTTTGGGAGAGGGGAAAAAGAGGGGGGGGGGGGGGGGGGTTTCGTAGGGGGGGTGTGGTTGTGAATTAGGGTTTTGTGTTAGTTTATGGGGGGGGTGATATCTTTGTGATGGTTGGGTAATGGTGGATGATAAAAAAGAAAAAAAAAAAAAAAAAAGGGGGTTGTGTGGGGGGGATTTAAGGGAAAAGGGTCAAAACAAAAAATTAAAATTGATGATAGGGTTGCTGTAATACGTATGAAGTGAGTGAAGGGGAAGTGGTGGTGGGGTATGTAAGTGTGTGTGTATGTGTGTGTGTATTTTGGTGTTTTGGTGGGGGATTTTGCCAATATGGGGAAAGAGGGGGGTATGTTGTTGGTTATTTTTGGTATTGACCCTTTGGGGGGGTGAGTTGCCCAGTTTGGAAATAAGGGGGATTCTTGATTTGTGCGTTTCAAAGCGGGCCTCTTTGACTGCAGAGTCCCATAATTTAAACCACACCCAAAAAACTCGACCTTTCAAAGTTTTGGCACTCTGGCGTCACAGAGTGACAGCTTTGAAGCACAACTAAAGAACCCATGTCTTTTCCAAAACGGGGCACATACACCCCAAGGGCTCAATTCCAACAAAAAACCAAACCACATACCCCCCTCTTCCACATCGTTGGCAATACCCCCCACCAACACAACACAAAACACACACATACACACACATTTACATACACCACCCCCACTTCCTTCACTCACTTCTACAGTAGTTAAGAACCCCTCCATCTTTAATTTTAAATTTTTTGTTTTGCCCTTCCCCTAAATCCCCCCCCCCCCCCCCCCCCCCCCCCCCCCCCCCCAAAAACCAACACCTTTTTTTTTTTTTTTTTTCTTTCATTATTATCTATCCACCATTACCACAACCATCACAAAGATATCACACCATCCCAATAAACTAGACACACAACCCTATCATATCACACCCACACACCTCCCCTGACGCAACCCCCCCCCCCCCTCTGTTTCCTCTCCCATAATCCCCCTGGCCTCATGTCATTTCCGCCTTCATGGACAATAACGGATGAGTCATTTTTCATTCTTTTTTCGTTTTTCGTAGTTTGTACTGTCCCACATGTTAAATGTGATTTATTTTTTCGCCTGATGAAGACCCAAGTGGTTGAAATGCATCGTGTCTTGTCTTGTGCTTTGTTTGTCAATGTCATTGGCGGTAAGTTCTAAAACTCTATTCCTAATCTTGCTTCGTTCGCCGCCTTCAGTCACTCCATTTTGAAATTGTACAGTAAGCTTAATGACTTTTCTTTCATGGATTACATTTCGACGTTTGATTTTGCGTGCTTGACAGAGACCTTTGTGGATAGTTCTTTTGATTTCAGTAATATTCTTCAAGACTTTGTTAAGTTTACTGCTCCAGCAAGAAAATTGTCACATCATGGAAGACATTCTGGTGGCGTTCTTCTGTTAGTGCGCAAATCCTTTTCCAGATATATTTCAGTAGTCAATGTTAATTGTGAAAATGTTGTGGCCATACGGATTGACAGATGTGTATTTAACTCGGATAGAGATGTGTTATTGTTCGCATGTTATGTTGTCCCTGAAAATGGTCCTTTGTACAATTCAATGGAAATCAAAGATGGGATTGTGAACTTGGAAGAATGTATCTTGCAGGCTACAGAAAATGAAAACGTATATGTTTTGATAATGGGTGACATCAATGCAAGAACAGGATCTGAACAACCAACACCCGAAGTGATGACTAATTACTCACCTGATATTGATGATGACGATTGTGTGACTGATGATGTTTTGCACAGATTTTCAAAAGATGATGTTATAAATAGTTTCGGTAAATCGTTGTTGAATTTATGTTTCATGATCAACTTTAACGGTTGTGATGAATGTGAGTCTGCTGGGGATTTTACGTATGTTTCTCCTCACGGCTCTAGTGTGATCGATTATGTCATTATGTCTCAGGATATGTTTTCTACGCAACATTGTAAGCTGAATGTCGGAGACCGTATTGACTCCTGGCATTTACCAGTTAAATTTCAGTGGACAAATGTAGGACAGGATGTGGAAAAGCCAGCTGAAGCTGAACAAGGTGTGGAAGATAGGTTTGTGTGGTCAGACGATTTTGTTTAGTGTTTTTGAAGAGGAATTAAGTTCTCATGAATTTGATGAAAGCCTACAGAACGCCTACCAAGCTCTAGATACAGATGTCAATATTTCCATTGAACTCTTCGTTAAATCACTTTGCAGCGCTGCTTCTTGCATGATGAGAACAATAGGAAATAAGAAAAAGAAAAACGACTGGTTTGACAAGGAATGTGATCGAAAAAAGAAGGCAGTTAAGGGGCCACTACGGAAATTTAAACGAGCTTCAAAGAAATCACGTGCAGAAAAAAGAGAAGAGTACGCAAAAGAAAGAAAGAATACAAATATTTGTTAAACAGGAAAAAAGATGAATTTGACCAAAGAAGATTAACCAAACTTAATCAGTCGATTAATGATCCAAAGGTATTTTGGCAAACTATTCGATCAGTCAATAGAAAGTCAGCCATATACAACTCCATTACCATTGAACAGTGGCATAACCATTTCTACAATGTCTTTAATGATGTGGATGTATCATCTACTCCAGAGGAAAATATCGAGTTTAGCCATGTGGGAGAAACAACAGATGACTCAGATGTTTTGTTCGATGAAGTAATTTCCAGGCATGAGGTTCAAGCCAGCATTGGTAATCTCAAGGCCGGAAAAAGTTCTGGTCCTGACAAAATTATTAGTGAGATGCTGAAGCATGCCAGTTTCAAAAATTATTGATTTCTTAGTTATTTATTTCAATAAATTGTTTGACCTTGGTGTTTACCCAGATGACTGGTCGAGATCTATAGTTGTTCCAATATATAAAAAGGGAAATCCAAACCTGCCAGATAACTATCGTGGCATTGCCCAAACGAGTGTTGTAAGTAAGGTGTATACACATATTTTAAACAAAAGACTTTCAAAGTGGGTAGAGAAAGAGGAAAAAATAATAGAAGAGCAAGCAGGCTTCAGACCAGGTTATAGTACCGTAGATCATATTTTCACCCTATATGCGATAGTACAAAAGTTTCTTATAAAAAAGTCTAAACTGTATGTTGCCTTTGTGGACTTCAGAAAGGCATTCGATTCTGTGAACAGAAATGTTTTATGGGCAGTTTTGAGAAAATGTGGTGTGAAAGGAAAACTTTATCAAGCAATACGAAGTGTTTACGATTCTGTATTAGCATGTGTACGAGATAAATGTTGTTCTTCAGATTACTTTGAATGCCCAAGGGGGTGAAACAAGGATGTCTACTTAGCCCGCTCTTATTTTCCTTTTTCATAAACGAATTGGCTGTGGATTTGTCAAGCAATGGAAAACATGGTATTCAGCTCATTCCTGGTGCAGTTGAAATATTCTTATTATTGTTTGCGGATGATGTTATTTTGTTATCTGACTCTGTTATTGGGCTCCAGAATCAAATAAATAGTCTTAGAGAAGGGGCAGATCGATTAAAGTTAACAGTCAATATTGACAAAACAAATGTAATGGTTTTCAGAAAAGGTGGCTACTTAAAGGTCTACTTTAGAGGTTTTCGATAATGGTCACCTTATGCAGAAATATGAAATGTTTGCTAAATTGGTAAAATAAACATCCGATTCGCTCCCGATCACACGAAATCGATCCGCGAAAGTGGGCATTTTCCCCTGTAATCAAGAAAACGGGAGGTAATCAACTAAATCTTGGCATGGCTTAACTGCTCTTGGATGTGACGTCACATGATGGACAGCGACGGCGACATAAAGCGATTCTGACGGTTCTTGCACATCTCGCTCGGTATTTAATTTATCATGTAAAAGCAGTGACTATGATTGCGACAGCCAATGTGAATCTGGGATGTTTCTGCAAGGCCTGTACCTATCAGTTTGAACGCTAAGTCCTTTTTACCACGTCAGTTCAGTTCAAGCTGGACGCCCGAACACAGCATTCCGAAGGCGTACGGACTTTACCGAAGTCTCGAGGGAGGCTACCGACTGACTTCTTGATGCGATCACGCGTGGACGGCGAACGGAGATTCTCCTTCCTCAAGCCTTAACGTGTTCATTCAGTTTAACAAGTGTGATCTGTCCATAGATAAGAACAGAATAAACGTGCGACTATCGTACTCATCTGTACGAGCTTACCACTCCGCCTTCAAAGTATACGCGTACAATGCAGACGAAGTTTTTGAGCCATTCGAACGGGCTCGGCAATTGTCGGAATAGCTCGTTTCCGCGGTCCAGCTGGAACTGACGTGGTAAAAAGGACTTTAGCTGCCCGGCATGGTTGCACGAACCGAATCCACTTCTTTCGAGTATCTGGATCAGATGGAAATGTGTGCAAAGAATATCCGTCTCCTGCTGAGCTGCTGCACTCGCCTACAGCACAATATCTGCCACCCCCTCTTGACGTTTTAGGCTGTGGGGATCGCAACTCGTGTTGGTTTCACTTGGCGTTGGCTTGTTGTGTAGGTCGCGGCTGACGGCCAGTCCATCAAGTGACGTCACGGTTTTCGGTCTACCGCGCGGAGTTTGAACAGGTGTGCAAAAGTCGTTTTTTATCTATTAAATTCTTCCGGCGAATTTTTTTGAAAAATGAATACCATACTGTAGTTATATGACATGTAGACCTGTTTTTAACAAATTATCGAAAATCTCTAAAGTAGACCTTTAAGTGACAGAGAAAGATGGTTTTATGGAAATGAAGAAGTAAAGGTAACTAACTCGTACAAATACTTAGGGATGGCTTTTACCACAAAGTTGAGTGTTAGCAGTGCTCTGTCTGATGTTTGCAGAAAGGCAAAAAAAAGGAGTGATGGAAATTATGAAATCATTAAGAAGACTAAACACTATTGATATAAATTTATTTTGGAAGCTTTTCGATGCACAAATTCAGCCTATCCTAACATACGCAGCTGAAGTCTGGGGATTAGAACAAGACAGTAAACAGATTGAAAATGTCCACATGTTTGCCATAAAAAGATATCTGAATGTACCCCTACATACATCAAATAAACTGATATATGGAGAAACTGGGAGGTATTCTCTACGCGTTACAACTACTGTAAAATGCATCAAATACTGGTTAAAACTAGTCAGACTCCCCATGTCGAGAATATGTAGGCAAGCCTACGAAATGCTTCTGTTACAGCACGAATCTGGTCACTTTAATTGGGTGTCAGAAGTACAAAAGACTCTGACTGAAAATGGCTTTGGTATTGTTTGGCTGAACCAGGGAGTTTGTTTCCGAATATGGTTTTATAACAGAATTCAAAGACAGGCTCATTTCCTGTTTCAAACAAAATTGGCATGCAGAAATAGATAATAACGATAAATATAGATACTTCTGTTCCTTCAAAAATATTTTTCAGGCAGAAAAGTACCTAACGTTAGTTACAAATAAATGGCACAGAATCAGTTTGGCCAGATTTAGGTTAAGGGTTAGTGGTCTAAAAAACTGTAAGCAATGGTTCTTAAGTTCTGAATATTCGAATGACACTATTTGCCCATCTTGTGGAAATGAATTAGAAAACGAAGAACATTTTTTGTTTCATTGTACTACTTATGCTGACAAACGTAAAAGCTGCAGTGTGTTGAATACTCGTTCATTCCACCAAAATAATGCTAGCGTTGCTTCAGTGTTATCTAATAATAATGAACGTGTTGTTAAAGAAGTGGCTAAGTACATAGCTGAAGCCATGTATGTGAGAAAAAAGATAATTGAGCAAAATACCGGTTAACATAAGGATGATCCAATGTGCGGATGTTCTGGGGAGGGCGGGGGGCTGGGGAGGGTGTGTGGGCTGGCGGAATAGGGGGAGGGAGAGGGAAGGGTTAGTGGTCAAGTGTGTGTGATTATGGCGGTATGGATGTTGGGGGATAATAGTAGAAAGGTAGCGGGTGGGGCGGAGGGAAAGGTGAGGACGTGTGTGTGTGTGTGTGTGTGTGTGTGTGTGTGTGTGTGTGTGTGTGTGTGAGTACGTATACGCATGAAATTTCTGCTTTTTGTATCGGTGAATGCATTTGCCAACCCCCTTGTCCAAAAGGCTTAACTGCTAAACGGACAATAAAAAATGTCAGTGTGTCAGTGTCAGTGTCTCTCTCTCTCTCTCTCTCTCTCTCTCTCTCTCTCTTACGATTTGCGTCGGGACTTTGGGGTTCAGTACAGTTGCTCAATGTGCTCCACAGAAATGGGGGCCGCTCTGCATTTTGTGGTGTGCTCCTGCTCTGTTCCTGATCGTTGCCGACTCCATTAGAAAAAAAATAATAGAAAGCGAGGTAACTTCTACACTTTACGGCAACACTCTTCTTCCATTGCTTCCCTTTAACCAAGAAACGGCCGCTTTTCTTCTCTTCGCGCCACATTTTCTGCTGAAGGCGCCAGTTCTGATAAAATACCATGTAAAAGGTAAAATCAGCTCATTTGTAGAAATGTCCGATGTTCGTCATTGCAGCAGAGATGTGCAAAAGATTTTTAGAGCTTCCAGGTGATTTTTTAATTGAACGTGTATTGAAGAAGCAGAACTGGGTTTGGTGGGTTGGTTGATTGTGTTAATCACGGCCTCTTATGTTCTTTTTCGTTGTGGAGTTTTCTCCCTTCAAAATATGTCTGCTACTCTGGTCAGACTTTTCCATGTGTGATCATCTTCTCATTTATTTGCCTTTAACGAAAATAATAATAACAAATATTGCTAATGAGAATGATGATGTTGATGATCACCATCAGCAACTTCATCGTCATAATAATAACTAGGCGGTCAGGAAATGTTCCCTATCCCTCTGCTCGAAGTAGCATTTTAACAGTGGGCAATAATCATACGTCTTCTTTCTACTTTTAAGACAAATCCAGCTGCAAATCTGGATCATGCGCGTGTTAATTACTGAGGTCTTCAAATTTCACGGCCGATGTCCGGGATTCACACGCCAGGGATCATGTCTAAGGCCTAAGGTGTACGTGTGTGTGCGTGTGTGTGTGTAGAAAAAAAAAGTAGAATTATAAGCAATCGCGATACCTGTGCGAGTAGTCTACACGACTTATTTAACGGTGTATTTTGTACCGAAGTGTGATACGTTTTTCTTTGACAGGATCTGTAAAAATGAAGTTTTACTTGCGGATTAAGACACTGACTAGGTGGTTCCAAGTAGCCCTGGCTGCCAGTTCAGACATGCAAACCGGCGTGTGTGTGTGTGTGTGTGTGTGTGTGTGTGTGTGTGTGCGCGTGTGCGTGCGTGCGTGTGGTTTTCCTCGGTTCATATGAAGTGTTTTTTAAACGCAGCGCCCCAACAATTAGTAATTTTCATTTGTCTGGGATTTTTTTGTTTTGTTTTGTTTTGCATTGTTTTGCTTTGTTTTGTTTTTGAGAGAGAGAGAGAGAGAGAGAGAGAGAGAGAGAGAGAGAGAGAGAGAGAGAGAGAGAGAGATTTTGACCATGACTTAGTACTTCTTGAGATTTTCCGTTTTTGAGCAAAAATCAGTTTCAACGCGGCAGCTGGTTTGTTTTTAAATGGGATGCAGCTTTACGGAATAAGGTAGTGTCGAGAGTTCTTCTAATGATGGTGCGATTCATAGCTTTAGGCCTACTATTCTTCCTGTAACAGATGATCAAAGACGGTCTACTCACATTACAGCAGTCTGCCATGCTGAGGGCCAGTAGGTTAACCGTTAGGACCCAACACTGACAGAGCCCAGTCCAGTATCCGACTGATTCTCTGCAGTTTTTTTTTTTTTCCCAGTGAAGTATGATTACTGCTTGAGAGAAGATGGGTATTGTGTCCAAAGGGTAGGCCCACTGGGCTCTTTAGGTATTTTGTCCAAAGGGTAGGCCCATTGGGCTCTTTAGGTATTGTGTTAAAAGGGTGGACCCACTGGGTTCTTTAGGTACTGTGTCCAAGGGTAGGCCCACTGGGCTCTTTAGGTACTGTGTCCAAAGGGTGGACCCACTGGGCTCTTTAGGTATTGTGTTAAAAGGGTGGACCCACTGGCTCTTTAGGTATTGTGTTAAAGGGTGGGCCCACTGGTTCTTTAGGTGTTGTGTCCAAAGGGTAGGTCCACTGGGCTCTTTAGGTATTGTGTCCAAAGGGTAGGCCCACTGGGCTCTTTAGGTATTGTGTCCAAAGGGTAGGCCCACTGGGTTCTTTAGGTATTTTGTCCAAAGGGTAGGCCCACTGGGCTCTTTAGGTATTGTGTCCAAAGGGTAGGCCCACTGGGTTCTTTAGGTATTTTGTCCAAAGGGTGGGCCCACTGGGCTCTTTAGGTATTGTGTCCAAAGGGTGGGCCCACTGGGTTCTTTAGGTATTGTGTCCAAAGGGGGGGCCCACTGGGCTCTTTAGGTATTGTGTTAAAAGAGTGGACCCACTGGGCTCCAAGGACTTTATCCCATGTGGTAGAACGCCACCAGTCCCAGATGTGATGGGGCACAGGACCAGATCCAAGGACGGGGCTATGGGGGCGGAGGGGAGGGGGGGGGGCAGGATTTTAGACCAACCCCCTCCACACACACATGCACACACACACACACACACACACACACACACACACACACACACACACACACACACACTTCTCAAACATAAAAAAGAGGGAGAGAAAGAGAGAGAGAAAGATGAAAGAAAGATTTCTGAAGACACTGTTATGACATTGTTTTTGTCTTCCTTAAGTATCTTGTTGGCCAAGGTTGCACTGGACTTTGGTTGTTTGGTATAAACTCCCACCCCACCCCCTCTCTATCAACCCCTCCACTCATCCCCACCTCCACCCTCACCCACCCATCCCATCCCATTCCATTGGAAGACATGGACCCCCCCCCCCCCCCCCCACTTCCTTTACTTCCCCTTTTCCTGCCAACATACCTCGATGATTGACAGACAGGAGCTGTGTGCCATTCATTTGAAACAGACATGACGAAAATTGTAACTTATGAAAATAGCCATCATCATATACGCCAGATCTAGTGTATCAACATTTGAAATGCACCTTTTCGTTGTATGTTTGATTGTTTGTTTGTTGGTTTACTTTTACATAAACGTCATCATGTACACCAGATTCAGTGTATCAACATTTGAAATGCCCCCTTTTTTTTATCGTAGTAAAACGGAGTGACTGAGGTTTCCGTCCAGCGACCATTTTGATCGTGCGCCGAATATGAGAGGATAAGTGGTTTCTTGTTCTTCGTTTTCACTGTCCTAAATGTTATTTGTTTTTGCCTGAAGAAGACCCAAGAGGTCGAAATGCATTGTGTCAAGTCCTGTACTTGTCTATGTCCTTGGCGGTAACTAACCCCTTCTTTTTCTAAGTATATTTGATTGTTTGTTTGCGTTTATCTGTCATCCAGTTCAAACCCATAATCTTCTTCAAGAACGATCACGTGGGTAATTACTTTGTTTGGCAGCATATATCATTACCCCCTACCCCCATCCACCCCCCCCTCCTCCAACCCCCATCCCGCCCCTTCTCCCCCCCCCCCCCCCCCCCCCCCCCCCCATCCCAAGTAGGCCTGTGGTCTTCGCTGGATCTAAGACAATGAGAAAGAGAGGCGATGAGGTAGAATCCACGTTGATCCAGTCACCACACGCGTAAGCCTGTACATGCGGCACGACCAGGCTAAACAATAAATTAGCTGGGGGAAAAAATCCCACGAACGAACAAGTCAGGCGATGGTCCCACCTCACCCCCCCCGCCCTCCATATTCTCAGCACATGCCACTGAAGTCCGCGGCAAACAGCGCTGCTCTTCATGACTGATCCATGTTGGCGAACCGCGTGCTGAGAGTGTTGGGTATGTTCGGGACAGCGGGACTGGTTCTCATTGCCAAATAATTATCTTAACAAACGGGCCACTCCCGGTGATCTGGAAAAGTGTAGAGAGTTGAAAATGGGCTCTGTGATATGTCATCGCCGCTTTACGAGGAAGACGAAAAGCAACATACGACGCCAGCTTCCGCCATGCGCAGCTGTGACGTGCACTCTGAAAAAAAAAAAAAAAAAAAGCCCGGATGTTATGATTCCTGTTAGCTCCATGAAACTGCCAGTTAATACCAGACGAGAACCTAACCTGTCCAATTTACAGGGGAAGAGGGAGGGATGGGAGAGACAAAGTGTGAGAAGAGCAAGAACGTGAATGACTCGACAGTGCTTTACATGGCAGAAGTGCATCATGAAGCAGACGCAGTTGGAGATGTGAATGCCAGTTGTGTCAGATGTATGTATGTTCATGAATCTATTGACAAGCGTACATTGTTGTCTGCATGTGTTGTCTAGACGTGAATCTGTGCTGGGTGATTTTACAAACGAGTAAATTTTTAGTCATGTGTTTTCATGTTTGATCATGTGGAGTTGTAAATGTGCCTTTGCTTTACGCGTTCATTCTCTGTCTGTCTATCTGTCTCTCTGTATATAAATAGATAGACAGACAGATAGATAGACAGTGTGTGTGTGTGCGTGTGCGTGTGTGTGTGTGTGTGTAAAATGTGACCGATATGAATTCAAACAAGAAAGAAAAAAAGTTCATGTCAATTTTTCAACAGCGAAGGGAATTGTCATGATGACATGTAGGCCTATTCTCACCCTAATATATAAAAGGTGTTTTTGCATCCCCCCCCCCCCCCCTCACACACCACACACGCGCGCGCTAAACAAGCTCGGGGTCCATCAGCATGTGCACCATTACGACTAAAAGTCCAGGGTTCTCATATAGCCGCTAAGCGTCATTCCTCGGTAAGGAATCAAACTCTCCACGCTTTCTAGTTCACGCTCACGTGTATAGAACGTGCTGCCTACTACCCGGATAAAGCCGACTGAAGAGCTGCTGCTGGCGGCGCTATATTCAGTCGTTTCCCGTGTCATTCAGTCGAATATTAGACACTCACTTGGTCACTCGTTCTGATGATTGTTCATAGAGGGTGGATACTATCATATACGTATCATTCGTATCAACCGCCAAAGTAGCTTGCTCTTCCGAAAGTTGGTGACGGGATTTTACGTGTGTGAAAGATGTTGGGCGTGTGTTCACACACGGAGCCTCAGTTTAGATTGACTCATTCGAAGGACTTCTCACGAAATGGAGTCAGAATGAATATAATCTGATTGGGAAAAAAAATCCTCCTGTACCGAAACGGCTTGGCGGAGATTCGCACCGGTAACCCCAGGATACCAGGAAAACGAGTCTAGCTAGCGCTCTACCAACTGAGCTATTCCGGCCCCGAATTTCAGGTCGCTGAGTGCAATTCATAGAATGATAGATTGCCTGTCTGGTTGTTGTTGCTTACCTGGGCATATAGGCATCCACATTTCATCTTCAGATGACGGAACGCATCTCACAGAGAGTAAGAGATGTCAAGCATGAAGCATAAGTATGGTTAAGATAACCCCCTTCAAAGCCGACATTGCGTGTGAAACAGTTTAAGTTAAGCTGAAGGGTCTGCCTTGTGTCAAAACCTGACCGACAAGATTTCTGAACAACGGTTACAACGGGTTCAATTAAATTTGTCACCTTTTCCCTTTATTTATTTGAAACGAGTACAGCAGTCACTACTTTATTTTTCAATTAAAGACGATTTTTATCACGCTAATGCAAAGGTTCGAAATGTATGATATTGAAATACATTCAAAATATTTGTGTTGAAAAATTGATATAAGAAGCAAAGTCAAGGACTAAAGGATGATCCTGTGATGACTTCGGGCTGCTGTCTGATTCAGCGGTAAGAAGTGAATCAAACAACTCCACAACCACGCTGGATGGGGAAAAATTAGAACAGCCATATAAACCAATCTGCCTGTAAGAAACGCTTCACTCACAAGCTGCGTCGTTTGTCAACTTTAAATATAGGTCTGGATAATTCCATTTAAAAAATCAACCAAGGAGGCAGCAGGAGATTTTCTTTCCCCCTTTTTTTTTCTTTCTTTTTCTTTCTTCTTCTTCTTCTTCTTCTTCTCCTCCTCCTCCTCCGCCTCCTCCTCCTCTCTCTGTTCCTTTTTTCTTTCTTTCTTTTCTTTTCTTTCTTTCTTTTTCTTTCTTTTTAGTGCAACTAATTAAATCTGGCGACGCTGATCATCCCACCCAGTAACGACAACTCTGATGGCAAAGCCATGCCATTACTGACCTGCCCGCCAACTCTCATCCCAACACGAACTTCCGCCCACCAGATCGGCCTGAAGAGACTGCCTCATCAATTATTGTGTCACGCTTTTAATGACGCGGGCAATATGGCGGCAGTGACGCGTCGATGTTTGGCGCGAGCCGCCATCTTGCCAGAGCCGACGCGCCGTTCAATGAGAGCGCGTGCGATTGCACCCACAAGCGCGCAATGAGAGGGCTGGTGTGTCTGTTCACTTCCCTATTGCTTTGCTAACGGCTTCGTGAAGGATCTCAATTAACTGCTAGTGTAATCACCCCTTTCAGACCACCACTTGGAAACCACGCTCGCCAGTCCTTCTGGAAAGATGGTCTGTGTCGGAAGATTTGGGGAGACGTTAGTGCGCTGTGCTTTTGCGTGTTTGGATGAAGTTTATTGCCTGTCTGTGGTGTGCATCCTGGTGTCTTGTATAGAGGGATTGATAACTCTGACAAGCATGTTGCCCAAAGAGTGAGGTGTCTTGGTTATGTCTCTTTGCGTGAGCATGTTCAGCTGGTATATGGATAGACAGACAGACAGAGAGATAGACAGACGGACAGACGGTCATATAGATAGATGGATAGGTAGATAGATAGACAGATACGTAGACAGACAGAGTGATAGATAAATGGATAGACAGAGAGATCGATAAGTAGGTAGATAGATAGACAGACAGGCAGGTAGATAGATAAACATAAGAATTAAACAACAGTTTTTTGTGTCTTAAGACTTGAATATATTTGTCATCAAATTTTCGGCGATACACCAGCTATTTTGAGATCAGGGTACAATGATGTACACATACATATATACATGCACACGCGCGCGCGCGCGCGCGCACACACACACACACACACACACACACACACACACACACACACACACACACACACACACACACACACACGGACGCACACATACGCACGCACACACACATACATACACACACACACACACAAACACACACGCATATTATAGCTAGATAGCTAGATGGATAGACAGATAGATAAAGAGATAGATAGGTGTGGGTGAGAGAGAGAGAGAGAGAGAGAGAGAGAGAGAGAGAGATCCATTGTGATACATCAATCTAGTTACGCGTCAGATCATACGTCATTCTCTCTGCTGGTGGGACGTAGCTGTACGTGCTCACCCACAGTCAAACACTGGCTGTGAACGCACATTGCTTGCATCTATACTATAGGATATACACAATATGTGGCATGATGAATATAATATCCCCCCCCCCCCCCCTCCCACATCTCTCTGTCTGTCTCGCCCACAGTCAAACACTGGCTGTGAACGCACGTCGCTTGCATCTATACTGTAGGATATACAAAATATGTGGCATGATGAATACAATATCCCCCCCCCCCCTCCCCGACCTCTCTCTGTCTGTCTCACCCACAGTCAAACACTGGCTGTGAACGCACATTGCTTGCATCTATACTATAGGATATACAAAATATGTGGCATGATGAATACAATACCTCCCCCCCCCCCCACCCCTCTCTCTCTCTATCTGTCTCACACACACAAACACACACACGCATGCACGTACATACACACGCGCGAGCGCGCGCGCGCGCACGCACACACACACACACACACACACACACACACACACACACACACACACACACACAGGTGTGAGTGTGTGTGAGGAGCATGCTCCTATGAAAGAGACCTCTCCCAGACAGCCTTCATATCAAGGGCAAGTGTGCAAGAACTCGGTGTGAATGCACGGTTCATGGCTTGATTATCATTTGAGAGAAAATGATACATCATCAACGTACATTGCTACCTTCAGTGTGGATTCAGAATTCATTACTTGGTTATTTTTCAAACAACATTTATGGAAGCAGTCTACGTTGCTGCAGAGTTATGAACGTGTACGTGTTTGTGTCAGTCGGTGGGGACTGGAAGGGTGACTAATATCGTGCATGTGCATAGACTTCATTACCAAGTTGTGTTTTTTTTTTCTATCTTTGTTTTTCAGAATGCTGGCTCTGTCTCATTTGTTTCAAGTCTGGATGGTAGTTGTATCAATGCGTAGCTCAGGCATCTGCCGAATCTAGTCCAAGAGCGACTCTTCACAAGTTTTTTTTTTCTGTCTCATCGTCTGTGCCACCTCAGTGGCGTTGCACCCACGCCCCTCGTTCTGACCCCCCCCCCCCCCCACCACCACTACCACAGCCCGCCCTATCCCGCCGCAGCCTCGGCACCGGCAATCCACAGGGAGCAGTCAACGTCAACTCGTCAAGAGGCAACCCACTGGAGGAGACACTGCACTGCTGCCGAGTCACTTCGGTGGAGTTCAGTGGCGCCTGTTCTGATCTAACATACGCAGGACACCACGTACTAAGCACCCTACGGACGACAATAATCGCTTAGTCGCGGAGCCGACGTGAGTGAGCTCTCCCTCCGGAGGGCGCCATCACGTCCGTCCAACAACATCCCCTATGAATTTGCTGATACCTGTGACCCCGACCGAAACAAACCATGGCCATAGCCTAGAGAGGATATTGAAACTGAGGTCATCATGAGAACAGGGCATGATGGGCCACAGAACTTGAGACTCTTTAAAAGTGCTGATCGATATCCTCCCAAATCTGTATGTATGTATGTATGTATGTATGTATGTAATGTATGTATGTATGTAATGTATGTATGTATGTATGTATGTAATGTATGTATTGTATGTATGTATGTATGTATGTATGTATGTATGTATGTATGTATGTATGTATGTAATGTATATATGTATGTATGTGTATATGTATGTTTGTACGTGTATGTATGTGTGTATGTATGTATGTATGTATACATGTAATGTATATGTGTATGTATACATGTATGTATGTATGTATATGTACATATATGTATGTATGTATGTAAATATATATATATAATATATATATATATATATATATATATATATATATATATATATATATATATATACACACATATATATATATATATATATATATATATAATATATATATATATATATATATATGTATGTACGTACGTACGTATGTATGCATGCATGTATGTATGCATGCATCAATGTGTTTGTTTGCTTGCTTGTTTTATTTAGCTGTAAACTCCGCGCACTATGATCTCATGGCTTAGCAGGTGTGACGTAATCTGCACGCAGTGACAACTCCCTCATGAAACTGAGACTGAAACTATGATTTGATGTCCATGTGTGAGTGGTCTGTTTGTCAGAAACTATGATTTGATGTCCATGTGTGAGTGGTCTGTTTGTCAGGGAGATCAGAGGCATGTCAGCGCATAAACCTCCAAGAACTCCGGTACATCTTCCACGCAGTTCTCAACAGCTATCGCGTGTTATGCAGAGGATAAACTAACTTATCATACACTAAGTAATGCAAAAGCAGATGGAAATCATATATTTCCTTCATCTTTTTCTCTCCAGAATGTCAATAGCGCAGAACAAAGCAAACTTTTCATAAACCAAGTTTTATATGCCAATGCTCACTCTGTTTTCAGTCTTCATTAACCTGGAAATATTCTGGGTACCGAATCAAGTGGTTAGTGTGCATGGGGGAATGGAAGGGGGGGGGGGGGGGGGGGGGAGGGGACATTGTACGTGTATTGGTACCATTAAAAGCCTAATGAAGTCCACTTTCAGCTCAAAATCGTTATTTTTTCCCCCTTCCTATTAGACACCAGTAGCAACTGTGCAAATTTGGCATAAAATCAAATTCCAGCAACACTGCTCACAGTCGATTCCACGATTTAACAACCAAATGTCGTCGGCTAGGGGGTTTAGTTGGAGGTAACCAGCACGTGCCAGGTCAGACCAGGCACCAGTCCACATCACCGAAGTACTAAGCAGCGGTGTGCTTCTCCTCTGACTGACTGGCCGACTCCGGACAACCTGACGCTGATGACCACTACTCCTGATGCCTGCAGTGAGACTACGACAGAACGACCACGGGTGTGGTTGTGTGAGGTGGGAGGAAGGGAGCTGAGGAAAGGGAAAGGGGGATGGTGGTCATCGACTTAGGAATATACAGAGAGAGAGAGAGAGAGGGGGGGGGAGGCAGTTGGCTGCTAATAACGAAGAGGGAGAGCGGGGGGAGAGAGAGAGAGAGAGAGAGAGAGAGAGAGAGAGAGAGAGAGAGAGAGAGACAGACAGACAGACAGACAGACAGACAGACAGACAGACAAAACGAGAGAAAGAGAGAGACAGAAACAGACTGACAAACAGCCAGACAGCTAGCCACCCAGCCAGCCAGCCAGCCAGACAGAGGGAGAGAGGCACACACACACACACACACACACACACACATACACACACACGTACACATTTAGCTGCTAACTAATCAAACCAAAACCTAACCAGGCACAAATCAATCGAAGCCAACCAAACAAAAAAAAAAAAAAAAAAAAAAAAAAAAAAAAACCGGCACAAAACCATCACAGAAGACTTTCTCAGAACCCCCCAAAATCGCACAGCACGGACGCTTTCACTGGTACCGCACGCACCTGCAGGCGCAAGCCGACGTGTAGCAATTTTTTTTTTTTCCAACGCCGAAGCGACGGAACATGGAATGGAAAGCGATGGCACCTTGAATGATATTTACCTCAACAGGAAACCACCCGCCCTCCCGTTGTTTATCCCTCTGTCAGCTGATGTCGGGTATGATGCGCGTCATCTCCATCAGCACGTGTCATGCCAAGGAAGGTCTCGGGGACTCGGGGAAAGCCTCGTAACTATGAAGATTTCCTTCCCTCTTCAGAAATGGGGTTCCTGTCTTGTCAGACAGACAGCCTGTACTAAGCACCGAATACAAACATGCCATACCTGGGTCAGAACGAGAGAGAGAGAGAGAGAGAGAGAGAGAGTGAGAGAGAGAGAGAGAGAGAGAGAGAGAGAGGGGGGAGAGAGAGAAAATGAGTGTGAGAGGGAGAGAGAGAGCGCGAGAGAGACAGAGAGAGGTGAGGGTGTGGTGTTTGGAGGTTAGGGAAAGATAGAGGGGAAGAAGGAGAAAAAGGAGGAGAAGAGGAGGGGGAGGAGGAAGGGGAGAAAGAAGAAGAAGAGGAGGAGGAGAAAGAAGAAGAAGAAAAGAAGAGGAGGAAGAGGGGGAGAAAGAAGAAGGAGAAGAAAGGGGGAAAGAAGAAGAAGAAGGAAAAAGAGGAGCAGCATGAGAAGGGGGAGGAGGAGAAAGAGGAGAGAGAGAGAGAGAGAGAGAGAGAGAGAGAGAGAGAGAGAGAGAGAGAGAGAGAGAGAAGGAAGGAGGAGGGTGTAAAGGATTAAAAAGAGATGGCGGGATGGGGTGGAAAGTAAGGAAAAGAAAGTGTGTGTGTGTGTGTGTGTGTGTGTGTGTGTGTGTGTGGAGGTGAAGATGAGTAGGAGGGTGAACACGATGCCGTTAAGGTTCGAGGGGCGTGGTGGTTGGGGAGGCTGGGGTGAAGAAAGAAAAGCGGAAAGAGTGGAGCACCTGGAGAGAGAGAGAAGAGAGAGAGAGAGAGAGAGAGAGAGAGAGAGAGAGAGAGAGAGACAGACAGATAGACAGACAGACAGACAGACAGACAGACAGACAGACAGACAGACAATCGATCGGGCAGAGAGAGACAGACAGATGGACAGACAGACAGACAGAGAAGGCAGTGACAACCAGAGGAAAGGAGAAAAGAATGGAAGGAGACAAAATGGAAAGAGAAGAATGGAAGGGGGGGGGGGGGCGGGGCAAATAGTGAGGGAGACTATCAAATAAGAGAGAGAGAGAGAGAGAAAGAGAGAAAGGGAGAGAGAAAAGGGAGAGAAAAAGGTGTGACGTGTTACTGTGGCGACGGGTTGCTCCCCCTGTGAGAGCAGTCCCGAGACCAGAGAAAGGGGAGGAGACCCGGAGAAATCTGTCGGTTGTGAAGAGACAAAGTTATGAAACACATAGGACCATACAGTGGCCAAAGGCCTTCCCATACACCTATCTATCCAAAATAATACAATATAATTATAATTATATACACTGACCAAAGATCTTTCCGACATACAGTGCTGTAATCAAACTCATACACTATGACTGGACAGTGGGTTCAGACTGATCCATACAGCTAATGAAAACAAGACAGTTTAATTACGCACAGCGGCCGAAAGCTCTTTTTTCATACACTGATGCACTAAAAAAAAACAACACAAACAATATGATTATACAGCAACCAATGATCTTTCCTCACCGTTGGAGTCTAGTTAAAACACACACACACACACACACACACACACACACACACACACACACACACGTCAACAAACGAAGCGCGATAAGAATAACTACGGTAAAACATGCGACGCAAAAGCTGCTCATTATAATTTTCTTTACGAGCTTTTTATTTTAATTTTTTCTTCTATTCTTATTTCAGACCATACCAGAGAACATATGCAGTAGTGTTTGTCGAAAAGTTTGACGTGAAAATGAAATTTTGGATTGAATTTGACAATGATAATTTTGTTGGAGAGATTTTTTTTTTTATTAAAGTTTATTTCCAGACCGTACCAGAGAGCACATGCAGTAGTGGTTATTGAAATGTTTGACGTCAACATGAAAATGTGGACTGAATATGACACTATTAGATCACTGTTTGGAAAAAGAGCTTTTGGAATATAAATGTTTACTTTTGATCACTTGGAGATGATCAGAAACGTGCTTTCTAACCTTGTCATTTTGGAGATCAACACACCTCCACTTCGTCCCATGACGCGCAGACCCTTATCAGTAAATGTACGAACAAACCTCACGAGAACACCCATTATCGGTTAAAAAAAAAAAGAAAGAAACAGAATTAATACATGACAATTACAATTCTGGTAGAACAGCTAGGTTTATCCATGACTTTCATGCAAAACCTCATAAGCACAAGCGGGAGCCATGATTTGATTGTGCACAACGAATTCCAATTTGGAATGCGAAATGAGAGCGAAATGTATGACAACTGAAATTCGGATAACACAGCTAGTGCGTCCACAACCTTCCGCAAAGCTTCATAAGCATATGCTGAGAGAGGGAGAGAGAGAGAGAGAGAGAGAGAGAGAGAGAGAGAGCGAGAGAGAGAGAGAGTGTGTGTGTGTGTGTGTGTGTGTGTGTGTGTGTGTGTGTGTGTGTGTGTGTGTGTGTTTCGTTTGCACTGCCCGGTTAGAGTCTAAAGCATGGCAATAACAGTTCTGACCACACAGGTTTTTTCATGTGGTTCAGCTTCTCAAACTGAAGGAAACCAACTGAAACACCCATTTTATCTGTACATTTTCTGTTAAAGAAAACCTTCCAAAGGTGAGGAACCACGAGGAGAGACTAAAAACAAACAAGCAAACAAAACAGCAAACAAAGAAACAAAACCGAAGAAATAATACTTGAATAAATAAACAAAAATCAAGGAGTCTGAATGGTGGTTGTCGTTGGTGTTGGTTTTTTTTTTATTTGAGTGTTTGTTTTTGGTGCGTGCGTGTGTGTGTGTGTGTGTGTGTGTGTGTGTGTGTGTGTGTGTGTGTGTGTGTGTAAGCTTTCCATTGAAAAAGAAATTTTTTACATAAAAAAAAGAAAGAAACAAATACAGCATATAGCCAAAAGCACAAATAACTGTGTGCGTGCGTGCGTGCGTGCGTGCGTGCGTGCGCGCGCGCGCGCGCGCGTGTGTGTGTGTGTGTGTGTGTTTGTTGGTGTGTGTCGGTGGGTTTTTGTTTGTTTATTTGTTCTTGGTTAGCTATGAATGTCCATCTATTGCGGCGGTTAAAACGGCCATAGAAAGAGAAGCGCTGGCTGACATGGGGAAAAAGAAAACCAGGCGGCATACACACCACGGAGGTCCGCGCCATGGACACAAGTCAGACCTGCTACTGCTATCGGCTGCCTCCCCTGCTCCTTCTTCACCTCGCCTTAACTCCTCGCAGCTGCTGTGAATATAGGTGGTAGTGGGCTTACGTGCTCCCTGCTCTCAGCACCACGGCTGGTGCTTCCTTTCTCCGTCTCTTCCGAAAAATTGTCCTGCAGTATTTGGTCTTTTGAAGAAGGAAGTATGGATTATGCACACTCGTGCAAAGTCACGTAGGCCCACATACCCCGCCAAGGTCTCGCGTTAGACTAAACAAACACGAACGTTTTGAAGCGTTAATTCATTGTCACAGATAAAAATAGAAATCATTGCTATCATGTGGCGAAAGGAATAGTATTTGTAAAGATAAGAATTTATAAAGAAGAAGAGGTGGAGGAGTGGGGGGGGGGGGGGGGGGGGGGGGGGGAGATGGAGACGGAGAAGTACTTGAAACCGAGAAGAGGAGGACGGCGGAGAAGAAGAACTGGAGAAGAACGAACGAATGAGAGTTGAGTGCTCAAGTTACCGCAGGTTACTCATTTTGTCTAGCGGTGAGGAGAAAAACGTCAACAAAAAAGACAGAGCACGACTTGGGAGTTAAAAAAATCGATTTAAATCAACTTTATTTCTCGCTGTCTGGACGAGGGAATTCTCCATTGGCCGTTCGTGAGGTTCTGCAGGCGTTCCATCACAAACACCGGCAATCCTACATAAGTGCCAGTCACCTCTTGGCATATTTTTTCTTTTCTTTTCTTTTCTTTTTTTTCTTCTTTTTTTAGACTCAGTACCTGAAAGAGAAGTGGTGGACAAGGGGGATGGGGTGGGGTGGGGGTGGGGATGGGGGGGGTTGGGGGGGGGAGGCGGCAGATCTCTATTATGCATGAACATGTGATAAACAAAGAAAGCATGTAATTTTGATAATCGCATCAGGTTCCAGCTGCTGGCATTTTTTGAAAGAAAATCGCTGACAATCTGGTGTGTTTGAACATGTGAAAACAACAACAACAAACAAACAATATTATGTTGACCGTTTTATTCCCCAACCGCTTATGAAGTACTTTCACGCTGGAAAAGTCGGGGAGAAGCCCTCCCCCCCCCCCCCCCCCCCCCCTGCCCAGCTTCAGTGTCCAGTGCAGTCTAAACAAATCCTTGCTGCCCGGACAAAGTGCTCAAGCTGTGCCTGACGTGGCTTGTGACGTGATGACAGAAACCGCGGAGAGGAGAGGATGAAGACTGTCACGGTCAAAAATAAACACAAGCAAAGTCGTGGTTAGTTGCCAGCCGGTTCGAATCGGCTTAAGCCCGACTCAGACATCCCGACGCCTTCAAGCGTCGCATCCAGCCAATTTAGCACAGCGAGGAGACAGCAGACAGTCTGAGTGGCTGGACCGACAGGTCTCGATAGGTCTGGTCAGACGTCTCAGCGCCTACCCAGACTCATCTAGCCAATTTAGAGTGACCAGTGCCCAGAGTTAAGCCACACGGCGCCAGTTAAGTAGGAAAGGGGGGAAGGTAGTGCGTGGTGGGGGTGAAATCTAGCTAATCAATTAAATGACCAATTGACCACCACAGAGAGTAAGGCGTGTAGGCGTGACTGTCATGATTTGAATATCCAATGGAATTAGAGGGAGATAACTTCGGGTATCAGGGGTAAAAATACTGACCAATGGTACTCGCCCTTTTTGACAGATCGGAACGGGATAAGAAGGATGTGAGAGTGAGAGAACAGAGAAGGAGGGGGAGAACGAACAGAGAGAGAGAGAGAGAGGTTCGGAGTGGAAGCTCTGCAGGAGAGAGGGGCAGAGAGAGAGATGAGGGGAGGAGAGAAGAGAACCAAGTTGAGAGATTAGCAGGAGATAGTCTGCAGGGGAAGGACTAAAAGAGAGATGTGGAGAGAGAGAGTTGCTAACTAATGAAGAGGAAAAGAAAGAAAAGAAAAGAAAAGAAAAGCAACCATGTCCATTTGATAGGGCAGACTAGAAGAGAGAGAGAGAGTGCAATGCGTTAATGCAGGAAGGAAGAAAGGAGAACAGATCGATGTTGATAGTCACTGTTCCATCTTAACCGGGGTTCGACCTCATACCTGGCAGCGTCACTTCGTCAAGCAGAACCACAGACCAACGCCAGTGCCAGCAGACCAATACCAGTGCCAGCAGTTGTGTCGTGTTGTGAAAGTGACAGTGAAAAGAGAAAAAAAAAGGAAAAGAAAAGACAGTGATTCGTGAATAGTTAAGATCACCTGGCCAGGTAAAGTAGAATCTATTTTATACCCGGGTTAGTTAATGATGATTTAGATAAATGATTTTGTGAAGTTCAGGAAAGAGAGAATGTTTTATTTTGTTTGATTCCATATGCATTGATGTTTCGTTCTATGATCATGTGTAGTAAAGTTATAGACTTTACTAGTGGTTTGATGTGACGAATGCATGATATATGAGTGAGATTGTAAGCAAGCTGTGAGTGTGTTTGGGCTGTGCGCGAGTCGATTCCTCCACTGACATCACCCGAGGTTGACAATTTATTGGCGAGCTTGCCAGGATATTCTGGCCCATTTATTATAATTGTTCAACTTCTCAGAGAGGAAGCTGGGTGGGATTCAAGTATTGTACTCCTAAGACAAGGGGTTGTCTTACTGTATGTTCCCAAGATAGTTAAATACTAGGCTTGGCATTGCTTCCAAGATAGTTAATACTAGGCTTGGCATTTCAGCCCCAGAGTACTTATTTCGCACAGATTGCCTATAATTCGCTCTCATAGTTGGGTCAGGCGCTGGGCGTCTTATAAAAACTAACTAAGTTGTCCCAAGCTAATATTATCATTCATAGGATTGTGCTATTACGTCACTCGTGTCGGTAACCACCAGTTTGGCTGTCGTAGTAATAGAATCTTGTTCAAAAAAAAAAAGGAAAAAAGAGATACAATGGCGGAAGAAAAGAACACCCTATTGAACAACTCGTGAGCGTCGCTCGTGATTTAGGCTATTCGGGAGAAGAGTTGCGAGCATTCGTTGAAAACCAGCAAAAGATGGAAAGAGATGAACGCGCGGAAAGGCGACGTGTCGCAGTAGAAGCGCAAGAATAGAAAAATTAAGGATTCAGGCTAACAATGATAAAGAAACGCAGGAAACAGAAAGAATAAGGGAAGCGCAGGAACAGAAAGAATAAGGGAAGCGCAGCAAACAGAAAGAATGAAGGTTCAATTAGAGTTAGAGAAAGTGAGAATACAAAGGGAGACACCGAGGATGGTAGTTCAGTTTCCAGTGACTCTGTGCGCAGTTACGCTCCCCGACCAAGTTGCCAAAATTCTCTGAAGGAACCGATTCGATTGATGCATACATCAGTCGTTTCGAAACGTTTGCGACCAGTCAGGGTTGGCCTCCAGAAGAGTGGGCAGTCATTTTGTCGGCGTTACTGACGGGTAAGGCATTACAAATTTTCACTGCGTTACCAGCAGAACAACAGTCTGATTTCGGCGCTGTGAAGGAATCGTTGATGAAAGGATTTGACCTCACAGAGGAGGGGTTCAGGAAGAAATTTCGTTCAGCTAAATTACAAGCAGGTGAAACGTACACTCAGTTTGGTGCCGTCTAGATCACTATTTTGGAAAATGGTTAGAGTTGAGTGGTACGAAGAAGGAGTTCGCTGAATTGAAAGAGCTAGTTATGAAAGAACAGATTTTGTCAGGTTGCGGCCCTGAGTTAACTATACATTTGAAAGAGAGACAGCCAGAGACAGCACGGGAGTTGTTGAAGTTCGCAGAGGTGTATAGAGAGGCACGTTTGGGCACTAAGGTGCAGGAGAAACAGGTGCTAGGCACAGGTGAGAAGAGTGCAAGGAGACTAGGAGAGTTTTCTGCAAAGCCTGCAAACCCAGTGGTGGGGCAGAAGGAAGGGCAAAGGGACATTAGGTGTTTCATTTGTCACAAGAAGGGACATGTGGCGAGGGATTGTCGCATGAGGTTCCAGAAGGCAGCAGCCTTGCAAGAAGTGGATAAGGGTCGTCAAGGGAAACGACCTGCAGTGGAACCAAAAGGGGTTCAGTCTGAAGAGGGTGGAGTGCAGCCTATGGCTAGCACTGGACAGCAGTCAGTGTCAGGGATGGAGGGCACTAGGCTGAGTGGTTCGTTACCAGTGGAAGAAGGGTGGATTGGCCAGCAGAGGGTGAAAAGTGTTACGAGACACTGGTTGTTCATGCGGGGTAGCACGAACAACGCTGGTCGAGAAAGGGGATTTGACAGGGCAATCCAGACCTGTACTCTAATCGATGGCACTGTGAGGGAGTTTCCAGTTGCTAAGATAGAAGTACGTACCCTTACTTCTCAGGCGAGTTGTCTGCGTTGGTGATGGAGAAACCCCTTCATGATTTGATCATTGGAAATATTCCAGGGGCAAGGGATCCAGGGGATCCTGAGTTATTGACTGCTACAGGGGCAGCAGTTCAAACACGGAGCAAGAAGGAGGAAAGGGTTGATAAACCGTTAGTCGTTCCAGCAAGGAAGTCAGGCATAGATGTGTCGCCTGATGAGTTTAGGGCAGCGCAGGAACAAGACCCTTCGCTCGTGAAGTCTTGGAGTTGGCAAGAGGTGGAGAGAAACAGGTGGTTAGAGGAGGTGAGACAGAATTTCTTGTGAAAGGCGGGCTGTTGTACCGAATGTTCACCAAGGGGAAGACAGGTAAGGTGACCACTCAGTTAGAGGTACCAGCAGGTTATCGTGACACTGTCATGTCAGTGGGTCACGAGTCGCTCATGGGGGTCATCTCGGCACCAGCAAAACAGCTGACGAATCTTTGATGACTTTCATTGGCCAGGAGCAATGGCAGACATAAAACGTTTCTGCATGTCATGTGATGTGTGTCAAAGATCAGCCACAAGAGGGGTGAAGAGGAAGGCACCTCTTAAACATCCCCCTTTAATTGACACACCATTCAGGAGGGTGGCTGTTGATCTGATTGGCCCAATCACGCCCTGTTCCAAAGGCGGGCACAGGTATGTGTTGACGCTCGTGGACTACGCGACCAGATACCCAGAAGCAGTTGCATTGAAAGGCGTAGATACGCAACAGGTCGCTGAAGGGCTGGTAGACATCTTCTCTCGCGTGGGTGTGCCAGCACAAATTCTCAGTGACAGGGGGTCACAGTTCACCTCAGGCGTGATGAAGGAGGTCAACAGGCTGCTAGGGATCACACAGCTTCTCACTACCCCATACCACCCACAATGCAATGGCTTGGTGGAGAGATTCAATGGTGTGCTGAAGGGCATCTTAAAGAAGCTCTGTGAGGAAAGGCCAGCAGATTGGGACCGCTACATTCCAGCGGCACTGTTCGCCTACAGGGAAGCCCTCAGGAAAGCACAGGCTTTTCGCCATTTGAGCTGCTGTATGGGCGGACAGTTCGGGGACCAGTGTGCATTCTCAAAGAGCTGTGGTCCGGAGAACAGGAGTCAGAAGAGGTCAAAACCACTTATCAGTATGTGGTGGACCTACGCAATAGGCTAGAGGAGACATGTAAGGTCGCAAGGGAGAGTTTGCAGGAGGCTAGGGTCGTCCAGAAGAAGCAATATGACAGGAAGGTGAGGAAGCAATTCCTCAAGGTGGGAGATCAAGTCCTGTTACTGCTTCCCACGGACCACAACAAGCTGCTGATGCGTTGGAAGGGACCATTCACCATCATTGAAAAGGTAGATCAGGACTACCGAATCGATGTGAATGGGAAATCAAAACTTTTCCATGCAAATTTGCTCCGCAAATATATTCAGCGTGAGACTCAGCACATAGGCGCAGCAGCAATCATTGATGGAGGTGAAGGAGACCCAGCAGAAGAAGGGGAGATTTTGTTGCCTGAGTTTCCAGGAGAAGAGTCATACAGGGATGTGTCACTGTATGAAGGGCTAGACAGTAGGAGTTCCTAGGTTTTGTTGTCGGAGGCGACACAAAGCAGCCGGAAAGAGGAAAGGTGGAGAAGATGATGAATTCAGAGAGACCAAAGGCCAAAACAGAAGTCAGGAGTCTGCTAGGTTTTATTGGTTTCTATAGGGAGTTTGTTCCGAATTTCGCAGCAATCACGAGTCCTCTCAGTGATTTGGTCAAGACAGGGAAACCGGCAGTGGTCGAGTGGTCAGACGCTGCAGAGCAAGCACTGCAGACGGTGTTGGAAAGACTAGGTTCCCATCCCATCTTGAAGCTACCGGATATGTCCAAGCCATTTTTGTTGCGTACAGATGCATCAGGTGGTGGGATAGGTGCAGTATTGTTGCAGGAGCACGAAGGGGTCGAGTTCCCTGTGAGGTATGCTAGCAGGAAGTTGACAAAGTGTGAAGAAGGGTACGCAACGGTGGAGAAGGAGTGTTTAGCTGTCGTGTGGGCCGTGCAGAAGTTCCACAAATACTTGTATGGGAAAGAGTTCGTGATAGAGACAGATCACCAACCACTCAAATTCCTGCAGGAGGCACAGCTGAAAAACAGCAGAGTTCTGCGTTGGGCAATGGCACTGCAGCCCTACAGGTATCGAGTGCAGTACATTCCAGGTCGACAGAATGTCGGAGCTGACTATTTAAGTCGCGTAGTCTAGCAAGCTGCAACTCAGAGGAAGTCAGTCATATCCGGGGTGCTTTGTTGATAATATGTGTTGACTACAGTTATGTTGATTGGATATGGGTTCATTCCCAGTTGGCTATGGTTCATATTTTTTTTGTGTGAGACTTGTTCATGTTTTCTTTGTGAGACTTGTTCATGTGAATGTAGTTATGCTTGGAGCATACAGTCGCTTGTGTAGTGATGCATTATTTGCAATAAGTGAGGATGGAGATTCCTCAGTGAAGTGTCATGGATCGTGATCATATTATATTGTGCTTTTCATAAGAATTGTGAAAAGGAGAGATGGCAAATCCGCAGGTAGGGGAATTGCATAGGTGCGCACAGAGGTCGTTGTAAAATGAGTCGAAATAACGCAAGAGCGCACATCAATGATAACTCATTGGGGCGGTATTCACTAATGATATATCCTATAATTTATAAACCGTTTGCTGTAAGTATTTTTCAAACTTTGCACGTGTAGCTGTGTGTCAGCAAGTTCGGTTGTTGTCTTTTTTTTTGTACCGTTGTTTTGAGACAATGCGGTGCATAGTCTTTTGCAAGGGGGAAATTGTCACGGTCAAAAATAAACACAAGCAAAGTCGTGGTTAGTTGCCAGCCGGTTCGAATCGGCTTAAGCCCGACTCAGACATCCGACGCCTTCAAGCGTCGCATCCAGCCAATTTAGCACAGCGAGGAGACAGCAGACAGTCTGAGTGGCTGGACCGACAGGTCTCGATAGGTCTGGTCAGACGTCTCAGCGCCTACCCAGACTCATCTAGCCAATTTAGAGTGACCAGTGCCCACGAGTTAAGCCACACGGCGCCAGTTAAGTAGGAAAGGGGGGAAGGTAGTGCGTGGTGGGGGTGAAATCTAGCTAATCAATTAAATGACAATTGACCACCACAGAGAGTAAGGCGTGTAGGCGTGACTGTCATGATTTGAATATCCAATGGAATTAGAGGGAGATAACTTCGGGTATCAGGGGTAAAAATACTGACCAATGGTACTCGCCCTTTTTGACAGATCGGAACGGGATAAGAAGGATGTGAGAGTGAGAGAACAGAGAAGGAGGGGGAGAACGAACAGAGAGAGAGAGAGAGAGGTTCGGAGTGGAAGCTCTGCAGGAGAGAGGGGCAGAGGAGAGAGATGAGGGGGAGAGAGAGAACCAAGTTGAGAGATTAGCAGGAGATAGTAGCAGGGGAAGGACTAAAAGAGAGATGTGGAGAGAGAGAGTTGCTAACTAATGAAGAGGAAAAGAAAGAAAAGAAAAGAAAGAAAAGCAACCATGTCCATTTGATAGGGCAGACTAGAAGAGAGAGAGAGAGTGCAATGCGTTAATGCAGGAAGGAAGAAAGGAGAACAGATCGATGTTGATAGTCACTGTTCCATCTTAACCGGGGTTCGACCTCATACCTGGCAGCGTCACTTCGTCAAGCAGAACCACAGACCAACGCCAGTGCCAGCAGACCAATACCAGTGCCAGCAGTTGTGTCGTGTTGTGAAAGTGACAGTGAAAAGAGAAAAAAAAGGAAAAGAAAGACAGTGATTCGTGAATAGTTAAGATCACCTGGCCAGGTAAAGTAGAAATCTATTTATACCGGGTTAGTTAATGATGATTTAGATAAATGATTTTGTGAAGTTCAGGAAAGAGAGAATGTTTTATTTTGTTTGATTCCATATGCATTGATGTTTCGTTCTATGATCATGTGTAGTAAAGTTATAGACTTTACTAGTGGTTTGATGTGACGAATGCATGATATATGAGTGAGATTGTAAGCAAGCTGTGAGTGTGTTTGGGCTGTGCGCGAGTCCTTCCTCCACTGACATCACCCGAGGTTGACAAAGACCTAAGTTATCGGTTCCCCTTTACCTCAATGTTTTTCATTGGCGCTCTCATGGAAAGCAAAAACCAACAACAACAAAAAAACAAGAGCAAAAACAACCAAACGAACAAAATAATGTCTGTTTTGGAGGATGACCCAAGAAAGATCATGCAGTGCTTGCTGCCTTTTGTGTTTCAGAGCTGGAACTTTTTTCCGTTTTTCAATGGGATGGGGGTGCTGGTCGTTTGGAAAGACGGCCCACATGTAACAAAACTGCACGTAAAAAAAACAAAAACAAAATACGGCAGTTAGAAATTATTACCTCAGGAAAAATGCTCAAAAAGCGAAGCTTTGATAAGATTTTTTTTTTTCATGCATACAGACAATCAAAATGGATATAACCCATGAATGTTTCAGGCACGCAAAAAGTTGCAGAACGCAAGGGTAAGGAGAATGGCTAGGATTAGTGGGTTTCTTGTCGTTGTTGTTGTTGCTGTTGTTGTTGTTGTGTGTTGTTGTTGTTGTTGCTGCTGCTGTTGTTGTTGTCTTTAATCTCTGCCCTTCAAAATGAGGCTTTTTTCTAAACGTCTTATTTGAGCAGTCTCTTTCCCAGATTACGACGAACAAAAGCAAGGTTTAGAGATCGACATAGTTACGCGGAAGCGTCGTTGAGATTTTGAAATGAGTATAATAATTATGTAATCGTAACGTGGGACTGGAATCGTTCACAATCTGGTATAGAGATGGCCCAGTGGATAATACCCACGCCTGCAAAGCGAGAAAATCCAGGGATTCGAAGTTCGAGATTCACAAACCCGTTGTGCAGCATCCACTTTGGAATCTAGAAGTACCCACGATGGCACAGGAGCAGTACAGTCCCAAATTCTGTAGGGATTAAAAAAAACACAGAGCAGAACGAAAAGAAACGTTTGTTATGGAAATAGAAACTTACGCATTCAGAATGTCAACATGGGTGGCACTGGACTGTGGAGACACGCGGTCCTCTAGGAGAGCAGCCTGAAGTGCATACGGAGAAACGTGTTGTGACGATCAAACTCGTTATTACTGTCTGCTGTCGTTCAGCGCCTGCATGTGATCCCATCACTATCCCTGTCACACCTAACATAGGTGTACACCGTCGTACTATGATCCCATCCCTGTCACAACTGCCATAGGTGTACACCGTCGTACTATGATCCCATCCCTGTCACAACTGCAATCGGTGTACACCGTCATACTATGATCCCATCCCTGTCACAACTGCCATAGGTGTACACCGTCGTACTATGATCCCATCCCTGTCACAACTGCCATAGGTGTACACCGTCGTACTATGATCCCATCCCTGTCACAACTGCCATAGGTGTACACCGTCGTACTATGATCCCATCCCTGTCACAACTGCCATAGGTGTACACCGTCGTACTATGATCCCATCCCTGTCACAACTGCCATAGGTGTACACCGTCGTACTATGATCCCATCCCTGTCACAACTGCCATAGGTGTACACCGTCGTACTATGATCCCATCCCTGTCACAACTGCCATAGGTGTACACCGTCGTACTATGATCCCGTCCCTGTCACAACTGCCATAGGTGTACACCGTCGTACTATGATCCCATCCCTATCCCTGTCACAACTGCCGTAGGTGTACACCGTCGTACTATGATCCCATCCCTGTCACAACTGCCATAGGTGTACACCGTCGTACTATGATCCCATCCCTATCCTGTCACAACTGCCGTAGGTGTACACCGTCGTACTAATGTCACACATTAACGTTTGAGGAAGGTGTGGGAGGGCAGTGAGAGGACGGAGGAACGGGAATTGGTGCCATTTTGCTATTGACCAAAAAAAAAAAGTATATATAAGTATTAAAAAAAAAATTATAATATATTATATATATATATATATATATATATATATATATATATATATATTTATATATATTACGCTCATGTATTTATATAGATTTTGCAAGCAAACTCTAATGGTGAAGAAAAAATTGTAAGCCTGTACCACACACTTTTTCTTTAAAAGTTTTCCGTCAGTTCTTGAGAGAGAGAGAGAGAGAAAGAGAAAGAGAGAGAGGGAGAGAGAGAGAGGAGAGAGAGAAGAGAGAGAGAGAGAGAGAGAGAGAGAGATGAGAGAGAGAGAGAGAGAGGGGAGGTGGAGGGGACGGCGGGGGTGTATAACAATTGATTAAAAAAAAAAGGAACTTAAAATATCATTCGTCATCGTTGTCACAGCGAATCACTCGTCACTGCTGTCATAGTGAAACAACAACACGCACTTATACAAGGCTAACGTTGTGTGTGGTACCAAATCACCTAGTATGCGTGCAGATATGATATATGA
>CM031605.1:18214142-18224142 GCA_018398815.1 Conus ventricosus
TTTGTCATCTGACCACTTCGGCCGTGTGCGGTGGGTAACGTACCTGGTTAATTGGTCAATTACTTATTTGTATACCACGTACAATGTCCTTTGTCTCCAAGCGTCTAATGCCTTTTGTGAGAGGTTTCACGCTCCTTGACAAATTCCCCCCACTCGAAGACAATGCCCTGCATTGGCTAAAACTTACATTCAAGGAGATGAAACTCATAATTTTCCCATTTAAACCAGTGCTAATATCGGCTCTCATAAGCCTACTTACACAGAGAACGCACGCAAGATTTGTCTTGCAACAAAAATTATAGAGAAATCATACATACACACTATCAAAGCAAATATCAACATAAATCTGAAATCTCCACCAGCTCTAAGTCGTGTGGCCGTAAAACCATTTATGTTTTACGGAATTTTCTCCCTTCTCTTCATACACGTGGCCCGCAATCAGCCACGCCACGCATACACGACACTGCAAAAGACACACGCACACACTACTCGACTTTTCGCCCGACCATTTTATTTGGCCTACGGTCCGTCACTCTTTCTTCACTCTCTAACCACGTTGTCGTACCGCGCGACATGTGTTGCAATGTGAACAGAAACGCCTGACATCACCAAGGATACTGGCCAGTAGTACTCTTGCGTCACAACCTTTTGTGTGGCCTTTCTACCGCGATGGCCCGAGGCTGACGTACATGATTGTCGGACATCACCGCCTTTCTGCGTTTCGTAGGTACAACGATCTGCTTCTTCGTTTTTCCCGAGCGCGAATGAGTAAATGTTCGGTACAATATGCCGTTGTCTAACTCAAACCGATTGTACCCTCTTTCACACCTTTCTTTTGTCCTGTGTGAGCGAGCCTAAACAATTTTCTAAGCGAGTAATCGCCCTTTTGTTCTGCTCGTAAGTGAGTGGGGTTAGTCTCACCGGACACGCTCCAGTGCTTCCTGGAGTGTTTGCCTGCCTGGGGCCTTTTCCTCACGTGATTCCTTTTCTCTGATTCGACACAGAAGTCAGCGTCTGGGTTTCCATACCCACGTGCTCTGGGATGTTTCCGATCACCAGATCATACGGCGGCTTTGGAACAGCCAACGCCTGTACAACTCCACTATAGAATGGTGTATCAATCAACACCAGTGCCGTTTTGAATTCTGCTATTGTTCCATCTATTTGTCTACACCTCTGTGTTTTACCTGTGAATTGTCCCTTCTCAACCAGGGACTCCTTCACCATAACACCAGTGCACCCAGAGTCTCTAATGACATTAACCACATTATCCCCTACTCTGCCTTTGTGCACATCCATGTTATCGCCTGAATCTGTGAACACACAGCACAATCCAGACAAAATAACACTGTCATCTTTTCCATCTCTTTCTACCTGTCTCTCCCTTGGCCTGACCCTCATTGCTGCTGCCTTCTGTGACTTAAATATGCAGTCTCTAGCCAAGTGCCCTGTCTTATTACACAGAAAACAGGCACGCTCATTCCTAGCCACGTGGCTATTGGTTTTCACCCTTGTTTGCTCCGTGACGCCGTGGGCCTACGGGTGTGTACTGCTGACTCATTGCGTGAGTCATGTGCTGGCCTACCGTCCTCTGGATATGCCTCAGGCCCTCTTCTTGTTCAGGTAAATCACGCCTCGCTTCCCGGTAAGTCTCTGCCGCTTCAAGTACTTCAGCTATTGTCACGACCCCCTCTCCTTGAGGTGTATTGTGAGGCCCGGCCCACAACCGTCAAGTATCTGTTCTTTCATCACCAGTGTCTTGAGGCCTTCAAAATCACTGTCTACTCCACTAAGTTCTACCCATTTGTTGAAATAGTGGTCCAGTCTAACTCCGAACTGTGTGTATGTCTCACCCTGTTCGATTCTCGCCTCGCGAAACTTACGCCTAAACCTTCTTCAGTCAAATCATACGCCTTTAGTACTGCTTGTTTCACCTTGTCAAAATCTCTCTGATCACCTTTGGGTAGGGTGGAAACAGTGTGTAACGCACGACCTGTCAACAAGGCAGACAGGTTATTGCCCAGTCATCTTCGGGCCAGCCCTCGTGCTCGGCAACCGATTCAAACCGACTGATATAGGCGTCGATTGAATCAGTTCTTCTCTGAACAGTGGGAGTTTAAGTCTAGGTGCGCAACTTTGTCTGCGGCCTACTGACTCAGAACTGGTGTCTTTTTCACTGCGATTTTCAGACTTTATTCTTTCCAACTCAATTTGTTTGGCTAAAATCTCCGATTCTGCTTCTGCTCTCGCCCTCTCTGCATCTGCTTTAGCTCTGGCAGCTGCACTCTCTGCATCTGCTTTAGCTCTGGCAGCTGCACTTTCTGCCTCTGCTCTTGCTCTGGCAGCTGCACTTTCTGCCTCTGCTCTTGCTCTGGCAGCTATACACTCTGCGTCTGCTTTAGCCTTTGATGCAGCAGTTTCTGCCTCTAGACGTTCCTTTTCAAATTTCCTTCTTTCAGCCCTTTCATCTCTCTCAGTCTTCTGCTGAGTTTCAATGAATCTACGCAGTTCATCTCCTGTATATCCCAGTTTCTCCCCTAAACTCATCAGTTTCTCAATGGGAGTAAACTTTCTTCAGCCATTTCTTTTTTCGATATGTTTTAGCACCACTAAAACAGTTACGCTTATAGACCCGGAAAAGTCAGTACCCAGTTTATCTACTAAACGTTATGAGTACACCAACCAGTGGTAGTGTTCCTAACACAAAGGAGCCTTAATCTTAAACCACAGCTTCTATGAGAGTTAAGACTAGAACCTCATTCTTCGTTTCTCTGAACGACCTTTGATTAATACACCCACCCTACACACAAGTCAACACTCAACACTCAAAGAACTAAAGGAAATAATTAGAAGAGCTAATTAAAATTGCCTTTAGTGGACGCTTCGCCCCAGTACTACTCTAGTACTCACTTTGTTTCCCTCCTGAAACTAATTTGGGCCATGCAATCCTGGCAGGCTCGCCACTTTGTCCAGGACGGGGGAAATCGTGATGGTATTGCTTAAGTGCACTAAGTTGATGTATTATTAGTCAGGCTTAACACACCAAGGTTATCTTTGCACTCATACACGCATATGCACACTCATGCGCCCATCAAACATTCGCCTCTCTCTGGGAATGGGATGTCACGCATTCGTCTCTCTCCAAACACGACTGAGAACAAGAAATACAATTTCTATGCTACTTATAATTAATCATGAACAATCAAATCACACACAATGAAATATCAGAACATAAAGATCAATACTTCCTAATCCCGGGTTATAATAAAAATGACTTCTTACCTGGCCAGGTTTTCACACACACAACCACGCTTTCACACCACACCACAGTTCTTGAAAAAAGTCTCTTCACGTCTTCTTCAGCACTGCTTGATGGTGATGCCCTTGGTTGACTGGCTCCAGGCTTCAGGACTGGGTCTTCGTGGTCGTCTCTGGGATTACGACGTAGAACTCTTCTTCTTCGTCTCTTTCACCACCTCTGGGTTCAATGTCAGTTTGTCTGTCTTCACCCACCTCTGGGCTTCAAACTTAGTTTTCTTCTCTTCCAGCTTGTCTTCAACCCTAAGACTTAGCTGTCTCTTCAATCTCCCAGACCACGTTTCTCTCGACCCTTTCTCTGTCCTGCTCACTCCTCTGCCTTCTCTCTCTCTCTCCTGGTGTTGTTCTGTCGACACGTTGTTCTCCCTCAGTTTATATAGGGAGGGAAACAAAGGATTCCCCTTCAGGCATGCCTTTGTCCACGCTGCTTCTCAAGCCCCTAGTTCACAAGTACCCTGAATTCTCCACTCGTGACATTCCACACACATCAGCATTTACACACCCCTACCTAATTGATTAGCAAACACACTCTTAGCCCCAGATGGACATCGAACATTCCCGCCGACTTCGGTGGTTAGTTAACACAGTAATTATCTTAAGGAGGGTTACTACAACCTCCACACGCCTTCAGCCAGCCTGACAATAGAACCAACACAGTGACCACGGCAATACCATCTGAACAAATCCAAGGTCCCCTGCTCTTCACTGACTGTTTACACAAGAACCTCAGCTGACCGAGCATTTAGCACTCACTTGGGGCCCCCAGGTCGTAGTGGTTACAACCCTTCCCCTTTCGCCACTGGGCAGGTCCGAACTCTCTCCTAGGTGTTGTTTGTCATCTGACCACTTCGGCCGTGTGCGGTGGGTAACGTACCCTGGTTAATTGGTCAATTACTTATTTGTATACCACGTACAATGTCCCTTTGTCTCAAGCGTCTAATGCCTTTTGTGAGAGGTTTCACGCTCCTTGACACAGAACAATAGTAATAATCATGCTTTGGATGCAGAATCAAGATATAATTCTATTTCCGTTCGCTAATAGCTGGGAGTTGAGGAGGCTGGTGTTATTATAGGCCTGATAGAGGGTCATAATTTGTGTGAAAGGCAACAAGATCCCCAGTTATCACGGGCTCAGGAGAAATTGAAGCTGTCTTTTTCGCTCTCATTTCTGCGTCGGTGGTGACACGCAATGTAGCCGAGGCGGTCGTCTGCTATCGTAGAGGTCTGTTACTGAAGACGTCGACTTGGATTTTTATTATTTAACACAATGCAGTTTTCCGTCCTCCGATAGGTAACTGAGAACTCCAGTTGCTTGCTCTTGCCACTTGAGAGACATCTCGCGCTGACTTCAGTGTGATTTTGGTACACCTCTAATTAAAAAAAAACACACAAAAAAACGCAAACGGTAGTGTGTTTTATGTAGGGTCGAATGAACATAAAAAAAATGTGTATCAATGTAAAAAACAAAACAAACAAACAAAAAAAAAAAAAAAAAAAACCAGCAACGATGACGATGATGGTGAGAACAACCGAATAGAAACGCGACCTTAGATCTCAACAGCGCACATACACATGGCACGTGCATTCTTCGTGGGCATGCACGTACGCACGAACACACACACACACACACACACACACACACGCACGCACGCGCGCGCGCACACACACACACACACACACACACACGGTCTAATACTACTCTCAGTCTTACTATAAAAAAAAAAGGGGGGCGGGGGGGGGGGGGGGGGGGGGGGGGGGAGAGAAATGAAAAGATGTAAATTAAAACCAAACATATCTTTATCACTGAACGACTTCGCTTTTTTTTTTTCTCCTGCGTACGCAGGCTGATACACCTGCGGACACTTTCTGTATAGACAGGCAAGGATTGATCCCATCTACCCAACATGGGGAGTGGAGTTTTGTGTGTATGACCGTGTTTTTTTTTTTATCCCGCCATTAAGCCAGCCATACTTCAGCTTCGGGTAAGGTGTGTGCTATGTGTAACGTGTCATCCATACCAACGGCCAAACTGGCCTTCTCTTCCGAAAGTTGGTGATGGGATTTTACCTGTGTATTAGATGTTATCCGTGCGTTCACACACGGAACCTCGGTTTATAGTCTCATTCGAAGGACTGTGTGGGAAATGGAGTCAGAACCAATGTTAACTCCGAGGGGAAAATCCCCCTGAACCGAAACGACCCGGCGGAGATTCGAACCCGCAACCCCAGGATCACCAAGATTACGATTCGGCGCTCTACCACTGAGCTATTCCGGCCCCCCGATCTTTTTTAAAACAAGCAAGCAAATAACAGCAACGACACACACACACACACACACACACTCGTAAAATGTCAAGGGCAGCATCTTTGTTTAAGACGTACTTATAAGGCTAATTTTTAGCATTCTTTACAATATCATTATTATCATCATCATATCATCATCTATCATTATCACTATTATCATCATCATCATTATCATCATCATCATTATTATTATTATTATTATTATTATTATTATTATTATTATTATGATCATTATTGTTATTATTATCATCATTATTGTTATTCCAATGAACATCGGCTGCTAGATTCCTCTATCATCATCATCATCATCATTATTATTGCTATTACTATTATTATTATTATTGGTGTTGTTATTATTATTATTATCATCATCATCATCATCAGTGTTTTGGTGTTGTTATGATTATTGTTCTTGTTGCTATTGTTGTAAATGCTGCTCTTGTTATAGCTGTTGTTGTCCATCGCATGTGATCACTCTCACAGACTAACTGACTGTTGGCAGACAGCCCGCATATCGCGTCTCTTCCATAATTTCGCTTCTTCTTCTAGACAGGCATAGGTATGTGTCTGTGAGAGCAGTGGGGACGAGGAACGGGGGCGGGATGGGGCGGGGTTTAGTCTATCATTTATCCAATCAAACAAGACAATAATGTTGTCTGTTAACTTGATTTTTTTCCCCAGCACATTTATTCATTCGACATTTCTATCATTTCATCAATATATATTTTACAGTCTTTGTTGTCGTCATCGTCGAATCATCAACGAGGTGGCACACGAACCAAGCAGTTAGACACCCCCCCCCCCCCCCCCCCCCCCCCATACTTGCATGCTTTATCCACTGTGCCACCCCTGCATCTTCATCCCAGCCCTCCAAATGGAGACTCGTGAATGGTGTGAAACGATTAATAGCAGACGACACGATGAGTGAGCGATCCCGCGTGCCACCGCCTCGCCACACACAGCGCTGGAAACCGCTTTCCCCTCTCTCTCCTCTCCCGGCCTTCGGAAGTTCTGTCCCTTTTTCTTCTCGTACCGCCCCCTTCCCCCTTGTCCACGCCCCTTTTAATTACCTTCAAGTTTTCAGCCAACCCACACTACTGTTGACCAAGGCTCTGCTTTATGGGAGAAGGGGAGGGCGGGGTTTGAAGGGGTGATAAAACTTTGAAGAAGATTGGTGTTGAAACGAAGTGGAGGAGGCTGGGACTGGGACTAGCAGACACCAACTTGGCCCAAAGGCAAAGGCGACAAGGACTTGAACACAACACACACAGAGGACCACGAGTGCGGCTACTAAACATTTGTCGATCCTTTTGTTTTACATTCATTCTTGGCGTAAAGCATAGAGGTGCTGCCATTATGCTGAGAAACTGACGAAAAGATGAAGGCGGACGTGAGAGTCGACCGGATGTCGTCTGCTTGCAACCTTGAAGATCGACCGGTGTAGGCTAGTCGTCGACTGAGAATTCACTGTGGATACGAAGTAACTAAGTGGGATTAAACATTTTATTTCAGTTCACAGCATTGGAAGTGACTAACTCAAAAAGAACTAGACAGCAGGTAACAAAAGTGAGTTTTTGTTGAGAAGAAATGAGGAACAGAAAAACCAATTAACTTGCCGGAAGCGCCCTCTCAAATGATGGCTTACCTCATCTCAGTGAGTCACTCAGTGGAAATGAACTCTGCTTAGCAAACAACTTCGTTTTGTGATTGTGAAACGGTTGTCTGATCATCAACGTCATGAAGATGCAGCTTGACTAAAGATCAGCTGTTACTTTAGAGAGGCGTGTCAGTGTTTCCATGAATCCATCACTACCACCTGTAGTCTATGTCTCGAACATAACGCTCGTTATATTTCTTAACCAAGTTCGTAAATTTCTTCTGATGTCTAAAGTCTACCAGTAATTGTACTTGATTCTGAACACACACGTGAACAATCATGTTTGTGAACGGATGCATCGGGTGGGTGCCCACAGCGTTAGGCGGGTACTGGGCGGCTTTGGCTCCAGGGCAGGCCGACAGCCCAGTGGGTCCCCCGGGTCTCACCCCAAAGGGGAAGGCCACCCCAGCCGGTGTACAGGCCTACGAACTGCTCACCCTCCTCCAAAGACAGGCTCACAATTCGGCTCTCGATCTGCCCAGTTCCCGAGGGTACCCGGGTCTACCCTCCCCGCATAGTTACGGGTACGTGTTGTCCTACGCGCATGCTCACAGACCGTTCTCCCCTCCGACGTCGGCAGGCGGGTCAGGTCTGGCCCAGCTGCAGAAGCTGTGTTCCTCCGACAGCTCTGCGTTCAAAGCGCTGGAGGAGTCCGGCAGGCCCGGCGGTTCCTCCCCGAACAGATCCGAACCCAAGCTGAAGTTCGGCATCAGCAGGATCCTGGATGAGGACTTTGGCAAGAGCAAGCAGGAGAAACTGGAAAAAGGTGACTCTCTCTCTCTCTCTCTCTCTCTCTCTCTCTCTCTCTCTCTCTCTCTCTCTCTCTGTCTGTCTGTCTGTCTGTCTCTTGCCCCACTTCCCCTTCTCTCTCCGCATCCTTCCGTTTCCCTGTGTCTGTCTGCCTGTATCTCTGTCTTTGTGTCTGTCAGTCTGTCTGTCTGTCTGTCTGTCTGTCTGTCTCTCTCTCTCTCTCTCTCTCTCTCTCTCTCTCTCAGTCATTGCCTAGAGAGGTCATGTTTTTAAATGCCTGAGCCATCCCCTTCTGTTATTAGGTCTATATGCCTTCATGAGGGGCTGGGCTCAACATGAATAATAATACCAAAAAAAGAGAACTCATTGGTGCCGCGGTAAATCCAGAGGTTTGGCTGATCGGATTACAGAAACTGAGTTGTGTACAACGTCATCTCCCTTGGCAAAATAGTAATGGCATGAAGTATTACCGGTGTGTGTATGTGTGTGTGTGTGTGTGTGAACAAGGAATCTCAGCCAGACGTGTCGGGCAGTTACGGGTTGGAGGCAGTCCATAAACATATGCTCGGATGTTTGTTTCCCGTTCGGGTTATTGTTAACGGCAATCGGTGTTCGCCATCCTCGTCATCAGATCCTTACGTTCGGATAATCAAATGATTTACAGTCATTAAGAAAATGTCGCTCGTCCTTCACGTCATGGCATGCCCCTGTTGTCTGTCTCCATTGTCACATGTTTATATTGCGACCCCTCTTCATTCTGAGTTCATGTGCGCTGATTCGTATCGATTTACTTCGGCTATCTTAAATCTTGTGTCTGTGCGTTGCTCTTTCAAACGCCTCTGGCATAACACTTGAACTTTGAGGGTGTTTAAAAAAAAATTTTTTAACGCTCTTTGTTTCTTTCAAAAGTCCATATCATCAAGTGTTTTCAGGCTTTGCGTTGTCAACAAACTTCTGTCGAATTATGCTAAATGTTCACAGATTTTCCTAGATATGGTCTGTCCCAGTTGTTTACAAGGTTTGTCGTATAAACTTGGTCCCAGAATACAATGATTTATATTCTATTATGTTCAAAGGAAATGGACTCTCCCAAGCCTTCGCTAAACTAATAATATAATAGCGTTTTTATGCGTGCAGAAATTCACATGTGCTGTTTCAGGTGGGAATTTGCGTGTAAAAAAAAGTTTTGAACAAAATTTAATATTGCTTTTTTTTTTTTTAACTTCCTTTTTTGGACACGGCGTTTTAACATTGTGTTGGTGGAAGAAATGAGACCGCTCCCTCACCTTGAAAGTTAGGATAGTTGAAACAAGAGACTCCAACGGAAATTTGTAACTGTCGACGCATTAACCTGCACTGGATTCCCTTGACTTGTTAACTGTTCTTGGGCATTTGATCCACAGTTTCGAGGATGCTTTCATTGCAGTTGAAGATGATTGGTATCTTTGCGTCCGTCTTAATGAATTAAAGGACTTGCGTTTCTGTCTGTATGCTTTTCTGTCTCCATGCATGCGTCTCTCTCTCTCTCTCTCTCTCTCTCTCTCTCTCTCTCTCTCTCTCTCTCTCTCTCTTCTCCCCCCCCCCCTCACTCTCTCCCTCTCCTTCTTCTTCCGCTTAATTTATATGTAGGCTTACTCTCTCTTTCTAAAAGCTGCAATTTTAGATTCCTGTTTTGTCTGTTTTCTCGTCCTTCTCTTTTCTTCGCTCATTCTTTCTCGGTGTGAGTGCTTGTTCTTCTTTAGGCCTATGTCGTCACTTGATATCAGATGAATGAAAGAGACAGAGGGAGAGAAAGAGAAATAAGGCGCGCGGCGAGTGTGTGTTTGTGTGTGTGTGTCTCAAGAACAAGAAAAAGAACATATTTTATTGCCATATGAAAAGCGGAGGTTTTGTGGGGCACAGATGATCAAGTTAAGGCATTCAATTGAACAAATTCCAACGTTGTCACATCTTGCAACATAACATTAATAGC
>CM031605.1:18229142-18239142 GCA_018398815.1 Conus ventricosus
TGAAAATAATCAGCACTATCTCCCTGTCACTGAAATAGTCAGGTTATCACTCATGTCACTGAAATAGTCAGCACTATCTCCCCTGTCACTGAAATAGTCAGCGCTATCACTCCTGTCACTGAAAATAGTCAGCACTTTCTCCCTGTCATTGAAAATAGTCAGCGCTGTCACTGAAAATAGTCAGCACTATCTCCCTGTCACTGAAATAGTCAGCGCTATCACTCCTGTCACTGAAATTAGTCAGCACTATCTTCCCTGTCATTGAAAATAGTCAGCACTATCTCCCCTGTCACTGAAAATAGCTCCACATCACGGTCACTGAAAATAGTCCATGTTATATCCTAGTCACTGAAAATAATCAGCGCTATCATCTGTCACTGAAAATGGCTTACCATCCGGTCACTGAAAATTGTCAGCACTATCCCCCCTGTCACTGAAAATAGTCAGCACTGTTCCCCTGTCACTGAAATAGTCAGCACTATCCCCCTGTCACTGAAAATAGTCAACGCTATCTCACCTGTCACTGAAAATAGTCAGCACTTTCTCCCTGTCACTGAAAATAGTCAGCACTATCTCCCCAGTCATTGAAAATAGTCAACGCTATCCCTCCTGTCACTGAAATAGTCAGCACTATCTCCCTAGTCACTGAAAATAATCAGCGCTATCACTCCTGTCACTGAAAATGGCTCTACCATCCGGTCACTGAAAATTGTCAGCACTATCCCCCTGTCACTGAAAAATAGTCAGCACTGTCTCCCCTGTCACTGAAAATAGTCAGCACTATCCCCCTGTCACTGAAAATAGGCAACGCTATCTCCCCTGTCACTGATATGCTCTGCATAGTTATGCGGGGATTGTCTTCAGTTGTGACAAGCTCCTAGCATAACATTATCAGTCTCCAAAATCCCCCGAAGTCGGAGTGTGGCTGCCCATGTGGCGGGGTAATCAAAAACGGTCACACACGTCATGTTCTCACCCCAGCTGATGTATTTTGTACCATAGTGTTCAAGTACTTCGGCTGTTCGGATGATCCCTGGAGTCTTTTAGCCAGGGTACGACAACAACAACAACAACTGAAATATAGTCAGCACTTTCTCCCTGTCACTGAAAATAGTCAGCACTATCTCCCAGTCATTGAAAATAGTCAACGCTATCCTCTGTCACTGAAAATAGTCAGCACTATTTTACCTGTCATTGAAAATAGTCAACGCTATCCTCCTGTCACTGAAAATAGTCAGCACTATCTACCTGTCACTGAAAATAGCACTATCTCTCCCCTTACTGAAAATAGTCACGCTTTCTCCCCCGTCACTGAAATAGTCAGCGCTATCTCCCTGTCATGAAATAGTCAGCGCTATCTCCCCTGTCACTGAAAATAGTCAGCACTATCTCTCCCGTCACTGAAAATAGTCAACGCTGTCTCCACTGTCACTGAAAATAGTCAACGCTATCACTCCTGTCACTGAAAATAGTCAGCGCTATCTCCCCTGTCACTGAAAATAGTCAACGCTATCACCCTGTCACTGAAAATAGTCAGCGCTATCTCCCTGTCACTGAAAATAGTCAACGCTATCACCCTGGGCCCTGAAAATAGTCAGCGCTATCTCCCCTGTCCTGAAAATAGTCAACGCTATCACCCCTGTCCTGAAAATTTGTCAGCGCTATCTCCCTGTCACTGAAAATAGTCAACGCTATCACCCTCTCACTTAAAATAGTCAGCGCTACCACCTCTGTCATTGAAATTTGTCAGCACTAACACCCCTCTAAATGAAAATAGTCAACGCTATCACCCCTGTCACTGAAAATAGTGAACGCTATCGCCCCTGTCACTGAATATAGTGAACGCTATGCACCCTGTCATGAAAATAGTGAACGCTGTCGCCCCTGTCACTGAAAATAGTGAACGCTATCGCCCTCTCACTGAAAATAGTGAACGCTATCGCCCTCTCACTGAAATAGTGAACGCTATCGCCCTCTCACTGAAAATAGTGAACGCTATCGCCCTCTCACTGAAAATAGTCAGCGTTATCACCTCTGTTAAATTAATTAGTCAACGCTATCACCCTCTCACTGAAAGTAGTCTGCTGTACCATCCCGTTCACTGAAAATAGTCAACGCTATCACCAGTCACTGAAACAGTCAACGCTATCCCCAGTCACTGAAAACAATCAACGCTATCAACCAGCACTGAAAATAGTCAACGCTATCACCCCGTCACTGAAAATAGTCAACACTTTCACCCAGTCACTGAAATCACTTCTGTCAGTGAAAGTAGTCAACTCTGTCATACCTGTCACTGAGAATAGTTTACTCTGTCACTGTTTTCATTGAAAATAGTCAGAGCTGTCTTAGTTGTCGCTGAAAAGTATCAACGCTATCACTTCCGTCATTGAAATTAGTAAACCCTGCCAATCTTGTCACATGAAACACTTAACATGATCAGTTGTGTCAATGAAAATGGTCAGCACTAGCAATCTTGTCGTTGAAAATAGTCAACGCTATCTCCCCTGTTACTAAAAATAGTCAACACACTCAGAAGTTTCAATGAAAACAGTGAACCTTGTCAACGAAAATAGTCAACAATAGAAATAGTCAACCTTGTCAATGAAAATAATCAAGACTGCCAACCGTGTCAATGAAAATAGCACTGCCAATCTTGTAACTGAAAATAGTCAATGCTGTATCACTCCTGTCACTGAAAATGGTCACCTCTGTCAACCGTGTCACTAAAAATCGTCAACACTGTCAACCGTGTCACTGAAAATAGTAAACATTATCAACCACGTCATTGAAAACGGCCAACATTATCAATCGTGTAATTGGTCAACAGAACCGCCGTCATATCCGGTGTGGAAAACATGATAGTACCAAGTTGCAATGAAGGAGTTTTTTGTTTTGTTTTTGTTTTTATTTTTTAAACTATGTCCAGTCACTGTTATTGCAATATAAATGCACTAAAACAGTAACGGTTTCCAACTGGTCAACATGACGTCCGGTGTGGAAAACATAATAGTGCCAAGTTGCCGTGAAGGAATGGAGCGCCCCACAGTAAAACGAACGTGTCCACTTTAACTAACTTTTAACTTTAGAACCAACAGGTGGAATGAAAAAAAACCTCACTGCCGAGAAATGCCCATTTTGGTTCACACGCTACTTGATAAATGATGCATGTATTCCTGAGAACGTTCGTATCCTAATTAGGCACAGTGACTAGGCATTCGATGCGGTGACTTTTAAGATCCAGTTTGTTAATTTGATTACCTACCGGTTGGTGTCTGACCTTTATAATTCATTCATAATTATCATTGAAGTAGTCATAATGAAATTCGAACGGGGGCTGTTGGAGGCCAGTCGGTACACTGATCATATGAATAATGATTGAATTATTTAGTCATGCTGTTTATTGCTGTTTAGCTTATCAGATTCAAAGGAACGCTGGTTTTGGAATAACGAGCAACAAGTCCTCGCTGCCCGCACACACAGTCTGTCTGTCTGTCTGTCTGTCTCCCTCTCTCTCTCTCTCTCTCTCTCTCTCTCTCTCTCTCGATCTCTCCTCCCTCCTCTGTGTGTGTGTGTGTGTGTGTGTGTGTGTGTGTGTGTGTGTGTGTGTGTGTAACTCTGTCTCTCTCCCCGTTTGTCTATCTGTCTGCCTGTCTGTCAGTCTGTCTGTTTGTATGTTTCTCTCTCTTTCTCACTCTGTTCCCCCCCCCCCCCCCTCTCTCTCGCTTTCTTCCTCCTCCTTCCTCTGTGTGTGTTTGTGTCTGCCTGTCTGTATGTATGCAAGTGTGTGTGTATAACTCTCAGTTTCTCTTTTTCTCCGTCTGTCCGTCTGTCTGTCTGCCTGTCTGTCTGTCTGTCTGTCTGTCCGTCCGTCTGTCTGTCTGTCTGTCTGTCTGTCTGTCTCTCTCTCTCTCTCTCTCTCTCTCTCTCTCTCTCTCTCTCCTCTCTCTCTCTCTCTCTCTCTCTCTCAGTGTCCGTTTTTCATGTAGGCCTGTTTTGTACTGCATTCCATGATTTCGTCCAAGGTCACTTCAGCTTTCTGTGTACGACAATTCCTGTCCTGTTCCCGGTGATTGCGTGTGTCTGAGTAGGGTAGAGATGAGATGCAAAAAGAAGGGTGTCTGGGTGTAGATGTCAAATTCACTGTCGGGATAGGCAGCAGCTGAACTCCACAAAACGTTCCGATGGACATTACCGTAATTAGGCGCACGGTTACACAAGCGCTTGTGCATGCCCTTTATCCTTACAAGCATACCTGTAAACATGTTCCTGATGGTACAAGTACGCACACCTACATATACGCCCGCATACGGGCTTATACAGAGAGAGAGAGAGAGAGAGAGAGAGAGAGAGAGAGAGAGAGAGAGAGAGAGAGAGAGAGGGGGGTTATTGTGGTGAGGAAGGGGGGTATCTTCATAGCGAAAATGATTATGCCGGCTATTACGTCGTAGGCTGCACAAGTGCATTCAAACACACACACACACACACGCACACACACACACACACACACACACACACACACACACACACACACGCGCGCGCGCGCGCGCGCGCGCGCGCGCGCGCGCGCGCGTGCGCGCAAACGCACACACGCACGCACGCACATGCACGATTGTTGTATCAGCAGACAAAGATTCAAAGAGCGTTATCTTGAGTATCCGCAAGCAATTCACATTAAGGAGTAAGCGATCAAGCGGAGTGATAGGAATGAATCTTTAAAATGAGCTCGTATTAGTCAGAAGTGGACTTGGGGCTATATGTATGTATTCCAAATGGACTCATCAGTATTGTAATTTGAATCTTTGATGTTGACCAGAGGGCAAGGACACAAATAAACTGGTATAATGTATATATATATGCCGACAATTAAGTAGTGGGGGAAAACAAGTGCAGGCTAATATATATATCTAAAGTCTGATGTGTTATTAATATGCATTTCATATGCATGATTTCAATGAAATAGGTTGTATTCGACACGCTTTCAATTTGTAAGAAACATCCTTTTCAATGAACAGTTATATGGCCATAATATGAACATGTGAATCTCTCTGTCTCTGTCGGTCTGCCTGCCTGTCTGTCTGTTTGTCCCTCTCTCTCTCTCTCTCTCTCTCTCTCTCTCTCCCTCTACCCTGTGTGTGTGTGTGTGTGTGTGTGTGTGGTGTGTGTGTGTGTGTGTGTGTGTGTGTGTGTGTGTGTGTGCGTGCTCGCGCGCAAGTGTGTCTGCATAAAGGTGCGCATGGCATGAGGTATTTACCTCAGGGTGGAGATATAATATGAGGCATCCACCTGTAGGGTGTCTGGTCACGGCAGTGTGTGCGTGCGCGCGCGCGCGCGCGCGCGGTGTGTGTGTGGTATCTGGCCACGGCAGTGTGTGTGTGTGTGTGTGTGTGTGTGTGTGTGTGTGTGTGTGTGTGTGTGTGTGCGCGCGCAACAAGTGTCGGTGTCTGTATGCATGGAAAGGATGTGCATGGCATGAAACATACACCTGTAGGGCATCTAACGGAGGTATGAGATGGAGCATCTAGCTGTAGGGCATCTAACGGAGGTATGAGATGGAGCATCTAGCTGTAGGGCATCTAACGGAGGTATGAGATGGAGCATCTAGCTGTAGGGCATCTAACGGAGGTATGAGATGGAGCATCTAGCTGTAGGGCATCTTCTCGCTCGCACGTACACATTTACTTACACACATATGTACGCACATCCACACACCCACACACATGCACACACACACACACACACACACACACACACACACACACACACACACACACACACACACACACACACACAATCACACACACACACACACACTCACACACACACACACACACACACACACACACACACACACACACATATGCACACAATCACACACACACACACACACACACACACACACACACACACACACACACACACACACAACGCCGACGCGTTCATCAGTGGCGGTTCTTCTCCATTGCAAAACAAATCAGACCTGGACATAGCTGGCTCTCATCAAGTTTGTCACCTGTTTTGCAGGCTACTGGAGGGGGAGTGGGGGGTGTGGGGGTGTGGCGGGGAGGATGTAGATGACTTTCTGCAGTGTTCTCTTTAAGGGACTGCGTTTGTCATTTCTCCTTCGTGACTTTCTTGTAGGAACACACCTCTGCTGTAATATTCTCGATACTATTAAACCAGTCTGAGTGCAAGCTTGTTTTCCACCATGGTGTTCGTTTGTTCCTAGGAAATGTGCAAATCATGCTGATCTGCATCCTTCATTTCTGGGCTAGATTTTTTCCCCCATGGATGTTGCCGTGTGAGAGGAGCCACTGGTAGCGTTGGAAATTGCGATCCTATTGGAACTTGTCAGAGGAGGATCTAAGATCATGTTTATGAGTTTCCTCTCCAGCTCCCCTCCTTTCCCCTACCCTTCTGTCTTTCTCTCTCTCTCTCTCTCTCTCTCTCTCTCTCTCTCTCTCTCCTCTCTCTCTCTCTGTCTCTCTCTCTCAGAGAGAGACAGACAGGCAGAGAGCAATAATAATCTTACGTTTACATCACGCATATATATATATATATATATATATATATATATATATATATATATATATATATATATATATATATATATATATATATATGTGTGTTGAACGCTTCTTCAGAGCGTGGACCGAATGGCAAGAAGTCTGAATAAGGGTCGGTCAGTCCTTTGGAAAAATTAATGCAGAGAGAATACGTAGAACTGAAAGTGGACGTAGCGCCGTCAGAATAGGGCAGGTGTTCCGTCGCAGACCTTTTAAGACCTTCATCAGGTGGAGTACAGTGACGCCTACGAATGATGCTTCCCGTACCAGCTCCCCCCCCCCCCAACCCCCCCGCCCCCCTCCCCCGCAACCCTTCACCTTCATCCCTCACCTCAGTTCAGAATCATTTCGTTACAGTTGCTTTGTTTTCTGGAATTTGTTTTATTCTGCCGTTTCCAGGCTCACTTCAGCTTGAGATTTGCTTTTGTAGACACTGGTGTGTAGGTTTACTGGAGCCCATTATTGAGAGGTGCCACCGCACATTGTCCGAGTTAGACTGGAACGTGGTCACTGCTGACTACTACACATTGAGACTAGAACTTGGTTCATTGACTGACCACTCTGTGAGGCTTGAATTTGATTCACGGCTGACCACTCTGTGAGGCTTGAATTTAGTTCACGGCTGACCACTCTGTGAGGCTTGAATTTAGTTCACGGCTGACCACTCCGTGAGGCTTGAATTTAGTTTACGGCTGACCACTCTGTGAGGCTTGAATTTAGTTTACGGCTGACCACTCTTTGAGGCTTGAATTTAGTTCACGGCTGACCACTCTGTGAGGCTTGACTTTGATTCACGGCTGACCAGTCTGTGAGGCTTGAATTTAGTTCACAGCTGACCAGTCTGTGAGGCTTGACTTTGATTCACGGCTGACCACTCTGTGAGGCTTGACTTTGATTCACGGCTGACTACTCTGTGAGGCTTGAATTTAGTTCACGGCTGACTACTCTGTGAGGCTTGAATTTGGTTCACGGCTGACCACTCTGTGAGGCTTGAATTTGGTTCACGGCTGACCACTCTGTGAGGCTTGACTTTGATTCACGGCTGACCACTCTGAGAGGCTTGACTTTGATTCACGGCTGACCACTCTGAGAGGCTTGACTTTGATTCACGGCTGACCACACAGGATGGATCTTATTTCACTGGCCACAGACCGAAGCAGCCAGTGGTTACAGAGGCCAAAATGACTCCAGACCACTCAATCAGACCAAGGCCTTACAACCAGACCGAAAAGGTCGCCGGACGAACGTTACCGGGTTCTGGGAGGCGCCTGGTTTTCTTCTGTTTCAGCTCTGATAGAATCAGGCCTATGTCTGCATTCTCCAGCTTTTTAATGTGGACCCACAAGAAAGCCGCAGATGCGTTTGTGCCTCAGGACGAGGAATGAGGGCAGAGAACGACACGAGCCTCATCGCATTGAGTTATGCATGCAGGATCAAGTGATAGGGGGATCAAAGCTAGCTGTACGGTTTACACGCTGACGATGGGTGAACTGTTCTTATGGACACGCTTGACTGTCTTGTCTGTCTGCTTGTCTGTCAGCAGTCGGTGTTGTCTTGTACTAATCCCTTTCTCAGTCTGTTGGTCTGTCCATGGTGTTGTTTGTCAATAATCAACAACAAACAAACGAACAAAAAGCTCACACTACCCCCCCCCCCCTTCCCTCGCAGCTCATCGCAATTGGCCCTGGCCTCTGGTTCTCTCTCTCTCTGTCTGTCTGTCTCTCTCTCTCTCTCTCTCTCTCTCTCTCTCTCTCTCTCTCTCTCTCTCTCTCTCTCTCTCTCTCAGAACAGCACACCAGCCTCTCATTTCCAAAAGATTTGTCAACGAATCGATTGAGAAATCATTCTGACTGGTAGACTCGGATTACAAGTGGGTAGGTATTCTTTTGGTCACCTTTGAATTCTTGTACAATACGGGCCTGTTTATGTATAATTCAAGAAGTATGGAGTCACAAAGGTTTAGGTAAAACACTTGATATTATTCTGTCCAAATCAAAACTCTTGCAACGTCTCTCTAAAATAATAACATCATTGTAAGAAAATTATCTCAGCTAGATTTAGAAAGAGAGGGGGCGGGAGGGGGTGGGAGTGGGGGGACAAAGCACAAAATATTTCGACCTCTTGGGTCTTCTTCAGACAAAAGCAAATAATATTTAGGACAGTGAAAACGGAGAACGAAAAAAGAGGTCGAAATGCATTGTATCTTGTCCCGTACTTTGTCTATGTCCTTGGCGGTAACTAACCCCCTCTTTTTCTAAATTTTACTTCATTTTCCGCCCTCAGTCACTCCGTTTTCAAACTTATGACAGATAGATAAATAGCTTAATCTTTTAACATTTTACATGCTAAGAAATTATGATAATATTTCGATGAAACAACTGATGAGATTTCACAAATAGGTGTCAGAAAATCCATGATAAATCATTCTCACATGTACAAGCGGGTAGTCATTCTTCTCTCTTACAAGAGAGGGTTTGGAAATGAAATGAGGCAGGGAACAGTAAACGATAAACAGTAAACAAGTGGGGTAACGTTTGCTCCCATAAGAAAGAAAACCTAACACAGAGTAACTTTTATTCAAGACTGGCACAGCCTTTTAAAACTTGAATAAAGTCAGACAAATACATAGACGAACAATCTAATAGTGGGGGAAAAAAAAACAAGCGCAGGCCAACAACTGAACTGTCTTCATATAATGACTTGGCAAAGATTTGGACTTCAAGGTCTACTTTAAAGGTTTTCGATAATTGGTCAGCTTATGCAGAAATATGAAATGTTTGATAAATTGGTAAAATAAACATCCGATTCGCTCCCGATCACACAAAATCGATCCGCGAAAGTGGGCATTTTCACCTGTAATCAAGAAAACGGGAGGTAATCAACTAAATCTTGGCATGGCTTAACTACTCTTGGATGTGACGTCACATGATGGACTGGCCGTCAGCGGCGACCTACACAACAAGCCAACGGCGACAGAAAGCGATTCTGATGGTTCTTGCACATCTCGATCGGTATTTAATTTATCATGTAAAAGCAGTGACTATGATTGCGACAGCCAATGTGACTCTGGGGATGTTTCTGCAAGGCCTTTACCTTATCAGTTTGAACGCTAAGTTCTTTTTACCACAGTTCCAGCTGGACCACGGAAACGAGCTATTCAGTTCCAGCTGGACGCCCGAACACATCATTCCGAAGGCGTACGGACTTTACCGAAGTCTCGAGGGAGGCTACCGACTTACTTCTAGATGCGATCACGCGTGGACGACGAGCGGAGATTCTCCTTCCTCAAGCCTTGACGTGTTCATTCAATTTAACAAGTGTGATCTGTCCATAGGTAAGAACAGAATAAACGTGCGACTATCGTACTTATCTGTACGAGCTTACCACTCCGCCTTCAAATGCAGACGAAGTTTTTGATCCACTCGAACGGGCTC
>CM031605.1:18246642-18249142 GCA_018398815.1 Conus ventricosus
AGAAACTTCCTACAAGAAATGAAAATGTATGATCTTATGAAACAGAGCTATGAAGTTGTGTGTGTGTGTGTGTGTGTGTGTGTGTGTGTGTGTGTGTGTGTGTATGGAGAGAGAGAGAGAGAGAGAGAGAGAGAGAGAGAGAGAGAGAGAGAGAGAGAGTGAGAGAGAGAGAGACTGACAGACAGACAGACAGACAGACAGACAGGCAGACAGATAGACAGACTGAAAGACAGAGACAAGGACGCAGAGAATTTTATAGAATAAATGAATTATATATTGTTTTATCCCGCATTCATTTAGACTGCAGTAAGCCTAATTGTCTTGCCACATTCATATTCGTTGATATGAATTAATGAATGGTTAGCTAAATCAATCTATCGTAATTAATTAATTAATTAATTAATTAATTAATTGATTGATTGATTAATTAATTAGAACTAGTTCCCTTCTTTCTGTGAAACCCAAAGCACGGGTTGAAAAGATATTTAAACATTTTCAAGTTTTCTTATGTATCATAGGCATGTTTTAATGAAAGCTGACAGAAGATAGATCAGAAACGTTGTCATAGTAAGAAGCCATTCGTAAGTATTTCTTGAATAAGCACACCTCAAACCAACTTAAATTTTACAGTATGCAATTTCTTTTTCACGGTGAATGCGAAGTATGTAGCAGAGAATCTCCTATGCTGCTTATTCATATTCTTCTTTGTTTTCTTTTTTTGTTTGTTTTTCTTTTAATGTATGTCTTTTGGTTGTCCTCGGAATTTTCTGCTTCATTTTAAGTTGTAAAAAATAGTTTTCAAAGCTTTTATGGAAAGAAAAGTCCACAGAAGTAAGAAGACGGTCTCAACGTTCATGACTGAAAATGAATTACGAAACAAAAACAAACAAAAGAATTAATATATTAAAAAAAATATATGTATAAAAATAATTTAAAAATCCCCAAACAAACAAAAACAAAAAAACTGCTTGCCCAGTCTTTGCAGAATCACGAAGAACCTCAGAAGGAGGAGAACAATCTTGCCAGCGCCGTTTTTCACTTTTGAATTCAAATTCTCGGCTGCTGTACTCCCGTTAAGGTACCACAACATTTTGAAGACGAACAATAGGACTAGTCTCAAACTGGAGCGACTGCAGGCGGGAGTTTGTAACATTATTAAAAAAAAAACAATTATGAACCACCAAACAAAGGAACAAACAAAGTACAGAAACAGACACAACGCGTTTCGACCTGTCGGTTCTTTGTCAGGCGGGACAAATGACATTCGAAACAACGGGGTGGGGTGAGGGGGAACGAACAAACAAAGCAATTACTGATTTCTTCGAACTTTCTTCTTCTTAAGTTGTCTGTTTTCCTTTTCTTTTTCTTTTTTATTTCAATTGGTTTCAAGACTTTTTCTTAATCGGTGATAATATCTATAATATATAAGCATTTTTTTTTTTTTTTTTTTTTTTGCTTTTCAAAAGAAGCATTCCAAATAAATATTCCTGATCGGTATTAATTTCTCAGTTAACGGGATATATATGCTTCGGTCTGATGTCCATCCGTTCAGCTGTTGTGGTTTTCCTCATTAGTAGCTAATCATATTGTTTTAATTCAAGGGACGACTAGGAAACAGATCACAACTGGTGAAAGAGGGAGTGGGTACGGGTCATAAGTGTGTGTGTGTGTGTGTGTGTGTGTGTGTGTGTGTGTGTGTGTGTTAAGATAAGATAATGTTGCTTATAGCCCAGCCGACCGCAAAGGGCCACATCAGGGCTGTCACCACGTTAAAATCAACTCACGTGTGTGTGTGTGTGTGTGTGTGTGTGTTTCCGCGTCCGTCTATGTGCGAATTCAGAGAAAAAGTTATTGGATTTTCCCGTTCACGGTCATTGCGAGTGTGTGAAGGAATATGGATGTGACCCTTGGTAACAGTTTTCCTTCCAGTGCGGTTATGATATGCTGCAGTGGTATCCACATAATCCCCCCCCCCCCAACCCCCACCCCTGTCCGCCTCGCTCTCTGCCCTTCCCTACTCCATGTTTCATCCGTACTTCTTCCCATTGTGGCTACTAAAGTATGTATTGTCTGTATACTTCTGATATTATCTAAGAGAAATAATCAAAACCGATTTTTTAAAACTTACATTCGTTTGCTTTCTGCTTTATTGATCGAACAAAAGAATAGGGTTTGAGCATAATCTGTTTGTTACATTTCAACTGATTATGCAGAAACTATTTCATAAAGCAACCTTCTGTTCTATTTAAGTGATGGTAAATGAACATTTGTATACAGTCGGTTTATTTCATTTCCTCTTAATATCATGGCGTTCGAGTTCTGCCCAGCTTTTACAAGCTTGAACCGTTTGACATATGGGGAAAACGATATACACACGCTGTTTGCGAGACTGTTTTTCTTTTCCTATTTACGTATTATTTGTCAGCCTCTGTTCATGAGTCCCAGTGGGGATGCCGGAGGTTCTGTCAGCATAACTCCAACCTCCGCCTTCTGAAAATTG
>CM031605.1:18254142-18266642 GCA_018398815.1 Conus ventricosus
GCTCACCCGCTGACAGGCGGAGAGACAGACAGTGCAGGGATAGAGGATAGTCAAAGCGCTCAGATGTTCTGCCGGTACACGGTACCGGCGGCTTTTATTTTTTTCGGTACAAGGGAAATATTTACCGGTAAAAACCGGCATATGCCGGTCTAACGGAACCTCTGCAATAAAGGGTCAAAGATATGAGGGACAATAAAGGATGAGAGATATGAGGAACAATAAAGGATCAAAGTCATGAGTGACAATAAAGGATCAAAGATATGAGGAACACTAAAGGATCAAAGATATGAGGAACAATAAAGGATCAAAGTTGTGAGGGACAGTAAAGGATCAAAGATATGAGGAACAATAAAGATCAAAGTTATGAGGGACAATAAAGGATGAAAGATATGAGGAACAATAAAGGATCAAAGTCATGAGTGACAATAAAGGATCAAAGTTATGAGGAACAATAAAGGATCAAAGTCATGAGTACAGTGACAATAAAGGATCAAAGTTATGAGGGACAATAAAGGATGAAAGATATTAGGAACAATAAAGGATCAAAGTCATGAGTGACAATAAAGCATCAAAGTTATGAGGACCAATAAAGGATCAAAGTCATGAGTGACAATAAAGGATCAAAGTTATGAGGGACAATAAAGGATGAAAGATATGAGGAACAATAAAGGATCAAAGTCATGAGTGACACTAAAGGATCAAAGATATGAGGGACAATAAAGGATCGAAGTCATGAGTGACAATAAAGTATCAAAGTTATGAGGGACAATAAAGGATCAAAGATATGAGGGACAATAAAGGATCAAAGTCATGAGTGACAATAAAGGATCAAAGTCATGAGTGACAATAAAGGATCAATATGAGGAACAATAAAGGATCAAAGTTATGACTGACAATAAAGGATCAAAGTTATGAGGAATAATAAAGGATCAAAGATATGAGGAACAATAAAGGATCAATGTTGTGAGGGACAATAAAGGAACAAAGATATGGGGAACAATAAAGGATCAAAGATATGAGGGACAATAAAGGATCAAAGTTGTGAGGGACAATAAAAGATCAAAGTTATGAGTGACAATAAAGGATCAAAGTTATTTGGGACACTAAAGGATGAAAGTTATGAGTGACAATAAAGGATCAAAGTTATGAGTGACAATAAAGGATCAAAGGTATGAGAAACAATAAAGGATCAAAGTTGTGAGGGACAATAAAGGATCAATGTTGTGAGGGACAATAAAGGATCAAAGATATGAGGGACAATAAAGGATCAAAGATATGAGGAACAATAAAGGATCAAAGTTGTGAGTGACAATAAAGGATCAAAGAGAGGGACAATAAAGGATCAAAGTTATGAGTGACAATAAATGATCAAAGTTATGAGGGACAATGAAGGATCAAAGTTGTGAGGGACAATAAAGGATCAAAGATATGAGGAATGTTAAAGGTTCAATGTTGAGGGAAAAATGGAGGATGAAAGTTATGGGGCTCAATAAAGAATATAAAGTTGTGAGGGACAATAAAGGATCAAAGTTATGAGGGAAAATAAAGGATCAAAGTTATGAGGGATAATAAAGGATCAAAGTTATGAGGGACAATAAAGAATAAAACGTTGTGAGGAATGTTAAGGGTTGAATGTTGAGGGGGAAAGATGGAGGATGAAAGCTATGAGGCTCGATAAAGGATCAAAATTATGAGGGACAATAAAGGATAAAAGTTGTGAGGCTTATTAAAGGGTGAAAACGACGAGGAACAGTGAAGGGTCAAATAAAGGATGAAAACGACGAGGAACAGTGAAGGGTCAAATAAAGGATGAAAACGACGAGGAACAGTGAAGGGTCAAATAAAGGATGAAAACGACGAGGAACAGTGAAGGGTCAAATAAAGGATGAAAACGACGAGGAACAGTGAAGGGTCAAATAAAGGGTGAAAACGACGAGGAACAGTGAAGGGTCAAATAAAGGATGAAAACGACGAGGAACAGTGAAGGGTCAAATAAAGGAGGAAAACGATGAGAACAGTGAAGGGTCAAATAAAGGATGAAAACGACGAGGAACAGTGAAGGGTCAAATAAAGGATGAAAACGACGAGGAACAGTGATGGATCAAGGTTGTGAAGAAGAATAAAGGATCAAAGTTGTGTGGGACAATAAAGTATGAAAATTGCGAGGAACAGTAAAGCATCAAAGTTGTGAGAAACGATAAAGAATAGTGTGTGTGTGTGACAATAATGAATGAAGCATTCGTTAGGAACAATAAAAGTTCAAAAGTTGTAAGGAACAATGAAGGGTCAAAGGTGAGAGAAGAAATAAACGGTAGAAGACGAACGATGTAAGGGTTAATAGTAGAAGACGAACGATGTAAGGTCAATAATGGATGATAGTTGTGAGGTTCAATAAAGGATTTTTAAAAAATGTGAGTAACAGAGGTTGAAAGATGCGAGGAACAATTAAGGATGAAAGGTGTTGGGCTTAAAAATGGAGGAAAGTTCTGAGGAACAATAAAATCAAAGTTTTGACGAAAGTTGTAAGGAACAATAAAGGATGAAAGTTGTGAGGCTTAAAAATGGAGGAAAGTTCCGAGGAACAATAAAGGTTCAAAGTTTTGATGAAAGTTGTAAGGAACAATAAAGGATGAAAGTTGTGAGGCTTAAAAATGGAGGAAAGTTCCGAGGAACAATAAAGGTTAAAAGTTTTGATGAAAGTTGTAAGGAACAATAAAGGATGAAAGTTTTGAGGCTTAAAAATGGAGGAAAGTTCCGAGGAACAATAAAGGTACAAAGTTTTGATGAAAGTTGTAAGGAACAATAAAGGATGAAAGTTGTGAGGCTTAAAAATGGAGGAAAGATCTGAGGAACAATAAAGGTTAAAAGTTTTGATGAAAGTTGTAAGGAACAATAAAGGATGAAAGGTGTGAGGCTTAAAAATGGAGGAAAGATCTGAGGAACAATAAAAGTTTTAAGTTTTGATGAAAGTTGTAAAGAACAATAAAGGATAATGGGTGTGAAGGTCGGTAAAAGATGAGAGGTGTAATGCTCAACAATGGATGAAAGTTGTGAGGTAGAGTTCACAATTCTTAGGAAAAATGAAAGGATAAAAGCTGTGACGTTCAATAACGGATCAAAAGTTGTAAGAACTAATACAGGATGAAAGTTGTGAGGAGCAATTATAGATCAAAATTTTGACCACTTATAGATCAAAGTTGTTAGGACCTATTATAGTTTGAAATTGTGTGTGCAGCCCCTGTCAGAATGTGTGTGTGTGTGTGTGTGGTGTGTGTGTGTGTGTGTGTGTGTGTGTGTGTGTCTGTGTGTGTCTGTGTGTATGTGTGTTATGATATTGATGATGGTAATGATCGCGTTAACAGGATCCCCACCCCCTCCCACCATAAAAAAAAAAAAAATCTTTGGGTAAAAACAATTCAGTGACACTCCGTCCAGAATAGTTCTCTGGTCAGTTCTGAGAGAAAATCAATTCAACCATCTGTTACATTCACAGAACAAAGAATATTGTAAGTGAAAAAACATATCGTCTGTGTTCAACGATAGCTTGAAAATGTGTGACGTTTGAACTGCCGTTCGGTTACTTGAAACATAATGCCCCAAGCCTGCAACTGTGTATGGCAGCCATGAATACCCATTCCAGGAGAGTTGGGGAAAGGATTGTATCTAGCACTACAAGTGCCACCAGAACGACAACACCTAAAGATGGGAAGCGAAAATGCCTTTTTTTTGTTTTTGTTTTTTGTGTTGGGTGTCCGAGATTTGAACTCGCAGTCTGTCAGGACTGTCAGTCGTGTTACATAGGTGGCTTAAAGAAAGAAAAAGAAAAAAAAAGGGGGGGTGGGGGTGATGGATCTGTCTGCTTTGAATGAAAACGGAACCCTCTAAGCACATAAACTGCGTGTCTGTGCCAAAGCCCAGCTCAGACACAAACCTTGACCTCAGCAGTATTCGACATGTTTGTTGTACAGATTTGTTTTTAATGCACTAACAATTTATCGTTCATGTACAGTATCTTGCTGGGGGTATGTGAGGGTATGTTCTCCATTCTTCGTATCTCGTATCGCCGTTTCCCAATGAACCGGTTCCTGTTTTGCCATCAGTGTTAGGGTCCGGCCACTGGTCACCCCAAACGTTATCGCCAAGGCTGACCACCAGTGCGTGCGTTGTCACAGAGCAAGGAAAATACAGGCTCGGTGTTTTAAAGACCATCAAACGTATTCATCACAAGAATAATCACAAAAATCATCGTTGACTTAAATTGATAATGTTCCTCATCACAGCAGGTTAAAACAATTCTTGTACCATCATACTCAGACACTGTCTCAACTAGTACTACAGCTCTTTTCTTTGTTATGATGAACGGCGAAATGCAACAGAATGCGAGAGTATTTGGCACGAAGTTACGGTCAGTGGTTGTCACTTTTATATTGCGATATGTGATAACGGCCAAAAGGCACAAAACCGAGGGAGAGGAGTGGGCAGGACGTATGGGCGCATGTTTGTTTCCAACTCTGTATGTATTTCAGTACTCGAAAAATGTGTGCATATTTCTTTCGAGGTGCACACCAAGTAGCGATTCAAAGCCTTCTTGTACGACTTGAACTAATGCTTTGACGGTCGGTTTGGTCCCAGATCGCTCGCGCGTGCGGATGTGCGTGTGTGCGCAAGCGCTTCCCCAACCCTCATCCCTATACACCCCCCTCACCACCCCCCCCCCCCCCCTCCCGTCTTTTCTCTCCCTCTCTCTCATGCCTGACTTGTAGCCAGACTAAAAACTACACAGAACGAGAGCTAAGGAGTCTCAACCTCCTTCATGTGTCTTCCGGGGGAACACCCCCCCCCCCTCCGCCCCCTCCCCCCTCCCTCCCGAAAAAAAAACCTTCCCTTCCAGGGTCTAAACAAGTGTCACTGAGCCCTGCCAGTGTTTGTGGAGCTGCGAGTCCAGCTCCAGAGGCCTCACGTTCAGCGCCTCACTGCCTTCATCAGCCCTCCGCTCCTTCATCACACGTGCTGCTCGTGCGTGAAGACGGTGAGGTCAGATGAATGTCCTGCTGGCTGACGTGTTGATTCTCAGACCACAGTCTGTGCGGAGTCACGGACGTCCGGTGTTTAACTGTTTAGGTGGCAAGTAATCCGTATTTGTTGGGTGGTAGGTAGCTAGTATTTATTGGCTGGTAGGCGTCTACCCATGTTATTTAGCTGGTAAATGCCTTTCCATATTTGTTGGCAGGTCGGTAGTTCATATTTGTTGGCAGGTAAGTAGTCCATATTTGTTGGCTGGAAGGTCATATTTGTTGGCAGGTAAGTAGTTCATATTTGTTGTCAGGTAAGTAGTCCATATTTGTTGGCTGGTAAGTAGTTCGTATTTGTTGGCTGGGAGGTAGTTCATATTTGTTGGCTGGCAGGTAGTTCATATTTGTTGGCTGGTAAGTAGTCCATATTTGTTGGCTGGTAAGTAGTTCATATTTGTTGGTAGGTAGGTAGTTCATATTTCTCGGCTGGTAAGTAGTTCATATTAATTTTCTTGACTGGGAGGTAGTCCGTATTTGTTGGCTGGGAGGTAGTTCATATTTGTTGGCTGGGAGGTAGTTCATATTTGTTGGCTGGTAAGTAGTTCATATTTGTTGGCTGGCAGGTAGTTCATATTTGTTGGCTGGTAAGCAGTTCGTATTTGTTGGCTGGTAGGTAGTCCATATTTGTTGGCTGGTAAGAAGTTCATATTTGTTGGCTGGTAAGTAGTTCATATTTGTTGGTAGGTAGTAGTTCATATTTCTCGGCTGGTAAGCAGTTCATATTCATTTTCTTGACTGGGAGGTAGTCCGTATTTGTTGGCTGGGAGGTAGTTGATATTTGTTGGCTGGTAAGTAGTTCATATTTGTTGGCTGGCAGGTAGTTCATATTTGTTGGCTGTAAGTAGTTCATGTTTGTTGGCTGGTAAGTAGTTCATATTTGTTGGCTGGAAAGTAGTTCATATTTGATGGCTGGTAAGTAGTTCATATTTGTTGGCTGGTAAGTAGTTCATATTTGTTGGCTGGTAAGTAGTTCATATTTGTTGGCTGGGAGGTAGTTCATATTTGTTGGCTGGGGAGTAGTTCATATTTGTTGGCAGGTAAGTAGTTCATATTTGTTGGCTGGTAAGTAGTTCATATTTGTTGGCAGGTAAGTAGTTCATATTTGTTGGCTGGGAGGTAGTTCATATTTGTTGGCAGGTAAGTAGTTCATATTTGTTGGCTGGTAAGTAGTTCATATTTGTTGGCTGGGAGGTAGTTCATATTTGTTGGCTGGAAAGTAGTTCATATTTGTTGGCTGGCAGGTAGTTCTATTTGTTGGCAAGTAGGTAGTTCATATTTGTTGGCAGGTAGGTAGTTCATATTTGTTGGCTGGAAAGTAGTTCATGTTTGTTGGCTGGGAGGTAGTTCATATTTGTTGGCAGGTAGGTAGTTCATATTTGTTGGCTGGAAGGTAGTTCCTGTTTGTTGGCTGGGAGGTAGTTCATGTTTGTTGGCAGGTAAGTAGTTCATATTTGTTGGCAGGTAGGTAGTTCATATTTGTTGGCAGGTAAGTAGTTCATATTTCTCGACTGGTAAGTAGTTCATATTTGTTGGCTGGGAGGTAGCCCGTAATTGTTAGCTGGTTGGTAGTTCATATTTGTTGGCTGGTAAGTAGTTCATATTTGTTGGCTGGTAAGTAGTTCATATTTGTTGGCTGGTAAGTAGTTCATGTTTGTTGGCTGGTAAGTAGTCCATATTTGTTGGCTGGGAGGTAGCCCGTAATAGTTAGCTGGTTGGTAGTTCATATTTGTTGGCTGGTAAGTAGTTCATATTTGTTGGCTGGTAAGAAGTTCATATTTGTTGGCTGGTAAGTAGTTCATATTTGTTGGCTGTAAGTAGTTCATATTTGTTGGCTGGTAAGTAGTTCACATTTGTTGGCTGTAAGTAGTTCATATTTGTTGGCTGGCAGGTAGTTCATATTTGTTGGCTGGTAAGAAGTTCATATTTGTTGGCTGGTAAGTAGTTCATGTTTGTTGGCTGGTAAGTAGTTCACATTTGTTGGCTGTAAGTAGTTCATATTTGTTGGCTGGGAGGTAGTTCATATTTGTTGGCTGGTAAGAAGTTCATATTTGTTGGCTGTAAGTAGTTCATGTTTGTTGGCTGGTAAGAAGTTCATATTTGTTGGCTGTAAGTAGTTCATATTTGTTGACTGGTTAGCAGTTCATATTTGTTGGCTGTTAAGTAGTTCATATTTGTTGGCTGGTAAGTAGTTTATATTTGTTGGTTGGCAGGTAGTTCATATTTGCTGGCTGGTAAGAAGTTCATATTTGTTGGCTGGTAAGAAGTTCATATTTTTTGGCTGCTAAGAAGTTCATGTTTGTTGGCTGGAAAGTAGTTCATGTTTGTTGGCTGGTAGGTATTTCATGTTTGTTGGCTGGTAAGAAGTTAATGCTTGTTGGCTGGTAAGAAGTTCATATTTGTTGTCTGGTAGGTAGTTCATATTTGTTGGCTGGTAGGAAGTTCATACTTGTTGGCTGGTAAGTAGTTCATATTTGTTGGCTGGTAGGTAGTTCATATTTGTTGTCTGGTAGGTAGTTCATATTTGTTGGCTGGTAGGAAGTTCATATTTGTTGGCTGGTAAGTAGTTCATATTTGTTGGCTGGTAAGTAGTCCATATTTGTTGGCTGGTAAGAAGTCCATATTTGTTGGCTGGTAGGTTGTCTATATTTGTTGGCTGGTAAGAAGTTCATATTTGTTGGCTGGTAAGTATAGTTCATATTTGTTGGCTGGTAAGAAGTTCATATTTGTTGGCTGGTAAGAAGTTCATATTTGTTGGCTGGTAGGTATTTGTTGGCTAGTTTGTATTTCATTGCTGGTAGGTAGTTAGCCTTTCTTTGATGGTGGGTAGTCAATATTTGTTGGCTAGTAGGTAGTCCGTATTTGTTGGTTGGTAGTTGGTGCACATTTGACGGCTGGTAGGTAGTGCATATTTGTTGGTTAGTAGGTAGTTCGTATTTGTTGGACGGTAGGAAGTCCATTTTGTTGAGCAGTCTTTATTTGTTGAGTAGTCTATGTTGGTTGGTAAGTAATTCATTTTCGTTAGATAGTAGATAGTCTATATTCGTTGGCTGGCACGTGGTGCATATTTGTTGGCCGGTAGAAAGTCCGTATTTGTTGTCTGAGAGGTTGTTCATGTTTGTGGAGTGGTAGGCAGTCCGTTGTTTTTTTAGTGTTAAGTAGTCCATAGTGTGTTGCCGGTAAATAGTCCATGTCTGTCGTGTAGTGGGCCGTCTGTGTTGAGTGGAAGGTAGCCCATACCTTTTGCTGTCGGCAGCTCGTATTTTCTGAGTAGTAAGCCCATATTTGTTGATAGTAGGCCCTAGGTAGTCCATATTTGTTGGCCGGTATGGAGTCTTATATTTTTAGGGCTGGCAGGTAGAAGTCTGTATTAGTAGTCCATTTTTGTTGAGCGGTAGATAGTCCATATTTGTTGGTTGGAAAGTTCTCCATATTTGTTGAATGATAGGTAGCCCATATTTGTTGAGTGATAGGTAGCCCATATTTTGTTGAGTAATAGGTAGTCCATATTTGTTGGTTGGTAAGTTGTCCACATTTGTTGAGTGATATGTAGCCCATATTTGTTGAGTGGTATGTAGCTCACATTTGTTGAGTGGAAGGTAGCCCATACTTGTTGGTTGGTAAGTTGTCCATGTTTGTTGAATGGTAGATAGTCCATGATTTATTGAATGGCAGATAATCCATATTTATTGAGTAGGAGGTAGTCCATATTTATTGAATGGCAGGTAGTCCATTTTAATTGAGTAGGAGTTAGCCCATACTTATTGAGTACAAGCTAATCCATATTCGTTGAGTGGTACGTTGCCCATATTTGTTGAGTGGTAGGTAGTCCATATTGTTGAGAGGTAGATAGTCCACATTTATTGAATGGTAGGAAGATCATATTTGTCGAGTGGTAGATCTATTGATGGTAGGTTGTCCATACTGTTGAGTGGTATATAGTCATTGTTGGGCAGAGGGACATCCGGAGTCATGAACCGGGTATGGCCCAACCCCCTAGAGTGTCAGAAGATAAGGGCCGAAACACTTGCTTGAAGGGGCTTCTCTTCTGAGGACTCTCTGCTGCCACGCTCTCCACGAGTTTCTTTCTACTTCATATTTGTTAACTGGTAGTAGTCCATATTCGTTGGTTCGTAGACAAAATGACTGTAGTAACGATTTCCGCACCATATTTCACACACACACACACACACACACACACACACACACACACACAAAGCTTCACACAACAAGAAAGAGGATCTTCTTCGTCGCGAGAGGAGATTGTTCACGTGCATTCGATTAACACGTCCGTGGGGGGGGGGGGGGGGGGGGGGGGGGGGGGGGGGGGACAATTTGGGGGTTCATTTTGACATTGTGAACTTTTGAAACTAAAATTGATGGAGGAACTCTCAGCTCTGAATCTTAAGATACACCTTTGATAGGAGCGCTGGGTAGGATTGAATTGGAGACTGTGATTAATGTGTGTGTGTGTGTGTGTGTGTGTGTGTATGTGTATGTGTGTGTGTGTGTGTGTGTGTGTGTGTGTGTGTCAACACCGAGAAATATAATTATCAACCTGATAGGTTAGTTGTGCTGCTTATAATAACAAAGGAACATTAACGCTGTAGCGTATCAGCTCTGATGTGGCCTACGTAATCGCCTGGCTGTACACAGCATCATTTCACTCGCAATCAAGTATACAGATGCCGTCATAAAACACTAGCCACGAAAACATTTTGAATACCGCCCTTTCTTCTTCTTATCTCCAGACATATCTTCAGTGTACTCAGTTTGTAAATTCGTCCTCAGCTACAAGACAAGGTGACAGAGTCGTTACGTTTGATTTATTCCCAAGTCTAACGGAAATCAGGGCCGTGTCTCTGAAGACAAAGGACGTTGGGCTTGTTTCTGCTCCTGAAAACACCACGGGTAGTAACTAAAATGTAACTTCACCACCCGACTATTCCTCCGGGGCCGAGAAAGAAAAAAAGCAAACCCGTTTTTTTTTTTTTAACCCCCGGGTTTAATGCGAGAAGTGGTCGGCGTTTATCAGCCGGTGTTACTAATGCCAGGGGAGAACGTGTTTGACACGAACGCCCGGGCTCTTCTTCCACGGCCCCTGAGAAACCGGGCCGGCAAGATGAAAGCGTTCTTTCACAGTTTGCAGCGCTTTCGATAGAAGCTTCCCAGACTAAATTGTTTTAATGCGTTTTGGGGAAAAACATCGGGGGGATCGGGGGAGGTAGGGGTAGGGATAGGGGTGGAGGCTTGGGCAGGCGGAGGGGGGTGTCTTTCTTCGGCGCTGTGAGGTCCTGGAGAGAGTTCTAGGAGGAAGATAAAGAGGCCTCCGCCCCGTCACCTGCCTCCTCCCTGATGCGTCTCAGCGCTAGGCCTGGCCTGCCGCGGGCAATTACACCCTCAAAACCCCCTTTCCTCTGCCGTGCACGCACATACACAAACACTACACATGGATACGCGCGCGCACACTGACGCACATGCACTTGCGCTTGCTATTGCGTATGTGCACCGGTAGTCTCTCCTCGCATGAAGGATGGGATGAGGAGAAAGAGGCGGAGAGAAAGAAGGGGGGGGGGGGGGGGGGGGGGGGGGGGGGGGGGGGGGGGGGGGGGGGGGGGGGGGGGGGGGGCGAAGGGGAAGAGGGAGCGGCGGGAAGGTGGGGGAAGGTGGAGGGGTGGGTGGGGGTGGAAGGGATAGGAAGAAGAGGGAAGGGGGCCAGGAGGGGTGAAGGTGGGGGGGGGGAGAGGGCGAGGTAGGAGGGGTTGGTGGTGGAGTTAGGCAAGAGTGCCAGTGGCGTTGCATGTGCATATTGTAATTGTACCGTCACACAGTATGTGCAGTATTGTATCACCTGTACCGTCATCACAGACGTGTCTGTGTGAAATCCTCGTTCTTCTTCCCCGCCAGGGGGGAGGTGCGTTCCAACAGCACGGTATCACGTTATTTCCCCCACTCTTTATCTGTTTCTGTTCAGCGATCAAAGTAGGTTTTGTGAACAGAACTTGCAGAGCTAATCTCCTGAACGCCTTGGGGCCTTTTACCTGCGCTTGGCTCAAGGGACCCCCTCCAGGGATCTCTTCCGAAAGCCTAGCACCTAATTAATACTGGAGGAGAGAGAGACACACAGACACGAAAAACCCGCTCTCTGCGGGACTGGAACCGCAGACATGGCATTGTGGACAGTGCAATGGCTTCACACAGATATATCAGTCCTATCACCAACAAACAATTGTGTGGCTCTGTGGGCAGGTCACTCGCTGGTGATACACCGATTCTGCCACCGGCCAATGATTTTGTCGCTCTGTGGCAGCGCGCTGCACTCAAATAAACCGATTCTCTTACCAACTCATCATTCTGTGGAAAGTACAAACCACCCACATGACGCACCGTTCCTATTACCAACTAAACAATGTTGTCGCTTTTGGGCTGTATAAGGTCCTACTCTCCACTGATACACCAATCTTATCACCGACCTACCAGTGCACCAAACCAACATGCAGCTCATCGGGACATATGCTACGGCCACGTCACAAGATCCAACGACCTTAGGCCTCCTACAACAATCCTCCAGGAAACATTGGCATACGCAGTTAACAAAACAAAGTAGGAGGATTGACATGATTGCAGGGTGAACAGAGAAACCATTAGCAGAGACCCTCAGCACACAGGTGACAGAGCTGAATGATCATGGTGTGCAGTTCCTCAGTATGGCGCCTCGGTGACTCATCACGGAGTTGTGTGTGTGTGTGTGTGTGTGTGTGGTGTGTGTGTGTGTGTGGTGTGTTGTGTGTGGTGTGTGTGTGTGTGTGTGTGTGGTGTGTGTGTGGTGTGTGTGTGTGTGTGTGTGTGTTTCTGTGTGTGGTGTGTGTGTGTTTCTGTGTGTGTGTGTGAGTGTGTGTGAGTGTGTGTGTGTGTGTGTGTGTGTGTATGTGTGTGTGTGTGTGTGTGGTGTGTTTGTGTCTGTGTGTGTATGAGAGACAGACAGACAGACAGACAGATAGACAGACGACAGACAGAGATAGAGAATACGAATATGAATACGAATACGAATCTTTTATTTAGATTAAGGCCAAAATCCAAAACTGAAGGGGGTTTCATAAATACATAATTCAACATTTCTAATACGTAACAAATTGAAATAATAAAAAGTGTGGATATGTTCCAAAAAGCAAAGTACATCAGGACATTACTGTCCGAATTCTCTTGTTTGCTTCATGAACATGCATGGCAAAATTCAAAAGTGTGTGTGTGTGTGTGTGTGTGTGTGTGTGGGGTGTGTGTGTGCGTGTGAGAGAGTAGAGAGAGAGAGTAAGAGAGAGAGAGAGAGAGAGAGAGAGGAGAGAAGAGAGAGAGAGAGAGAGAAGATAACATTCTTTACTGCGCCAACTGTCCACTGACAGTCAGCATTGGATTGAGGAACGCAGTCATCAG
>CM031605.1:18274142-18301642 GCA_018398815.1 Conus ventricosus
ATTTGTAGATATGTTCATTATGGGTCACGGATGATGCCCGATGTTTAAGTTTACCGTTAGAGCCGTTACTAACGGCCCATAATGGTTTTCTTCTTTATGGAAAATCTCAGAAAGTTCTTGGCCGATCTTTCTGAAAATTTGTAAGTATGTTCATTTTAGGTCACAGACGATAGCCGATGTTTACCAGAATAGCCATTACTAACGGTTACACGAGCCCAAGACGATTTTTCCTCTTTATGGAATATCTCACGCGTATTCAGGATAAACTGGGAGTACGTTCATATGCTTTGCATCTTGTTTTTTTTCAATCTTTGAAATTGTCATTTTACTACTATCGTCCACTGTTCTTTTTAGGACCACTCGCCTGTCTTTGTTCGGGTGAATTTACTACTATCGTCCACTGTTCCTTTCAGGACCACTCACCTGTCTTTGTTCGGGGAATCTTTACACCTTTTCACTTCTTTTATAGAATTCATGGCATGTCCGTTGTCTTTCTTTTTGTGTGTGATTCGGTGGACTCGGTAGTGAAACTATCCACACGGTCCGGAATCGGCATTATCCATGCCCATTATATGCTACAGTGTCTGCCTATGTGGCGTTTTCGTGTATTTTGTCTCTTGAAAGTATTTTTCATGCATTCGTTTTTCCTGTATGTAAAGTGGGGGTAAGCCGTGAAGGGGAGCGCTCTCACCGCAACTAATTTTTATCCCCCAGGATTGTAGATCTAGTCATCGTGATGTCAGTATCATGTGTGTTTGTGAACACTTCTTCAACGTCATATCCCACGTCAAACTGGTGCAGCGTTATTCGCCTGTGCAGAACAGAGCTGCTTTTCCCCTGAAAAGCCCTGTGCAACCGGCTGGGCTATGATAACAGTAGTTATTTTTTGACAATGCTTGGCATGGCTGGTACCACCGATAGTGGCGGTCCACTTGGCAGTTGAATTAACGATTGTCGTTTAATTAACAGTTTTCCGATCAACTGCGCCGCCATGGCTTGTCGTATCACTGTTAGCAGATAATTTGCTGGCTGTTTGCTTTTTACCCCCTCCCTTCTCCTGTCATTTTACTACTTGTTCATAATGTGATGATGCTGATGTTGGTTGGTTGAGTCCTTGCTAGTTTAAGGTTGTTTATGTGTGTTTGTGCACGTGTGCTCGGTTTGTGTAGGTAAAGTTTGGCCGCGCGCGTGTGTGTGCGTGTAATTTGTCGGTGTGTGCTTTGTGTGTGTGCTTTGTGTGTGTGTGTGTGTGTGGGTGTGTGTGTGTGTGTGCATGCGTGCGCGCGCGCGCATGTGTGTGTGTGTGTGTTGTGTGTGTGTGTGTGTGTCCTCCTCCTCCACGTGTGTGGCTCAGCCCAACAGCTGCGCACGTGACGCCTGGGGGTCGTGGCAGGACCTGACCCACGACCTCCGACACCTTCACGTGCTCAGTGTCACATGACAGTTTATATTCGCGCCGCTAATGGTTATCGCCCATCGCCCGGCGAGCGAGGGCGCTGGCATGCAATATGGCCGCTATCTGTCAGTGGTGTTTTTCAGTTGCTGATTCTGAGCTACAGGACGCCATTGTTTGGGCTGGTAGGGCAGGTCAGAAGGGTGGGGAGGGGAGGGGAGGGGGGGGGGAGAGGGGAGGGGGAGAACAGTTGACGGCGGAGTTATCTCTGCCGGTGGTAATCAGAGGAACACACACGCAGTGGCGGTCCGGGTTGTTATCTGGGAAAACAGAATTAACTGTGAGAAATTATGGGGAGGAGGAACTCTGTAGCCCCTTTCAAAACAGGTGGCCAGCGCATGGAAGACACCGCCCGTGCATGCGCCCCTTCCTTCCTGCTTTCCTCTCCCGCCCGCCCTCCTTTCACTCTCTCACTATTTTACGTGTTAAATTAACGAGTGCACCCCCACACATGCAGACACACGCAGGACATAGATATAGAGTCTAGAAGAAGAATTAGATCTGCTGTTATATCGTGCCTCCGTGTCAATTCTCTCTGTGTGTGTGTGTGTGTGTGTGTGTGTGCGTGCGTGCGTGCGTGCGTGCGTGTGTGTGTGTGTGTTTTGCATCTTGATTTTCTCTTTCCCTTTGTCATAATCTTGCATGGTCATACATCGTTGTTGTGTATCAAATTGCACTGATGCTAGACTACCCAACAAATGTGTACGACTAAATTTTCATTCAACAACGCAAGTTCATATTTTAGTTTTAATCTGCTAGTTTACTCCGTTGTCATGTGAATTTCACCGTTAAACATCGTTTAGTCATGTACCGTCTGGGCTTCGTCTCCTCCTCCTTACTTCTTCTTCTTCTGCTTCTTCTTCTTCTCCTCTTATCTCAAATTTGAGGAGCTCACATTTTTCAAATCACACCCCCCACCCTTCCGGTATTTTCAGAACCGTTTTCTTTGTGTAAATTTTGTGAGAAAACCGAATCTCTTCGTTTTTCGTTTCACGTACATACATTCTGATTCTTGTTGTTTGCTACTGGCCATAATTGCAATGAAACGATCACATATTCTCGAATTTGTGATACTGTCACTAGCGGCATGCTATCATAATTAATGTAATTGGTTTACTTACCCTGCAGCAGTCACGACTTCATCCTGATTCTTCATTTGAATTCAAGGATATCTTGTTGTCTGTTCAGGGCCCTACTCCGTGTTAAACACAGACGCCGGAAGTGGGGGTCACGCGAAGCGGAAGCGGTCCTGGTCACGTGCCGTGTTCTCCAATCTGCAGCGCAAGGGCCTGGAGCGGCGCTTTGCAGTGCAGAAGTACGTCACCAAACCCGACAGGCGTCAGCTGGCCGCCATGTTGGGTCTCACTGATGCACAGGTACTTGTGACGTCATGATTCACTTCTACCTCCACCTGTATCTTTCATGAGGTGGACGGCAACAGTCGACTCGTTGACATGATTAGGGAAGATAAAAGTATAGTTTCATAACATCGAGACTTTTAGGATAAGAAATAACACACAACTGGTTATGATACGTCCGGCTGTGGCCTAGCAAACCTTTTTTTTTCTTTTTCTTTTTTTTTGAAGGGGGTGGTGTTGGAACCCTTGCTGTATTACTTACAGGCTTTCTTATTTGTCGCTTTGCTTTCTTTCATTTAAAATGTAATGTCTTTTGCTAGGAGAAAAAGGTTATCTATAACACTACAACTGTACATATTGTTTTATGAATTGCACCGATGTATGTACTTTCTAACCCATGCATTTTGTACATGACAACAACAAAACGTATTGCCCACAGAATGAACCAAAGGAGCAAGAGAAAAGAAAACATGATACATTTGTACATATAATTCTTTCTTTTTAAAATAACAAGCATTAGTATAGAGCGGGCTAGAGCTCCGCCCCTACGCCCTTCCACCCCCCCCCCCCCCCCCCCTCCCTAACAAAAATTACTCCCCGGTGAGTGATTAGAGACATTGTCCAGAAACGTCCCTATGAGGTGATGTAGGCACATACCCATGTCAATCCCCCTGTCACCTTGGGTGGGTTTGTTTGGGCCGTGCTTACATTGACTCCAAGGACTATTTCTGGATCATACCAATAACACGCACAGGGTAGATCTAGAGGTTTTAGAACGGGAGTTGGGGGGGAGGGAGTGGAGGGGGAAGGTGCTAGTTCTGGCTCATTTGCAGAATTACTTCCCATTCAACGTAAGGTGCAATTTGTTTTGTTGATATGTTTTGTCGTGTAGGACGCTTTGAGGATTTAAAAAAAAAAAAAGGGGGGGGGGGAGTAATTTTTGAACAAAGGGGAAGGTCCGTACGGATTTACACCCTGGGGCGTGAGCTTAGGTACGTGCCCCTTCTCACCTGCCCGGGATGCGATTTGGGGCGTGAAGTTATCACAGAGTGTTGCTGTATCGATTTCTTTAAGGTTAATTTCTGTTCTGAAAATTGCCAAGAAAAATTTTTAAAGTTATTTTCCGTTCTGAGAATTGCCGATCAACTGAACAGCTTTCTGTTTGAAAAAGAAGAAGAAGAGAGAGAGAGAGAGAGAGAGAGAGAGAGAGAAAAGATAAAACTCATGTAATATATAGCTGCCTTGTGTTAAGCCTCAGCTTTTCCCCCAAGGCAGTTTGTTGAATTTTAGGGGCCGAGTGATCGTAATTAGACGTTCTAACAAAGTCAAGAGTAGCGTTAGGACTTCAAAGCATGTTAGGAAATAGTGGATCCTTTTCTGCTGCTTCGCCGACGCGTCGCAAGTGGTTTTCATTTTCCTGTACAGATAAATCTCCAATCCGGCACGCGGAAGAGGGCTGGGAATGGGAATGGGTGGAAGGAATGGAACCGAGAAATGGGAGGGAAGCGTACGTATATTGGGCGACTATACCATGAAATCATTACCGATTACTGTCATGTTTCACGAAATAAATGAGTGCTTCTCAACGTGTGAGCGCCGGACGAGTTTTTTGGTGCTCGCGTCTAAACAGTCGGCTGCCAGTTCCCGGCACAGAGTGAGGTTTCCCAGGCACACCGCTTTCTCTGGCAGCTGGCTGACCAATCCGTCTCCTCCCCGTGCCTCCGCCGTTCCCCTCGCCCCGGGCATTCCTGGCAATCCGCCGTGCGGACGGACACCTCGCTTTATGGCCTGACAACATCAATGACAGCGTGGAAACCTCGGCTCGGTCCTGTACCCCGTCCTTGCATGGTGCAGGAGAGAGAGAAGAGAGAGAGAGAGAGAGAGAGAGAGAGAGAGAGAGAGAGAATTTGGTTTTAAATTGCATTTTATTTCAACCAGGTCACAGTAATGGTGCTTGCATGCATTGTAAATTCAAGAAATTAAGTCCTGTCACAAAAACTGCGACAGACGTCACTCAAAACAATGCGAATTGAGATACCACTTTATCACTGATGACAAATGAAATAAATATGAAAGAGAGATTTCATTCAAGAACGATTGAAATCATAATACAGAATCATTACATTGCATTATCAAGTTTAATACACTGGTAAACCAAAATAATTTTTAAAAAGGAAAGAAACAATTACCAGAGCGGGAGAGAGACAGACAGACAGACAGACAGAGATAAACGCGATACCGAACAAAAAAACAAAAACCTGACGATATTTTGCACATTTTGATCGATTTTGTAGTTCGAAATTATAACATGTGCTGTTAATGCGATTCCGATTCGTAAGATTTGAAACATGAGCGTTGATCTCACTCTCATCTTTGTCAGAGACTTACTGGCGAGAACAGAGGGAGGCGTAGGATATACTGCAAACGCAGAGATCTGTTCTTTGACCATCTGAAAAAGAGACAGCTGGAGAAAGAACAAATTTCTTCTTTGTGTTGCCTCCAGACGTCAGGACTGGGGACATCAGAAAGCTGTTAGGACCAATGGTATATTGAGAGTAACCACGTTGGACAGAGAAACACTGTGAAGCAGAGCGAATTCAAATGTATGAAGTGAACAGTTTAGGTGCAGAAGATCGGCAAGGTGTTTTTATTGGCTCAAAGTGCACAGAGTTAAAAAAAAAAAATCTTTTTTTCACCTTTTCTTCTTCACTTGTTCTGTTTCGTCTGTCTCTTTTCGTCTTTTTCTCCCTTTCCCCATTTTTCGTCTTCTTCTTCGCCTTCTTTATTTTTTCTCTTTCTTTTTTTCTTCTTCTTATCTGTTTCATCTTCATCATCATGATCATCATCATCATGATCATCATCATCATCATATTCTTCTTCTTCCTTTTCTTCTTTCTTTCTTTCTTTTCTCTCTTTTTGTTGTCATCTTGTGCCGTCTATTTTTTCTGTGTTTATTGACATTGATTATGCTCTTAGTTGCATAAGCGGCAATAAGGATATGGGTTTACTTTTTCGGTTTTCATTTTGAAGAAGAAATTTCATCAAAGCCCTGATTGTGTAATTGACATGGCAACTACCGTCTTGGTATTTGAAATATGTACAGAAACATTTATTGAAATCGACCAAAAATGGCGTCCGATTCGACTGCTTATAGAAATAGCAACACATGATACTTATGATAACGACGACAATATTATAAAGTAACCAAATAGACCTATAACATGTTTTAAAACAGCCCATAAAGGCCACATTGAAGCCGACAGACCTAATGTGATACCTTCGCAAGCTCTCTCTCTCTCTCTCTCTCTCTCTCTCTCTTCTCTCTCTCTCTCTCTCTCTCTCTCTCTCTTTCTTCTTCTTCTTCTTCTTCTTCTCAGCAAAAAAATAATGAAGTAATCTGTACCTTTTTTTCCATTTCGGAACAGCTGACCAGTTAGCATCGTGTACTTCCATAATACATTCAAGCGAATAAATCGACATTTTGATTTGTTTTTTTTTTAAGAAGAAAAAAAGAAAAGAAAATTCACTTCGGACACCTGAAAGGTATATCTGGTTATAGACCATTTTTTTTTCTTCCATTGAGGGCAATTACTTGCAACATCGTACATAGTCCAGAACGTAATGGATTAACAACAAAGATGCAGAACACATCCAATGTCTAGAATGGATACGTGTTGTCTTTGGGTGCAACATCGAAGTGAACAGGAATTGAAAACGTTCCCTTTCCCATGACATTTCCCCGGGCCACATTGCCCAGCCAGCAGCTACGTTTTGGAAGGAATGATCCAGGGGGACATTAATAAATGGAGACACAACGATGCTGCCTTTTCTCTTCTGTCAGTCTGGAGTGCCTGGCTGTGTACGTTACGGACAGAAATTGATATCATCCCCATCGTCGGTAATGTGGGGTATCTGGAATCAGAGCACCGCCTCAGCAAACCCTCCAATTAAAGCGAATATTCATCACAAAAAGATTAGCCAGCCGCGGAAATGGCGGTCGTTTCAACAGCGGGCGTGTTTATAGAAACGGTACGTGCGCCTCCTCTGAAAGAGCGATTATCGGGTAGCCTGCTGTACCCACCCTGCCTCGTTCATTTATCTGCGGCCTCCGATCGGACAGTCCCTCTTGGCATCAAAAAGCCCGGCCCGTAAATCACTCGCCACTTCTAACAAAACGCCTGCGAGTTTGAAGAGACCTTGCGGAGGTCCACTCTTTGCCCTGTTGTTTACCTCGGCCGTCAGCGTGGTAAACAGGCCCCGTGATTCATGGCCGTCATTTTGCCGCATGATAAACTGTTTGTTATCGGCTGTTCTGCCACATCCTGGCCTGGGAATAAGGTGATGGCGATGACGATGGCGTTTTGATGGTCTAGCTAGATCAAAAATGGCACCCGCCTCTTTTATGTGGCTTCGTTGAGGACATCCTTGTATGTGCTTGAAGCTTCAGATCTCGAGTTTTGGGCGATACGTTTTGCTGACTTAAGTGGGCGTAGTATTGGTGTAAACATTGTTGCGAAAGTTGGACGAACGTGTGTATTTTCTGCAGACGGGAGTTCATTGTCGAAGAAATGTTTTGGAAATCCTGTTAAACACTGAACCAGTCAGATCATTGGCTGGCTAGTCGGGTTATTGGTTTGGTTGGTTGGTGTTTGGTCTGTTGATTAGTCAACACTGTGCTGACTTGAGATTTGTGCAGAAAACGTGACATAACTTCGAAATTTTGGTTTCAAATGCAACTTGGCACAATTGTGTTGACTACCTTCTACAGTTGCAGCAACTGAGCATAAAATATGAGGGTTTGTTACACATCTTACAGGCTTCCAGTGAATTGTATTCACGTTATCGGCTGCTCACGTGTGTTGCCTTATCTTGTCGATGATTTACAGAGAACCTAAGCTGGACGAATTGGAATGGAAAAACAGTCCGGTGTTTCTTCTTTTAGGGTGAAATGCAAAGAAGAATGGGGAGTAGACAGTATGCATCTCAGGATAATGTAGCCATGATCCTAAATATTTGCATGCGAAGCGTTTTACATTAAAAGCCTCGAACTCCCTAACTGGCGTATTGAAGCATCAAGCGGGCGTTTAACTCACGGTCCAGACTTATCGTTACCAGAGTAAACTGATGCCCCGGCGTGAACTAACTGACACGCCCACCAGGATAGCTGATTTACTTTATCCCCAACTCCCGGGAATAATTCTCCCAGTCGCTCTGTAAACGCCAGCCCAAAATAATGCTATCTGTTGGCTAACCACTAGACGTCCAAATAATTCTTTTCGCTCTTACCGGCCCACTAATCAGTACGCTCCGCGTTTGTGGCCCGCTGAAAATGCTGCGATAACGCTTACACGCGGTCACGCGCTCGCAAGCACGTGCGCATACCCATCCACCTGTGCAGACATACTGACGTGCCAACGCATAGGCACGCACGTATGACACGGAAACACGGAAACACACACACACACACACACACACACACGCACGCACGCACGCACGCACGCAAACGCATACATACGCGCGCGCGCACTGACAGAGAGCCCATCCGATCAGATTTTTTTTTTTTTAAGTAGGAGACGTCGAGACCGCACGTGCACAATTGTTTTAATGACGTAGGCCATGATGGCTGCGCGTTTCATCGCGTCAGAGAGGCGGGCACAGACACTTAACGTGAAACGCCGTGCTAATTTGGACGTGGTCTTGCCTCCAAACGGAGAGAGAGAGAGAGAGAGAGAGAGGTGGGAGTGGTAGGAAGGGGATGGGAGGGGGGGGGGGGGGGGGGGAGTTGTTCCTGCTTTCACGACACGAATAAGTTCCAGTGACGGAATCCAGACTCGGGTTCCGCAATGATGCTCAGACGCTGTGCGCCTGACGACTCGCAGATCAGAGGAAAGGAGGATGGGCCTGCGAGTCTGATACCATGTGGCAGCAGAGCAGCGGCAGGGAGAAGGCTCAGGGTTGAAGGAGGCGGATGAGGAAGGGGTTGGGGAGGAGGAGGAGAGGGGGGGGGGGGGGGGGGCGGGAGATGAAGAAAGTGCTTCTGAAGAGCAAGTGTCGAGGTGGCCGGGGTGGGTGTAGAAGACCCCGAGCGCGGGGATGGAACATCATTCAGTTGTGAAAACGAAAAATAATGGGGGTTCATTTGCCATACGAAAAACCACGACAGTTCAGTCTAGTTACAGCTGTTCGTAACTCGGCCAGCCGCGAAGACCACATCGGGATAGCATTACAGTTCTCAGATAGACAGACAAAAGAAACGACAAAAAGGATCATCGTAATATAAAAAAGATTGATGCGATGATCGAGTGGTTAATTAAGAATCCTGGGTTTTGCTATTCACTTTGAAGGGTTATGGGTTCTAGCCTCCTCGATCAGGGTCTAACGGGTAAAGGGGAGCAAACATCCCGACAACTTTTCTTACCAGTCAGTGTACATTACTGTTTCTCATGGACTGGGAATATAAAATAGTTTTGAACATAATCAGAGAAGATACGTTTTGATCTCTAGTCCTTAATGACGGAAGCTGAAGTGGATTTTAAACGGGAAGAAGTTGAAATAGGAACGGGAAGGTCGTCATATAACACGTAAATAATGCTGTAATCCATATCAACATTTAGAGTCTAGTGAGTTACGGAAACACTAAATACCCAGCAGACACCAGACAGCGAGGAGAAGGGCACTGCCTTGTGTCCGCTGAATGTGTCTGTCACTGGAACGCCATAGTGAACACCTCGATAATATCAACACCGTTGTTCATGTGTCCGTCACTGAAATGCCCTGATAAACATTCAGATTGCAGCAACAACAGTGTACGTTTGTCTGTCACGGCTTTTCTACGTTTATTAGTTCTGGCAAAGAGATTTCAGTCACCGTGATCGAAGTCTCTTTGGTTCTGGGAATAACAATAATTATAGTAATAAAGACAATAACAAATTATTATTGATATTTGTGCTGTTGTTGTTCTCCTTGTCTTTTTGCTGATGAACATTCTGATAGTAGCAACGTCGTTGTTTATTTGTCTATCACGGTTTCCCTACACCAGTTAGTTGTGGGAATATAATAATATTACTACTACTACTAATAGTTATTGTCGTTATTATCATCATAATTATTATTATCATTATTATTGTTTATGATTATTATGTTGTTGTTTTTTTTATAATTATGGTGATCACGAGTAACAAAGAGAGAAATGGGACTGAAAAAATAAAACCCGCATGTTTCCCTCAGAGATGCGAAACACACACACACACACACACACACACACACACACACACACACACACACACACAAGGTAGTGCGTGCATCTGTTTTTGTTGTTGTTGTTTTTTTTTTTCTCCCAGTATCAGCACACACATTTACCAGTGGTGTTCCTAAAGCTCATCATCTATCAGGGTCTCTGTGATTATTATCACCATTGTCTAGGCCGTCTGAGAGAGAGAGAGAGAGAGAGAGAGAGAGAGAGAGAGAGAGAGAGATGTGTGTGTGTGCGCGGAGGAAAAGAGTAGCTTCTGGTATTGCATTTCTGTCTACAGGCACTCGAGAAGGAATACTCCCCCCCCTCCCTCCCCCCCCCCCCCCCCCCCCCCCCGCCTCTCTCTCTCTCTCTCTCTGTCCCCACCATCACCCCTTCCACCCCCACTCCCTACCCCCACCTCTCTAATTACCTCTTTCCCTCTCTTTCCCTGTGTGTGTGTGTGTGTGTGTGTGTGTACGTGTGAGGAAGAGAGACGATACATTTATTAGGCCGCGCAGTCCGGGGGGAATGCCATGATAGTTGAAACATGCCGCTAATCACCCGGGATTCCTTATCTACTGTTTCCTGGCTGCTTCTTTCCCCTACTGCAGCCCGGGGCTTTCGCGGTCTGGTCTGTGTCCAACTTCCTCACCGTCAGCCGGGACTCCTCGCTCAGTGAGTCATAGGTATTGTCAGGTAGTACCCACCTGCAGTGCCTTCCGGGAGGGGGGGGGGGGGGGGGGGGAGGAGATGGGGGAGGGTGGGGGGGGGGGGGGGAACTGTTGGGCACGTGGAGTTTGAAGCTCGGGCATTCATGGCCGTCACGTGGGCGATACGGGTAATATATGTGTGGGAAGATACTGGGATGCTTGCTTGCCATTTCTCCGCAAAGTGAACTTCTTGTCACACACGTATAGATGGAATTTGATGTCTGAGTCGAGAGCTTTAGTCATCTTTTTGAAATTGTCCCTGGGATTCCTAAACCTGGGAGATCAGCTGACCAATGGAAAACACAGCACAGCGTTGTTTCTAGCTGCGACAACGCATTGGTAATGATTATGATCTGGAGTGTGTGTCAAGACTGAAAAAAAAAGAACAAACAATCATGATCTGGAGTTTGTGTCAAGATTGAAAAAAACAAAAAAACAAAAAAAACCAATTATGATCTGGAGTCTGTGTCAAGACTGAAAAAAAAAGATTAAAAATAAACAATATATAATATTGAATTATAAACAAAGCTTGCTCTTATGTCTTAGATTGAAGAAATAGGGGGAGATATGCATTCATATCTGCAGTGGTAGTTAATATTGCCTAACTAACAGTATGTGCTTAAGTGGGTGGATGGGGAAAAGTAAAATAAATGCTTCTCAAAATGAGCCTTCAGCAAGCTTATAATCTCCAATAGGGAGGAAACTCACTAACACATAACTCCTGGTCATATACCGATATTTTGAAATCTGGTTGTTTTTACTCAGTGACTCTGGTTCAAACAATATATATATATATATATATATATATATATATATATATATATATATATATATATATATATATTGTTTGAACCAGAGTGCTATAATAATTTCATTCAGATAAGAAATGTATACAAGGTATCCACACACACAACAACAAAAAAGTCACAAAAATGATCATTGTACTCCACTTTTTGTCTAAACGATGAAGGATAATTTCTTCCCCAGAAGCATTTCAAATAAATTACTTGTCAATATATGTACATTTAAAGTCTGTTACTTTTATTTGGTGGGTTTCTGGTTTTGTGTAGAGCCTAACACTAATCATTAAGAAATAATGTTTTGTAACTACGCCATGCAGTTTCAAGAAATTATTTCTTACTCACAAAAGACTCTAGGCTGTGATACATTTTTGTACCCAAATGATATGTTACTTGATCGCTGTGAAGGATAAATATTCAAAATCTGTAGCTCATTTTTTGAAATTAACCCTTAAGATGCAGGTTGTCACGTTAGAAATGGTTTCCACTGAAAAGTCAGTAAATATAGGCTAAAAAAGTATGCTAAAAGAAAATGCAGTTTGCAACAGTGATAAATGTGGATGTGCCATAAACAAAGAAGGATGATATATATTGGATATTGACTTCTGTAAAGCTTTTTTGGAACACGTCTACAGACACTGCAGAGGACAAGATTTAATGTGCTGTGACGGGGAACTGTAGTTAAACAGAAGAGATTAGATTACTAAGCTTTGATGTGAACATTACTGTTGGAAGTATTTTCATGTTTACAAACCACTCAAAGGAATAAAACGGACAACTGTCCATACTCCGCGTTGTAAAAGAAACCCTTCAGTATCTTATCGTCCGCATGAAATTTGAATTGACATATTATGAGCATTCGTCCGAAAAGTCGAAAAGAATAATTGTCCAGTAAGTATGATTTTAGAGCACGTTTGACGAGCAAAATACATTTTTGTCTAACATATATATATATATATATATATATATATATATATATATATATATATATATTTGTTAAAAATATTTTTAACAAATGTTGCTCCCCAAGGGGTTGAGCTTTTTCAGATTTTTTTAAGGACGTTTTAAAATTACTGTTTATGATATATTATAAAATATATATATAAAATATATATATATATTATTATATATAAAATTTGTGGACAATTAAGTAGTGGGGGAAAACAATTTGCAGGCTAACAATTCTCCGTCATCATAGTAATGACTTGGAAAAAGTTTTTTGAATTTTTAGAAAAAAAAAAAAAAATTTTTGAAGATAAAGGCAAGGGGGGGGGGGGGGGGGGGGGGGGGGGGAAAAGAGTTTTTAAATACAAATGAAAACCCCTTTCACAGTGCCTGGGGGAACCACCCGTAATCCCTCTCGAAGACAGATCCATTTGCATTCCCTGCCCCTGGGCCCCTTTCGTCCGCGGGATGGGCCCTCATCAGCGGGCTGGGGTTGGGGCCCTTTGGGTGTAAAAAAGAGACACCCCCACAGTCCAAAATTTGGCGGTGTTTCTCACCACCAAGGGTTCAAAAAAAGAATCCAACAGCCCCCCCAAAGCAACCACAAAGGGGTAGAAAATTGGAATAAAACAAAAAGGGGGGAGAGGAAAAAATTGCTAAAAAAACAAAAAAGCATTACGAAAAACCAGTAAAAAAATTAGGGAAAAAATCTTTAAAGCCTATCCCTTTGGAGGATCCATTCAAGGATGCAAGGGGGATCAAGAAGATAGGGAAACAGTTTGAATGGTCAGTTCTGCGGTTCAAAAACCCCAAAGGGCCTTGTGAGGGGCAAAGGGAATTGTACAAAAAAAAACCTTTACTTGGATCCCCTAAGGTTTGCAATCCCCACTGTTTGAAAAAAAATTTTTTAAAATTTCTAAACAATTAAGTGGGGGGGAAAAAACAAGTGCGGGAAAAACAATTCCCAGTATCATAGTAATATTTTGGCAAAAGATTTTGTAGGGAAAAAAAAATAAAACAAAAAACTTGGGGGAAACAACCTAACTTGGGGTGTCCCCCAGCCAATTTGTTCGGCCTAAGTAAAAACTAAACATTCTGGGGCGTCAGAAAGAGGGCCCAAGGTGGGGGCCCGGGCCAAATTTAAAGCTTAGCGGAGAGGCCTTCAGGAAGCGGTCTGCCCGGTATACGGGCAAAGCAGCTTTGCCCGAGCCTCGATGTCTACCCGAACGAGTCGCAGGGGCCGAGCTCAAGCTTATGGGGGCCAATTTTTTGGAACCAACGCCCATTGTTAGTCGGACGGCGTGGTGCCTCCCCAGACCAGCGGGGCCTTTTAGATTGAAAAAGTGCCCCACCATTTAAAGGGCCACACCGGGGCCAGTAAATTTAAGGAAGGGGGGAAGGTAGGTGTGGGGGGGGGAAAATCTAGCTAATAAATTTAAATGACCAATTGACCCCACAGGGGAGAAGGGGCGTGTAGACGGGACTGTCATTTTTGAAGGGCCAAGGGGAAATTAGGGGGAGAAAAACCTGGGGTTTGTCGGGGGGAAAAAAATACTGCCCCAAGGGTATTTCCCCCCGTTTTGGAAAACCCCCCGGCCCCCGAAAAAAGGAAGGGCGTGAGTAAAGAGAAGGGAGAACGGGGGGAAAGAACGAATAGAGAGAGAGAGGGAGAGAGTTTTTCCCTGAGTGGAGCTCTGCAGGAGAGAAGGGCAGAGAGAAGAGAGATGAGGAGAAAAAGAAAACCCAAAGTTGGGGAATTAGAAATTGAGATAGCTGCAGGGGAAAGGACTGAGGGGAGGTGGGGAAGAGAAAAAGGGATTTTGCTAATTTATGAAAAAGAAAAGAAAAAAAAAAAAAAAGGAAAAAGAAAAAGCAACCTTTTTCCTTTTGGGATAAAAAGCAGACTGGGAAGAAGAGAGAGAGAGAGATAGTGCAATGCTTTTAAAAATGTGGGGAAAAAAAGAAAGGGGAAAACCCAGATCGATGTTGATAGTCCTGTTCAAAACCAAACCCGGGGGGTTCGACCTCATCCCTGGCGGGCTTCACTTCCCCCCCCCAAGGGCAAAACCACAGCCCAAAAAAAACCCCCCGGCCAACCGTCTCACCTTGCCCAAGGCGCCTTCAGACCAACCCCCGTCCCGGGCATTTTGTGTCGTGTTGTAAAGGGGGACAGGGAAAAAAAAAAAGAAAAAAAGAAAAGACAGTGTTTCGGGAATATTTTTAAAGATCCCCCTGGCCGGGTTTAAAGGGGGAAAACTGTTTATCCCCGGGGGTTATTTAAATTGATGTTTTTTTGATAAATGATTTGGAATTTAAAGGGGAAAGGGGAAAATGTTTTTTTGTTTGATTTTTTGGGCATTGATGTTTTTTCATGATCAGTATAGTAAAGTTTTTAGACTTTACTGGGGTTTTGTTTGTGACGAAGGGAAATGATATATGAAGGAGATTGAAAGAAAAGCTGTGGTGTGTTTGGGCGTGTGCTAGTCCTTCCTCCCTGTCTTACCCCGAGGTTGAAAATTTTATTGGCGAGTTGCCAGGATATTCGGGGCCCTTTTATTATAATTGTTCAACTTCTCAGGAGGAAGCGGGGGTGGGATTAAATTTATTTTTAATCCTAAGAAAAGGGGGTTTGTTTACTGTATTTTCCCCAAGATATTTTAAATACTAGGTTTGGGCTTTGGGCTTCCAGATAGTTAATACTGGGGCTTGGCATTTCAGCCCCAGAGAAACTCATTTCGAACAGATTACCTAAAATTTTCCGCTCTCATATTTTGGGTCGGGCCGCTGGGCCGTCTTAAAAAAAACTAAACTTTGCCCCAAGCTAATATTATCATTCATAGGATTGTGCTTTACGTCACTCGTGCCCGGTAACCACCGGGTTTGGGTCGTAGTAGTAAAATTTTGTTCAAAAAAAAAAAAAAAAAAAAAAAAGAAAGAATTAATGGCGGAAGAAAAAAAAAACCACCCCTTTGAACAACTGTGAGCGTCGCCGTGTTCTAGGTTTACCCCAGGAAAATGAGTTGCGAGCGTTCTTTTTGAAAACCGCAAAAAGGTTTTGAAAGGGTGAACGCGCGGGGAAAAAACCCCGTACGCAGTAGAGGCGCGGGAAAAACCAAAAAGGGAATAAGGGAAACGCGGGAAAAAGAAAAAAGAAGGCGGGAGACAGAAAAAAAAAGGGAAGGCAGGAAACAAAAAAGAAAAAGGGAAACGCGGGAGACAAAAATTTAAGATTCAGTTAGAATTAGAGAAAGGGAGAATAAAAGGGAGACCCCCGAGGATGGGATTTTCATTTTTCCAGTGACTCTGTGCGCAGCAATGCCCCCCCGCCCCCCAAAAGGGTTTTCCCAAAAATTTCCGGGAAAGGGGCCCGATTCGATTGATGCTTTCATCAGTCTTTCAAAAACGTTTGCGACCATCGGGGTTTGGGCCCCCCAAAAGGGTTTTGGGCAGTCATTTTTCGGGGGGTTTTCCCTGACGGGAAAAGGCGGGCGGGTTTTTTCACTGCGTTTCCAGCAGAACAACAGTCTGTTTTTGGTGCTGTAAAGGAGCCCTTTAAATTAAAAGGATTTGCCCTACAGGGGGGGGTTCGGGAAGTTTTTTCGTTCCGCAAAAATTCAAGCGGGGAAAAACGTACACTCATTTTGGGGTGCACGTCTAAAACACTTTTTTTGAGAAATGGTTAGAGGGGGGACGAAGAAGGATTCGCTGATTTAAAAGAGTTTATTTTTAAAAGGAACAGAGGGGGGTAGGTTGGGCCCTAAATTTTAACCCATACATTTGAAAAAAGGCCCAGCCAGAGACAGCAGGGGATTTTGTTGAAAGTTCGCAGGGGTGTATAGAGGGCACTTTTGGGGGCAAAAGGTGCAGGGAAACAGGTGTTGGAAAAGGGGAGGAGTGAAAAGGAGATGGGAATTTTTTTCCCTGAAAAGTCGGAAAACCCAGGGGTTTGGGGAAAAGGGGAAGGGAAAGGGGGAAAATTGGGGTGTTTCATTTGTCCCCAAGAAGGGACATGTGGGAGGGATTGTCGATGGGTTTCCAGAAGGCAGCACCCTTTGGGAAAGAGGTGGAAAAAGGGTCCCCCAAAGGGGAAAGGGACCAGCAGGGGAAACCCAAAAAAGGGATTCAGCCCTGAAGAGGGGGGGGGGTTGACCTAGGGCCCTAGCCCCTGGACAGCAGTCGTGTCGGGGATGGGGGGGGCACGGGCCTGAGGGGGTTCGTTACCAGTGGAGAGGTGGTTTGGGCCCAAAAAAAGGAGGGTGAAAGTTTTTACGGGGACACTGGTTGTTCTTTGGGGGGTTTAAGTACAAACAACGCGGGGCGAAAAAGGGGGAAATTTTAAAGGGGCCCAAACCCCAGACCTGTACTCTAATCGATGGCCCCTGTGGGGGTTTTTCCAGTTGCAAAAGATAGAAGTACGTACCCCTTACTTCTCGGGCGAGTTGCCCTGCTTTGGGTGGGGAAAAAGAAAAACCCCTTCCCGATTTGACATCGGAAATTTTCCAGGTGCAAAGGTTTTCCCGGGGGATCCGGAGTTTTTTGGACTGCTACAGGGGCAGCATTTTAAAACCCGGGAGCAAAAAAGGGAGGAAAAGGGGGTTAAACCGTTGTTGTTCCAGGAAGGAAGGGGGGCATAGCTTTGGGGGGGCCTGATGATTTTTTAAGGGCCCCCAGCGCAGGAACAAAAACCCTTCCCCCTAAAAAAAAGGGGTTTTTCCCTTTGGGGTTGGCAAGGGGGGGAGAGAAACGGAGGTTAGGGGAAAGGTTTGAGACAAAATTTTCTGGTGAAAGGGGGGTTTGTTTACCGAGTGTTCCCCAAAGGGGGGAAGGGACATAAGGTGCCCAAATCAGTTAGAGGTACCAGTTGTTATCGGGGACAGGGCCCAATGTCGGGGGTCAGATTTCGCTCATGGCGGGTCTTTCTGGGCACCGAAAAAACAGCAACCGAGCCCTTTGATGACTTTCGGGCCCGGGGAGCAAGGGCAAAAACAAAAAGGGCGGTTCGGGCTGTCATGTGAGTGGTCAAAGGTCAGCCAAAAGAGGGGTGAAGAGGAAGGCGCCTCAAAAAAAAACCCCACCCCCCTTTTAATTGAAAAACCGTTCAGGAGGGGGCCGTTGCCCTGTTTGGGCCCCCCCAATCGGGGCCCTGTTCCAAAGGGGGGGGCACGGTATGTGTTGACCCCTTGTGGACTACGCGACCAGATACCCAGAAGGGGTTGCATTGAAAGGCGTAGATCCCAAAAAGGGTCGCTGAAGGGCTGGGGGGACATCTTCTCCGGGGGGGGGGGGCCCGCACAAAAACCAGTGACAGGGGGTCAAAAGTTCCCTCAGGGGTGATGAGGGAAAGGGCAAAAAGGCTGCTAGGGGTTTACAAGCTGGGCCCCTACCCCCAAACCCTCCACAATGCAAGGGGTTGGTTTGGGAAAAATTCAAAAGGTGTGCTGAAGGGGGATTTTTAAAAAAGCTCTGTGGGGGAAAGGCCAGGCCCGATTGGGGCCGCTTACATTTCCCGCGGCACTGTTTTCCTACAGAGAAGCCCCCCAGGAAAGCACAGGCTTTTCGCCTTTTTTGGTGCTGTATGGGGGGCAGTTCGGGGGCCGGGGTGCATTCTCAAAGAGCTGTTTGGGCCCGGGGAACAGGGGTCCGGGAAAAGTCAAAACCAACATATTTAGTAAAAAGTGGTTTGACTTACGCTTTGGCTCGAGGAGGGCAGGGAAGGCGCAAGGGAGAGTTTGCAGGAGGGTAGGGGCCCTCCGAAAAAGCAGTAAAGACAGGAAGGTGGGGAAGCAATTCCTCAAGGTGGGGGATCAAATCCGTTTTCTGCTTCCCCCGGATCACAACAAGCTGCCCGATGCTTGGAAGGACCCTTTACCAAACATTGAAAAGGGGATCAGGATACCAATCGGGGGGGGGGGGAAAGGGAAATCAAAAATTTTTTCCCTGGGAAAAAATTTTCTCCGCTAATATATTCAGGGGTGAGGTCCCGCACATAGGGCAGCAGCAATCATTGGGGGAGGTGAGGGAGGGCCCAGCCCCCCCGAAGGGGAGATTTTTTTGCCCGAGTTTTTCCCGGGGAAAAAGTCAAAACAGGGGTGTGGGCACTGTATGAAGGGCTAGACAGTAGGGGACAAAGGGGGAAATTAGTGGGCTCCTAGAACAGTATGGGGCCCTCCCTGCTGAATTTAAACCCGGCAGGACAACTCTAGAGCCCGGGACGGGGGGAGTTGACATCACAGAAACCCCCACATTGAAAGCCTACCCCATCCCCTATGCCACCCAAAAAAAATAAGGATCAAAAGGGGGTAGAAAAAAGTTGGACCTTTGGGGGGATTGAAACCCTCCCCAAAACATCATATAGTGCACCCGGCGTCTTAGTGAGGAAAAAAAATCAGGTGAGGGATCGATTCTGTGTCGCTTAGGAAAGTCTGAACGTGCACCCAAAGGGGCCCTTTCGAGGGGCTACCAAATGGGGAAAACCTGTTTCGCTCAGATCGCCACAAACAAGAGCCAGTATTTCACCCCGGGTCGATCCTGAGCAAGGGTTAATGGCAAATAGCCTTTAGTGATGACTCAAAGGAGTCACAGCATTTTTCCCCTCCCTTTGGGGGTATACCAGGGGCGGGGTACTCCCCCTTTTTGGGGTTGGGGCAACGCCCCTGCGGGCTTTTCCGAATGATGAGGAAGCTATTGACGGGGTTGGAAAAGGGGTTTTGAATTTCATGGATGACATTTTTGATAGGGATCCGAGAAAGGGGGGGGCATAAAGAGGCAGCTTGGACAAATCTTGGAGAGGTTGGACAAGCCAATCTCACCGCCAGACCAAACCCAAAAGGGGCCCGGTTGGGGTTTCCAAGGCCCGGAGTTCCAAAGGTTTTTTTGTCGGGCGACACAAAGGGAGCCGGGGAAAAAGGAAAGGTGGAGAAGAAGATTTAAATTTAGGAGCCCAAAAACCAAAAAAGAAGTCAGGATTTTGCTAGGGGTTTTTTGGGGTTTTATTTGGGAGTTTGTTTCCCCAAAATTTTTCTCCAAACACGAGTCCCTTTTCCCGTGATTTGGTCAAGGGAGGGAAAACCCGGGAGGGTCAATGGTCAGGGCGCTGCAGAGCAAACCACTGCCCGCGTGTTGGAAAAAACTGGTTTTCCCCTCCCCATTTTTAAGCTAAACCCGATATGTCCAAAAAACCCTTTTTTGGGTTCGGACGATGCCTCCCGGGGGTGGGATAGGGCAGTTTTTTTTGCGGAGGGATGAAGGAGTTCGAGTTTCCCGTGAGATACGCTAGCAGGAAAATTTTACAAAGTGTGAAAAAAGGGTAAAGCAACGGGGAGAAGGGTTTTTAGCTGTTTTGTGGGCCGTGCAGAAGTTTTCCCCAAATAATTTTAGGGAAAGAGGGGTCTGATCGAGACGGTTCCCTCAACCCCTCCCAAAATTTCCCGCAGGAGGGGAAAAGTTTGGAAAAAAAAGCAGAATTCTTTCGTTGGGCAATGCACTGCAGCCCTACAGGTATCGAGTGCAGTTTCAAATTTCCCGGGCGACAGAATGTCGGAAACCCGACTATTTAAGGTCGTGTTGGGCCCAGCAAGGGTGCAAATCAGAGGAAACCCGTCCTTTTCCAGGGTTTCAAAAAGGGGGGGGGGGGTTTTTAATATGGGGTTGTTTTCCGTTATGTTGATTGGATAAGGGGGTTTATTCCCGTTGGGGTAGGTTCATATTTTTTTTTGTGTTAGACTTGTTATATTTTCTTTTGGGGGACCCTTTTTCCAAAGTGATTTTGTTATACTTGGAGCATTTCGTGGTTGTGTAGTGGGTCATTTTTTTTGCCCCCCCCCCCCCCCCCCTAAAAAAGAGGTGGAGATTCCCTCAGTGAAGTGTCATGGTCGCGACTATTATTTTGTGCTTTTCATAAGAATTTTGAAAAAGGGGATGGAAATCCCCCAGGTGGGGGGAAATTTCATAAGTGGCCCAGAGGTCGTTATAGAATGAGTTGAAATAAAGCAAGAGCGCACGTCAAAAGATAAAAATCATTGGAGTGGTATTCACAATTGGGATATTTTATAATTTTTTAAACCCTTGGTTGTAAAGAAATTTTTCCCAACTTTGCGGTGTAGCGGGGGTGTCAGCAAATTCGGTTGTTTTCCTTTTTGTTTCCCTTGTTTTGGGGGGCAATGCGGAAACATGGTTTTTTTGCAAGGGGGGAAAATTTTCACGGACAAAAAAATTGGGAAAAAACCTAAAATTGGGGAAACAACCTAACTTGGGGGGGTCGCCAAGCCAATTTTTTTCGGACCTAAGTTTCCCAAAATCAAACCTTCAGGCGCAGAAAAACGGGCCCATAGGTCGGGGGCCGGCCAATTAAAAATTAGCGGAGAGGCCCTTTAAAGGGAAGGGCGGTCTGTCCGGCATACGGGGGTAAGCACCTTTTCCGACGCCTCGATGTTTTAGCGAGACGGGGTCCCCAGGCGAGGGTTTAATTTTCCGGCCAATTTGTGGAACCCAAAGTTAATTTTTAGCGGCCCTCGTGGGGGCCTACCCCCGGCCCCAGCGGGCCCCTTTTTGATTGACCCTGTCCACCACTTTTGCCAACCGGGGCCCGTGAAGTAGGAAAGGGGGGGAAAGGGAGTGGTTTGGTTTGGGGGGAAAACTTGCTAATCAATTAAATGACCCAAATTTACCCCCCAAAAGAGAGTAAGGGGAAAACGGGATGCCGATTTTGGGAAAAAACCAAGGAATTAAAAGGGAGAAAAACCTCGGGTGTCAGGGGGAAAAAAACTGACCAATGGGGATCGCCCGTTTTGGACAGATCGGAACGAATAAAGGAAAGCCCTGAAATGGAGGGAAGGGCAACGAGGGGAAGAAACCCAATAGAGGGAGAGAGGGGAGAGAGGTTCTGATGGAGCTCTGCAGGAAAAGAAGGGGGAGAGAGAGAGAGAGAGGAGAGAAAAGAACCAAATTGAGAGATTAGCCCTGAGAATTTGTCCCCGCAGAGGAAGGGGCTGAGGGAGATGTGGAGAGAAAAGAAAGAGTTGTAAAATTTTGAAAGGGAAAAAAAGAAAGAAAAAAAAAAAAAAAAAAAAAAGCAACCATGGGCCATTTTATAAGAGCAGACTAGAAAGAGAAAGAAGAGAAGTGCAATGCGTAATGGGGAAAAAGAAAGGGGAACGATTTGATGTTTGGGAAAATCCCATGTTTTAAACCCAACCGGGGGGTTTGACCTCATACCTGGGAGCGTCACTTCGCCAAGCAAAACCCCAGACCAAAAGGGCCCAAACCCTCCACCTTTAAACCCGGCCCACAGGCCAACACCAGTGCCGGAGTTGTGTCGTGTTGTGAAAAAACCGTGAAAAGAAAATTTTTAAAAAAAAAGAAAAGAAAAACAGTGATTCGTGAAAAGTTAAAAATCACCTGGCCAGGGAAAGTAGAAAAACTGTTTATACCCCGGGTTTGGGAAAAGATGTTTTAGATAAATGATTTGTGAAATTTAAGGAAAGAGAGAATGTTTTTTTTTTGGGTTTTATTCCCATATCTTTGATGTTCTTTCTTTGATCATGTAAGTAAAAATTATAGACTTTACTAGTGGTTTTTATGTGACGAATGCCTGATTATGAAGAGATTGTAAGCAAAACTGTGGGGTGTGGTTTTTGGGGTGTGTGCTATCCTTCCTCCCCCTGACCCTTACACCGAGGTTGACAGATTTGAACTTTTTGAAAAAAAACAAAAACAAAAAAAATTTTAAGATGAAGAAAATGAGGGGGAAGATATTTATAAATATGAGAAACCCTTCACTAGCTGCCTGAGGGAACCATCATAATCCCTCTCGAAGACAGTATCCATTTGCATTGCCTGCTCCTAGGCCTTTCGTCCGCTGGATCGGACTATCAGGGAGACACGGCCGGCTGTGTCTGTGCCTTGGTGTCAAATAGAGACCAACCACAGTCCATAATTCTGCGGTGTTCTCATATATATATATATATATATATATATATATTATATATATATATTATATATATATATATATTATTCATATTATATATATATATTTGTTAAAAGGTAAGGTTTTTAAAACTATTTAAAAATACCCAGAGGCATAATATAAGAGATTATCTAACCTGTCATGCAATGAAACAGCATTCAATAACGCTGCAGCTGAATATCAAGAAGCGTTACACAAACGTGGCTACAACTACAAACTACATATGACCCAGATAATGACATGAGCAGACACAAGAAGAACAGGAAAAGAAAGATCATATGGTACAACCCCCCATATGACGGAAGAGTAAAAACAAATATAGGGAAAGAATTCTTTAGAATCCTAACATCATCATTCCCAAATAGAGCACAAATTATCCAAGATATTCAACAAAAACAGCATCAAAATTATCATACTCATGTATGCCCAACCTTAAAAACATCATTGATTCAACCAACAAAATGAAAAGCAGTACAGAGAAAAACGAGGGTGATGAAAGGAAATCCTGCAACTGTATCAAGAAAGAACAGTGCCCTCTGAGCAACAATGCCTCTACAACAGCATTGTGTACCAAGCCACTGTAACATCAGAGAACGCAGAAGAAACATATATAGGTATCACTGAAAACCAATTTAAAACTAGATATGCAAACCACAAACAGTCATTAACAAAGAAAGATACAAAAACCAACAAGAATTGAGTAAATACATCTGGAAGCTCAAAGAGAAAAGATAAAAACTACAATATTTCCTGGAAAATCATAGAAAGAGCAGCACCATACAACAACATTTCAAAAGATGTAAACCTATGTTTCAACAGGAAAAGTACTTTATACTATGCAAACCACAACTGGCAACTTTAAATACTAGGATAGAAATGGTTAACAACTGCAGGCACAAGTGGAAATTCCTATCAGTGAACAAGAAACCAGAAAACACAGGGAAAAACACAGACAGCACGTGATGACGACAACACAAGCAGTTATAAAACACCGGCAGCACAGGACCCACCACACCACCACACACACATATGTATGTATTATATATATATATATTATATATATATTATATATATATTTTTTTGTGTGTGGTGTGTGTGTGTGTGTGGTTGTTTTGTGTGAAGAGAGAAACGAAACGAACGAACGAACGAAATTTGTTTATTGAGGAGAGAGAGGGAGAGAGAGGGGAGTATACTTTCACGTTTGTTCTCTTTTTTTCCCTTTCTTTCGTTTTCTTTCTTTCATGTTTTTAGTTTGTTTGTTTGTCATCTTCCTTTGTGTGTGCAAACATGATTTGTTTGTGCTGTACGTTGTGATTTGTTCCTTCAATTTCATGATGTGTGCTGGTAACAGGAGCCGTTTTAACAAACAGGCCTACGCCAACTGAGTTAGAGACAACGTTTTTAAAAAGCGAATGACAGTAATCCTGAGGGTTGTTGTTGTTGATGTTGTTGTTTAGCACAAATATATTTCCAAACATTTCTTATAGGCCTTATGTGTACATCTCTCCTCTCTCTCTCTCTCTCTTATATTTATATATATATATATATATAAAATGCTGAACAATTAAGTAGTGGGGAAAAAAAAGTGAGGGTTAACAATTCTTCAGTCGTTATAGTAATGATCTTGGCAAAAAATTTGAACTTAAAAAAAAAAAAAAAAAAAAAAAAAAAAATTGAATATGAAGAAAATCGGGGGAATATATTATAACTATGAGATGCCCTTCGCTAGCTGCTGAGGGAACCATCATAATCTCTCTCGAAGGCACATTTATTTGTATTGCCTGCTCCTAGGCCTTTCGTCCGCTGGATCGGACTCATCAGGGAGACACGGCTGATTGTGTCTGTGCTCTTGGTGTCAAATAGAGACACACCACAGTCCATAATTCTGTGGTGTTCTCACCGCCAAGGGTTCAAAAAAGAATCCAACAGCACCCCCAAAGCAGCCACAAAGGGTAAAAATGGAACAAAACAAAGTTTTGGGGGAGAGGAAAAAATTTGCTAAAAAAAACTAAAAGCTTATTAAAAACAGTATAAAAAAAAGGGAAAATCTTTGACCCTATGTTTGGGTCCTTTTAAAGGGATGCAAGGGAGGTCAAAAAAGTATGGAAAGTTAGGGCCCGCTCTGCTGTTCAATAACCCAAGCATTTGAGTGGCTAAGAATGTACCAAACAATTTATTTGGATTTTTTAAAGAGAGCAATCTCCCACTGATTGACCAAACAAAAAAAAGCGAAAAATTTTAAGTAGGGGGGGGAAAAACAAGTGCAGGTTAACAATTCTTCAGTCGTTATAGATGGATTTGGGCAAAGTTTTTTTGAACTTAAAAAAAAAAAAAAAAAAAAAAAAAAATTGAATTGAAGAAAATGGGGGGAATATATTATAACAAGAGATCCCCTTCGTAGCGCCTAGGAACCATCAAATCCTCTCAAAGGGCCCACTTTTATTTGTATTGCCTGCTCCTAGGCCTTTCGGCTGGTCGCTCTCAGGGAGACAGGCTGATTGTGTCTGTGCTCTTGGTGTCAAATGGGGAAACACCCATCCAAAATTTCGTGGTTTCCCCCGCCAAGGGTTAAAAAAAAATCCAACAGCCCCCCCAAAGCAGCCAGCGAAGGGGTAGTAAATGGAAAAAAACAAAAGGTGGAGGGAAAAAAGTTGCTGAAAAACAAAAAGCATTTTTCCCAAACAGTATAAAATGTAAGGGGAAATTTTTTACTGGGTATATATTAATTTTTAAAAAAAAATAATATATTATATTTTTCCCCAGTAAGGAAAACCCCAGTATCATTAGCATTATACAGGTTTTTTGAAAAACCCCCGGCTTTTCAAGGTTTTTATTAGTCACCCCACGTTCTATAGTAATAGACTAAAAAACGCCCTTTCTTTTTACCTAATTTATATGATCGTTTGATTATTTATCTGTCTATTTTGCCTTGCTAAAAAGTTCTTAGAAAAAAAACCCCTGTAGTTTTTACTTTTATTCAGGGGTTCTAACGGTCACAATGATTTCTTTATATTTTTAAAACTAATAACGCCCCTTTTTTTTTACCTCTTATTTTTTGTTTTTTCTCTTTTTCTTTGTTACATTGTCCTGGGAACAACTTTTCGTAGTTTTTACTCTCTTTTTTCATTTTAAGTGTGTCAGAAAATTCACAAAATGAATGCCCCGATATGGGCCCTTCGTGGGCGGCTGGGCAATAAAGAGCGGGAAATTTGAATTCTTCGTTCTTTTTGCTGGAACTTGGAGGTTTTACATTTGTGGGATTTTTGTGTATGAAACACTGTTTAATCCCGTCACAAAGGTAGCCACGTGTCTGGGGGGGATGATACCTAATACGACACCCCAGTATGCATGTGTATTATGTGTTCGGTTAATCCACTAGCGGGGGGGGTGTAATGGGACTGCTCTTCTTCTCCGAAAGGTGAAATGGGTTTAATGCATGCAACTTTTGTTTTCTTCATTCTTTCGTTGTTTTCTTATTTCTTCCCCCCCCCCCCCCCCCTTTTTTTTTTTTCTCCCTCTTCATTACATTCTTTAGCGTTTTACGTCAGGCGGGGGGAGGGGGGTGGGGGTAATTGTTTAAATAATGGCTTACTTGACTGCAAATGCTTACACATTATCGATTTTAACTCTCCCCTTTCTTGATAGTACAAGAAACTTCCACAAAACAAGGCTGGAGTGGTGTCGGGGGTGTGGGAAAACAAATGGTATCACCGCTGCTGGTAATAGTTAAAGCTGCCATACATCTATCTATCTATCTACCTCAGCTTCCTTCTCTGCATGTTCCCATGTTGAAGAATGTGGTTATCGTCCTTGCCGCCAGTGACAGTCAGAGAAGTGACAGTGCCTCGACACTTCTGTCCTTCATCTCCACCATTTCCCCCCTGTCCTGTTGATGTTGCCGATCGTCGTCATCATCGTCAGAGTGACGCTGTGTGCAGGTGAAGGTGTGGTTCCAGAACAGAAGGATGAAGTGGAGACACGCCCAACAACGCGCCAAGGCTCAAGGTCAGACCGGCGGCGACCCTGACCTTGGTGAGGACAACGCCCAAGGGGACTCTCAACTCAAGAAGAAGGAAGAGAGACAGGCCCGGGATCAACGACGGTGGCCCGGACACCGAGACAGCCGAGCCCCTGTCCGTCGCCAACTGCGAAGACGTCACCCCAGCTTCGCGTGACGTCATGGAGTGCTCTGCGTCACCCGAATCCGGGAACTGTGACGTGACTGCTGTTGATCTCAGCACGGCGGACGTGACGCCCAATGACGGAGGAATGTTACGTTACGACCTGCGGGACTCGGTGTCGGAGCCCAGCGACAGCGACAGCGAGTGTCTGGACGTGTGAAAGAAAAACAGAACAAAAAGTGTCTCGTTTGAACGTCTCAGCTCCACGATTAACATACATATTGAACGTCTTTAAAGAATGTTCAGTGGCACTGCACACGTCCTTTAATTTCTTGAAAGAATTTTCAGCAGCACGACTTCAAACATGTGTCAGGTTCTTTTCTCTTAAACACACACACACACACACACACACACACACACATGTTCAGCAGCACATCTACAGACATTTGTCGTCAGTTTTTTTTGTTTTTTTTTTAAATAAATAAAACACGACTACAGACATCTTTAAAGAAAATTCAGCGGCAAGACTGCATGCACCTGTCTATTTATTTTCGTTAAAAAAAAAAAAAAAGTGCAGCAGCACATCTATAGACATGTGTCATTTAATTGCTTTCCAGAATTTCAACAACAGGACTAGAGACTTTTTCTAAGGACTTCTTAGAGCACGACTTCAAATATCTGTAGATTTGTTGTTTTTTTTAATGTATACTTCTGTAAAGAATGCTACATAGCACGGGTGCAGAGTGTTTTCCTTCTGAATGGACTTTAAAAAAATTTTTTTATTAAAACTTGTGTCCATCCACGAGTGTGAACGCTGGTTGCAGACATAAATAGCGACACCGACAATACAGTGACGAATGGCGGCTGAGCTGTGCTTTTTTTTTTTTTTTTTTTTTTTTTTTTTTTCCTATAATG
>CM031605.1:18306642-18326642 GCA_018398815.1 Conus ventricosus
TGTGTGGACTACTGATTTGTTGCCAAAGTCCCAGATAATTATAAAATTAGGACATATAGTGATATTGTCTTAAATGGAGTATCATTAAAGACATAAATGGAATGATTTTCATGAGGACTTCAGAGACAGCATATTCTCTTCACCTATGCACAATAATTCTTCTTGTAATCAAGTGTGAAACGCTTTATTTATAATGGGGAGAGGAGGGCTGCGGTTGTTACGGCGGGACATCTGCAGATGACACCAGGACAAAGAAATGTATGCATTACAGAAGATATGAAAACGAAAACACGACACCCCCACCCCCCACCCACCCACCAAAAAAAAAAAACCAAAAAAAAAACCAGCAACAACACAAAACAAAAACAACAACCAACCAACCAAACAAACGAAGCGGAATAAAGAGCAGCGACAAGCACATCAATGAAAATAACTACAATTTAAACGGTGTTGAGTTGACAACGGATGAAAAGACCTGCCATCTATGTTCTTGAATTCTAGAATATGCTCGTGTGACGGGAAAAAAAAATATATCGGCACAAAGACACGTACACGTACACTTCTATTGCAATTAACATGCATGCGAAACAAAACCAACAAAGAAAACAAGCACAAGACCCACAGGGAATCAAATCGGCGAAAGTATCTGACGTCACGTCGTGTATGAGGCGCCAGGATCTGACTTCAAATCTTGCAGTTTCCTACATTAGGAGAATTGTCTGGAAAACGTTTTTCAATTACATGATAAGATAATCCATTCTTTTCTTTTCTTTTCCTTTTTTCTTTCTTTCTTCCTTTTCTTCTTCTTCTTCTTCTTCTTCTTCTTTAATGAACACATAACATTCTATGTTCATATAAATGCACGTGCTCGGGCGCATGCTCACACAGTGCTAGCTTGAAAAAAACAACATCTACTTTCACTTTAAAAAGAATCAATCCATTTTCAATATATTAATCACATTTCGTTCATTTTGATACAAGACAACCATGCCAACGTATACACACACGACACCGCACTGTTCAATACATTTAATGGTTTTAGCTCAGCCGACCGCCGGGGCTATGTCAGAGCTGTAATGTCAAAATGGGTTCTTTAGCACACTGCATTTGATGCAAAGCTACTATTCATACTTCTTCACACACACACACACACACACACACACACACACACAGAGTTATTTCTTACAGTTTATGTTCATCTTTCTTCACTGTCGCCCACTGGTTTTCAGCCTTTGTGGTCCTTCTGCCTGTCTTCTTCTTCTTCTTCCTAAAATACTGGTTCACTCAAAAACGAGTAGGTCACCAGCGCGCATGTTAAAAAGTAAAATAAAATAACATAAAACAGTGCGACTCAGACTGTTGGCCCCTGGAGCAAATTTAGCAACAAGGGGTCGCACTCAATATTCAAGAAGATAAAAGCAATGGCCAAATTCAGGCCCAGGTAATAGTAAAATATCAGGGGAAGTAAAAATAGAAAATCGTCAATATGCAGATCTCAAAACTGTCGAATCAATTTGTCTCTTGAATGAGACCCCCACCCGTGGCAATCTTGATGGCACCGGCAGTGAGTTTCACAGCCGTACAGAACTGGGATAAAAAGAATGTAAGTGGCTGTCAATATTTGATGCAGGTATGGTAAAACATTGACCGCCACTCCGGGTTTGCTACTTTTATTCAATACTAGTTTTTCCCATTGGAATATCAATTACTTTAGCTCTGCCTTTGAAAAAGGTGTTAAGTTTAATAAAAGCTTTTCCCTCTTCTAAGGGTTTCCATTCTAATTTCCTCATGTTCTTCCTAGTATTCCCCTTTTCTCTGATGTGGTTCCCTGTTACGAACCGTGCTGCTCTCTTCTGAATCTTTTCAAGGTTTTCAATGTCCTTTAGATGGTAAGGATCCCAAACTGAGCAAAACCATTCCAGTATGGTCTAACCAGTGTTTTGTAGCAGTCGTCTTTAACCTTTTGGGGGCAGTCATTGATATTCCTGTGTAAGAAAGCTAAGATGTTATTTGCTTTCTTACATACTAAATTGTAATGTTCTTTCCATTTGAGACGACTATCTATAATCACGCCTAAATATTTTCCCAGCATTAGTTTCTTTAAGAATAGTATTATGGATAGAATAATCTGATCTAATTAGTGAGCGTTTGTTACATATACGCAACACTTGGCACTTTTGAGGATGAAATTCCATTTTCCAAGTTCTTTCCCACTCTTGTAAAGCGTTTAGATCTTCTTGTAGAATGCGTGTATCATTCTTGCTTCTGATTGTTCTATATACTAAACTGTCATCTGCAAAAAGCCTTATAGTAGTTCCAGGAGAGAGATTTCTACTTATGTCATTTATATAAATTAAGAAAAACAAGGGCCCCAGAAAGTTCCCTGTGGTTACGCCGACAAGATGGTTACAATGGGATGACGACCCTTCCACAATCAACTTTCTGCGTTCTCCCAACGAGCAATGATCTAGCCATTTTAGCAAAGAACCGCCAATGCCAATGTGTTCTAATTTAAGCAGCAGGCCCTCATGGTCAACCTTATCAAAGGCTTTAGAAAAATCTAATAAAATTGCATCCATTTGCTGTCTGTTGTTAAGACAGTTACTAAAATCATTGAGAGTTGTTATAAGTTGAGTCTCACAACTCCTTCGCTGTCTAAAACCATGCTGGGCGTTATTTAAGAAATCATATTTGTCAAGATGGTCCATTATGCTACTATATATTATGTGTTAAAAGTAATTTAGCTGATATGGATGTAAGAGATACAGGTCTATAGTTCTCTGCTTTTGTTTTGTCACCCTTTTTAAATAAGGGAACAATGCTCGCATCTCGCACTCATCGGGTATTACTCCCTGGCCCAGTGAAGCTTGGTAAAGTAATTGGTATACCTCACTCAATTCATTGGCACATTAATTTTAAGAGCTTGCCAGGAACGCCATCGGGCCAGTAGCTTTGTTTTCATTGATATTAGTCAGTAACTTAAATACTCCCGCTTTGTTTACTTGATGTTTTGTATTTCAGGGAGTTTATCATCATCCTTTAGTCTAACGTTAATTAAGGTTTGGGATTTGAGAAAAACTGAACAAAACTGCTTGTTTAGTAAGTTTGCTTTCCCTTCAGGGTCCTGTATTAGGTTATTCTGGTTGTTTCTCAGGTCTGGAATCCCAATGTTGTCCTGTCTCTTACTCCTTATGTAAGACCATAATTTCTTGTTTGATGATCACCTTCCGAAATCATCAAATTAACATAATTGGAGTGAGCAAGTCTACATTCTCTCTGACACCTTCTCTTAATTGTTTATACCTAACCAGTAATCTTTCTGAATTAGGATGTAGTTTCAATTTCTTAAAGAAACGATGTTTCCTTCTCAACAAACGTTTAGTTTTAGTAGTAATCCATGGCTGGTGGTTCTTGCTTGAAGTTATTTTAGTAGGTATGTTGTCATCCATAATAAATTCCAAGTTAGTTTTTATACACTTCCAAAGATCACTGACATTATCTTTAACACTTTTGGGACCTCAAAAAAAGACGACTGAAATTATGAGTATCCCTGCGCAATTTTGGTAAATCTGCTTGGTTCCAGAGTCTGATGGTACGTTTAGGGGGTTTTCTTCGAAAGGGTTGAAAGTTACTCTCTAAGAGAACTATGTCATGATCACCCAGGCCTGCAATTAATTCCTGATTGCCTAAAGCGCCTGGACAATTGGTAAAAAAATAAATCCGGAATGCCTTACCACGAGTTGGTGATTCAACTGACTGTACTAATCCAAGGTCTTTGGTGGCATCAAAAAACTGAGTATTAATATTTTTACTGTATTGATTGCCAAGTATGGCATCTTCGCCCCAATCAATATCTGGTAAATTAAAGTCTCCACCAATCCATAATATTGCTTCCTATTGGCCAAAACAATGTTAGAAATGTCTCTGCAAATAGACGAACATACATTTTCATCTGAGTCTGGAGGGCTGTAAACTGATCCAACAATGACAGGTCTCTTATTCTTCAAATTAATCCTACAAATAAACTTTCACTATTTTTGCCTTGATATAAAAACTCACTGGCTAAATTCTTCCTAATGGCAATCAAGACTCCCCCACCTCTTTTTCCAAGTCTGATTCAAGGAAGTCTTTAGATTACTTTTTCCTTATTCCAGTTAATAAAAATACCAGCTTGTCTGTTAGGATCTAGCCCCTAAATAGTAAGAATGTGAAGTCTGTCAGAAATGGACTCCAGGTGTTATTTCTCGGGGTGTGCATGGTTGCCGATATTATTTTCCCCTTCCAAAAAAAGGTTCTTTTTCTTTCATAATGAAAAGAACAACAGAGAACAAAAAAGGTGATTATTACATTGCAGTTCAGTAATGCACTATTCAATTAGAGAATGCAAGGAATAAAGGATTAAAAAAAATTCACAAGAGCAACAACATTTAATAGCAGCGACAAACACACACAAAATACACACACACACACACACACACACACACACACACCACACACACACACACACCACGCGCGCGCGCTCGCGTGCACACACACACACACACACACACAAACACACACACACACACACACACTCACACACACACACACACCACACACACACCGCACGACATATCTACGTACAGACAAGCAAATATGCACACATAGATTCAAACATTATGCATTACATTTTATTGCATTAAATATCAATACTTAGGCAGTGTTACGGCTAATTAGGGGAGAAAAACAACAAACCCAAAGTGTTAATTGAAAAAGACTGATGCGTACTTGTGAAACATTTACATTATGTTCAATTTCAATCAAAAAGAAGTAGCTTATATACAGTAACCATCGCTGTTTCAATTCCTGTTTTCTACCCTCGATTGAAAATTACGCCTATTCTGTTTCATGCCTATGTTTCATCTGACATAAATATATCTGGACTGAAGGCTTTATGCTCTGGAATTTGCATTTATAAATGAAAAATTTGACGGAGAGCAACATTAAATCTATCGGTCTGTCAGTGCTAACATTTCGAGCTGCTCAAAAATGCAAGATTTTCACAAATCGAAATTTTTGTTCGATCTTTACAGTATATAATGATCTTTATAATGAGTGTATATGGCAAGGTGATGTTCGTCATTTATTTTCACACGCTTAGTGTTGTTTGTGTAATCTGGTGGCGAATCATCACGTGGAATGACCGACGCTGCGTGCACGGCTTGGCTTTCTCTGCTTTAGAGAAGTCAGTATATCTCCTTAACATGAGCTTTGCCGTTATATATATATAAAAGAAAAGTAAATACTTCTGGGTAATGTTCATGTAGTGAAGACAGGCAGAAAGGCTATTGTACACGCTTCTGTAACTCGGAGATGTGTGTGTGTGTGTGTGGGGTGTGTGTGTGTGTGTGTGTGTGTGTTTTTAACACGCTGTGTAACATGTACTTGCTTGTCAACATCCCCTTCACCACTTTCCCCTAGTTCACTGGTTTGTTTCAAGTGGTTGTTGTGTTTATTGTCCTTGTTGTTGTTGTTGTTTTTGTTTATCACTAATAAACTTCCAAGGATAGAGTTTAGCTATGCTGCTATGATAAAACTGATGTGGATAATCATATGTTGTCTGTTGTTGTTTTTTTTGTTTTCCATGATCGGAGTTTGGGTTTCTTACGTGGTGATACCCCTTACACAGACCTGTGTAGTTGGCTGGGGGTTAGTGAAACAAAGTGAAGGACTACCAGGAGTGGGACGATGGACCATCGTTGTCATTGCGGGTATTCTGATCAAATTCACCCAGGAGAGAGTGGAAGCACGACCAAGCTAAGGCATAAAAGTGGTTCTATTTTAAAACAGGTTGTTCAGTGGACATCATAACTATGTTTTCTGTGAAGATTTCTTTGTTCTCTTAACACTATCTTCTGCAAGTTCTTTCTTTAAAAAAAAAAATTGATAAATCATTCTTATTGTTGACGACAGGCATTTTTTTCTGTTTGTTTCGGCTGTGTATGGTTCAAGGACTACCGTGTGTGTATGCTCGCGCGCGCGCGCGCGCGCGTGTGGTGTGTGTGTGCGCGCGCGCGCGCGCGCCTGCGTGTGTGTGTGTGTGTGTGTGTGTGTGTGTGTGTGTGTGTGTGTGTGTGTGTGTGTGTGTGTGTGTTTTACGTTCTTGATTAGCCAGAAAGGTGTGTTGTTGTTTTTTCAGTCTAATCTCCTGATTTTTTTTCTTCCCGTTTTTCCCCTGCAGTTCTTTCTGTGAAGAAAAAACGGCTTCCTTTATGTGCAGGCCAATTTAACAAAAAATTGAAAGTGTGTCTGGGTTAGTTGTTGCTCTAATGCCTATGACGGAAGGCGCGTTTCTTTTCTTTCTTTCTTTCCTTCTTTTCAATTTTTTTCCCCCTTAAACCTGCTCTTGTGTCCCTGCACTACTGTTCGTTCCCTCAGTGTTTCACTCTCCTCGCCAAAATATTCAGACCAATTCTAGTGCACCCATCAATCTAACAGGTATAGAATGAATCACAATGTAAATGCACATGTTACGTGACATGCACTCTGTACACTTAAATAATGTGGACGGCGCAGCCACAATTTTGAGTCCCAAAAGCGTTACATGGACACACCAAACTTGCTATGCAACACTGTTAACTATTGCACGCTATCTGCATGCGAAAAATTGTATTGTGATTTTCGTAAACAAGTCAGGCATCAAACTTGCACATGTTGACTGTTAAGACTGAAGCTTGATACAGCACTGCGGCTAACGTCGGTGTCTTCAAATCTGCAGATAACGCTGAAAGTCACCTCATTCAAACGAAAGCTCCAAACACTTGCTTTCTTCGTCTTCTTCTTCTTCTTCTTCTTTTTCTTCTTCTTTTTATTTTTTTATTTTTATTTTTTTATACGACATTTTTACATTTAATGGTCACAATGGGACAAGGTGATTTATTTTGAAATGCCTGTATACTTGGGCCTACTGTTTGTTCACACTAACTAGAATTGTGTCATTTTGAAGAAAGTTTTTGATATGATTGTGATCTATAAATAAAATAAATAAATAAATAAACACAAACACTAAAACCAACGGGTAAAACATCAGGATTTTTATCCTGATGTTTAACCTGTTGGTTTTAGTGTTTGTGTCCTGCATGCGTTTTGTTTGAATCTGAATATACAAATATGTGCTGAGACTATAGTTAAGCTCTCCTGTCCCAGAAGAAGGTCCCTTTCGGGACCGAAATGTTGAATTATAATAAAAAATATAAATAAAAGAAAAAAGAAAAGGAGTCAACCAAGCGGTTTTGGGATCCAGTTTCTTCTTTTGTTTCCACTTAAATCGTCTCACGACAACAAGAAAACGGACCTACCAGCAGTGAGAGAGTGGTGCTTCTGGATTTCTAAGGTTTAAGCTTATATATATTTATTTAGTGTTACTTTTGTCTACCTAGTCACGTTCTTGTTCTCTGTGCTGCAGAGTGCAGTGACTTAGTAAATGAGTATAGACCTGGGTACGTATCGTGCTAGGGTAGGCCGTTACTACATAAAATCTTTGTCTGCTACCAGAAGACTGTCTTTTTTGAACATATCTAATGTTATACAGTTTGTAATATTGTCATGCCTGGATTCTCCTCACAATGTTACGCTCTCTTTGTTTTTCATTGTGTTATCCACTTTCGTTGTAAAGATTTTGGCAGTTTAGTGAAAGAGTTTCTTGTCTCTGACAGTCACGTCAACTTTCGTGGTAACAGTAGTACGATATTTAACACCACATATTTGTACATTCATCAACTGCTTCTGCTGTTGTCAGGTGATGTTGAACTTAATCCGGGACCTGATACCATAACTGATCTTAAGTTAATTCATGTAAATGTCAACAGTTTAAGAAACAAAATGGATATCTTTGAAGCGAATATAATAGATTCGACATTATCACAGTATCAGAAACATGGCTATCAGATTCGGTCAAGAATGACTCAATACATATGACAAATTTTAATCCACAGGTCAGGTGTGACAGACCAAATGACCCACATGGTGAAGTTGCTATTTATGTTAAAAATAACTTAGTTTGAAAACCCTCGACCAGATCTCTATATTAATGACCTTGAAGCTGTATGGGTCGAGACAAAGCTTGGCCAAAGTAGTCTACTGGTTGGGTCATTTTATCGACCTCCAAGTTCCCCTGTAAGTTACTGGGATCAGATAGAAGAAAGCATTCGTAAGGTAAATAATACTTCATTAAAATTTATTATTCTTGGTGACTTCAATAGTGATTTCCTTACGACACCCTCACCGTACTTACTTGGAATCATTAATCGATACACGCTCACTCAATTTATGAATGAACCCACAAGGATTACAGAGTCGAGTGCAACGTGTTTGGATCTGGTTCTCACACAATGCCCTAACATTGTAACATCCACAGACGTTTTGCCAGCTATTTGCAGTGATCATAGTGTTCCTTGCGCCATGATTAGACATACTGTGGTCAAGAACCAGCCATTTAAAAGGACCATACTTAATTATAGAAAGCTAAATGCAGATCGCTGTTGTGACCTGTTAGGCACTGTAAACTGGGACGACGTTACTCACAACAGATCAGTAGATCAAAGTGCTGAAATGCTTTCAAAAATATTAATGGAAAAAGCGAAACTATGCATGCCGTCTAAAGTTATTACTGTACGTCCTGACGACGTCCCTGGATGACTGATGAAATAAGACTGTTAATAGAGGAACGTAAAACAATACACAGTATAGCTAAACATACCAATGATCCAGAAGATTGGTGCAGGTTTCGTCGATTTCGGAATTACGTGACATCAAGAGAAAGACAAAGACAACTTGACTATGTTGCTGAATTGGACAATAAGGTTTCTCACTCCACAAATTTTGGTAAAAAAAGAATGGTGGCATCTGGTAACATTTTTTTTTAAAAAAAGGTGTTGACTCGAACGAAATACCTCCAATTGTTTGTAATGGCATTGTAAACTATAGCAATACGGACAAAGCGAACGCTTTTAATAAATATTTCATTGCTCAGTCCACTTTGGAAAAATGATGATGATGAAGTACCAGATGTACCGTTCATAGTTCCAGAAATTACAGACGTTTCTTTGACAGCTACTAATGTTAAGGATGTCATATTGAATCTGAACAAAAATAAAGCAGTAGGGCCTGATTGGTTCACAACAGGTTGTTGATTGCATCTCTTCCAGTTATATTGGATCCCTTGACTACCATTTTTAACAGAAGTATGATTGAAGCAAAGTTTCCAAACGTCTGGAAAACAGCCCATGTAAATCCACTACATAAAAAGAATCGAAGGAACTTTGTAACAACTATCGCCCAGTCTCTTTGCTCAGCTGCGTTGGAAAGGTTCTGGAAAGATGTATCCACAAGCAAGTTTTCGATTTTTATTGTCAAATGATATCATTTCACCTTCCCAATCCGGATTTATCCCGGTGATTCCACAGTCAATCAGTTATTATGTATATATAACGATTTATGTTCCTCATTTGATAGTGGAATCACAACGCAAGCTGTGTACTTCGATATTTCTAAAGCTTTTGACCGTGTCTGGCATAGAGGTCTCATCCGTAAACTTGAAGGCAACGGCATACGAGGGACGTTGTTAGCATGGTTCACCGATTATCTCTCTGATCGCATGCAGGCAGTTGTAATCAAGGGTGACCAATCAGACTATGTCAGAATCCCTGCAGGAGTTCCCCAAGGCTCAGTTCTTGGACCTCTCTTATTTCTTATTTACATTAACGACATTACAGATGGTATAAGATCTAAAGTTAAACTTTTTGCGGATGATACCAGCATGTCCTTCTCACTTAATGATCCTACTATTCGCACAGAAATAATCAATTCTGATCTACAAAGATACATCTTTGGGCGCAGCAGCGCTGGAAAATAAAATTCAGTGAAGAGAAAACAGAATTTTCTTAACTTTTTACGGGGCAATCATCTAGTTTTACCCTTATATTTGGACAAACGTATCTTCAAGGCAAAGACAAACATAAACATCTAGGACTTATACCTCAAATAATTGCAAGTGGGACGAACATATTAATGGTATACGAAACAAAGTAACTATGCTGCTTTCCTGTATGAAAAGTTTTAATATAGATTTAGTAGGAGAGCCTTAGAAATCATGTATAAATCTTTCGTATTACCTAATTTTGACTATGCAGATGTTGTGTGGGACAGCTGCTCCGAAATGCAATCCAATTCTCTTGAAAACTTACACTTAGAAGCTATAAGAACAATTATTGGAGCTGTTCGTGGAACAAGTCATCAAAAATTATATGAAGAATCTGGATTTTGCTCACTCAAGGAAAGGAGGAAAAGACTAAAATTATATTATTATTATAAAATGATAAATGGCTTGTGTCCGGATTATTTACTTGATCTTCTGCCTGGTCTTGTTTCGGACAGGAATCCTTATCACAGGAGAAGACCGTTAGAGCGTACAACTCCAAAATGCAACACTGAGATATATCGGAAATCCTTCATTCCTTCAACTACATCTTTATGGAATAGTCTCCAGATCATATTAAAACCAGTTAATCTTTAGCGTAATCAAGCATCATTTATCGGCTGATGATCCTGTCATACCACCATACTTTTACCTTGGCGAGAGAAAAAAACCAAATCATTCATTGCCGTCTTCGTCTTGGAATCAGTGATCTGAGATATGATATGTTCAACCGCATCTACTTAACGACCCACTGTGTGAGTGTGGCAATGGGGAGGAAACAGCTCAGCACTATTTTCTGTTGTGTCCTCGTTTTAATGAAACCCGCGCAAATACTATTTCCGATCTCCCATCACACTACAGAAATGTTTGAACTCTGTTAAATGGTGACATAATCTGCGGATGGATATCAATGTATGGATTTTTGAGGCTGTACATGGGTTTATCTCTGGAAGCAACCGGTTTTAGATGTGTTGCCTTTTGGGGTTTCAGGTGTGACAAGAGAGGATTGTGCTGGGGGTGTTGCCATTGTTTCAGGTTGTGATGATAACAAATTAATGTGCTGTGGTGTGTTTCTCATCGTCTCTCTTCATTGATCTCCGTTTCTTTCTTTCTTTCTTTCTTTTTTTTGATTGTTTTTTTCTCTTTCCGGGAAGGGGTGGGGGGTGTTCTCTTTATGTATTCTTCATGCGATTTATAAACTTTAAACTGTCAATTGTTTTCATATAAATAATGTAATATTTGTGTTACTGTACCGCCAGGTAAATTATTTGTGTATTGTCATTTTGCAGAGCACACTATAAGCGTTCATCTTGTTGCTGCTCACTTTGTATTGTGTAAACATTGTACGTATCTGTGATTAAAGATTTGTTTAAACATAATATATATATATTGAATTATAAACAAAACTTGCTCTTATGTCTTAGATTGAAGAAATAGGGGGAGATACGCATTCATATCTGCAGTGGCAGATGATTCTGCCTAACTAACTGTCAGATCTGAGCCTTCCTGTCCTGTCATCGTTACCATGGTCACACTGTCACGAGCTACGCGCAATCGGTTCGCACTCTGTCAGCAGCAGTCAGTCTGTGCTGGCGACAGTTTTGGGGTGTGTACAGCGCGACCGAGGTAGTTCAATAGAAGTTTATTTTTTAAACCGGTTAGGGATAGGCTAGTTCGTGTTTGGGCCTACTCAACGCCTTTAGTCTATTTTTAGACCAGGAGAAGCGAGTCAGCCGGTTTCTGACACTGGCCGTGTGTGTGTGTGTGTGGTGTGTGTGTGTTCCGTTGACAAAGGGGGGGTCACTCAAGTTTGCTCAACAGGTGGCGGGATTAGGGCACGTCTGGGCACGAATCGGCGTCATCGTGAGTTCTCTTTTCTGAGTGGCTGGCAAGACTGCAGGGGTGTGGGTCTGAGCCAGATAGGTTTTCTTACGGGTGATTTGTTCATCAAGAAGATTAGACTAGTGTCTTGTGGCGTATTGCCTAGCTAGTCTAAGTAATCCGTGTGTCCACGTGCTGCTGTGGTAGGCGGGAAGAGGAGCCTGCAATACCGGTGGCTGTACTGTTTACTGTCAGAATGAAGTGAGTAGGGTGTAGTTGTTACCTAAACCTCACTGGGCCTCAGCTGCGGGAGCGGCTGACAGAACCTTGTTGCGGTGTGTCTCGTCTTGTGCGCTGCAAAGTGGCTGTTGTCAGCGCGTGGCGTTACTTCTGGCTTGTTGCTGTTTGAGTGGTAGGTGTGGTTTTCATTTTCCGTTCGTCTGGTGCTTTTGGTATTTTACGTTTCGTGCATGTGGTATGGATGGTTCGTATGTGTGGTGTGGAGGTGTCATCTGAGGGGAATATAGGTGTTCACTGGGATATGGGTTATTATGGAGAGTTCGCATTCAGTTCAGGACAGGCGCTTGAATGTATTATGCAGGAAGGTATAGGGCAATAGGGTTTTGAACTATGAATTATTATTATAGGGTGTTTGCGCTGTGACGGCTGCATTATTGTTGACATCGTGTGTCGGACGTATTGTTGTTGACACTGTGAGTGGGCAGAGGGTGATGTATAGGGCTGTCGACTTGGTAAATTCAGTAAGCGGAATGTTGGGGCTCTTCGTGAGTGGATTGCACGGTGGTGGCTACCGCAGGGTGTGGTTAGGCTCGCAGGGTTCATGATTGGAAATTTTGACAATGCTTGGTAAAACCTATTGCTTTGAACTCTGTCGATTCTGGTCACGCGTTCGAGAGGATTGAGAGAGTTATTATGTAATGGGGAGGAGATTTGGTGGTGGTTTTTATTATTTGCTACGGGTTTGGATTGAGTATTTTGGTTGTGTTTATGGTATGGGATGTATTTGGGTTCCACTTCTCAGGTGGGGTTATTGCTCATGGTGGGTGATGACTTGGGTACGTGTGAGCCCATGTGTGAATGATGTTGCTGGACTGAGCCTCGTTTGCTATGAGCGGTCTAGATTTGTATGGGGTATGTGCACTGATCTGACTATTGACTAAGTGTTTAGTCAAGTTGGAGTAAATACGGGATTTAGACTATGGATCTGTGCTCTTTCTCTGATTGACCTGCCAAGACCCCCTGTTGTACAATGGGATCCTATGTCGGGCTGCTGCACATCTTCGTGGGGACTCCTGTCGACTCCATCGAGTGACCCGCTGTCACCTGTCGTCCCGAGGTCACGTGTCATCTCGGGGTCAGGCAGATTACCAGGGTCATCCGTCAGGTGGTGACTCGTCCTGCGTCCTCTTCGACCCTATTCCCGCTCCTATTCCGATGCCCTTGATCCTATCAAGCTGTACCCGGTTCGTCCTTGGTCCCCTCCGGACCGGATGTCCAATTGACCCATCAACTCCCCCCCCCCCCCCCCTTGTCCCTGTCTGTCCCTGTCCTCCGCCCTGCGTCGCTGCAGCTTGAGCGTATGCTGGCCACTGTGGGCAGCTGGTAGGCAACTGCTCGCCTGCACCTTGTGGCGACCGGACAAGACTGGGACTGAGCACGTGGCTAGACCCTTGGGGACTTCGTCCGAGAGAACTGCGGGGAGGCACTAGTACTGCGGTGGAAGGCGTCCTGGACGCTGTGTTGTGTGGCCAGTGGACTGGTGTGGCCAGTGGACTTGTGTGGCCAGTGGTCTGGTGTGGCCGGTGATCTGGTGTGGCAGGGAGCATCGCGAGGCTGACTGTGAGGGTTCAGTGTCTGGTGGATGTGATCGGACGGACGTGCGTGCACAAGTGCTTCGGGCTCACTGAACAGTGGTGAGGAACAGCACGAGCGAGACACACAGGTGATAGTGTTGGGGATCGTGGAGGGTGGTGAGTCGTGTGAAAACCTGTGTACTGTGTAAAATGTTTCTCATGAACTAATTAGTAGTTTGGTCAGCGTGGTTGTTGGCCTGGGGTATGTTATATGCTGCTGGAGTCCATTGAAGTTCTTTGCAAGGGTTGGCTTTGACACTGTATGGTATTCATTGCATTGATGATGTGTGTCATGTGCCCTATGACCCATGTGGTGTTCCAGGTGTGGGAGTCCATTGAAGTTCTTAGCAAGGGTTGGCTTTGACACTGTATGGTATTCATTGCATTGATGATGTGTGTCAAGTGCCCTATGACCCATGTGGTGTCTCCAGGTGTGGGAGTCCATTGAAGTTCTTTGCAAGGGTTGGCTTTGACACTGTATGGTATTCATTGCATTGATGATGTGTGTCATGTGCCCTATGACCCATGTGGTGTCTCCAGGTGCTGGAGGCCATTGAAGTTCCTTTCAGGGGTTGACGTTGGCACCGTGCTGTATGCATTGTGTTGATGATGTGTGTCATGTGCCCTATAGCCTAGGTAGTGTCGGGGGGGGGGGGGGGGGGGGGGGGGGGGGGTCCATCGAAGTTCCTTTCGGGGGTTGACTTTGGATGTATTGTATACATTGGATTGATGCTTTGTGTCATGTGCCCATGACTAGGTGTGTTTCTAGGTACTGCGGCTGCAGGTGTCAGGTGTGGATGCAGGTGGGGGATTGAGTGTAATGGGGGGGGGTTGGTGGTGGCATGTGTTATGTGTGAGAGGGATTGATTAGAGGGTGGAGGTTGTCGTTTGTTATGGTCGGGGAAAATGTTCATGTCACAGTCACGGGTCCGGTCAATAAATGTTGTGTGGAGTGTTAATCTGTGTTCAGCAGTCTTAGATCTGTTTGGAAGCGACTAGTAGGCTGTAAATTCTGTCTGTCACTCTATAGTAATTAGTTCAGGTCTTAGCGAACCTGACACTAACAGTATGTGCTTGACTGGGTGGATGGGTAAAAAATAAAATAAATGCTTCTCAAAATGAGCCTTCAGCAAGCTTATATTCTCCAAGGGGGAGAGACATCCTCCAATAAGGAGGGAAACTCACTAACATATAACTCCTGGTCATATACCAATATTTCGAAACTTGGTGGTTTCTCCTCAGTGACCGCGAAAAGTGGTAATTTGACTCCTCTGCCTTTTCAGTTTTAAGAAGAATGCAATCCCAGAAAAGGCTGGTGTGCAATACCGTTAGTATGTTTGTTGAGTTTTCAAAAAACCTACCAAAGGTGCCGTCTAAGAAGCAAAAGAAAATCATGAAAGAGCAAAACAAGCTACATTTCTTGTGAAAAGTAGAAAATATAAAACGATATCCTCTAAGACACAAGTGCTGAGGGTCAGTTCTTGGAATGAATCTGCAAGGGACTAAAATACAACAAACTAATAAATTCCAAGGATAAATACCGAGCACCGTTCCAGCAACTTACAGAGCAGCTTGGTGTTGCAATGACTGCAAGAAATATTGAATTATAAACAAAGCTTGGTCTTATGTCTTAGATTGAAGAAATAGGGGGAGATACGCATTCATATCTGCAGTGGCAGATGATTCTGCCTAACTAACAGTATGTGCTTCTTAGACGGCACCTTTGGTTGTTTTTTTGAAAACTCAACAAACATACTACGGTATTGCACACCAGCCTTTTCTGGGATTGCATTCTTCTTAAAACTGAAAAGGCAGAGGAGTCAAATTACCACTTTCCGCGGTCACTGAGGAGAAACCACCAAGTTTCGAAATATCGGTATATGACCAGGAGTTATATGTTAGTGAGTTTCCCTCCCTATTGGAGGATGTCTCTCCCCCTTGGAGAATATAAGCTTGCTGAAGGCTCATTTTGAGAAGCATTTATTTTATTATTTTTTCCCCATCCACCCATTCAAGCACATACTTTTAGTTAGGCAGAATCATCTGCCACTGCAGATATGAATGCGTATCTCCCCTATTTCTTCAATCTAAGACATAAGAGCAAGCTTTGTTTATAATTCAATATTTCTTGCAGTCATTGCAACACCAAGCTGCTCTGTAAGTTGCTGGAACGGTGCTCGGTATTTATCCTTGGAATTTATTAGTTATATATATATTATATATATATTATATATATATATATATATATATATATATATATATATATATCGGCCATGTCATTAAATCTTTAAGTAGGGTGAACAAAGGAAAAACAGTTGATGAGAACTAATTAATCAAAATGGCAATTAAACAACTTCGTTTTCTGAATTTCATCACCAATACAATGGGTTATTGAATTTTGCGCATTTCAGTTATTTCTAGCCAAGCCTATACTCAAAGAAAATATTAAAAAATAGTTGGTGTTTTAACTTAAATTGGGCAAATCAATAATGTGCCCAAGATGGTGGCTGTGTGAATTAAAGACTCTTCCAACAACATGGACTGTTGGGAGACACATCACTGGCAAGTCCAAAGTCAACCGGCACCCATCTGAATCAGTGACATTCATCGGTGATTAACACACCTGATTACCGTCAATGACTGTCGGACGGGCGAGAAACGGCCTCTAACGCAAACAACAACTCGATCCACCACGGTTTCATTCCCACCCCACCGCAATCAACCACTCGTCAGGGTAACGGATTTCCCGGGCCGGAAACGCCTATAACGAACCAATCACTTAGCGCGACAGTAAACCGAGAACCAATCGCTCGTCACGATACAGTTGCCAGCGACCCCTCGTTTTCCTGAGGGGCTCGGGGAGGTGGCATTAATTGTTCGCAGGGCGGAAGGTCCCCTGGGGGACAGAGGGTAACGGTCAGCTCTGCATTAGTCAGGCGAGACCCAGACGTCGCTGGGAGGTTGACACTAAGCGGAGACAGGTTTTCTCCCGTTTCCCAGTGTCAGACCTGACAATGCATTGCACTGGGCACTGGGTCACGGGTGACCCCACTGTAATTGACAGCCGATGTAACGGGTTAGGGGAGAGATGTTGGAGGAAGAGGTGGAAAGGGGAGGGGGGGGGGGGGGATGCGGCGGGAAGGTGGAGGGGTGGGAGTAAGGATGGCGGAATAGGGGTATGGAAGGAGGGGGGGGGGGGGGGGGTACGGAGTCTAATAAGGAAGGCATGGAGCGGAATTTGGTGAGCGGAAATGCAAGTCAAAGAGCATTGAAAAAAATGAATATCTATCCCGTGGACCAATGCTGAAATAACGCAACATTTTCATTGGGCTAGTTACGTTTGCTTGATGACTACTATTGATTTTTTCCCGCCAGCCCTGTTAATCTTTGAAAACATCTTCGAAATGTTTTTTTGGAAAAGTTAAATTGGTTGTAAGTGCCGATTTAAAAAAAAAAAAAAAAAAAAAAAAAAGGGAATAAGAACATTTTCTTAAATTGCATATCAAATTATTTTCCACAATGTTTAGAGTGACTGTGACTGTGTATGCTATCTATGCTGACGAAGAATTTGTCTGAGCTAACTATGATGATTTTGATTATCATAATTATTCTTATCACCATTGATTAACATCATTCGTTGTCGTCGTCATCGCGCTGTTCACACACTTCAACCGAAACAGCAAGGAATACCGCAGTAAACATTACCCTCACCTTGTCTCATGATATGTGTCGTTTTTATTTAACTAACAGTGCCCCAAATACTTTGAACTACTTCTAGAATAATCTGTTTCTCATTTACTCTAAGAAAATTAGATGACACATCTGAATCAGGCTGACCAACTCTTCAATGTTTATCACACGCTGGGGGTCATATCTGAGGTTCAATAAATCGACAGACAAAAAAAAGAAAAAAAAACGTTCGGTTATTCATGGGTACGAGAAGCTCAGAGCACAGGACCTGTCACAGAGTCTCCAGCCCAGGGGACCATTTCTTCACCATGGTATTGTCGCGTTTATTCACTGTCATGAAGTGCAGGCAGAAGAAACAAGACCCTCAATTTCGGTGGCCCTGTATAGTTTGCAGTCAGTTTCGACGACCCTTCTTCAGTCGATGTCAAGTCAACATGAGGCAACCACCGGAAGAGACACTGCACTGCTGCCGGGCCACTTTACGTGCGGAACACCACGTACAAATGCTTCCACTGACGACAGTTCCTTCCATAGGGCATACTTGTGGTGATGTTGGTTATTGAAAGATGGGCCAAAGCCGTTTGTATTTGACCGTTTTTTGTGTTTTTTGTGTGTGTGTTTGTTGTTGTTTTTTCGGGTTAGGTTAGGTTAGGTTAGATCAGATTGCGTTAGGTTCGGTTCTGTTAGATCAGGTAAGATAAGGTTAGGTTAGGTTTGGTTGGGTTAGGTTAGGTTAGGTTAGGTTAGGTTAGATTATCCGGTTATGTGACATTGAGGTTTGACATCCACACCCCACACCCCCATAGATGGGCAGACTGGGGAAGAAGACTTGTCTAACACTACATTTGTATCACCAGAACAACAACACGACAGATGGGCTGAGAAAATGTTGATTTTTTCTTCTTTAAAGGGGCGGGGGGGGGGGGGGGGGGGGGGGGGGGGGGGGCATTTTTAACCGTTGGGTACCAGTGTATTCGAAATCCAACGTGTAACTGCCTGTACTGCTGCGTTAACCAGGCACCCAACTCGCGCTTCCTAGTGAGTTTCTGTAAATGCTCCTGTTTCTATGGATAGTCTCAGTATCAGAACTCTATTTACCCTAGCGTTATCGTTTCCGGGCGGTCACACACCACAATTAACACCAAGCGCTAGAACACCGAGCGGTTCTTGTAAGCTCCCTAGACAAACTGAACGAACGTGATCTCTCGGAGATCAAGCACCCTCCCCCTGTCCCTGCCAACCCATGCCCCCCCCCCCCCCCCCCCCCCCCTCCTCCTATCATTTCACTTATTTCAAGGGACTTCATACAAGACATCAATTACGATCTTGAAATACGTGCATGCACTATGGAAGTGCCCTCGCACACAGACAGGCATTCTCACTCCTCCCTCCGATTTCCAGTATTACCCCACACACACACACACACCACACACACACACACACACACACACACATTTATAATGCTACGTTTAAGTGTAAGAAAAAAAATCTTTCCTGGATTACCGAAATCATGTCTCTAACTAAAAAAAAAAAAAAAAAAAATCTTTCCTGGATTACCGAAATCATGTCTCTAACTAAGTCTCCGATACAAATCCTATAACTTATATTTTGCAAACTAAAGATGCACTCAGCCTTAATAATGTTATCCTGAACTGATTGTCGGAGGTCGCGAAAACAAACCCAACAACCTTAACGGTAGATGGGTGGAGGATATCTCTCCCTGACCACCACTAGCACTTGATCCTCCATAAATATCCTTCATCTCTCCCATCGCCGTTACCGGAACGGAGAGTACAGCCAATTAAATTGTCCCACGGAACCCTCTCTTGCAGACAAGCAAAATCCATCTGAGCATGGCAGCCGTTTGTTTTAAGCCGTATTTGTTGACTCTGGCCCGCAGCGAGCAAGCCACTCCACAAATCAACCGCCTCCAATTCTCGTGTCACTCCCGATAATCGCTCGGCCAATCACCTTCCCTGATTAAAGCCTCGTTCAGCAAGACGCCGACAGGGGGCGCCGCCTGGTTTGAGAGTGGTTCCCCCCTAGGTGGTCCTTCCACAGCGAACCGCTAATAATTTCACTTGCCTGGTTGATTAGTGTGCGGGAATTGTTTGCCTTCGCTGTGGTTTGGACTTCCTGATCAAGATGAGGATGGGAGGGGGTATGGTCCGTGTTTTGTCCGTTAGGATTGATTATAAGCTGCAGAACTGGTTGATTTGTAACTTTCGATTGAATAAACACTGAATAAATGGCGCGGTTTGTATTCACGTGCGGTTCATTTATCCATGGAATGTTCACCAATGTCGATGACTGTAAACTAAATATAGTTTAAAGTTATTGTAAAACGTTGTTGATGGTTTAGATTAAATAAATTGTAATCATATAACATCGACGGTTGGAAGTCCGAACTACTTGCGGGGCCGGATGTTTTACGCCTCGAAGCTCTGACAGTTCACTGTCCCTACAGTCAATAATAGATGGGATTTAAACCTTTCATTCACCCCACACACCATACACACGCGCGCACGCACGCGCGCGCGCACTTACGCACGCACGCACACACACACACACACACACATATATACATATATACATACATAGATGATATTTTTGTCTTGTGGGTGAAATCAGAAGATGAATTGGAACAGTTTATGGATCAC
>CM031605.1:18336147-18349625 GCA_018398815.1 Conus ventricosus
TAACTGGTACAAAGCGCATCTGTTTTGTGTAAGGAAACTGTTCTGCATTGTGCGTGCACTCTCCGCCCACCCCCCCCCCCCCCCCCACTCATCTCTGTGTTATGCGTGTCGTGTGTGTGCGTACGTGCGTGCGCTCGCACGCACGTGTGTGTATGTGTTTGTGTTTTATGGCACAACTGTATTGTGTGTGTTCCCTCCACAACCCTTTGCGCTTTTGACGATGTTTTTGGTCGTGGATGCTTTGTATGGACCGTTGGCGCAGCAAATAAATTAATTTTCTGTGTCTCTCTCTCTCTCTCTCTTTCCTCTCTTCTCTCTCTTCTCTCTCTCTTCTCTCTCTCTCTCTATCTCTCTCTCTTCTCACTCTCTCTCTCTCTCTCTCTCTCTCTCTCTCTCTCTCCTCTCTCTATCCAACGCACACCTTTATAACACACACACACCACACACACGCTCTGGGAATCCAAATAAAGTGTGTTAAACTTAAAAACAGTTTAAATGGATTAATAACAACAACAACATAAAAAACAACAACTGAGTCACACCCACGACCAAAGCCTCTGGTTCTAATGTACAAAAATTGACGTCCTGGGCTATTTGGTCTTCAGTCATGACCTAATTTATAACTGGTTAATAATGACTGAATAGACAAACAAACAAATTATTAATGGAGGTTAAACATTAATCAGTTTAATGGATTAAATTCAACAACAATCAAACAACAAGAACATAAAATACAATACATAAATTCATACAACATAAATACAACAACATAAAAATATAACATCTGATTCACCAATCCTTGACCCATTGTCTTGGTAATAATGTATCTAAAAATTGCCTTCTGGGCTTGTTTGGGGTCTTCGTGTCGATTTTATAACAGGTTTAAAAAATGATTGAAGGGACATTCTAATTAAGCAGATCTAACTCATTGACAGCTATGATTCTGGATAATAAATCTGTTGGTGGGGAAGTTTTCAGGGCATCCTCATTTAGTTTACCTTTGTGGACACCACACCGCTCAAAATGCACTCATACCTTTTCGGAGGGTAAATGTTCTCCTCGGACCTGTCTACCCCATTAATTTATCGGGTCGAAAGGGAAAAGAGGTGGGTGTGGCCAGCTTCTCCGCGAGCATTCGGATGTGGCTGTGTACACCACAATGGTGGTTTGAATGTGGGTGGCAGCGCCAATATCTCTACATCCGACCCCATGATCGGGGTCGGGGGGGGTGTTGTGAGCGAGATAATCACCACTATCTCCATCCAGTATGCAGAGGAAAGCCCTGGTGTTTACCCTGCACATGATGTCGATTATTTTTTTCTTCGGACAATCCATGTGCTGGGCCTGGCTACCACATATATAATCATGGCTTAGGGCACGATATCAGGATGTTTCCATACCCTATAATGTGGGTTTTCAACTCGTAAGGGACCCCAAGATTTGGGTTGGGGGACTCCGTTCCGGGGCAAAAACAAAGGGCCCGTTTAGGCCCAATCTTGCCTCGGCGAACCCTCCATTCCACAATTTGTGGATGGAAGGCTAGTGGCTGCCCTCGTGTGCACCAAAAATTTTACTTCTTCTTCCCATTTTCTTTTCTCTTCCGCGACTAACTGACCCTGTCTCCTCCCCTCTCCCTTACCCCTTCCTCTCCTCTCTTCCCAGTCTCCTCTCTCTCCTTCGCTTTCCCAGGGCTTCCAAAACTCCTCTCTCTCCTTTCTCCTCCGGCTCCCCCTCTATGTCTCGTCTCATCCCAAGTCATTTTATCCACTCTCCTTGCCCCTCTCTATTGTCCCCTCTCCTTACCAGCCAACTCCCTTTCATCCCTTCCTCCTTCCTCTTATGCAACTGGCTCTTCAAATAAGTCTGAACCCCGTGTTTGCTTTCCAAAGTCATCCTAAAGTCCCTCTTTCTCCTGTCTGTTTCCACTCTGTCTATCTCCTCTCTTTCCACGCCACTTCCCCTCCCCTTCCACTCACGCCACTTCATTATCCCTCTCCTCCCAGGCCCACATCCTCCTCCCCCTTCTCCCACACACTTCTCCGCCCTCTCCTACAGGTTCTCTGTCCTCGCCTTCTCCCCACCAAGTCTCCTCCCTCTCCTCCCTGGTCACTTACGCATCCCCTTCCTCCCACACATTTCCTCTCCCTCTCCTCCAGCGTCACTTCCCTCCTCCCCTCCTCCGCACACCACTTCCTCCTCCCTCTCTCCACAGTGTCATCTTCCTCCTCCCCTTCCTCCCACATCCTGCTTCCTCCTCCCTCTCCTCCCTGGTCACTTCCCCCTCCCCTTCCTCCCACAACCACTTCCTCCTCCTCTCCTCCAGGGTCACTTCCTCCTCCCCTCGTCCTCCCAAACCATTCCTCCTCCCTCTCCTCCCTGGCCATTCCTCCTCCCTCTCCCACACACTTACGTCCTCCCTCTTCTCCCAGGCCACTTCCTCCTCCTCTCCTCCAATGCCTCTGTCTCTCTTTCCAAAAAAGTCTGAAAACACGTGTCTGGTTTTTTTGTTAATCCTCAATGTGGCGGAGAGAATCTCCTAGAACCCATTGATGCACTTGATCAGTTCCGGTTCTTTCCTGGTAGCATTTCAAAAGTTGCTTATCGACCGTTGCGGACGCCATTGCCTCTATTGATGACACTGGTTGATTCTTCGTCTTCTTCCTCTGAAGATTGCATCGGAAATCTGGGATTCTGGAAGTGCCGGTTCTGCTGCTACATCCGGTGCGGCTGTTGATCCTCGGGTGAGCACTTCCTCATGTCATCAGTGAAGTAATCAGATGGGGGACGTTCCACTCATGAAAAGGCGGAAAGGGCGGCTCACTTCCTGTGGTTCTTTCTCAAGGCAGTGGTTCTGATCTGATGTTGTCTGGTCATCTGAGATGACGGAAGCCAGCGTTGCGAAGCAGTGGGCTATGGTGTCTGTAGTGACCTTTTCCCACGACTGCATCGTTCATGGTATGGATCATGAAGTGTTGGCTGGCAGGTACCTCCTCGCCTCAATGCAGGCGGAAGGTTCCTAACACATGGACCTCCTGTACTTTCACTTTGAAATTTCTGGGATTGATGCCGCATCAAGGGGCGGGAGCTTTCGATGTTCGCATTTGGCGGAAAGGAACAGATGTACCTCGTCTGCACGGAGAATAAGGCATATTTGTGACTGGAACAGTGTCCATCACGGTAGGACCTTCTATTTTGCCTTTCCATGTCTCTGTCAAAATGAATGAGCCAGGGTTTGAATATTTCTTTTGTCATCCAAGCAGATGCGTTGCTGTCATATTGCACAGGCAAATCTTCTTGACGTGTTTGAAAACATCTCGGTTCGCGTATTTGCCAATTAAAGATTGGCTGACGTTGTCTGTTCCGGTCATGTTGCAACAAATCGTGATTGTCACTTTAGCGCGTTTTTTTCCCTCGGTTGCAAGGTCTCTTCTGAAGGCATATGTTCTGTCAGTGAAGAAAGTTTCCTAAAACAGTCTGTCTTCGTCCACGTTGCAGTCGTCGTCGGCATTGTATCTGTCTAGCGTATGGGGCGCAAAATGTCTTTCAACCCAAGCGTCTGTTGAATTCTCTTCGACGGATGCCCTCTCGCATGCATCTTTTTGAAGACAAGGCATTGTCGGAGTCTCCCAACGCTGCAGCCAGGAGGTTGTGCATGTCCAATTGCTTTCTCACTTCGATTGCAAGCCAACTCCTCGGCTTTGGAAGAGGGATGATCAAGCCGTCAAGGGGAACGTTGCTTAACCCGAATGTGGAAATTTTAAAAAAGTTGAAGTTACATTTTTGAAAAAGATTTTTAGAAAGAAATCAGTAGTGAAATTATGCACTCATTGTTTCATTTCTTGTCCAGCCAATTCAAATTCAATTTTTTTAATACACTTCATGCGGAAGGAAAAAACGCTGTGTGGTTAGTCAGTAAATGAAGTAAGCATTCTAAAAAGACATTCTCTAGAAAAATCATGAAATAAACAGGTGATACTATTCCTTACATATACTCATGCAATATATATTTTCTAAGGTTATCGTGCCATCACACACCACGCACACACACACACGCACACACACTCACCCAGCACACACACACAAACACACACACACACACACCTCCACACACACACACAACACACACACTCACACACACACACACACACACACAACACCACAAACACTACACACTACGCAACACACACACCACACACACAACACACACACACACCACACACACACACTCTGTCACGACCGACCCCTGGAGGTCAGCCCTGACTGGATCGGTTTGGTGGAGTGAAGGGAGTGACTGACCTCACACGCTCCGCAAGAGACCACACAATAAAGATTACGATACAACACCCCATTTATTCACACCAGCAAAATAAACATTCCAACACACGCACCATGCACGATCACAATAAAGCACTCCAATGCACACAACTTGCACAATCACGATCAAGCACTCCAACGCACACAACATGCACAATCACGATCAAGCACTCCAACGCACACAACATGCACAATCACAATCAAGCACTCCAACGCACACAACTTGCACAATCATAAATAAATATTTCGCCATACGACGTACACAATCACAATTACAGCATTCCAGCACATATGACATATACACAATTATAAAGAAATATTTCCAGTATCGATCCTTTCTCACACCATGGAGTGCGTCCACATCCCTGCCCCTGTCAAGTCTGCTGGGAGCACCCTGTCGCACTAGGTGCTCCGAGCCGGGTTGGTTCTCGCAGGGAGTCGCCCAAAGCCGACACCCTCGACTCCCAAGCGGGCAGTGAAGAGCGTGTCCCGGGGGGGGGGGGGGGGGGGGGGGGAGGCGTAGCTGTTACTGGAGGTCCTGGACGGGGGTCCAGGCCGGCCAGTCGAGACGGCGGGCTCCTCTACTAGTCCACGGTCCCGACCAAGGCGTGGCCTCGACCAGCGCGTGGCACCATCCCGTCCGTGGTCTCAGCCAGAACGTGGCCTCGACCAGCACGTGGCACCATCCGGTTCGTGCTCCAGGTGAAGCCCCCGGGAGGGGAAAAGACGTAGCTGGGAGGAGAGTCGGAGAGGAGGAAAAGAAGAAGGAAGGAGGAAGGAAGAAGGGTACTGGAACCCTGCCGTCAGTACCGTCTGACCATTGCTGTCAAGTCTTAACAGCCACTCGCATGATGGGCGAGGGGACGTGTATTAAACGCACACAGTAAACCCATTGAATCAAGTCTTCTCACACGATGCAGGTAAAAGACTGCATTAAATCAACAGGTTATAAAACAAATATGAATTATCTTCACCCTTCTCTCACTCACGCTTAACGTTTTCCTTCCTTAGGAAATAAATCAACACAGCGACCATCGCTTAATAACTGCCACCACATTTGCAAATAGTAATTCAATGGCATAACTGTCACATTTTATAAACACATTTCAAAATAACACAAATCTCCAACCACGCATCCAAACGACAAATCATGCGTACGCACGCTCGTGAACATAAAACTCGTTCTCCTTGCACACACAAACAGACGGTGGCCGAAGGATAAAAGTCCGGCGAATATGACAGGGGCGGACGAGCGAGACCAAGCAAGTTCCAACCCTGAATCACCAGGTTCTCTCCCTTCCCCACCGACTACCGCATCACCAGATGCATAAACAGGAGAAAGAATTTTGGAAATAATTTAGAATGGCCAGGTTAAAGATTGAATTAACCAGAGAAAAGGTCTCACACAATATGTCTCTTACAATTTCGAAAACAAAAGACAATTGCGCAAAAGAGAAGACTAAGCTGACTAACAACAACAAACCAAAACAAACAGACCACGAAACTGATGCTTACCAGCTACCCGTGGGTGACCAGAAGAGGCGGGTCAAACGACTCTCTCTGCCCTCTGTCCAGTCGAGAGGACAGAAGCTCAGATGGGGAAAAAAAGAAAAAGTTTTCCCCCCTTAAGGCCGATGTGGGAAATTTAAAAGTAGACTTACTTTCGATGTACGGTGAAGAAAAAGACGGGGGGCGCTCCCAGGAATTCTTCCGCTCGAGTGAAGAGCTAACCCCCCTCACATGGCGCCAAATGCCCCGTACTCAAGAGGAGCATATCATTCATATCATTCCTTGCCCATGATGGGCGTTGAGGGGGGTGAGGACACTCCGAAGCCAGGCACCCCACCCGGCCCCTGTCCTGCCGCCCCATAGGGGGGCCCAAACCCCACCCTGGTCCTTCTTTGATGTTTTCCACCCGATTTGGTTTGTCCCCCCCTTGTCGCGCCTTCCAGGTCCCCTGGATGACTGTTTTGGGCAGTGAAATTTGGGTATGACAGGGCCCAAACCAGACAGTTTCCTCTTCTTGATTTCCCAAGGGGGGGTTTTGGGGGGCCTGCAAGTGATGTTATTTGGTCCTCACAAGGTCTTTTGTTTTCCGGTTTTGCCAAGAGACCCCGGCAAGCCCCAAAGCTTTAGTTTCAACTTTGGGATTCTTTGGTGGTCTTGCTGTCATGGAGCTTTCGACAACGCAGGAGGACAGCCCCGGGGCTTGTACAGCCATCTTTGTGGGAAAAAGTGACCCCCCCTCCCCTTTCAATCTTTTTGCTTTGCCTTGTGCGTTGCGTCGCTAGTTGGTTTGATTTTGTTGTAAGCGCCGTCTTTGGGAGAGTGGCCCCCAAGGTTTTTAAAAGGCCATTCTTCAAGCTGTTGTCGTTCTTGATTCGCAGGGGGTGTTGGTTGTGTGTTGACCAGGACTTTGCTTTTTTTGTGTCCTTTTTATATGACTCCCCTTTTTCCAGCTCTTTGTCGGGTCTTGTAGTTTTCGTTGCGCCCCCCATGGGTCGATGTCTCTGCGAACCTCAGTTTTGATGGTTTTCCCTCGATGGAGAAGGAGGGGGAATTTGGAGGGTTTCCCCCCATGATTTTTTCCCCGGAAAAATTGCATAGGGAGTAGCAGGCAGCCTTGAGGACCCCCAATGGGGTCTTGAAGTAGCCCCCTATTGGTTGTTGGGGGGACTGCGTGCTGGCGGTGTTATACCGCCGGTGGTTTGACGAGACCCCCTTTCTATCCCCAAACTTTCTGAGCCCTGAAAACCCTTGTGCCACCCCCTGTCAAAGCTTTCTAAAGCAATGAGTTGGGGAAACAGGTCTTCTGATGTTGTAGATTTTCCCTCAGTATCCGGCAGGGAAGATCTGTTCTACTGGCTTCTGCTCCCCCTGAACCCCAGTTGTTTTGCCAGTGTTTTCGCCCTTTCTTCATCGATCAAGTGCCCCGAGCGGTTTTTTACTGGTTGGTAATGGTTATTGTTTTTTGGTTCTGGCTTTGGGCGTAGATTTCCCTTTTTTGGGGCAGGGGGATGATGAGGATTGGTCCATTTGGGGCCCAGTTTTGCCCCCGATCTTTGAAAATCGATTTACTAAGTGCCCAAATTCCCTTCCCCCATGTTTGAGCAGCTTGCTGGAAATTGTCTGCTCATGTTTTCCCTCCCGGAAAGGGTCCCGATGGCTTTTCCCCTTCTTCTCTCATCTGGTAGTGGTGAGGATTCCCCTTTATGGTGTTGAGTCCCTCCCAAAAAAGACTGTCGTCGGTGTATGGGTAGTTGTAAAGTTCTTGGGAGTTTTCCATCGTTCAAAACAGGGGCTTTCTGTCCAGCTCCCTGAGGTAACCTCGATGATGACGACTTTTTGTGCGTTTGGTGGGTTTTTCAGGTGGTGAAGGATGTTGCTGTTTCCTTTTTCATGCCCTTTTCAGTTCTGCCTTTTATTTTTGACCCTTTTTTTTTGGCTTCAAACATTTCCTTCTTTACAAGGTTTTTGGTTTTTGATACTGTGCGGTTGTTCAGGGTGGAATTTTGTATTTTTTCAGTGATTTCTTTTTTCGCAGAGGTCAAGGATGTGTTTTGGTCCCTGCTTGGTGTTTCTTCCCCTGCCCCTTTCTCCCCTTTCTGTTCCCAGACTGCCCCATTGAAGCTGTTTGTAAGGTCGTTGTGTCATTGCCCGGAGGTTGAGTGCTGCGAAAACCGCCCCCCGGCTGTGCCTGGAATGCCTTTTTTTACTTTGGGGCTTTTTTGTTCTCCCGGTCAAATTTATGCGTGGGTGCGCAGTTGGTACTTTTTTTCAATTTGTCTTATTGTGAGCCCACGAGATCGTGGGGGCGCTCCTATACAGCTCCGGGGGATGCCCCGTTTGCTTTATTGATGCTTGTTTGAAGCGGCCGCGGAGTGGGCAAAAACGATTTGGTTTGGTATTCCCTTCGGGCATGCCCCGGTTGTTCTTCTTGACATTTTGGGGGTAAAGGGTGTTGGGAAAGGTGAGCCCTTGGGTGAGGCAAACTCCGAAGGCGAATCCCCCGTCTTATTTCCCCCGGGTATTTACCCCCTGTTCGCCCCCTCTTTTTAGGAGGGCCCCACTTTGGGGTTGAATTCCCCCCAATTTGATGTTTTTTGGGGGGTTTTTGTGGTGTCTTTACTTTCTCGTAAATTCTTCCCCCGTGTCTTCGTGGCTGGTAGTTGGAGATAACCTGTATGATGTTGAGTTCTTTGGTTGGCTGCCCGAATGTGATGATTTGCGTTAAAGGTGTGCGCTCAAGATCATCCCTGATTTTTTTGCGTAGATGAAAGCTACCCTTTTTTATGATGATCTTCGATGTACCCCATTTGTGTCCTTCCCCTGTGATTGCTCTCCAAAGTGGTGAGCTATTTAAGTAAAGAAATGAAGCACGTGCGACAGGTAAAAAGACAGGCGAGAGGCCGATAGACAGCAAGTTCGAGAGAAAGGTACCAGCCACCCGTGAACCCACAGGATGAATAGCACGGGCAGTGGAATTAGAGAGAGAGAGAGAGAGAGAAAGCAAACCGAAGTTGAGCTGAACTACACCAACCAAGGTGCAACCGCACCACAAGCCACATTAAGGGACGGATACACGACAACAGCAACGACAATAAATAAATGAGTAATTCCGCCAACCTAGATGGGTCAAACGTCGTAGGCCTCGTGACAAACTCGTGACAAACCCCCCTTCTAAAAGCATCTGTTTCTCTGAGATACAGTGCTCCTTTGAACCTTGACGCATGTGCAAATTCACAACAATGGGACCGAACCCAACCCTCTGTGATCAACAGAGTACGATAAATCCAATACAAACATTCTACGATAGAATCACACCGAGAAATACATAAATACTACATTTATCAAACAACTAAGCGAACCTTCCAACCATGAAAGTAACAATCCGAACCATTGGTGATTCACTACCGTTAACATCACTGAAGTGAAAACTGTCACTACACCTGATACAGAGACCAAAAGGGGATATAACCCTTGTTGAGGGGAAGTGTCCCTCTGACTGATTTTCCAATGTGCTAACTACGGAGCTCGGCTAAGATAGTCGCATCCGTATTACAGGAACCCTTGATATGACGGAAAATGAACGCATGACTCTGCAGTTCCACTGCCTAACTCATGAATCGACGACTGACTGGCCGGATACGGTCCAGGCACTGGAGAGGATGATGATCGCTCTCCAGTACAAACTTCCGGCCGTACTTCTTCCTGGGCACGCCAGTGCGCGTCCAAATCTGCCGGAGAGCCACAGCAACAGTAGGGGCATCGATAGTCCTAGGCGGGACAACCTCTGGGTATTGAGTCGCATAGTCTACCGCTAAAGTGTAGCGGTGACCGCGATCGGATGATGGCTTAAAGGGTCCCACCAGGTCAACCCCAACCTTGTTGAATGGCTCCCAACCAGTGGCACTGACCCTAGGGGAACACGTCTCAAGCGACCCTTAGGCGTTGTCCGTTGGCAGACATCGCAACTGCGGCAGTACTGCCTAACCTGCGAGTTCATCCCTGGCCAGAAGAAGTCCTGTCTTACTCGCTCGAGAGTCCGCTTGGAGCCCATATGACCTGCCATGGGGGAATCGTGGGCCTGCCGGAGAACAGGTTCTCTCAAGCTTTGGGGAACGACAGCTGCTTGGCCACACGATCTGCCAGAGTGACAACCCTAAAGAGGATCCCCTTGTGGAGCTTGAAGCTCACCTTGGCGTGTTGGGCAGACTGAGCGGGACGATCTACCAGTTGTCGCAGGCGTTGGACATACAAGTCCCTGGCCTGAAGACGAACAATGGAAGCAGGATCGGCCTTTGCAAGAACCTCGTCAGAGATCGGCTGGAGAACGGGACGCAATTCCTGTTCCTGCTTCTTAGCTTTGGCGCGTGTGGTGACTCCCACACACGCCTGTACGGGCAGATCCGTAGACACGGACTGACTGCGTCCGTCAGCAAAGGTGACAGTATTCCCTATGATAAGGGAATACAGAGGTCGCTCCACCGCGATGGCCCATACTTCACCACAGAAGTAGGGGTGGAGATAGGAATAAGTACAGAAGGACGGGTGGAGGTAAAACCAGCCTCCAACCCGCACACATCATAACTAGCGCCCCGCCGGGCCTCAGGGGAAACCAATCCTTATCCACAAAGATTGTTGACGCTCCCGAATCCCTGATGGTGTCGACCAAGGATGAACCAACAACAGAAAGAAACACTGGACACTCTGTACCACCAGAAGCTTGGATGGCCCCCACGTTAGCCGAGGCGCGAGGATGCTGGAAGGACTAGCCTCATGACTACCAGCGGCTCTGGGGCAATCTTTCTGATGTGGCCGGGACGACCACAAAGAAAACAAAATCGGGGTGCTGAGGTCCGTGATGAACTGCCTGCCTTGTTCGACTCGCTAGCAGTTGTCGGCGCCTTATTGCCACTAAATCCTGTGGAGGGCTTCCTCTCCGTATCTGGGCGATGCCCATAAGCCCTGCGAGCTTCAGCAAACACCTCAGCGGTGTGAATCGCAGCCGCGAAATCCTGAGGTGCTGTCTCGCCTATCCGGATCCTCAACTCTGGGGACACAGTGTTGGTGAGCTGTTCAATGAGGATCAGATCCTCCAGCTCCAACCTGGCCAACTGACGCCAGTACCCTAGCGTTTTGCGCAGCCTATCACCAAACTGCACGAAGGTCTCGTCGTTATTCTTCTTCATGGACCTGAACTTCCTCCTGTACGTCTCTGGAGTAAGGTGGAAACGCTTACGCAGAGCCAACTGCATGTCTGCATAAGACGCACCTTCATTTAGAGTGAGCACACACTCCCTTGCAGCACCAGATAATCCAGAAAAAAGGTGCATAGCCTTTTGTTCCTCAGACAATTGGTATGAACTAGCAACCTTGTCAAAATGCTCTAAGAACATATCAATGTCCTCACTAGGTCTGAACTCTGGAAGCTTTAACTTTGGGCCTCTAACTCTATCACCTGTCTGGTGATTAACCCCCTGGTTTACAGAAGCGGGAGGCCGCGAAAGAAATTGTTTCATCTCTTCCCTGCTTAGAGCCTCCTGTCTGGCAGCCTCCTCTCTACGCTGATCCAACTCTTCCCGACGGAGGGCAGCCTCTTCCCTACGCTGTGCTTCCTGTCTAGCAGCCTCCTCTCTGCGCTGTGCTTCCTGTCTAGCAGCCTCCTCTCTGCGCAGAATAGCCTCTTCCCTATGCAGAATTCCTGTCTGTCAGTCTCCTCTCTGCGCAGAGCCTCCATCCTGTCTAGCTCTTCCCTACGGAGTCTTGCCTCCTCCCTACGAAGAGCTTCCTGCCTAGCAACCTCTTCCCTACGTTGGGCCTCATCCTCCCGTCGCTGTCGCTCTAGAAACATCAGGACGGAAGTGATGTCCTGGGCGGGGTTCACCACTCCGACACGGGAGGATGACCCGTCTGACCGTCCCTTGGGTCTCGACCTTCCATAAGAAAGTCTTCTGGGGCATGCCCCTTACGAGGAGAAGCCTGGAGAGGAGAAGGTTTCGGTCTCTGCGACCCAACAGAAGCCCACAGTTGCCTCGCTATGCTCTGACGCTTCCGAGCGGAAGTGCCAGTCGGGGAGAGAACGGAGAAATGCCGCTTTTGACTCACTTGCTACTCCACCACGTTTTTGGGCGAAAGTGGCCTAAAAGCCGCCTATTCTTGTTCTCTGACAAGTAACCAAAAAATAACGACCCTACAAACAAACATACTGTGTACGGTTGTCCGTTTTTAATACTAATTTACTAAAGTTTTCATAGAGTAGCGTAGGGGAAGGTAGCCAGGACTGGACACGCCCCATAGAGTAACGCAGGGGAAAAGCAGTTGTGTCTGAAACGCGCCCAGAGAACAGGAAAACACCGATTCTAACTCACCCTAGCCCTCACCTAGGTTCGGGGCTAGGGCGGCCTAGAATCGGTGTTTTCCTGTTCTCTGACAAGTAAGACTTCAATAACCAAAAAATAACGATTATCTACAAACAAACATACTGTGTAGGATTATCCGTTTTTAATACTAATTTACTAAACTTTTCAGATTTAGTTTTTGCTTAATCCTGTGTTTTTCCTGGTCATTTTCAATAACATCATTTTCGCGCAAACATTCTTCAAATGAGTCTCTGTCTTTCATGTGAAATAAAACTACAGTCTTTAACTGCTCTCTAAAGTCTTTTAAAACCGAGTTATATTTTTGACATAAATCCACACACTTATCCCAGCATGTCTTCCACTAAAGGCTAGTTTTGACAAAGTTTTTCTTTTTTTAACTATGTCTCTTTCTGCCGAACAGTCATCTATAATAAATAGTGTCTGCGTTCCTTCAAACAGTCTATAAAACTGTTCTAAACACTCACTAAGTTTATTGCTAGGATTAACTAAATATATGTCATCATCTGTCCATATAAACCTTCTATCATGATATGCTTTGTTCATTTAAGTGTTGGACAGAAAACCACAATATGATTAAAATTATAACGATAAACTGTTTGTAACAGGTCGAGGACAAATATTGTTTTTTCCACAACCAGTCTGTCCACAAATCAATGAACAATGAGGGGTTTTTGTCATAAAGTTTAACTGCTCCATAGTTTTATACTAGAATTTAATCTAATCCAGTTATTGTTTTTATCATGCTCTCTGTCAAAACTTGTTCAGTATAATAAAATCCTATAAGGTCTAAATGTGTAAGATTAATCCAATTTAGTGCTGTAAGATTGTTTCTATTTAGACTAATATTGATTTTGTTGCTTGTTGTTATAACCTTAATATCCCACCATTGTGAAGAATGACGACAGTAACTTTAAGACTGTCAACGTCTAAGTTTTGCCAGCTAATTAGAATTCCTTTAAAAAGGACTCACTAACGCCCACAACCCCATCCCTCTCCTTATCTTTTAAGACAGAAATTTCAAATATTATTGTGAACGTGTCTCCTAATTTCATTTGCGGAATGAACTGTAATTTTGTAGAAGCATCTTTTAAAACCGTTTCTCTTCTGTGGAGGATGTACTGCTTTTCCCATACGGCGTTATTTAATTTCTTTCCGACTTTGTCGTCCGCATAAGACTTACATGTAAAGGAAGTTGAATGCTTTTCTGAACTTTTTTGACGGCTAAAATATGTAATGGGCTTAGAATTCAATTTTTCCTATATGGAAGAAAATTTTATTTGG
>CM031605.1:18350625-18365625 GCA_018398815.1 Conus ventricosus
TCTCTCTCTTACTCTCTCTTCTCTCCTCTCTCTCTCTCTCTCTCTTCTTCGCTCTGTAATAGAAACAGTTTCTGCATGTGAATTCACATGCTTCATGTGTGTAATTTTACAAGCCTGTGTGTTGGACGGTGGTGTTGGTTTTTTTTTTTTGGGGGGGCCCGAATGGGACAGAAAATAAAGCTGTGGGGGGGGGCTATGTATAAAATCATATATTGCATTTCTTGCAGAAATTTACGCAATTCTGTGTTTTTTCTTTGCCTTTCCATTTTTGTCTTGAACTTGCTAGTTATAAGCAAGTATATAGCCTCTATCCCTGTGGAGTTTTCCTTCCCTTTTTATTTGTTTTTGCTTCCATTCATTTTTACTTCCCTCTAATATAAACCTGTGTTTTGATCTAAATAATTAGTTTAGTAATGACTGTGTTCATATTGTACATTGTATTTTCTGAACTTTGTAAATTACCTGACCACTTTGCAGTAAAATCGTCGAGAAATGTCATCCAAAAAACAGTAAATTTGTAAAATCCCTTAAAAATTTAGTGAATAGACAAAAACCCCGAGTGAAACAGTAAATTTGCCTATTTACTGAAAATTTTTAGCGATTTTATGAATTCCCTTGTTTTGTAAATTCACCGTAACATATATATATATATATATAATATATATATATATATATATTATATATATATATATGTGTGTGTTGTGTGTGTGTGTGTTGTGTGTGAATATGTCAATTATGTGTGTGAAAACTTTCCACAGTTAGTCTCATTATGATCATAACTCGCCCAGAATACTGTTTACATGTGTGTGGTGTGTGTGTGTGTGTGTGTGTGTAACACATAATACCCTGTTTTTCATTGATCATTGCTATCATTTCTCAACCAACATCAGCATATTAATGCCAACACATTATTTCACCTGTTACAATGAACATCATCCCACAGCATTGTTTACTTTTTCAACAACACTATTTGTATGAACCTCCCAGTCTCCCCCCCCCCCCCCACCCCCACCTCAGTGGATGGAGAGATATGAGCTCTCCTTCTCTTGCTCCCCCCTCCCCCACACACATTACACTCCTCCCAACCCACCCCCCTTTTTTTTCTCCCACCCTCCCCCCTCCCAATTATACCATATAACCCATTAATCTTCCATCCCTTCCCTCCCTTATTAACATTACCCACACACCTTTTACAACTACCCAGGCATAACTACTACTACCTCCTTCATCACCCAGCAAAATCATTTGTCTATTTTATTCACTTAATTTTTTTTTTGAATTACAGTTACTTTCATTTTATTCATCTCCTTATTTATTATAATTACTACCACTATCATTATAATTACTATACCTTCTATATATATGTACATATAATATTAATTCTTTATATATATATATATATATGAGAGAGAGAGAGAGAGAGAGAGAGAGAGAGAGAGAGAGAGAGAGAGAGAGAGAGAGAGAGAGATCAGTATATTTAAAATATACAGTGCTCAACCCCTTGGGGAGCAACATTAGTAAAAACAAGTATTAAAAGGAGTACTTAATTTTAGCACTCCTTTTAATACTTGTTTTCTCTCTCTCTCTCTCTCTTCTCTCTACTCTCTCTCTCTCTCTCTCTCTCTCTCTCTCTCTCTCTCTCTCTCTTATATATATATATATATATATATATATATAAATCCCTCCCCCCCACCTCCCGCTTAGCATTATATCAATCCACCTTAACCACAAACGTCACATTGATCACACCACCCCACTGAACTAGCTACATAACTCCATCGTCTCACTCCCCCCTTCCCTCCACGCACCCCCTCCCCCCCCCCCCCCCCCCCCCCCCCTCCTTTTCCTCTCCCATAATCCCCTCTGTCGTTTCTGTCTGGCAGCCATTCTTCCTACCACATGGACAACAGATAACTATAAGTCACTCTTTGTTCTTTGTTTGTACTGTCCTAAATGTTAAATGTGATCTGTTTTTTTTGCCTGAAGAAGACCCAAGAGGTCAAAATGCATTGTGTCTTGTCCTGTGCTTTGTCAATGTCCTTGGCGGTAACTAACACCCTCTCTTTCTAAATTTTGCTTCGTTCTTCGCCATCAGTCACTCCATTTTGAAACTTAAATCTTAATATAATGTACTGCAAGTGTGAATTGTTGCTTAGAATCACTTGATTTCATACCTGGCACTTTCATCTAATGTGTTGAATTGTAAGTTGTTGCTAAGCACTGATAATGATAAATTAGCAGAATACCCACAATATAAAACAGCACTAAACAGATTAATGGTGGTAAGCTTGTGTGTGTGAAAGCACGACTCATTATCCATTTCATTGATCAAAAGTTTGCAGATTATTTGTGTAATTAGTACATTTTATCTTACTGTTGTAATGGGGGTTTTTTGATTATCTATTTATTTGCTTATTGTTTCTTATTTGTATTTTACTGAAATTATTTAAAATCTTTTTTGTCATGTACTTATTTTTTAAATTTATCATTTTATGTACTGAAAATGGCAGCAGATGAAGCAGTGGGAGACACGGTTATTAGAGAAAACTAACGTGGAGACCACAAATCACTCAGACTATGAGCAGACCTCTCAGAAGGGAAACGACATCTCCGTGTGTATGTATATATGCATCTATGTACATGCTTACTCATAAACTTTTATGGCCATGTTATGCATATTTTTTGGTGAAGAAATTACCGTAGTTTTGATCTTCTTATGTGTCTATAGAATGTACATGCTTACTTGTAACTTTTATGGCCAAATTATGCATACTTTTTTGTGAAGAAATTACCGTAAATTTGATCTTCTTCTTCATTGAGTTCTAATAGGTTTGTAACTTAATGCCATTGCCTTTCATATCCATGATTGTGTACTTTGTTTACAACAAACTTATGAGTTGAATTCAATGAATAAAAAGAGCTTCAAATGTATGAAAAGTCTTGTTCAGATAGTCATGGAGTGATAACAATCACCACTGCAAATTGACCTTTTAGTGTCAGTCGAATAGATAGAGATTTGCAAAAAATAAAGTGCCAAGTTGTTGGTTAACTCTTCCATCCAGAAGTATCAAAACACTTGCATTGTTCATTTTGAATGTTTAGTTAAGAGAAAAAATGCAACTGTGGTAGTTTGTCTTGATAGTAAATTTGAAACTATCATGTATTTGTACCAAACTTGAATGTCCACAGGGTCTTCTCTCCCTCTCCCAGAAGCCCATCTTCAGGAGAAGATTCTCCTTCCCCAGCACCACCTAGGCACCAACAAGAGCAGTCTCGCTCACCACCATTGAAGCGCCACCGAGACCATCCTTCCTCACCACCGCCTCTACCACCACCACCACCACCACCAAAGCGGCCTCTTTCTTTTAAAAGGACCACCACCACCATCACGGCCAAAACCTGTGCCTTCCGCCAGCTCACCTCTGTCTCTGTCTCCTACGAGAGATGAATTGCCACCAATGCCTGTTGGTATGCAAATTATCTACTTTCTTGTTTTATAGGTCTCCTCCCCTCTCCCCAAAGTAGACAGATATTTAAGTCCTTTTCAGCATTTAGATGAGAATTTCATATCTTGTTTAAAACATTAAAAAATGTGCCTTGTAAAACTTTAGGCCCTATGTATTTTGTGGTACTGTTAGCCAGAACACTTACTTCTGTTTATTTCTTTTATCCATCCATGTGTTTGTCTGTTTATCTGTGAGCAGTATAACTCAAGTTATGAACGGATTTCATGAATTTGCAGGAAAAGTTGAAAATGTTCTGAGAAAAAGCTTTTTGATTTTGGCCACGGCTGTTCAGAGCAAGTTACTTAGTTTTTAGTCGCAGGGAGTTTACAGCTGCAGAGACCAAGCTGTGAATGCAGGTGAGGGAAAGGAATGTTTTCTGCAGGCCGCTCCCCACCAGCCAGCTAACCACGCTGTATTCGGCCAACTGAATGTCATCTGTGCATAGCTAGCTGGTCTGGCAGCAAATGCGTTTGGCAAGGTTGAGCGGCCATTACAAATGGGGCTGTAGGTTTGATAATTAGTTATTGTCATGAAAAATGTAATATATCTGCACTATTGAGATGACCGAATTGGCGAAATTCCCAACAATTCTTTTAATACCAAACTCGACTGGGTTTATTTTCTTGTAGATAACATAGATGCCGCATGAAAGCTTGTACACAAGTGTCAGCAATATTAAACAATGACAACAAACACAATATTGTGCAAAAATGACGTCATCACTTTCTGGGAAGTTAATTTTCCATAGTTAAGTAGTACACAAGTTTGATACATGCCTCTGCTCAGACTACAGCAACAAAAAATATTGGATTACAAATGTGTAAAGCCATTGTTTGTTTGCCCTTTCACTAAGTGTTCTCAATAAGGACGGAAATATAAAGCTGTGCATGAACATTTGGGGAACCTGAGCGAGAGGACTGCCACGTCAAACTGCGGGCAGTAAATGGGGCTGAGGTCCCCTACTCTGGCCTCCATCTCGTCGACATGGTGGTCTTTGGCACCCGCTGCCTCAGTGTCCCCGCCTCTGGTCGTCAAGGAACCCACAGACCCGTTTATGCAAGACCGCAAAAGGCGACTGCCGGTTCTGCTGGGTATGAACGTCCTCAGCCAATGCCTAAGCAAGTCCCCATCAGCACTCCCCCTTCCCCTGCAAGCCATCGCCCAGGAGATCAGGAAACGCAGCAGGACAAAGTAGCCCGTGCCATGACCCGCCAACGATCCCAGCCTACTCCATAGCCACTGTCAAAGTGTCAAGTAGCCAAAGCCCTTCGTCGCACCTCCTGGCCTCGCCCCTGTCCAGACCTCTCCCCCATGGCCTGATGCTGATCCCTACATTGGTCAGCATGAAGTCATGTGAACGCTATGTCAGGGTAGCCAACCTCTCGCCGGAAGACAATTCTGCCAGGACGAACTCCTATTGCTGTCCTGGAAGCCATTGAAGCAGTGGAAGAGAACCACGGGCCACAGGTTACCATTGGCATCAACGAGCTGATCATCTCGGAAGAAACTGTAAATCCTGTCCCTCCATCAGCCAAAGTCCCCTGTCCAGAGTTCGATGGCACCACCAGTCAACAACGTCAGCTGCAGGAACTCCTGTCAAGAAGGTCACAAGCCTTCATGACAGATGATGAAGATCTTGGCTACACTGATGCGTTCTCCATCGCCTGAAGACCAGGGAAGACGTACCAGTTGCCCAGCCATACCGCCGAATCCCTCCTCACCAACTCCAAGAGGTGCAAGAGCACATCAAGGGTCTCCTGTCAAAAGGAATCATCACCAAGAGCCACAGCCCATATGCAGCACCGGTGGTCATTGTGAAGAAAAAAGACGGCAGCATTCGCCTCTGCGTTGATTACAGACGTCTCAACGCCAAGACTGTAGGAGATGCCTTCCCGCTACCAAGGATCCAGGAATCTTTCGATGCTTGGTTGGCTCCCAGTATTTCTCCACCCTTGACCTGGCCTCGGGCGTTCACCAGATCGCTATGCATCCTGATGACCAGCACAAGACGGCTTTCACCACCCCATTTGGCCTCTTTGAATACACTAGGATGCCCATGGGTCTCTCCACCGCACCTGCTACGTTCCAGAGACTGATGCAGACCACCATGTCGGACTTCATGTTCCAGTTCCTGCTGGTCTACCTGGACGATCTGCTGGTGTATTCGAAGACCTTCGAGGAACACCTGAGAGTCTTGACCGCCTTCTGCAGAGGATAATCGACACTGGCCTGAGTTAAGAGCAGACAAGTGCCAGTTCCTACGTCGCCAAGTCCAATACCTGGGACATACAATATCCGCTGAGGGCGTCAGCTGCGAAGCCGGCAAGTAGAAGCTGTTCAAAATGGCCCGTCCCGAGACCACGACAGATCTGAGAAAGTTTCCCTGGGGTTTGCTAGCTACTACCGGCGGTTCATTCGAAACTTCGCCAGAATCGCCGGACCTCTCCATGACCTGGTGGCAAAAGCTGGCAGCAAACAAACGAAGAAGACGGTAGACATATCTATGATGTGGGACCAACACCACCAAGTGGCCTTTGACAATCTGAAAACGGCACTGACAACTGCACCGGTCCTGGGGTTTGCCGATTTCAAGTCCCCATTCGTCCTGGAAACAGACGCAAGCCACGATGGTCTCGGTGCCATCCTCTCCCAAGAGCAAAATGGACAACGTAGGGTCCTGGCCTATGCAAGTCACCGACTTCGCCCCACGGAGAAGAACGAAGCCAACTACTCCAGTATGAAACTGGAATTCCTGGCGATGAAGTGGGCCATCTCTGAGAAGTTCAGAGACTATCTCCTGGGCGCGAAATTCACCGTCCTCACTGACAACAACCCCCTCGTCCACTTTCGCCATGCTGCACTTGGGCACTAGAGCAGAGATGGCTTCACACTGGCCCAATTCAACTTTGATGTACAATACCGCCCAGGAAGAACCAACCCTGCAGATGCCCTTTCCAGGCTCCCAGGCCCTCCTGTACCAGCTCCTACAGCCCTCCTCCCCAGCTTGCTATGGCACAGGAAGCCCATTGTCAGAAACAGTCCTTAGTTGACCCTGATCCCATCATCTCAGAAGGAACCCAGTCCAAGATGCAGCCTGACCCTACCTACCCCTTAAAGTCCCTACCAGAACTCCTGCAGCTCCAGAAACAAGACTCCATCATCGGCCCAGTCCTGGACCACTGGCCAGCAAAGCCCCCTGCAAGCAGGAACCGAAAATTGAAGGCACTTTGTGACCAGCACCCTCGCCTCTGCCTGAAAGATGGTGTCTTACAAACCGTCGCATCCAGCACCATCAGCAAGGACCAGTGGAGCAGTTGGTGTTGCCAAGCGTCATGAGACCGACGTTTTAGCATCGCTTCATAACCAATGGGCCACCAAGGTTTAGAACGTACGCTTGGTCTCCTACAATCCAGGGTCTACTGGCCAGGCATGCACCAGGACACGAAGGCGTACATCGACTCCTGCCACCGGTGCACCATGGGCGTCGGCCGACCGTCAACACCACGTCCGGTCATCTGCTGGCATCCCGACCACTGGAAGTCCTGGCCATCGACTTCACCAAGCAAGACCCAGCAAGTGATGGCAGAGAGAACGTCCTTGTCATGACGGACGTTTTCACGAAATTCACACAGGCAGTACCAACAAGAAACCAGGAGGCTGTGACCGTCGCCAAAGTCCTGGTGCACGACTGGTTCCAGCGTTACGGGTCCCAGAGAGAATACACAGCGACCAGGGCCGAGACTTCGAGTCGCGCCTGATCCGGGAGCTGTGCTCGATCTATGGCGTGAAGAAGTCACACACCACGCCATACCATCCACAAGGAAATGGGCAATGTGAGCGCTTCAAACCGCTCCATGCACGGCCTTCTGCGCACTCTACCCCCAGAGGAGAAGACCAGATGGCCTGTACACTTGCCAGAACTTGTGCAGGCGTATAACAACACCCCTCACGCCTCCACAGGTTTTGCCCCACACTTCCTGCTCTTTGGCCAGCAACCAAGGCTCCCTGTCGACGACCTTCTGGGGTGCCCTACCACAGCTGCTGCTGGTGCAGTTGACTGGGTCCGCCAGCACCGTCTCCGCCTCCAGGAGGCCCACCTGAGGGCGTACAACCAGTTAAAAAGAAAGTGCAGCAAAAAGGGACAGCTTCACGGACAAAAGGGCTGCTGACCATGCCCTGAACATAGGCGACTATGTCTACACCCGGAACCGCATCATCGGTCGCAAGAAGATCCAGGACCTATGGAAACCTGATCTTTACCAGGTGACGTCCCGACCATATGATGGTCTACACGCCTACACAGTCCAGCCCCTGGCTGGCGGTCCAGAACAAACCATCAACCGAAAAGATCTGCTGCCTGCAAGTGCCCCTCTGGACCTGCGACAAGACGACCAGGCGAGGTGACGCCATCTCCACCCACCTCCGATTCCGAGTCGGACAGCGAGATGAGCCAGTCCTCTACAATGCTGTATTGCCCAGACAGACAGCACCCCAACCGCTCCAAGGACGGTTGGTCACCCTGCACCCCCTCCTGTTCCACCTGCGGCATGTGCTGTTGACCGACCCATGCCAGCCCCACGGCGGTCTTCGCGTCTTGCAGAAAAGCCTGCAAAAAGGTATACCCTCAGTGCCCGCCTGGACAATTCTTATTGGTGACTTTCTTAATGGGTAACTGACTTGGTCAGGCATTCTAGAGGACAGTTATAGATTGTATATACCCCTGCTTGATAGCTGAACACCTTTTTAGGAAGAGGTGTTGCGGACCGTTTGCCAGACAGTTCATTTGTTCATTATGTTTTTCACAAGCTAGTCTATGTTAGTTTGTTTTCAGCCACCAGTATGTTGTTGTTTTCATGTTTGATAATGACGGGAACCCCTCTTTTAGCCACCAGAAGTCATAAAAGAGGATTTAAGTTGAGTGACTTTTGCTGAGATTCTGCCTCAAAGTGCTAAAACCTGTCCAAATTCATGACCTGGGGACTTAACTCAAAAGGGTTTTGATAACAAATCCTTTTTTTTCCCTTTTATCATGTTATGTCTGACTTCATGGATTTTGTTCAAATAGCAAGTCCATTATTGTCACGTTGGCACCCAGTATTTTGAGTTTTGATAAATCCTCCCAGGTATATTCTGTACCTGACCTTCTTGGAATGTTTAAAATAACAAATCCTTGCAAAGTCATTTTTAGTACCTGACATCTTGGAATTTTGTTTAAATAACTAGTCCACTACTGTCACTTGGTACCTGATTTGGATCTTCATGAATTTCTCTTCCCAGTCATTTCTGGCATCTGACTTTTTGAATTTTGTTTAAGTAACAAATTCTTTCAAGTCATTTTGGTATCCGACATTTTGGAATTTTTATTCAAATGATAAGTCCATTATTGTCACTTGGTACCTAACCAGTGCTTTGGGTTTTTAACACATTTTGCCTAATGATTTCTTCTGACCTCCTGGAATTTTGTTTTAAATATCAAGTCCAGTTTAGTCACTTATGTACCCAAAGTCCGGGTTTTGTTCATGAAAGGAATCCCTTGTAGTCATTTTGTATTTGACTTTTTGGAATTTTTGTTAAAATACATGTCCATTCTAGTCAGTGTGAATCTGCCGACTTTCAGGCACCTTGTTTAAAAGAACAAGCCCTTGTTGGTAGTCAGAGTAATGTGGATGCAAAGAATGAGAGGGAGAACAAGATGTTTTGACGTTTTGATGTTTTGATGCATTGATGTAAGTGGTTTGATTTGGGGGTAGCCATGCCCCTAAAGACTTGATAACTGATGCTTCATTTTTTTCATTGATTGATTTTTGCACTCCTACTCGATAACTCTTGTTATTTTCATGTCATTTTGTGCCAGCGAGGACGCTGGTTGTAACAGAGTAGGGGGGGGGGGGGGATGTACCGGGTGCTAACAGTGTATATATTTCTTTTGGTTTACCGTTCGTGGATGAAAATGCTTTGTTCGAGAAGTTATCTTCCCCTTACCTCCCTTGGTCGAATCTCCTTTTTTTTATTGTGTAAATTCTTTAAATCATGAATACCTCAGAACCTACATAATTGTATGTACGTCGCTGAAGTCACAAAAATTAATGTATTTGATTCATTACGACCGTACTGGGTTGAGAAGCCCATATTTTCTCTAAACTGGTATTTCGCACGAGCAATCTTGGCGCCATTTCAATTGTCTGTCGAATGAATATTGAATAATTCTTGATTTTACAAAAAGTAAGAGGAAAACCGAAGAATCTGAAGATGCATGTTGAAAGTAAAGTCCATAAGCTTTCATTTCGTATATCGCATGCCTATGATCTTTTCTGTACAAGCTTGCGACTATACGAAATGACTGACAGCCCCGGTCCCTTTAGCGAGTCCCTTCTTTGTTTACTGTCGGAGTTTTGATCCAAATTATCATTACATTCTACGAAATTCGGACTTCCCGATCGAAATCTTGCTAATGACTCCATTTTTGTTATGAATACAGCTGAAAATGTGTAGAATTTATTATTTAACAGACCGTTTCAACAGAGTATTTTTCAGTCGAAAATTGTGTCAGAAGTGGGTGCCGACGGCCCAGCGAGGTGAAAAGTCAGCTGTGTTTTCTATCAAACTTTAAACGCAAAGTTCTCCACTTAGACACTGTCTCGGAAAATGAAGTTTATATGTATGAAAAGAGCGAGATGCCAGCTTTTTATCCATTCAAAATTATTTCACGCTGTTTGGTATTTTTTCATCGAAATAAAGGAAAATATGACGCAAGCTTGTTAAAAGTGGTTTCACTCTGGGACATTAATCGGCAATGATTTTAGTACAGGAACAAAATTGTCAAATGTGACTTACTGCATTTTATTCCTTGTGTTCTGAGGTTTTCATCGATAGTAAATATGTGTTGATAGTTTGAACGGACAGCGAGCCAGACAACACGGAAGCTGCCATAGCAAACACAAAATTCTGTTGGTTCCGGCCTCACGAGGCTCGTTTCGCCTCGGCACCGTGGTGCTGGCTTTGCGGCCCGGTTCACTCTTATAAAAGTGGAAGCGTTGTGTGAGAATGGATCAGTGTTCCCTGATGTGAGCGACTGGCATGGAAGGCAAATAAAAGGAGAAAACTCTGCTTCGTTCACTGCGTCTTCTTGACTGGCTGCTGTCCCTTGGTTCCTGCACTCCTCACCATCTGCCTGTCTTCACCTGCACACCCCTTACCCCTCCACACCATCACACATGTATTGTCATTTTTGTAAAGCACATAGAGCAGTCTTCTGGGCAGTCTGTTATATAAATATTCATTATTATTTTTAGAAAGCAGATCTGATGAATTTGACGTCGAACTTGCAGTCCCAGAGACACGTGGAGAGAGAGCGATTCCCGCCACTGCAGCAAAATTTGGCCACATGCGCATGCGCAGCAGTCGCGTGTTTATGTCAGTGATGTCAGCCATTCTGCTGAGGCTAGCGCTTTGCGGGAAATGGATTGCAAACGGGAGGTTCAGATTCTGTGTCTTTAGAAGGCATGGGTCCGCTCGGACCCACGACGTACGGCGCTCAAGGTTTGTTCTGTTTCAAAGCATGGGTCCGCTCGGACCCACGACGTACGGCGCTCAAGGTTTGTTCTGTTTCAAAGCATGGGTCCGCTCGGACCCACGATGTACGGCGCTCAAGGTTTGTTCTTTGAAAGTATGGGTCCGCTCGGACCCACGACGTACTGGGACGTTTGTTGTTTGTTTACTCTTTTGTTTTTTGACAAAAACAAAGAAATTTTGGTACATAAGTGGGGCTATGCTATATTGACAAAGTCATAAAATTTAGTGGAGACAGCTTTAACACTTTTTTTATCAATTAAAAATTACCCCTGCGGGTCCATGGGGACCCACGGCGTACGGGAAAGGTTAAGATATCAAGGGACATAACTGCTCCTGAACAGAGGTAAATCAGACTGCAGGATGCAACTCATAACAGCCTTAAAATAGTATCCCCCATGGGTGTACCAGCCCGTATTTCATGACTGCAGAGCCCACCGGCGAGAAACACCACCCTCCAGCTGCCGAGCACACCCCACAGACCCAACCACCCATGCCCACGGACAGATGAAGAGAGTGCCACTCCAGACACAGCCAAGCCTTCGCCATACGGTCTTATGTGCCCTCAAGAGAGAATCCAAAGTTGTATTGTAGTTCTAGTCACCTTTGCATGCTTCCTTTGTTGCCTTTTATTTTATATTGTTGACCCTACACAGGGCGAGGACTGGATGTAAAAAAGCACATCAATGCTTATCTATTATCCTCGTAAATAAAGAATTTTGTCTTGTCTTGTCTTGCCTCTCACACACACACCTACCACCACCACCCCTACCCACGCCCTCTCCGTCCCGTCTGTGTTTGTTTCGTTTCTTGGTCATCTCCAACAAAACAAACAGGGCGCAGAGTGCGAGGCACAAGAGGTGAAAAGGGGGGGGGGGGGGGGGGGGGGTTTTTTTGAAGGGGGGGGGGGGGGGGGGAAGGGGGGGAAAAAAAAGGGGGGGGAAAAGTGGGGGGAAAAGGGTGGGTTGGGGGGTTGGTGGTGGTGGGGGGGTGGGTGGGGGGGGAAAAAGGAAAAAAGAGGACGGGGGGGGGTAAAACACACGAGATAGTAGGCAAAAAAAAATGGAAAAAAGGGTTTTCAAACAAATTTCCCTTTCTACGTTTTTTTTTTCCAATTTTTTTTTTTTAAATTTAAAACGGTTTTTTCGCATGTAGGTTAACATCTAATAAAGTCTCCCAAAAATATCAGGGGGGGAAAGGGGTGATCGGGAAAAAAAGGGTTTTTTAAAAAACCCCGTTTTTGTCCCCCCGGGGGAATACTTTGTTTCCGACCAACGAATTACCTTCCCTTTTAATTTCCCGACCTTTCCCGTGATGGGGTGGGAGCGAGGGAGGGGTTCCCGCCAACTTTTTACCCAAACCAAGTTTCACCCTACGAAGTTTTGCGGTAAGTTTTCGCATGGGGCGTTATGATCTAATTAAATTTTAAAAATGAAGAGTTATGCCAAATAATCTAGACGGTTTTTTTGGGGAAAAGGCTGAGTTAAAAGGCCCTTTGGGAGGTTTAATTTTTCGTTTCCCCCGGTCATGCCTGAAAGGTGGGGGGCTTTGCCTGGATTCACACGGCTCGCGCGCTGTGAGCGATAAGGCGCCGGGAGGCGGGTCGTAGGGTTAGAAAAATTCATGTCGGAACCCTCTTTTCCTCTCTCTCTCTCTTTTCCCCTCTCTCTCTCTCTCCCTTTTCTCTCTCTCTCTCTCTCTTCTTCTCCTCTCTCTCTCTCTCTTTTCCTCTCTTCTCTTTCTCTCCTCCCCCTTCTCCTTCCCCTTTCTCTTTTCTCTCTTTCCCCACGCCCAAGGGAAAAGAGGGGAGAGGATGGGAGAGGAGAGAGAGAGGAGAGAAAAGTGAAAAGGGAGGAGAGAGAGAGAGAGGGGAGAGGAGAGAGTGGTGTGTGTTGGTGTGGGTTTTTGTGTGTGTGTTTTTGGTTTTTGGGATGCATTAGGGGTTGTTTTTTGTGTGTGTTTAGGTTGTTTGTTTTGTGTGTGTGGTGTGTGTGGTGTGTTTTTTGTGTGTTTTGGGTGTGGGGTGTGTGTGTGTGTGTGGGGTGTGTGTGTGTGTGTGTGTGTGTTTGGTGTGTGGTGTGTGCGCACGCGTTGTGTGTGGGTGTGTAGGATGAAAATGCAATAAATTTTTGTTGTATGGAATATTGGCAATGACACAGTTTTTTTTTTTTTTAACCTCAAACGGGCATAATCCCCTTTTTTCCCCTCCTTCATGACGGGAAACCCAAAAAGTTGTTCTTCTGTAAGGAAGAGTGTCTGAATCACAAAGACAGGGGGGGACTTTGGCGGAAAAAAGGGGGGCGAAGCAAAATCGCGTTAAAAACCAACTGAATGCAATATCCATCCCGGGAGGTGATTTGGTTCCCCTTTGTATGTCGTAAAAATACACAAATTCCAAAGGCCCATTAAAAGGAAAGCTGAAAAAAAAAGGAAAAAAGTCATGTCCCCCAAAAAGCCCAAGCCCAACCAAGTTCCGGGGACTCTGATGCTGACCGGTGTGCTTGTTTTGTCGGGAAAGGGAAAAAGGGCAAAAAAAAGGCCCTCAAGCGGGTGTCAAGTGGACAAAAAAGCTGTGAGTCGCTAAAATTCCCAAAAAGTCAGTTTGAAAAAATGGGGTTCCTGGGAGGGGTTCAGGGGAAGAGATGTAAAAGGAAGATTTGGGAATTTTTAAAAGGACTGTGGGGCCCCGAGGATGCAGTTTCCAAAATCCCTGTCTTTCGAACTTTCGTTTTGGATTGTCTTTTTCCCAAAAGATGTTTTTGGATAAAGGGCCATAAAAAAAAAGGTGTGTTGGGGAAGACCAAAAATTTTTCCCAAAGATTTTCCCTTTTGGAAAACGTCATCAAACCGCTAAAACTTTTTGGGATTTGGACCAGGTGACCGTTATTTTTGGGTTGGGCCATCATGGCACAAGCCCTTAAAAGGATTCAAAAATTTGGGAAGCAATATTTAATTTTCTGTGAAATGAAGAAAAAGTTGAAAAAAACCTAGGGGTTGAGATCTTTTTTTTCCACGCCCCCCAAACCAAGCAAAATATAACCCCCATGAAAAAGCGTTTAATACCATCCTGCGTCTTTTTATTAAAAACCCCAGAAATGCGATTTTTAAAGCGAAAAACTGCGACTGATAAATTGTGCTCCCAGAATCATTCCTTTTTGACTAAAAGGTCATGTTAGGCTGAAAAGAAGAGTTTTCCAGTTTTCCGTCTTTTTTGAGAACTTGGAAACTACTTTCCGGGGGACACTGAAAAATTTTTAAATCAATTCGTTGCAAAAAAAAAGGTTGATTTGAAGGTATCTGCAATAGGCAAGCTATAGTACAGAACTGTGCCCAAAAGCCTTTCTTGACCCCAAGAAAATTTGGGCCCTTCCCGTAAGTTTGCACGGGAAACTTTTGGTTCCAGGTTTTTAAATTTGACAAGGGAACCCCGTTTTGGGTTTCTGTGTTATACGGGGAGGTCGGGAAAGTTTGATTAAATTTGCTGCGGGCCTCCCATGGAGGGTTTTTTCCACAACAAAAAAGTAATATGCCCGGGATTTTACTCCTTTAAATTTCCCTTTTCCCTTTTGGGGGCCCCATAAGAAAAGGTCAAACCCCTTGTACTTTGCCCAGCCTTTCTTTGGAAAAAGCACTGCCCTTGTCAGCATTTGAAAATGCAGGAAGTGATACCCAGTCTGTGTTCTGCGTTGGAAACTTTTCCCCTTAAAATGAGCTTTCCGGGAGCTTTTGGGCCCAATAGGGGCAGGACGGGCCCTTAAGAGATTTTTGAACTGGTCTTTGCCCCAATGCTTTTCGTAAAATTTTCTCTCGGGAAAAACCCTATGTGTGCAGCCCGAGCGCATTTGTTGGTCGAGGGCGTTTTGGAAGCTTTTCTAAATGTGTTTCGTTTGGGGCCCCAAAAAAATTGTTATCCCCCAAAAAATTT
>CM031605.1:18370625-18378125 GCA_018398815.1 Conus ventricosus
AGTTTTAACCTGGGGTGACCGTCGTCTACAGAACTGAAAAGTGAATACCATGACATGTTCTCGTTCTCAAATTCATCATGTAAAGTGAAAGAAAAGGACATTGCTGTGGTTTTCCATGTTTATGAAATCGAAATTGAGTCGCGTTTTGTTGTTGTCCATCGCGTCGATTATTTGGTATTACAGCCTAACATCATAAACTTCGTTCGTTCGTTCTTTCGTCCACAAACATCAAACAATATGGCTAAGACGGGGATAATTTCTACATACACAAACATAAGCACCCCCACACACACACACAAAACACACACACACACACACCACACACACACACAACACACACACACACACACACACACACACACACACACACACACACACACACACACATACCCCACACGCGCGCGCGCACACTAAAGCCCATATATAATGTATTTCAGAAACACCAATTCTGTGTGATTACATGTATAACCAATACAGGGTAATCAAGGATCTTTTAAAGTATGGAACGGCTGAAAATTACTCGTAAGAGTCGAACAGCTTATGAGTGTGTATGGGAAGGGGAGAAGAGGGGGAAAAGTGGGGGTTTGGGGGGGGGGGTGAAAAAAGCCTTGCTCTAACGTGAAAAATTAGACCCGAACCATACTGATATAGTTTTTGGCAGAATAAGTTTTTAAAACATTTCAAAAATTTGCAAATTGGAGAAGAAGCACACACACACACACACACACACACACACACACAAACACCCACACACACACACACACACACCCCACACACACACACACACACACCCCCACACACACACAAAACCCGCACACACGCACGCACGCACGCACGCACGCACGCACGCACCACGAAACGCACGCACACACACACAACACACACAACACACAAAACCACACACACACACACACACACACACACCCCACACACACACACACACACACCTGTTAGGGGAAGGAGGCAGTGACGAGGGGTGGGGCGGTGGAAGAGTTAAAAATATCTTCCAAGGGGATGACATTTAATAAGATAAACAGCCAACATTGCCAACTCCAGCCGTTCTCATAACTGGATTGAAAACACTAGACAAAGTCAGCGGAAGCTTGAAGGACTTCATCTTATCAGAAGAGGCTGAAAGTGATTTTTTGTACATACAGTCAAATAAAAAATGAGGGATATCGAAGTCTGACCACATGCACAAGCAGGTGCCGGTTTAAGTACCTACATAACCAACCAATAACCCGCAGCCTATGTACAAGGTTTTCGATTTGGGATTGGCCCTGGGGGATACAACATTGCTTGTTGGTTTAGTCCAAAATCCCATCTGTGCTTCCGAGCTGAATCTTCAAGGTACTGATTTTGTCTTATCTCCAGATTGAACTTGTCAGAATGTGGATAGCTTCCCGATGAAGAAAGAGGGGTATCACAATTTAAAACAAACAGATTTATTTCTTGCAGCTTCCTTTGCATAAAAGTCAGCTAAATCATTGCCACGTAAACTGGAGTGTCCTGGGGCCCATAACAAAGTTACATTGATACCCCGGTTTTTAGCTGATGAATGAGAAATAAGTCTCACACACCAAGTCGAACGACTAGATTTTGATTGACAATGTAGAGCCGTAAGCGTGATTTGAGTCCGATATATAAGTATTTGTCTATGTATAACAGGCAAAGTCCCAAATATAAAATCTAGTGCTTTCAAAATGGCAAATAACTCTGCTGTAAATATAGAACATCCTTCGTAATATGGTATTTCTTTCTAATGCTGAGGGGCTGGTATTACAAAGGAAACCCCAACATCGGGAAGAATCTAAAACAAACCATCCGTGAAAATGTAGATAGGAATCGTATTCCTAAACTATCAAGTCTTTGGCAAAAGCATGATAGTAACAGGGATATTTTTTTTATTTAGATCTCCGTAAGTGTAAATGATTTCAGCCTGCTCTGACAAATACGAAGGTATGAACAACATGGAACCTCGCAACACCATCAAGAGACAGGTTACAGTTTTGAAATAACGGGGAAACATAATCACCTAGGACATGTTTTACCGATTGTTACGGATCTCTCTTGAAACATACGTAAATATCCATCCAGTTCAGTCATTACTGAATTTGGAATGGTTCTAGCTCTCACTGTAAAATTACAGGCGCAACTTACCTTGTTCATTTAAGGGTAACCCCACCAGCCCCTTTGTACGTCCCGATCAATTGAAGCCCATCGAAGTCCAATGCAATTTTAAAGGCTAACTAGTCAATACTGGTTAGCTTTTGTAAATCTGTCTTTCCAGCTGTAAAAAAAACTTCTTGGCCATACGACAGAATGAACGAACTAGCCCTGAGGCGACATAGACAGATTAGATCCCCAGTTAATCAGAGTATAGCAGATAGAACACGTAAAAACCAACTTTTTTCCTAGCCTTTTTCTACAAGGTAATTGATATGTTTACTCCAAAAAAGTTTATAGTGGAAAATTACACCGAGAAACTTAACTTGTTTGGGTTGGGTATATTAAATTATTATCTACCTTTATAGAGACAGCTTCCCTGCCTTCAAACGCAATTGGTTTCTTTGTAAAGACAACAAAAACCGTTTTTGTGAGCAGATAAACCGAACCCATTTGATTTCATGTAATAAAAATATTGTCAACTATTTCCTGATACGTTTTATGATTTTCTTTCTTTTTGGTTTGTTGTTTGGGAAAAAATTGCAGTTTACATTTTTCCACAGAGCAATATCATCTGCATACAGACTATTGTGGGACCTTTTGTATTAACCTGTTAATATCGAAAGCATTAGCGAGAAAAGTGTTTGGAGCGATTACACTTCCTTGGGAACACCCATGTTAATAGTCTTAGAAGTTGATAAAGCTCCATGAACATTGACTTGGGTAGTTCTGTCCGATAAAAAGCTTTCAGAAATTGGAAAAAACGACCTCGTATTCCCACTTCCTGTGCTTTGTAAAAAACAATTTAGAATGCCATACTGAATCGTAGGGTCTATAACATCAAAGAACGTTGCAAGGGTCAATGACGCATGGCAAAGCTTTTTTCACATTCGAGAAATGGACATGTGGTCTGTGACTCCTCTACCTTTCCTAAAACCACCTGGAATAAAGGCAAAACCCATTTTTTTTTCACGGAAATGTTTTATTTTGTTTTTTTCCTGATTCTTTCAAAAAATTTTCCAATATGAGGTTGTTAAAGAAATAGGTCGGAAACTAGAGGAAAATACAATACATACTCACCAACTGATGAACGAAACATGAGTATGCGGTGACTACACCTTTGGTTGTTTTTTTTGAAAACTCAACAAACATACTACGGTATTGCACACCAGCCTTACTTGGATTGCATTCTTCTTAAAACTGAAAAGGCAGAGGAGTCCCAAAATTTCCACTTTCCGCGGTCACTGAGGAAAACCACCAAGTTTCGAAATACGGTATATGAAACCCGGATTTTTAAAGTTAGGAGTTTCCCTCCCTATTAGGATGTCTCTCCCCCTTGGAGAATATAAGCTTGCTGAAGGCCATTTGAGAAGCAATTTTATTATTTTTCCCCATCCACCCATTCAAGCACATACTGTTAGTTAGGCAGAATCATCATTACCGGAACGGAGAGTACAGCCAATTAAATTGTCCCACGGAACCCTCTCTTGCAGACAACAAAAGCCATCTGAGCATGGCAGCCGTTTTTTTTTAAGCCGTGTTTGTTGACTCTGGCGCCGCCAGCGAGCAAGCCACTCCACAAATCAACCGCCTCCAATTCTCGGCACTCCCGATAAAACGCTCGGGCCAATCACCTTCCCCTGATTAAAGCCTCGTTCAGCAAGACCCAACAGGGGCGCCGCCTGGTTTGAGAGTGGTTCCCCCCTAGGTGTTTCCCTTCCACAGCGAACCCCTAATAATTTTACTTGCCTGGTTGATCAGTGTGCGGGAAAAGTTTGCCTTCGCTGTGCTGGACTTCCCTGATCAAGATGAGGGGGGAGGGGTATGGTCCGTGTTTTGTCCCGTTAGGATTGATATAAGCAGAAACTGGTTGATTTGTAACTTTCGATTGAAAAAACCTGAATAAAAAGGCGCGTTTGTATTCACGTGCGGTTCATTTATCCATGGAATGTTCACCAATGTCGATGACTGTAAACTAAATATAGTTTAAAGTTATTGTAAAACGTTTTTGATGGTTTAGATTAAATAAATTGTAATCATATACATCGACGGTTGGAAGTCCGAACTACTTGCGGGGCCGGACATTTTACGCCTCGAAGCTGTGACAGTTCACTGTCCCTACCTTTCATTCACACACACACACACACATACTTACGCACGCACGCACGCACACACACACACACACACACACACACACACACACACACACACACACACACACACACACACACACACACAATATATTATATATATATATATATACATACATATATATATATATATATATATATATATATATATATATATATATATATATATTATATATATATATATATATATATATACCCAGAGGGCCAAAGTAAAGAGGAGGGTAAACAGCAAGCACTGAATAATATTGTTGTTTGAACAGGACACTCTTGAGAGCAGACTTTAAATCAGGAAAAAAAATGAAGAAATGTTCTCTTTCCAAATGAAGGGGAAATACCCCGGACAGCGGGGCTTTTGATGGATTGGGGGATGGGGACTGGCGAGTAAGGGGGGCGGAGCAAGGGAGAGATTTTTGGCTGTGTGGTTCTGTGTAAGGGGGAGGGAGGTTTATGACGTAGGACAAATGAATTGTGTGTGTGTGTGTGTGTGTGTGTGTGTGTGTGTGTGTGTGTGTGTGTGTGTGTGTGTGTGTGTGTGTGTGTGTGTGTGTGTGTGTGTGTGTGTGTGTGTGCGCACGCGTATGTGTTTGTGTATGTATGTGTACATGTGTGTGTTAAAGTGTGCGTGTATGTGCACGCCCGTGCGAATGCAGCCATACGCATCTATATGTATCCACGGTCCTGCTGAATTTTCTTAATTTGATTTTATGAGGCCTCTCGTATAACCGTTTGTGTGGAAGGGGCGGGGGGGGGGGGGGGGGGGGGGGGGGGGGGGGGGGGGGGGGGGGGGGGGGGCATGGGATGTGTTGTGCAATTTAATCTTCATATGCAGATTTCTCCGCATTAATGGTTTGTACAATTATTGCTTCCATAATTATGTCTGGATGAAAGAAACATCGACTGATATTTGATGCAATCATTGCAATACATCGAATATAGGTTACATCCAAATGAGATCAGATTATTGCATATCAGTTATATGGAACAAAAGAGCAGAATCTTGTCCTACATGAAGGGCTTACCACATGATCTGACAAACATGAAAATCTGAATTCATCGTTCATGGTGAATTAAGCAAATGAATCCGTGTAAAAGCGAAGCATTGAATGGCCTTACATGCTCTTACAGTAACAATTACCAGACGTATACGAATACATTAAAAAAAAGTTCCAGTTGTGGCCATATCATCAAACAAAATAAAACGCAATAATCGAAGAAAAAAAAATTTATGAAAGGCTCGCTTCAAAATAAATTATGCCTTCAGGGCGCTGAGTCTACAAGATGACAAAGTTAATCAGCGATGAACATGTTTAGCCTTGCACTTAAACTTTACGATCTCCATTCCTTTGGCGTCACGCATCCCAGAGACACGGTGGGATGGGTTGGGGGGGGGGGGGGGGGGGAAAGAGAGAGAGAGAGAGAGGAGAGAGAGGGAGAGAGGAGGAGAGGAGAGAGAGGAGAGAGAGAGAGAAGGGGTGAGAGAGGAGGTGGAGAGAGAGAGGGAGAGAGGAGGAGTGTGTGTGTGTGTGTGTGTGTGTGTGTGTGTTGTGTGTGTGTGTGTGTGGTGTGTGTGTTGTGTGTGTGTGTGTGTGTGTGTGTGAGACAGAACAGATAGACAGACAGGCAGGCAGGCAGACAGACAGACAAGAGACCATCGATTAGATGGAAAGACTGTCATTGAAACGAATGTTCGACGATTCAAACTTAGTATTTCAACAACAGTTTTCAGTTTCTTCCCAGTCATAAACGTCTGTATAGCAAGCAAAGCAAGCAAACAACAGCAACACATCACAACGATTTCCTATTTTAAAACAACATAGCGGGAAAGATGCTGAAAGGGTTTAGGCAACAACGCTGTATAGGTTCCAGTCACAAGTGCAGATTTAAACGCAAGTGCAACCTATTCCTTATTGCACTCGTTGAGTCAAAAACTACATACAACATAATATTAGAACGAACCTCCAAAACAAATAAATAAACATGAAATAAGTTTCTGGAAAGCTCATTTATATTAGTCATTTTGTTTACGACTGCAACTGTTGAATCAGATTTTCCCTAGCAAGTACGTAGAGTTCAAGAGCCCTCTCGCTTCCTTTCTCTTTTGTATGTAAATTTTTGTTCATTTTGTCAGATCACAGGGAATCATGTCGTGGCTGCCATCCTCCCTTTCATTGGTTCATGCCCCGATTTTGGCCTCGTGGTCGGCTGGACCATAAGCATTATGGTTTGATCGTCTTCATTTACAATGAGTCGAAAAGACAACACGGCTTCTCCTGTTTCACAACTTTCATGTAAATCCCACACACGACCGTACTGATCAGATTTTAATGGGCGCTAAATTTCATTGGGGGTGCGGGGTGTGTGACACACACACACACACACACACACACACACACACACACCACACACCACACACACACAAAACACACACAACACACACACACACACACACACACACACACACACAAAACTCACACAACATACACAAAGATAAGTCATGATGAGTGTATTATGCTAAGGAAAAAAAAAACACAACAAAAACGGAAGGAAAATAAAAAAAAGTAAGAAAAGGTGGGGGGAAAAAAGGATATAAAAGGAAAAACAAACAAACAAATGAACCATAATCCATTCTTCATACCTACAGCCACAACAGACTCATGTCCCCCAACTAGCCAAATGAGATTTTCCCGACAGACCATTCGACGGACGGTCGATCCTTTAAACCCGTGGACAAAGACGAGTGAGCAGACGATTGACGTACCGATAGCTTCCATTTCCCTATGACATCACTGTGCATTGCCGTCTGCGCATGCGCATGCGCCGCAGATCCAAGCAGACGATTCCTGTGGAGTGCAAGTTGGCGACAACATCCCGCTGAGCTGAGCTTTTCATGGCGATTACCGTTTACCTTGGCAGACCTCTGTTGTTCCTAGCTGTTGTCGACCGATGCTTCCTTCTGATGTAAGCATCACTGGCAGTCTGTGCGCAAGACATGAGGTAAGGTCATCTGTCTTGGAAACTTACGTAAGGGAGTGATCTAGATCTAGACTTTTAGCGTACTGTTGGTATAAAGGGGTAAACGATGAGACCATGTATGGTTTGTTTATTTTTTATTTATTTTATTTACTTATTTATTTATTTTTTGCCTTTTTGTTTTATTTCATTGCTAGCTTTCTTTACATTATTT
>CM031605.1:18382850-18410231 GCA_018398815.1 Conus ventricosus
GGGGGGGGTCCATCGAAGTTCTTTCGGGGTTGACTTTGGCACTGTATTGTACATTGGATTATGCTTTGTGTCATTGCCCCATGACCTAGGTAGTGTTTCTAGGTACTGCCGCTGCAGGTGTCAGGTTGGATGCAGTGTGATTGAGTGTAAATGGCGAGGGGGTGGTGTGGCATGTGTTATTGGTGTGAGAGGGATTGATTAGAGGTGGAAGGTTGTCGTTTGTTATGGTCGGGGAAAATGTTCATGTCACAGTCACGGTCACGGTCAAAAATGTTGTGTGAGTGTTAATCTGTGTTCAGCAGTCTTAGATCTGTTTGGAAGCGACTAGCTAGGCTGTAAATTCTGTCTGTCACTCTATAGTAATTAGTTCAGGTCTTAGCGAACCTGACACTAACAGTATGTGCTTGACTGGGTGGATGGGTAAAAAATAAAATAAATGCTTCTCAAAATGAGCCTTCAGCAAGCTTATATTCTCCAAGGGGGAGAGACATCCTCCAATAAGGAGGGAAACTCACTAACATATAACTCCTGGTCATATACCAATATTTCGAAACTTGGTGGTTTCTCCTCAGTGACCGCGAAAAGTGGTAATTTGACTCCTCTGCCTTTTCAGTTTTAAGAAGAATGCAATCCCAGAAAAGGCTGGTGTGCAATACCGTAGTATGTTTGTTGAGTTTTCAAAAAACCTACCAAAGGTGCCGTCTAAGAAGCAAAAGAAAATCATGAAAGAGCAAAACAAGCTACATTTTCTTGTGAAAAGTAGAAAATATAAAACGATATCCTCTAAGACACAAGTGCTGAGGGTCAGTTCTTGGAATGAATCTGCAAGGGACTAAAATACAACAAACTAATAAATTCCAAGGATAAATACCGAGCACCGTTCCAGCAACTTACAGAGCAGCTTGGTGTTGCAATGACTGCAAGAAATATTGAATTATAAACAAAGCTTGGTCTTATGTCTTAGATTGAAGAAATAGGGGGAGATACGCATTCATATCTGCAGTGGCAGATGATTCTGCCTAACTAACAGTATGTGCTTCTTAGACGGCACCTTTGGTTGTTTTTTTTGAAAACTCAACAAACATACTACGGTATTGCACACCAGCCTTTTCTGGGATTGCATTCTTCTTAAAACTGAAAAGGCAGAGGAGTCAAATTACCACTTTCCGCGGTCACTGAGGAGAAACCACCAAGTTTCGAAATATCGGTATATGACCAGGAGTTATATGTTAGTGAGTTTCCCTCCCTATTGGAGGATGTCTCTCCCCCTTGGAGAATATAAGCTTGCTGAAGGCTCATTTTGAGAAGCATTTATTTTATTATTTTTTCCCCATCCACCCATTCAAGCACATACTTTTAGTTAGGCAGAATCATCTGCCACTGCAGATATGAATGCGTATCTCCCCCTATTTCTTCAATCTAAGACATAAGAGCAAGCTTTGTTTATAATTCAATATTTCTTGCAGTCATTGCAACACCAAGCTGCTCTGTAAGTTGCTGGAACGGTGCTCGGTATTTATCCTTGGAATTTATTAGTTATATATATATATATATAATATATATATATATAATATATATATATATAAATTTTATATATAATATCGGCCATGTCATTAAATCTTTAAGTAGGTGAACAAAGGAAAAACAGTTGATGAGAACTAATTAATCAAAATGGCAATTAAACAACTTCGTTTTCTAAATTTCATCACCAATACAATGGGTTATTGAATTTTGCGCATTTCAGTTATTTCTAGCCAAGCCTATACTCAAAGAAAATATTAAAAAATAGTTGGTGTTTTAACTTAAATTGGGCAAATCAATAATGTGCCCAAGATGGTGGCTGTGTGAATTAAAGACTCTTCCAACAACATGGACTGTTGGGAGACACATCACTGGCAAGTCCAAAGTCAACCCGCACCCATCTGAATCAGTGACATTCATGGGTGATTAACACACCTGATTACCGTCAATGACTGTCGGACGGGCGAGAAACGGCCTCTAACGCAAACAACAACTCGATCCACCACGGTTTCATTCCCCCCCCACCGCAATCAACCACTCGTCAGGGTAACGGATTTCCCGGGCCGGAAACGCCTATAACGAACCAATCACTTAGCGCGACAGTAAACCGAGAACCAATCGCTCGTCACGATACAGTTGCCAGCGACCCCTCGTTTTCCTGAGGGGCTCGGGGAGGTGGCATTAATTGTTCGCAGGGCGGAAGGTCCCCTGGGGGACAGAGGGTAACGGTCAGCTCTGCATTAGTCAGGCGAGACCCAGACGTCGCTGGAGGTTGACACTAAGCGGAGACAGGTTTCTCCCGTTTCCCAGTGTCAGACCTGACAATGCATTGCACGGGGCACTGGGTCACGGGTGACCCCACTGTAATTGACAGCCGATGTAACGGGTTAGGGGAGATGTTGGAGGAAGAGGTGGAAAGGGAGGGGGGGGGGGGGGATGCGGCGGGAAGGTGGAGGGGTGGGAGTAAGGATGGCGGAATAGGGGTATGGAAGGAGGGGGGGGGGGGGGGGGGGGTACGGAGTCTAATAAGGAAGGCATGGAGCGGAATTTGGTGAGCGGAAATGCAAGTCAAAGAGCATTAAAAAAAAATGAATATCTATCCCGTGGACCAATGCTGAAATAACGCAACATTTCATTGGGCTAGTTACGTTTGCTTGATGACTACTATTGATTTTTTCCCGCCAGCCCTGTTAATCTTTGAAAACATCTTCGAAATGTTTTTTGGAAAATTTAAATTGGTTGTAAGTGCCGATTTAAAAAAAAAAAAAAAAAGAAAAAAAAGGGAATAAGAACATTTTCTTAAATTGCATATCAAATTATTTTTCCACAATGTTTAGAGTGACTGTGACTGTGTATGCTATCTATGCTGACGAAGAATTTGTCTGAGCTAACTATGATGATTTTGATTATCATAATTATTCTTATCACCATTGATTAACATCATTCGTTGTCGTCGTCATCGCGCTGTTCACACACTTCAACCGAAACAGCAAGGAATACCGCAGTAAACATTACCCTCACCTTGTCTCATGATATGTGTCGTTTTTATTTAACTAACAGTGCCCCAAATACTTTGAACTACTTCTAGAATAATCTGTTTCTCATTTACTCTAAGAAAATTAGATGACACATCTGAATCAGCTGACCAACTCTTCAATGTTTATCACACGCTGGGGGTCATATCTGAGGTTCAATAAATCGACAGACAAAAAAAAAAAAAAAAACGTTCGGTTATTCATGGGTACGAGAAGCTCAGAGCACAGGACCTGTCACAGAGTCTCCAGCCCAGGGACCATTTCTTCACCATGGTATTGTCGCGTTTATTCACTGTCATGAAGTGCAGGCAGAAGAAACAAGACCCTCAATTTCGTGGCCCTGTATAGTTTGCAGTCAGTTTCGACGACCCTTCTTCAGTCGATGTCAAGTCAACATGAGGCAACCCACCGGAAGAGACACTGCACTGCTGCCGGGCCACTTTACGTGCGGAACACCACGTACAAATGCTTCCACTGACGACAGTTCCTTCCATAGGGCATACTTGTGGTGATGTTGGGTTTTGAAAGATGGGGCCCAAGCCGTTTGTATTTGACCGTTTTTTGTGTTTTTTGGGGTGTGTTTTGTTGTTGTTTTTTCGGGTTAGGTTAGGTTAGGTTAGATCAGATTGCGTTAGGTTCGGTTCTGTTAGATCAGGTAAGATAAGGTTAGGTTAGGTTTGGTTGGTTAGGTTAGGTTAGGTTAGGTTAGGTTAGATTATCCGGTTATGTGACATTGAGGTTTGACATCCACAAACCCCACACCCCCATAGATGGCAACTGGGGAAGAAGACTTGTCTAACACTACATTTGTATCACCAGAACAACAACACGACAGATGGGCTGAGAAAATGTTGATTTTTCTTCTTTAAAGGGGGGGGGGGGGGGGGGGGGGGCATTTTAACCGTTGGGTACCAGTGTTTCGAAATCCAACGTGTAACTGCCTGTACTGCTGCGTTAACCAGGCACCCAACTCGCGCTTCCTAGTGAGTTTCTGTAAATGCTTCCTGTTTCTATGGATAGTCTCAGTATCAGAAAATCTATTACCCTAGCGTTATCGTTTCCGGGGGGTCACACACCACAATTAAAAACCAAGCGCTAGAACACCGAGCGGTTCTTGTAAGCTCCCTAGACAAACTGAAACGAACGTGATCTCTCGGAGATCAAGCACCCTCCCCCTGTCCCTGCCAACCCATGCCCCCCCCCCCCCCCCCCCCTCCTCCTATCATTCACTTATTTCAAGTACTTCAACAAGACATTCACAATTACGATCTTGAAATACGTGCATGCCCTATGAAGTGCCCTCGCACACAGACAGCAATTCCACTTCTCCTCCCTCCGATTTCCAGTATACACACACACACACACACACACACACACACACACACACACACACACACATTTATAAAGCTACGTTTAAAGTGTAAGAAAAAAATCTTTCCTGGATTACCGAAATCATGTCTCTAACTAAAAAAAAAAAAAAAAAAATCTTCCTGGATTACCGAAATCATGTCTCTAATTATGTCTCCGATACAATCCTATACTTATATTTTGCAAACTAAAGATGCACTCAGCCTTAATAATGTGTATCCTGAACTGATTGTCGGAGGTCGCGAAAACAAACCCACAACCTTAACGGTAGATGGTGGAGGAATCTCTCCTGCCACCACTAGCACTTGATCCTCATAAATATCCTATCATCTCTCCCATCGCCGTTACCGAACGGAGAGAGGTACAGCCAATTAATTGTCCCACGGAACCCTCTCTTGCAAGACAAGCAAAATCCATCTGAGCATGGCAGCCGTTTGTTTTAAGCCTATTTGTTTGACTCTGGCGCGCCAGCGAGCAAGCCACTACACCGACAAATCAACCGCCTCCAATTCTCGTGTCACTCCCGATAAATTCGCTCGGCCAATATACCTTCCCCCTGATTAAAGCCTCGTCATCAAGACGCCGACAGGGCGCCGCCTGGTTTGAGAGTGGTTCCCCCCTAGGTGGTCCATCCACAGCGAAACCGCTAATAATTTCACTTGCCTGGTTGATTTAGTGAGCCTCGGGAATTGTTATGGCCGTTTCGCTTGGGTTTGGACTCCCTGATCAAGATGAGGAGGGGAGGGGTATGGTCCGTGTATTTGTCCCGTTAGGATTGATTATAAGCTGCAGACTAGGTTGATTTGTAACTTTCGATTGAATAAAACACTGAATAAATGGCGCGTTTGTAGTCACGTGCGGTTCTTATCCATGGAATGTCACCAATGTGCGATGACTGTAAACTAAATATAATTTAAAGGATATTGTAAAACGTTGTTGATGGTTTAGATTAAATAAATTGTAATCATATAACATCGACGTTGGAAAGTCCGAACTACTTGCGGGCCGGATGTTTTACGGCCTCGAAGCACTGACAGTTCACTGTCCCTACAGTCCATAATAGATGGGATTTAAACCTTTCATTCCCACACACACACACATACCACACGCGCGCACCGCACGCGCGCGCGCACTTAACGCACGGCACGCACACAAACACACACACACACATCTATACATAGATACATACATAGAATATATTTTTGTCTTGTGGTGAAATCATAAGATGAATTGAACAGTTTAGGATCACATAAACTCGTTCCGATGAACCATCAAGTTCACCTTCAATACAATCGCCATGCAGTATCCCGTTCCTGGATATAGCCATTTCCATAAAAGATGGATTCCTTCAAACAGATCTTTATAACTAAGCCACTGATGCACATTCTTATCTTAGTCCCCAGTCATGTCATCCTGGACATGTACACAGGAGCATTCCATTTAGCCATTCCTGAGTCTTAAGAGACTAGTGCTCAGACATCTGTTTTGAAAAAGGGTCCGGGAAATGCTAAACGCTTCCAGGCACGTGGCTACAACAAGACGTTTTCCAAACAGCAATTATAAAAGGTCCGACTGATTCCCCACAATAGGCGCTCCAGTACAAAATCAATACAAGTATCAGAACCTCGGCCACCTCGGATCGGGACACACACCCTGCCAACCCACCATTGAGATCCTGGACACGAGAGCTACAATCAAGAGCCTCACCACCAACAGCGAAGGATGAAAAAAGCAGTCCCCTCAACCTCCTTTAGTGGCAGAAAGAACTGCCCACTCTCCTTGATGACAATGCTCATGCTCGCTCGTTGCCCTACCAGCTCTTGTTGACGACTGTCTGGAGCCTAACTAATGTGAAAAGACAAGTGTGTGTGTGTCAGGTCCACCTTGTAGAATCCAATCGTTCAGATCATCCAAACGGAGAGTTGTTCAGGCTCCGCAACAGAATGACCTGCAAAACAAGCAACATCGTCTACCTGATGATCTGTGACATGTGCACTGACGCACAATATGTTGAGAGACAAAGAACAGTCTCAAACAAGTTTCTACCAACACAGATCAAACTTAAATAAGAAACGTGCACACACATCACATTCACACTTCAACAGGCCACAAACACTCACTCTCCAACATAAAATGTCTACCAATAGAGAAAGTGTCACCTCTGACACAGAAACAAAAACGACTGCAGCGGTAAGTCATTCTGGATAGGTAAATTGCAGACACTATCATCCCACTTGGGTTTGAACAGTTTGCAGTGACACGTCGGCCGGCAACCTTTTTTTTTTTTTTTTTTTTTTTTTTTGTGGAGCCGTAGTACCTTGAAGATCCTGCCTGTTTCCTCCCTGTTGCCAACCTGTTTTTCACCATCGATTTTGCAGAGCCTGAGAGCGTGTTTGCGAGACAGGTTTTCACCATTGTTTGTTTCGGGGTGCCGTCCTGTGACAACATGTTTTCGCCATCATTGTCCTGGAGCCGATGCTTTCTCCTGTGGCAACAGTTCTCACCGTCATTGTAGTGGACCGCCCGTATGGTTCTTCCATGGCAATATGTTTTCGCATCATTTGTTTTGTGAGGCCAAGGTGCTTCTTCTGCAACGAGCATGTTCCCACCAGCATTTTGTAGTGAGCCCAAATGCTTCCTTCCTGTGACAAAATACGTCGCCATCATTTTGTTGTGAGCCCAGATACTTCTCCTGTGTCGAAGATGTCGACGCATCTTTTGTTGTGGAGCCTGAGGTTAGCTTTTCCGTGACTGCATGTCTTCACCGTCCACGTTGTTGTGGAGCCGGCGGATCTTCTGTGGCAACGATTTTTTTGCCATCCTTTGCTGTGTGATTTCTGAACTCTCCCTCCAGTGGCACGTGTTTTTTCATCACCATCGTTTGTTGTGGACTGATTACTTTCATGTAGAGACACACTTTCGCTGTACATTTGTTGTGGATTCGGAGTGTTTTTTCTGTGGCGCATGTTTTCGCCGTCGTTTGCTGTGGATCGTGATGCTTCTACTGTGGCAAACATGTTTTCTATTCTCTACTCGTTTTGCCAGCCGGGCCTAATACTTATCTGAAACAGGTTTTTTTCATCGTCGTAATGTTGTGGAGGCCGAGTGCTTCTGTGCATATTTGGCCATCGTTTATCACGGGGCCCTGGTTGCTTCTCCATGGCAAGCATGCATCGCCGTCGTTTTGGGGGGGGTGGGGCGGAGTCTGATTGCTCTCCGTCCTGGATTACCTGAACGAACGTGTTTAATAACCCCCCCCCCCCCTCCCCACCCTCTTTTCTTTTGTTATTGTTTATTTTTTTTTTTTTTTTTTCTGGGTGTAGGGAGTGGGGTTGGTGTGCGGGTGGGGAGGCTATCCGAAAACAGACACATATTATAAAGTTATGAGGAATGATTTAACAAACAATCTCACTGTCTCTCTGTCTCTGTCTCTCTCTCCAAACAAACACAGCACACACACACCACTCAACACACAACACACACACCAACGCACGCACGCACGCAACGCACGCCACGCACGCACAAACACACCATGTGCACAGGACACACACACACACACACACTCACACACACACACTTCAAGTATGGTCAATGACCCCTTTGATCTACAGACTTAAACTTAATGTTTTAAAACAAAATTTACAAATGACATAAATCATCTGTGGCGAAAAAGATACAAAATCTGCAGAAACTACTAAGATGTGGGGTTCGGGGGAGGGGTTTAAAGACTTTTCCTTGCTTTAGCTGAATCTTCCCTGGATGAAATTTTAGTAAGTCCTCAATACTATGTGACAATGACATTGACTCGGCGTCCGATTTTAACATACCTGTAAAGAGATGCAGATGTTGTAATCTTTATTGGATGCTACTTGGTATGTTTTTAGTGCTGCTGCCTTTCTTTCTATTTTGTGTGTCTGGACCACATAACGTAAATAGACATAAATTGAAGGACTACGCGCTCACAACACACACACACACACACACCACACATACGATCGCATGCACTCGCACGCGCGCGCGCGCCCACACAAACACACTCACACAACACACACGCGCGCGCGCGGACGCACACACACACACACACACACACACACACGCACACACATCACATGCACGTACACACACACAACACACACACACACACACACGCACGCACACACACACACACACACAGCTTCCTTCCATCGAAGTACTATCCTGTGACAACGTCTGTCGAGTACGTATCATTCTAGTACGTAATTGTTTTTATATTACGTCATATAGAAATAGTTACGTCCTCTTCCCTCACTACCTTACCTCTGGCACTCAGGGAGGATTTCATGTGCTGACGAGTCAAATAAAGCCGAAAATTTCATTATCCCCACAACAGCTTTGTTGTTCTAGTGTCTTTTTTCTTTGGATATATAATATATATATAAATTATATATATATATAAATACCCAGAGTGCCAAAGTAAAAGAGGAGGGTAAACAGCAAGCACTGAATAATATTGTTTGTTGAAAGACACTCTTGAGAGCAAGCACTTTAAATTCATGGAAAAAATGAAGAAATGTTACCTTTCCAAATCAAGGGAAAATTACCCGGACATCTGGGCTTTTGATGATTGGGGGATGGGTCTGGCTAGTAAGTGGGTCTGAGCAAGGAGAGATTTTTGGCTGTTGGTTCTGTGTAAGGGGTGCGGGGGTTATAACGTAGGACAAATGAAGATGTGTGTGTATGTGTGTGTGTGTGTGTGTGTGTGTGTGTGTGTGTTGCGTGCGCACAGCGTATGTGTTTTGTGTATGTATGTGTGCATGTGTGTGTTAAAGTGGGCGTGTATGTTGCAACGCCCGGTGCGAATGCAGCCATACGCAGTCTATATGTAGTCCACGCTCCTGCTGAATTTTCTTAATTTGATTTTATTAGGCCTCTCGCTAAACCGTTTGTGTGTAAGGGGCGGGGGGGGGTGGGGGGGGGGGGGGGGGGGGGGGGGGGGGGGGGGTGGGGGGGGGGGGGGGGGTGGGGGTGGGGGGCCAATGTGATGTGTTTTGGCAGTTATAATCTTAATGCAGATTTCACCGCAATAATGGTTTGTAACAATTATTGCTTCATAATAATGCTGATGAAAGAAACATCGACTGATATTTATGCAATCATTGCAATACATACGAATATAGTTTACATCCAAATGAGATCAGATTATTGCATATCAGTTATATGGAACAAAAGAGTAGAATCTTGTCCTACATGAAGGGCTTACCACATTATCTGTCAAACAATGAAATTCTGAATTCATCGTCCATGGAGAATTAAGCAAATGATCCGTGAAAAGCGAAGCAGTGGGGGGGGATGGGGGCCGTACATGCTCCTTACAGTAACAATTACGCAGAAGTATACGATACATAAAAAAGTTTATACAGTTGTGGCCCATATCATCAAACGAATAACGGCCAAAATAATCGAAGAAAAAAAAGTATGAAAGGCTCGCTCAAAATAAATTAGCCTCAGGCGCTGAGTCTACAATATGACAAAGTAATTCAGCGATGAACATGTTTAGAGCCTTGCCCTTAAACTTACGATCTCCATTCCATTGCTTCACACGCATCCCAGATACACTGTTGGATGGGTTGGGGGGGGGGGGGGGGGGGGGGGGGGGGGGGGGGGGGCGAAGAATGGGGTGGAGAGAAGAGAGAGAGAGAGAGTGTGGTGTGTGTGTGTGTGTGTGTGTGTGTGTGTTGTGTGTGTGTGTGTGTGTGTGTGTGTGTGTGTGTGTGAGAGACTAACAGATAGACGACCGGCAGGCAGGCCAGACCAACAGACAGAGACCATCGATTAGGATGGAAGACTGTCATTGAAACGAATGTTCGACGATTCTAATTTAGTATTTCAACACAACATTTGCAGTTTTCTTCCCATTCATCAACGTCTGTATATCAAGCAAGCAAGCAAACCACAGCAACACCATCACAACGATTTCCATTTTAAAACACCATAGCGGGGAAAAGACTGCTGCAAGGTATGCCAACAACGCTCTATTATGTTCCAGTCACAAGTGCAGATTAACGCAAGTGGCCACTATGCCTTATTGCACTCGTTGAGGTCAAAACTACATACAACATCAATATAGAACGAACTCTCCAAAACAAATAAATAAACAAGAAATAAGTCTGGAAAGCTCATTTATTTAGACATTTTGTTACGACTGCAACTGTTGAATCAGATTTTCCCTAGCAAGTAAGTTCAAGAGCCCTCGCGCTTCCTTTCTCCTTTTGTATGTAAATTTCATTTCATTTTGTCATATTCACAGGGAATCATGTCGTGGCTGCAAGTCCTCCCTTCAATTGGTTTCATGCCCCGATGTGGCCTCCGTGGTCGGCGTGGACCATTAAGCATTATGGTTTGACTCGTCTCATTTACACATGACGAAAAGACAACCGGCTTCTACTGTTTTCACAACTTTCATGTAAAGATACTACACACCGTACTGATTCAGATTTAATGGGCGCTAATTTCATTGGGGGCGGGTGTGTGGAGACACACACACACACACACACAAACACACAGATAAGTCATGATGAGTGGTATATGCTAAGGCAAAAAATACACAACAAAAAAGGAAGGAAAATAAAAAAAGTAAGAAGGTGGGGAAAAAGGATTATAAAATGGAAAAACAAACAAACAAATGAACCAAAATCCATTCTTCACTACCTACAGCCACAACAGACTCATGTCTCACCAACTATCCAAATGAAGATTTTCCCCGAAAGACCATTCGACGGACGGTCGATCTTTAAACCCGTGGACAAAGACGAGTGAGCAGACGATTGACGTACCGATAGCTTCCCATTTCCTCTATGACATCACTGTGCAATGGCCGTCAGCGCATGCGCCGCAGATCCAGCAGACGATTTCCTGTGGAGTGCAAGTTGGCTACAACTACCCGCTGAGGCTGAGCTTTCATGGCGATTTACTCTTTCCTTGCAGACCTCTGTAGTTCCTAGCTGTTTGTCGACCGATGCTTCCTTCTGGATGTAAAGCATCACTGGCAAGTCTGTGCGCAAGACATGAGGTAGGTCATCTGTCTTGAACTTACGAATAAGGGATGATCTAGATCTAGACTTTCAGCGTACTGTCTGGTAAAATGGTAAACGAAGAGACCATGTAATGGTTTGTTTATTTTTATTAATTTTATTACTTTATTTATTTAATTATTTTGCCTTTTGTTTTATTTCATTGCTAGCTTTTCTTACTTTGTTTTGTTTGGTTTGTCTTTTCTTTGGTTGTTGTTGTTTGGCCATAGCTTAAAGTTTTGTTTTGTTTTGGACGCCTAACGTATGTAACTTCAACTTTAAGTTCCACAATTCCCCTGTTTTAGTATACTAAATCCAAAGACCTCTCCCAACTTCACATTTTGTGCATTCGCAGCGCTGCTAGTGCTGATTGTAAAAACATGACAACTTAGAGTTTCAGGGATGAATTGTGTAGTTTGCATTGCAATTGTCAGCAACAATTAAATATATATTCGATTTATATGTTGGAGACAAGATATGCGTTGATGGTAAGGTTTAAACCAAAACGATCAAACCCATTGGAAAGCGTGTACTTAATCAGGAAATAGCCATGTCTACAAATACTTCATTGCTGCAGACAGACTGATTCTAGGATTCTTTTGTTGACTGGGTAGTTGTGGATCCTTATGTAGGTTTTACCTGAAATGTTTTCTCACTATCTCTCTCTCGCTCTCTCTCTCCTACTTTCCTCACACATGCGGATGTCTCATTACTTCATCACTTTTATTCATACATATAAAGAAAAAAAATCAAATGTAGAAGACGGTAACTTTAATTCAGACTGATCTACGGCAATTATTCAGAATATTGAGCATATTCCTCACCGTTAAACTTTTTACAAATTAAAAAGTTATAATGACCCCAGCAGTTCTATCCATTCGAGCAGTTTATAGCTCAACGTGATTTGATATGAACTTCTAGCCTTCTAATAGGATTTCAGTGAAAACACACTTTCACAACAGAAAGCCAGGGCAATGGCTCTCTATGGCCATGATTAACCTTGATTCCATCAGAATCCATAGTTTGACTGTACAAAACTTGTCGCCACCTCCCTCGTTTGTTGTTTGAAGCACTTGCGCTGTACAAAGTGTGAATAGGACACACACCTGCAGTTTGATGGAGATGGTCACAGGGAGATAAACCCCCTGCTGTGCTGGCGAAGAAGGGAGATAACAGGCACTTTACTTACTGCAGGTGTGAGTTGTCAGGGAAGGGGTCGAGGTGTTTATTCTATAGGGGGGGGGGGGGGGTGATCGATGCACCTCATTGCAGTGCATGCCAGACACCGGCGAAGTCGATGTTCCTGGGTTGAATTGTTTGTACGGAGGTAACGTGCACTGTCAACACCGTTAATTGCATTCTGAAACCTTAAGTTTTGCTGGCAAAGGAATGCGCTGAGATTCTTTTTCGGTTGTTCACTTTGTGTTTTGGTTTTTCTTTTTCCTGAAACTAAGTGTTCCTTGCGATAAGAAGGGGAAAGGATAAAAGCGTGTGGGGGAGTACGAATTTGCACTCCTTCACCGACAGATATATGTTTTATTATGAGTCATCCCATTTTTTACAAGTTGTGTTGTGCCAAGTGAAAGGGGTGGATGGTAGAAATCATATCAAAGGAATGCGAGGCGAAAGATTAGCACGACGATTACTCACTCCGACATCGCCCTCTCCGTCTCCACATCTTCATCTCTCTCTCTCTCCTCTCTCTCTCTCTCTCTCGTCCTCCTGCTAATATTAACACACATTCTAACCACAGGGATGAAAACTCCTCCGCCCGTTTCCGCCGTCTCCTCCGTTATTTTTTCGCATCTTCGCCGAAAGAAAAAGTCTCCGCCGAAAAAATTATTCGAAGAGTGAAGCTCAGAAACGATCTCAACTTGTCTGCACAGCGAATTTTTCTCTGTCGGTAATGTTCTCAAACGGCGTAGTTCTCATTCTGCTTCCTTCCAGTATCATTTCTCATCATGGCGTCGATTCACAGCGAGAGTTTGTCGCCAGTGAGTGGAAACAAAACGGGGAAAAAAAGAAAGAAGTATGTGAACCACTAGAAGACCGAGTGGCTGCAGAAGGACGTGTGTGACCGCAGAGTCACGGATGTAATAAGAAACATGACAAAGACGGCGAATTTGAAGTGTTTTGCGAGCCTTGCCAAAAAACGTGTTTACTTTGGTAGTAGTGGCTTTGTGGCAATCAGAGATCACATCGAGCGTCCAGTCACCAACAGAAAATGTGTGTGTTTCCCACACCATTACAGCATGTTTTCAGATCATTGGGTATGCAAACAATCTACGTTTCATTTCCAATGATAGTTTGACTCCTACTCTGATTTTTCTACAAGTTCCATTTCGATGGTAGTTTTGATTTACTTAATATGAAAAATGAGTTCTTTGAAGTCCTTTTTTACAACAAAAAAAAATGATAAGCACTCAAGCTTTCGGGTCTTAGACCCTTCATCAGGAAACAGTAAACACAGGATAACAAAACAACGGAGGAAAAAAACAACAACTTCGAACCCACTGGAGAGATGAGGAATTGAGTAGCCTACTTCCACTCGTAGAGTCTTCAAAGCAAGGGAAAAACGTCAAAGTGACAAAAAGAATATAAAGAACAAATGACATCAAAATAAACTGATGTCACAACAGTATTGTGTAACACTTTTCCCAGGTATAATGCAAACGTTTGCTACATGTGTTAGGTGTCTGCTAACAGCCCCTCTATGAAATCCTTTTCCACCAGCCCACTCCCCCCACTACCTATATACTTCCTCTACTCCTCCTCCTTCTCCCTCAACCCCCACCCTCACCCACAACACACATACCCACACACTTCGCCCCTCCCCCCCCCACCCCAGTCCCCTACCCCACCTCACCCCCCCCCACACAACACAAAGACCCCCCCCCCCCCCCAAACACACACAAAACTTGTCAAGGGGGGGGGATATGATAAGTTGTAAGGGGGAAGGGGGGGGGGTGGGTTGTGTGTGGTGTACTGTTGTGACATCAGTTTGTTTTGTTGTCATTTGTTCTTTTTTGTGTTTAGTGTTTCCTGACGAAGGGTCTAAGGCCCAAAAGCTTGATGTTTTTTTTAAAAAAAGGACTTCAAAGTAATCATTTTTCATATTGTGTTTATTGAAGTCCAGCAGTCGTTTTCATACATCTGATTTACTTAGTTTGATTTCCCACTCTGATTTACTTATCTACAGGCCTTATTCTTTATGTCCTGAAAGCACTGTTTGTCAATTTTCTTTAGCTACAGTTCTGAGGATTCATACTAAATGTTTGCTTTGTCTCAATTGACATAGTTTCTTTCCACATCAGTCTCAGTCTTCATGATGTTGAAAGCTGTTCTATAGAATGAGTTGTTTAGAAGCAAGAAAGTGATTTCTAAAGATTTTTATGCCTTATTTAATACAAAATATGCTTCAGCTTCAGGGGGCGCTGCCCCTGACCCCCCCCGGGCTGTTGCCCATGGTGACACCCCCCCCCCCCCCCCTCCCGATCCCTGCCAATCTCCTCTTTTTTTTTTAAAAACTGTTTTCATCCCTGCTAACCACTTTGGATCGAGTATTCCATAAGCATCGGGGAAAATGAGCGTTTCCAGTCTATTCATGTTAAGCGTTTGGGACGTGTTGAGTTCTCTCTCTCTCTCTTTTCTCTCTCTCTCTCTCTCTCTCTCTCTCTCTCTCTTATTCATTAATATTTGCATTACTCTGTGCCACAACGATTTGGGGAAGGGTCTCTCTTTCGACCCACGCTTACAAAGAGAGAGAGAGAGAGAGAGAGAGAGAGAGGGAGATGGGGGACTGGAGGAGAAGCAGAGGTTGGAAACTCAATAGGTATCCCCCACGTTAAAAAAAAAAAAGGTTTCGACTAAGCTTTAATTAAAATACTGTGTAAAATCTGTAAACATTAAGAGAGAGAGAGAGAGAGAGTCAAAAGGGGATTGGGTGGGTGGGATAATGGGGGGAGAAGCAGAGGATGGAGACTCAAAAAGGTTTTCACCACGTGCAAAATTTAGTTTCGACTAAGCTGTAATTAGAATACTGTGTAAAATCTGTAAACATCAAGTCAGCAACACGGATAGTTTTGAAGAACATAATCCTCCCCAAAACCATAGCACTCAGCAGAACGGACTAGACATTAAAAGCGCGTGCGGGCCAGTGATTAGCGGCACGGCTGCACGGCAGGAGCGCCAAGGCAGAGCAAGCAGCCTGATGTTCAGCGTCTGTCGACACACGATAGAGAGAGTAACGCTCGCTGGTCACGCCTAAAGGCTGCGTTCAGAGAGAAATCCGAAAGACTCATTACCCCGATGAGACGTGTGAGAGGCTTATCTTTTCCCCCTGCTGTGCGATATGTCTCTGATCTCTGGCTTCCAGCCTGCTGTGAGAGCTCTCCGCTGGAGGGCCGGCCGGTAGGTTTGTCTGACGGGTCCGCAAATAGTGCGCGCTGTAATCGTTCCGGCACTTTTCCGAGTGTACTAAACCTATACTCGGCGCTTTTGGCGATAGGGCTGCTGTCCCGAACAGGCTGTTTCCATCACGTTCTTAGTTCCCTTATAAAGAGAAATACTAAAAAATGAAAATAAAACAAAAGAGACTGAAAGAAAATAAACAGAAATCAATCTCTCTCTCTCTCTCTCTCTCTCTCTCTCTCTCTCTCTCTCTCTCTCTCTCTCTGATTTTGTCTATTTGTCTACCTCTGTCTGGCTGGATCTCTTCTCTCTTTCTCTCTCTCATTGTCTCTGTCTCTCTTTCCATCTATCTGTCTCCCCCTCGCTCTCACTCTCCCCCCTCTTACACTCCCTCCCCTGTCTCTCTTTCTCTGTTTCGCACAGTCCCTCCGGGCCATTATTGCTTGTAATTCAGTAAAGCCTCATCTCACCCCACCCCACCCCTTCAAAAAAAAAAAAAAAGGGGGGGGGGGGGGGGGGGGGGAATGCAGGAATTATGTTAATTTAATGGACTCTTCCAAGGAACCCTTCTTGATTAAGCTGTCCGAGCGAACAGTTCAGAGATGTTTTCCTCTCAAGGATAGATCCGTTCATCCAGAATCAAGAACAGCTTTGCCACAGCTAGCTTTCACAGATGGAGACAGCTGGTCTATTGTTTATCATCGTTGTGCTCCCACGGCCTTGGTAGGCTCTGGTCGAATGGAAACATTACCATGAACCGGTTTTTTTTTTTGTGTGTGTGTTTTTTTAAAATCAGTTAAATCGACAGAAGGAGACATTTAAATGAGCAAAAACTGTGTTGAAATGCCGCTTGATTTGCATTCCGATGGCAGTCAGTCATGCCTTTGACACACAGTACAGCATAATAGAATTGAATTTGTGCCTTAAAGTGTTTGTTTGATTCCTTGAAGGAGTAATCGTTCAGTTTTCTTGCTCTCGCATTGTGTTGTTTCAGATATATTGAATAATTGTTACTGCTAATGAGGATTTCAACTGAGCTGCAGACATGCTTTAATACACACGGAGGATCGACAGTGCAGTATCATTCTTTTTTTTGTGGTTTTTCTTTTAAAGTTGTCAAAAATCAGTATTGTGAGGGAAAAAAATCTTCTTTTATTCCATGCAAATTCTTTTCATCATCTTGGACAACGTCAGTTTCCTGCAGCTTTGTCAAACAAAATCCTGATTTTCTCTTCAGCATTCGGAATTTTCTTTTCCGACTCGTTCAGGTGATCATACGTTTATTTCACTGATGCTTCTGCAGATTAAGGTTGCACATCGAAGTGCAGAGGGGCCCGGGGAAAAGCTGATGTTTAGGGACGAGTCTGCCAGAAGAACGTGAGAGGCAAGAGGACACATCTGTCGTGGTGTCAGGCCGCTATCACGCCGCTGCACTGGCACCGTGTTAGTTTACAGATGTCCTGACACTGAGTGCCCGCCCCACCACAAACCACTTTCTCTGGCACCACTTTCCGCTCCTCCATTCGATGGGTGCAGGCTGAAGACAAGGGAGACGATTCCTGCCCACACTGATGCATCGGCAAGGGTTACTGGCCTTCCGTGACACACTGAACTATGATGCCGATGAATAAACGGCGATCTTGAAACAACTGTTGTGATGTATAAGTCTGTTTGGATTAAATGGGTAGGGTGGAGAGGGTGGTGGTGGTGGTAAATGGAAAATAAAAGAGGCCGTCTCACACGTGTACGCTTGCGCGCGCGCACGCACGCGCGCGCGCGCATCACACACACACACACACCACACAACACACACACACACACACACACACACACACCACACACACATACACACACTATAAAATGTATCTATGACGCGCCCGTATTCCTCCTAATGCGCCATCCTATCTCACTCAGGCAGAGACGAGATCCGTCCTCTACCTCAGACACGTATTCGCACGTAGTAAGTGAGTCACACACAACTCTTCCTCTCTCTCTCTCTCTCTCATCTCTCTCTCTCTCTCTCTCTCTCTCTCTCTCTCTCTCTCATAAAAGATAAAACACTTATGACAGTAAATCAGCCAATGCAAGACATGCATCCATCAAAACGCTCATATTTTTTGTTTCCCTTTGTATATCTAGCATTATTATCCGTGATTTCTTATATGGTATGTGAATATACTGTTATGCCCTGTGGGTTGGGCATAGATATAGACCCACTGCCCTGCCATGCATGTCGTAAGAGGCGACTAAGGCAGGACCACCTCACCCCGAGGATAAAGGGGTTTGCGTAGGGCTAACAACCCTGCCTGTAAAAAAAAGACGAGTTACAGAAGCATCGACGACAATGAACCAAGCATTCACCTGGGCAATGAAGGGTCCCATCCCGAGACTTATGACGCAGTGCAGTGAAAGCCGAAAGGAAGCTGCAAGGCCGACTCCCTTCTAACACCCAGGACAACAACGAAAGTAGCCACATGGAACATCAGGACGATGTTTGAAACAGGAAAAACCATCCAAGTGCGAGAGAGATGAAAAACTACAAGATCGGAGTGCTAGGACTGAGTGAGACAAGGTGGCTACAATCAGGACAGCTGAGACTTTCATCTGGAGAACAGCTGCTGTACTCAGGAACACAGAGGATGGAGCCCCCCACACTGAGGGTGTGGCCTGATGCTGGCACCGGAGGCACAAGGGGCACTCATCGGATGGGAACCTGTCAACTCCCGCATCATCACAGCCAAGTTTACCACGAAGAAGAATGACATCAGGCTGAACATCATCCAGTGCTATGCTCCACCAATGAGCGGAAGAAGAGAAGAAAGATGACTTCTAACCAGCAAACTACAGGACAGTGATAGACAAAAGAGGAGCAAAGGACATAACCATACTGATGGGATTTTTTAAACCCCAAAAGTCGGAAGGGACAACACAGGCTACGAGGACATCATGGGGGACACGGGGATGGGACAGATGAACGAGAATGGTGAGCGTTTTGCGCCCTTGCCCCCAAAACCAGCGGGTATAGGGGAAAGCATCTTCCCACAAACCCATCCAAAAGCCCAATGGGGGTCCCCAAACCCAGCACGGAAAACCCAGTTTGAACATCTCATTATGTGACGGGCAGAATAGTTCCCCATGAAACTTTTTGTCTGTCTGTCGTCCCTTTCCCCTCTCTCTCTCTCTCTCTCTCTCTCTCCTTCCTCCCTCTCCCTCCCTTCTTCCCCCTCTCTCTCTCTCCTCTCTCTCTCTTCTCTTCTCTCTTCTTCTCCTCTCTCTCTCCCTTTCTCTAAGAGTCAACAAAATTCCACCTTGTAACTTACCCTTTTGCTGAGAAAAACAGTTCTATTCACCCGGCTTCGCAGAGGAAACACGCCGGTTGACATTTCCCCTGGTTTTATAAATTCCTGACAGACGCGTCTTGGAAGGGGCCTTCTGACCGGCAGACTAATTGATACCATGGTCGTCGTGGACCCCTTGCCTCCAGTTAGGGAATATTTTGGGACTAAAGGAATGCCCCCTAACATGTAAACAGGCTTTCACCCTTTATTCCAGGGAATGTGGAATATGGGCGTGGGGACGGAGAGGGAAGTATCCCAAGTGTTGAATATACTTTCTTTTGCATGGGAAATTGGAAGAAGGAGACGTGTAGAAAGACTTGTGCAGAATAGCCTTAGATGTATTGAAAGCGAATTGTAGATTTACTGACGATTAAAGAAAAATGAGAACAAGAGGCTCCATGAATTGTGTAAAAAATATGGTAAGCATTTTGTTTTTTTTTTTGTGCAACAATTACCCTTTTGACTTTTGAAAATTCAATTCACTTTTTTGATGATGATTGTTTTTTTTTAATAATTGCATGTCTTCATTAGACGATTGAGACTGGGTTTGTACTTGCTTGTTTATTTATGTTTATAGCAAGGTACATGAGATTATATACTTGTGGTTAGGTGGTTGGCACGATTGGTAGAAAAAAAAGGGGGAAAATGGAGAGTAGAAGCGGGGTTTGTTGAGAAGGAGTCCTCCCTACCCCTCTCCCCCCCAGGCACCATACCTCAACCTTGCAACCACACCCCCCCTCTCCCCAAAAAAAGGCCGCCGACGGATGGACACCCAAACCCCCTGGGGGGGGGAAGAACGCCTCGAACGATGGCAAGAATGTGACGGGCCCCCGGACCGGGGTGAAGTACAGAAATGTGAAAAAAAGATGTCGACATCCAAATGTGAAAGGATAAGAAAATTAGTTCCATGAAAAATGGTTCAAGGATTTTTGGTATTAAAAAATTTGTATGAACGGGAATGTGTGCGTGAAAGGCTGTTAGAAAAACCTCTTCGTTTGTTTATTTTTATGTTTGAGATCAAAAGTCAGTCAGAGTCCGAGACGGAAGAATGCGTATGAGGTCGGGGACTTGCACAGGACTGCGGGGCTTAAACAGAGCAGAGGGTAGGGGAATACCAAAGACGCACATTACCGGTTCTAAAGGAGATGCCCGACAGTGACGGTGGCTGACTTCAGAGAGCAGATCAAAGGCAGCCGGGAAAGCGAAGATATCCCCGGGAAAAAGGGGGAAAAGATCCGTTTCTCCTGCCCCATGTTTCGACGCGGTTGGGGAAAAGAAGTGGCAGTCACCCCCCCGCCGCTGGGGGAACCCCAACAAGATCCTGGCCATTTTGGGAGGGGGTTTATGGCGAAAAGAGATCGGTCTCCCAACCCTGCAATTTAAATTCTACCACGCGGGGGGGGGGAGACAGTCAGGGCCTACTCCAGCGGTTGAATAGGCCCTTTCCCAGGAGTCCAGGAAAAAAGAGGAAGATGGCAGAGCCAGGGGAGCGACAAGGTGCAAAGGGGGCCACTTCATCGCCAGCTCCACATGTTCTCCTGGAAAGGGGCAGCTAGGGAAAAGACCTTCGAGGAGGGGTGTCTTTTATGTTTCCCCGGGAAAGGCCCCCCATCCGTGGCAGCCGAGAGGGGGAAACAAAAGGCCCCAGTAAGACTGCTGCCGCAACCACCACCCCCCCGCAGAGCCCTGAGCATCTGCCCAGGGTTGAAGAACCTCAAGGATGGATGGCGGCATGAAAGACAGAGGGCCCCGACAGCAAAACAACACCGGGACAACGGGGCCCACCATCCGGGCCCCAGAGGAATTTTACGCCCACGGAAAAACCCTCTGTACAAATGCAACAGCGGGACCATCGGAGGGAATTGCCCGAAACGCTCGGGAAAGGGACCCCTTGCGAAAGGGAGCCCAGCTGCAGAGGGGGGGAACGGGATCACTGGGAAAAATTGGTGGGCCAAAGTCCAAGGTTCCTTTAAAGGGTTTTAATGGCGGGGAACTCCTGCAGGTTATCAGGCTCACAGGTGCCATGTTTTTCGGGGAAGTTTTTAATCGTTTTTTTTGGAGTCAGTGATTTGGGCCCTTAGGAAACCCCAGCTCGCTCCCCGGGGTAACGCAGCTAATGGGATTGGGGGCCCTATGTTGGGTACTTTGGGGCCCGCGAAGGGTGTATGGGCAGGTCGTAAGTGCCGAGGCTTCTCATTAGGAAATGCCAGACATCATTCTCGGGGAAAGGCCCAGCTGGCGATATGGGCAGGAATGCCCTCCGGAATTGCCCCGGGGGGATGTTCGTGCGCCCATCAAGGGGGATTTCCAGAGTGGCCAAGGGGGAGCCAGCGTACATCCCCCCGCGTCCTAGCAGGGTCGGGGCCCATGGCTTGGGGGAACGGGGGGGGCAGACAACAGCCAACAGAAATCCTGGTGGAGCCTTGGCGGAGGGCCCATGCAAGGGTTTTGGGGTTTGGCCAGCACACTGAGTCTTTTAATAGGCGCGTTTCTTTGTGCGGGGGCCAACTCTCAGATGAAGGAATAATGCAAGGCCAGGCAGAGGATAGGGACTGTGCAGTCCCACAAGAGGGGCCCCTCAGGCATGTATGGGGGAGGCCAGTGAAAAGGGAAAATCCACTGTCAAAAAATCCCGCCGCCCCACATGACCCCCGGCCCTTGTCCAGTAGACGGGCCCCGATGTAGCTGAAATGCTGGGGAAAAGCAGAGACGAGAAGGTTGGTGATGGCCAATGCTAAATCTGTTCTCAAAGGACGATGGGATTTTGGCTTCAGGATCGGGTCACGCACAAACTAAATTGAAGGACGACATCCCAGTCGCCCCACCTTCAGGAGGACCCCCACCTTCTCAGATCAAAAGGGAAAAGACCAATTCGAGCCCCCGGACAAGAAGGTCATCCAGAAGAGTTCCGCTCTTATGATCTGGAGGGGATAGTCCGAAAAAAGGGTTGGTCCCAGGGGCGGGGGGAACAACGTCTGAATCCCAAAAACCATCCCAGATCTACCCCTTCCCCAGGATCGATGATTCCCTTGTGCGTGGGTGGAGCCAAGCTGTTCTCCCCCCTGGCCCTTTCCAGGGGTATCATCAGGTCGCTATGAGCGGGAAACCGGAAAAGGGGGTTTACACACCTTTTGGGGATTTTTTGATATTGCGCATCCCAGGGGGCCTCTCAACGGCACCAGTACTTTTCAGGACCATGCAGTCTACGATGAACGCCCTTTAAATTTAAGATCCCCCCTTATACCTCGACGACCTGTTTTTTTCAGTCGCAGTTTTGATAAACATCTGGAGCGGCTACAGATTTTTTTCGATGGGGTTGAGAGAGGAGGCCTCAAACTAAACCCCCCAAGAAATGCGTCTTTCGCTCCCCACCAGTAGAGTAGGGGTTAGGGTCTCGGAGCAGGATGCGACCTCTGACAGTAAATAAAGGCAGTGGCTAGTTCCAGTTCCCCACCCTGAGAGAGCTCAATCTTTTTTGGGGTTTCCCCAGCTATTACAGACGGTTTGTGGAAGGTTTCAGCAAGATCGCCCCCCCTCTAAACCCAGCTTGTGTCCACCACTACCAGAAGGAAAGGGGGAAAAATGGGAAAGAGCAAACGCGCCCATTTCGCAGATTGGGACACCCCGAGCCAGGAGGCTTCCAAAACCTGAAAAAACCCCTCACACAGGCCATTTTGGGATATGGGGCTTTGTCCCCCCTTTTTTTGGAAGTCGTAGTCTGGACGGTTTGGGATGTTCTCTCCCAAGGCAAGATGGCAAGCGCCGTGTCACGCGTATGCAAGTCGGTCGTTACGTCCCGGTGAACGGTCGAGAAGAACTACAGCAGAAGAAGTTGGAGTGTAGCGTGAAGTGGGCTGAGTGACAAGTTCCGTACTACCTGATCGGGCCCAAACTGAAAATACCTGACAACAATCCCCCCAGCCATCTCCAAACAGCCAGCGGGAGCTGTTGAAAAAGAGGGCTGCAGAATTGGCTTGTTTTGATTTCCATCAAATACAGGTTGGGAGAAAAAACAAGAACGCTGATGCGTTGTCTAAAATTTCCCACGGAGAAACCCCAAGGGAAAGAAGAAGAATGGACGGCCGTCTCGGGACAAAGGGCCCCGATCAGGAAAACTTTAAAGATGGCATACACCCCGGGAGTGGTGTCTGAGCTGAATGACATAGACAGGTAAGAAGACAAACCATCTGTGCCCATGGAAAAACCATCCTTTTCCCTTCCCTCACCCCCCCGGAATGGAGCAGGACAGAGTGAAGACCAAAATATCACACCATCCCGCTATGTGACTGGGAAAGAAGTGACAAGAGGGGAAAAAAACAAATTCGATCCCCGAGCTCGTGCTTTTTCTCTCAACTGGCAAAATTAGAGTACAAAAGGCCCCGTAAGAAAAATGAAAGACCCCATTCGGGCCCCTAGACCGGTGGTTTCCCCCGGATATACAAGGGACGCTCCTCAGGCTGTCTCCGACCGTTTGGGACCAGGGCCCCGACGCCCGCAACTACTAGACGGGGGTTTCTGGCCCCACATGCACCGGACGGGAGGGGTGGGCCAGAGTGTGAAAGGGTGCCCGCTGGCGAAGAAGACCCCCACGAAGAACACACTCCCATGGGACACCTCCTCGCCACCAACCCCTCGAGGTCATTATCGGTTGATTTCACCGTATTGGAACCAGCCCGGAATGGAAAAGAGAATGTCCTAGTGACACAGATATCTTCACGAAAATACTTTTGGGCCCTCCCTACCCCGGGTCAGACACAGAGCAGTGGCTAAGACCCCGATCAAAGAATGGTTTGTGCACTATGGGGTGCCACAGGAAACCACTCAGACAAAGGCCGTTGCTTTGAGGCAGACCCCATCGTGCGCTCTGCAACCACTATGGGATCAGCAAGTCCCGAAAAACCCATACCACCCCGGGAAGGCAATGGAATGCGAAGTTCAACAGGACCCTGCACAATTGTTAAGGTGTTTTCGTCAGAGCAGAAGCAGAGAAGGACAGAGCCTTGGAGAGCTGTGTCATGTACAATGCACACCACATGCCCCCACAGGATTCTTCCATTATTACGTTTGGGAGAGAACCCGTCTTTCCCCCGGGTCGTTCCTTTGGGGAAGGACGTAGACTGGACTCCTGGCCACCCCTAGAGGGCTGAGTGATCCCTGAAAAAGCCTCCGGGTGGTCCACACAAAGCGGGGGGGGCGGCAAAGGAAAAAGGCGGCAAGAGAAAGGCAAGAAGTGACCCGGGTAAACTGATCAGACTGAGGCAGGGACAGCGTTTTCACCCAAAAAGCACACAGGGTCGGTGCAAATCCCAAAAAACCTTTGGGGGGAAAGGATCTTAAGTCCTGAGGTCCCGGACCAAGTGGGGGGGCCTACCCATCCGCCCCAGAGATGGCCGGCGGTCCAGAAAGGGGAAACGAAGTGAATACGACGATTCTTTGCCCCCCCAACAGCCCCGGGCCCCTGGGGGACAGCGGACCTTGCCGATCGCTGAAAAAGAAACGAATTGAAGATGTGAAATACCCTTTATGGACATAGTTTGGGGCCCCAAAGACCACAGTCCCGCATACCCATTCGCGGTCCGTCCAGTCCAACCCTGGTGACGCAATGTAGGGGCCGTCAGGTCCCGCGTTCTAACCGCAACCGTCACTCCGCCGACTGGCCGGAGTAACAAAGGGTGGACATGATAACGTAGTGACGATGGCGCCAGAAAAACAATGCCCTAGTTATGAAACCATTTTTTGGGAGGTTTCATTTTGCTGGGAAGCTGTTTTTTTTTAGTGTGTGCTCCAATTTTTTTTTGTGTGGCCCCCAATTTCTATACATGTTTTTTTGTGTGTGTGCTCCGATTCATTTTTTTTGTATTCCGGGTTTTTATAATTTTTGTGCTGGGTCCCGTTGGTCAGCTGGGGTCGATTTTTTTTGTGATTATGTTTTGATGTAGAAGCCTGGTTATAAGGGGGAATTTACCCAAACAGTACGGTTGTTTTTGTCCTCATATTTGGAATTCAGTAAGAGGAAATGGTGTGGTAGGCCCTTTAAAGAAAAACATGATTTTGGGCCTAACGCACTCATGTTTCGTGGCATAATGTAAAAAAATCGGCACTGGTATATGCAGTAAATTTTTTACATGAGGTCAGAGTGGGGGTTATTTCAATGATAAAGGGGGTAACTTGGGAAAAGTCACTCCTGTCTGTGGGTTAAACGCAAAAAGAGTAGCTTCCCTTTCCTCTTGTTTATGGAGTGGGGGAAGTGGAGATGCCACACGGACAGAAGTTCAAAAAAATGGGCCCTGTTCGGACCCAGTGTTTTTTTGTTGTTGTTGTTTCTTTTGGGCGTCAGTTTGCCAAGCTTAAAAGCTGGGGACTCTGATGGGCAGGAACTTTTTGTATTTTTAGTCCTTTTTGCGTGATCGTGGTGTCCCTGGGTGAAGCTTACTTTGATGTTTTTTTTGGTTTTTGATAGGGGCTTTTTTTATTTTATGTTTACGTCCGATGGTGTTATTTTGTTTTTTTGGTTGCTTCCTTTTTGTGGTTTACACATTTTTGCTCGCCCATATTTTGTCGAATCTTTAGTTTTTTAATTAGGATGTAGTGACTCTTTCGTTGATATTCAGGGGACCCTGAATCTTAGGGGGGAGTTTGTGACAAAGGGCAGAAAGTTGCCTGTAGACTATTTGTCTGTCTGTCTGCCCTTTCTCTCTCTCTCTCTCTCTCCTCTCTCTTCTCTCTCCCCCCTCCCCCCCCCTTCTCTCTCCTCTCTCTCTCTCTTCTCTCTCTTCTCTCTCTTCTCTCTCTCTCTCTCCTCTCTCCCCTTCTTAAGAGTCAACGAAAATTTCCCCCTTGTAATTCATCTTTTTCTGAGCAACGTTTATTAGCCGGGTTCGCAGCAGGAAACACGCCTGGTGACATTCCTGGGTTTCAAAAATTTGCCGACAGAGGTTTGGGGTGGGCCTTCTCGACCGGCGAGACTAATATACACATGGCAGGTGGCTCTCTGCCTCCAGATTAGGGAACATTTGGGGCGAGGAATGACCCCCTAACACTGTAAACAGGCCCTTTTAGCCAATGATTCCGGGAAAATAGGAATATGTGGCTGGGGACGGAAAGGGGGAAATAGTCCCCAAATGTTGAGTATCTTTCTTTCTCGGAAATTTGGAAAAGGCAGACGTGTAGAAAAACTTGTGAGAAGTAGCCTTAGTGTATTGAAAACGAAGTTGGGGGATGTACTGAGACGATGTCAAGAAAAATGAGAACAAGCGGCTCCCATGAATTGTGGAAAATACGGTAACATTTTGCTTTTTTTTTGTGCAAACAATGTATCCTTTTGACTTGAAAAATTTTATACTTGTTGACGAGATTGTTTTTGTTTTAATAATTGCTGTCTTCATTAACGTTGTGACTGGGTTGTGTACCTGCTTGTATTATTTAGTTTTTCCCAGTACGCAATGAGTACATGAGTTTATTTTTGTGGTTTGGATGGTTGGCACGATTTGATGTAGAATAAAAAAGGGAAAATGGAGATAGCAACTGGCGTTTTGAGAAAGGATGTCCTCCCTATCCCCCTCCACCCCAGGCCCATACCTAACCTTGCAACCACACCCCTCCCCTCCCCACAATTAGCCCCAAAATTTAGGAGATCATGGGGGGATTTCGAGTGGAGAGGTGTGAGGTCATCAGACCACCCCCTTCTTTAACAAAAGTGAGACTTCCCTCAAAGGGTTTCCCCAAAACCCAAAACACAACCAAGTACAATGTGGACTGCTCGGAAAAAAGGGAAAAACCCAAACAGCATTCCAGATCAGCCTTTAAAAGGGGTTTCCCGCCCCTACAAAAAAGCGATAGAAGACATGAGACGGACATCGAGACCGGGGAACACTGCAAAAAAGCTCTGGCATGGAACATGTGAAGGGGTTTCCCCCAAAATGGAGTTGGCTGCCAAAGGGGGGATAAAAAGGGTCAAAACACACAAAACTCACTGCCTGGCAACGGGAATGTCCGAGGGTATCAGCCTGGAGCAGAAAGAAAGAAAAAAAGAAATACATGTGAAGGATCCTTGGCAAGAAGAAGGCCCAGCACAAAAAAATGTATTCTGCCGACACCCTCCCAATCGGAAACAAGGAGAGAGAAGAAAACTCACTGAAACGAGCCGAAAAAGAAAAGCTG
>CM031605.1:18411231-18423206 GCA_018398815.1 Conus ventricosus
TCCACGCAAACGTATAATTGTTCGCATGAACTCGTTCTAATTATATACTGGCAGTCAACAGTGAAATTAGGCAAAAAATTACCACTGGTCAAGGACACTGACCATTGGTCAGCAACGTCATAAATTGTTCACTCTGAACTCGTTCTAACACTCACTAGCTGTCAAACATTGAATTTGGGCCAAAATGACCACTGGTCAATGATATTGACCACTGGTCAGAAACGTCATTAAAATGTTCACATAAACTCGTTCTACACTAATAGGCCAAATGACCATCGATCAGTGACCCTGGATAGTAATAATACTAAAAAGAGGAACATAATTTCACACAGGGATCATTTCACAAGATATCGCAATCGCGAAGCTACTAACTTCTGAAACGTTACTATTACTACTATCTTCTGAAATCACTACTATATTTTCAAAAGTTAGTATTTATTACTACTATCTTATGAAAATTAATAGTAGTGTTTTCAGAAGATAGTAGTACTAGTAACGTTTCAGAAGATAGTCGCCTGACATACCGTTACAAGTAGGCCTAGTGTGTAGGCCTACAATCCAAAACACAGTACTCTGATGAATTGGTCACTGCACCTCTGCTTTCAAAATCGTTAGTTGTCATGTATACATTATTGTCATTTTTGTAAAGCACATAGAGCAGTCTTCTTGACAGTCTGTTTGTTATGAGGCTCAGATTTATAGCATTTGTCGACCCTCTCCCCCCCCCCCCCCCCCCCCCCTCCCCCCCCCTCTCTCTCTTTTTCTCCTATGTTCCGCTCTTCCACCACACCAAAGAATCTACAGTATCTTATTAACAACAGTAACCCACTTTGACCGCATCTCAAACCATTCCAGGAAATTGCAGACAAATAAATGAACAGTATAATCACATGTTTTCAGTTATGCCCGTCGCTCCCGGTGGAGCATAGGCCAACAACGACCCTTCGCCATCGCACTCTGTTCTGGGCTGTTTCTGGTCATTCCGTCCAGTTTGCCCCTTGTTGTTTCAACTCCGCCTCAGTGTCTCGTCTCCAGCTGTTGCGAGCCGGCCTCTCTTTCTCTTTCCCTGCGGGTTCCAGTCAGGGCTTGGCGTGTGGTGCTGGATGCTGGCTTCCTGAGGGTGTGTCCGATCCAGCCCCACTTCTTTCGCAGTATCTGCTTGGCCACTGGTTCCTGTCCCGCACGCTCCCACAGATCTTCGTTCGAACCTTGTCCTGCCATCGATTTTGTAGATGCGCATCAGACAGGTGTTGAAGAATGTCTGAATCTTTTGTTGCATCGTCTGTGTTGTTCGCCACGTCTCGCATCCGTAGAGCAGAATTGATTTCACATTGGAGTTGAAGATGCGGAGTTTGGTTCTTATGCTGATTCCTCCAGATGCCCAGATGTTCTTGAGCAGACGAAAGCTGCTCTTGCCTTGCCGATTCTGGCTGTGACGTCTCGGTCCGTGCCTACCTGTTGGTCAACCACGCTTCCTAGGTAGACGAAAGACTCCACCTCCCTGATGGGCTCTCCATCAACTGAGACTGGTGTGTTGGCAGTGGTGTTGATTTTCATCAGCTCGGTCTTCTTCCTGTTAATCTTGAGCCCTCTCCCGGCTGATGTGGTCTCCAAGCGAGGGGTCTTGTCCTGCATCGGGCTGTGGCTGTGTGACAGGAGCGCCAGGTCGTCAGCGAAGTCAAGGTCGTCGAGCTGCGTCCAGAGTGTCCACTGTAATACCGTTGTTTTCTGCCTGTTGTAGTGGTCTTCATGATCCAGTCAATGACCAGGAGGAAGAGGAACGGCGACAGCAGGCATCCCTGCCGAACTCCGGTCTTCACCTCGAAGCTTTCGGACAGGTGGCCGGCGTGGGCAATCCTGCAGTTCATGTCCTGGTAGGTACACCGGATGAGGGAGATGATCTTCTCGGGGACTCCGTAATGCCTCAGCAGCTTCCACAGCATCTCTCTGTCCACACTGTCGAAAGCCTTCTCATAATCTATGAAGTTGATGTAAAGGGGGGAGTTCCACTCCAGCGACTGCTCCACGATGATGCGCAGGCTGGCGATCTGGTCGGCACATGATTTGTTCTGCCGGAAGCCTGCCTGCTGGTCCGGAGCTTGGGGTCGACAGCCTCTTTCACTCTCTCCATAGAACCCTGTTGAGAACCTTGCCTGGCGTTGACAGGAGCATGATCCCTCGGTAGTTGCTGCAGTCCCTGAGGTCTCCTTTCTTCGGCAGCTTGATGACGATTCCTTCTTTCCACTGAGCCGGTACCTCCTCCTTCCCTATATCTTGCTGAAGAGGCTGTATAGCATGTTGACAGCTGTCTCTATGTCTGCTTTGATGGCTTCTGCTGGTATCTCGTCCGGCCCTGCAGCCTTCCCATTTTCAGAGTCTGATGGCCTTCTTGATCTCTGCCTTTGAGGGTTTGTCACAGCTGAAAGGCAGGTCTGTCTCTGCAGGTGGGATGTCTGGTGGTGCGTCAGGGCAGGGCGGTTCAGCAGCTCCCTGAAGTGTTCTGCCCATCGTTTCAGCTGTTCCTCGGTTGTTATCAGTGGGTTTCCGTTCTTGTCCTTCACTGTTTGTCTGTCTGCTGGAACTTACCCGTCAGCTTCTTGGTCACCAGGTACAGGTCCTTCAGATTCCCCTGTGCGGCTGCTGCCTCTGCTTGGCTGGCCAGGTCGTCAAAGTAGTCCCTCTTGTCCTTCTTGATGCTCTTCTTTACTTCTCCGTTCGCTGCTGTGTGCTCTTCCTGTGCCTTTGCCCTAGCTGTTCTTGTTCGGCTCGTGTTCAGTGTAGCTTTCTTCTCTCTCCTTGTTTTCCAACTTGTGGATGGTGTCGGCAGAGATCCATTCTTTGTGCTGGGCCTTCTTCTTGCCAAGGATCTCTTCACATGTATTTCTTTCTTTTCTTTCTTTCTGCGTACGCAGGCTGATTACTCCTGCGGACACTCCCTGTATAGCCAGGCAGTGGAGTTTTGTGTGTATGACCCTTTTTATCCCGCCATTAAGGCAGCCATACTCCATCTTCGGGGAAACCCCTTCACATGTGTCATGCCAGAGCTTCTTGCAGTGTTCCCACTGTGTCTCGATGTCCGTCTCACTGTCTTCTATCAGCGCTTGTAGCGGCTGGAACCTGTTGGAAAGGCTGATCTGGAATGCTGCTTGTGTGTCCCTGTTCCGGGGCAGTCCGACATTGTACCTTGTACGTGTGTGTTGGTGTTGGTGAATCTCTTGAGGCGAAGTCTCACTGTTGTTAAAAGAAGGTGGTGGTCTGATGACACGTCAGCACCTCTCATCACTCGTACATCCCCCCATGATCTCCTGAATTTGCGGCTAATGCAGATGTGGTCAATCTGGTTCTCCGTGACATGGTTCGGGATCTCCATGTGGCCTTGTGGATGCGCTTGTGTGAGAAGATGCTTCCTTTCCCATCACCAGCTGGTTCAGGGCGCACAGGTCTGCAAAACGCTCACCATTCTCGTTCATCTGTCCCAGTCCATGTGTCCCCATGATGTCCTCGTGGTGAACTTCCCATTTGGTCTACTCCCATTTCGTCTACTCCCATTTCGTCTACTACTCCCATTTTTGTCTAAATTTCCATACTGACCATACTGCAAGGCTCCCCCCTGGCGTAACCAGTGTCCCAGTCTACTCCAAAGCAGAATCGATGGTCTTTAGATTAGAGTAGGGCGAAGCCCGAGAGAGGACGAAGGACGAATGAACGAAGGCCGTTAGGCCCAGTCGTGCTCACACATTCTGTGTAGGCGAAATGGGAGTAGACCAAATGGGAAGTAACCGAAGAATGACATCAGGCTGAACATCATCCAGTGCTATGCTCCCACCAATGATGCGAAAGAAGAGAAGAAAGATGACTTCTAACCAGCAACTACAGACAGTGATAGACAAAAGAGGAGCAAAGGACATAACCATACTGATGGGAGGTTTTAACGCCAAGATCGGAAGGGACAACACAGGCTACGAGGACGGTTACTGTCTGCAGTTGCTGGTAGAAGTCATCTTTCTTCTCTCTTCCGCATCATTGGTGGGGGCATAGCACTGGATGATGTTCAGCCTATGTCATTCTTCTTTGTGAAAACGGGGCGTGTGATGGGGGAGTTGACATTTTCCCATCCATGGGGGCCCCTTGTCCCCCGGTGCCAGCACGGGGCCACCCCCTCAGTGGGGGGCCCATCCTCTGTGGTCCTGAGTACACACTGTTCCCAGATGAAAGTCTCAGCTGTCCTGATTGACCACCTGTTCTGACACTTTTTCCCCCTAGACTCCGATCTTGTAGTTTTCATTCTCTCGCACTTGATGGTTTTTCCTTTTTCAAACATCGCCTAGTTCCATGTGGCTACTTTCGTTGTTGTCCGGGGTTTTAAAAGGGGGAGTGGGCCCTTGCATTTCCCTTTTGGGCTTCACGCACTGCGTCATAAGTCCCCGGGGAGGGAGCCCTTTCATTGCCCAATGAATGCTTTGGTTCTTGCGTCGTCTCTGTAACCGTTTTTTTTTTTTTTTACAGCGGGGTTGACCCACGAAAACCCCCTTTATCCCGGGGGGGGTGGTCCTGCCTAGTCGCCTTTTACGACATGCATGGCAGGGCATGGGCTATTCTATGCAAAACCCAAACAGGGATAACATATATCACATACCATAAAAATCACGATAATAATGCTAGATATAAAAAGGGGAAACAAAAAATAGGATCATTCTTCATTGGCTGATTTACGTCTATTTTTTTTATCTTTATGAGAGAGAGAGAGAGAGGGAGAGGAGAGAAAAGAGAGAGAAAAGAGAGGAGAAGAGAGAGAGGAGAGAGAGAAACAAGGAAAACAGGAGAGACAGAGACGAAAGAGAAGGGGGAAGAGAGAGAAGAGAGAGAGAGAGAAAGAGAGAGAGAAGGAGAAGAGAAAGAGTTGTGTGTCACTCCAAAACGTGCGAATACGTTCTGAGGAAGGGGAGGGATCTCGCTCTCCCTGAGCAAAGACTGACGCCCTAGGGATGGCGAACTATCTTTGGCCTAGTGAGATAAGGCGCTTTAAAGGGGGAAAAAGGGGCGCGTCATAGGATACATTTTATAGTGTGTTGTGTTGTGTGTGTGGTGTTGTGTGTGGTGTGTGTGTGGTTGTGTGAGTGTGTGTTTTTGTGGTGTGTGTGTGTGTTTTGGCGCGCGCGCGCGCGCGTGCGCGCGCGCAAGCGACACGTGTGAAGGCCTCTTTTATTTTCCTTTTAAAACCACCACCACACCCACCCACCCTCCCATTTAATCCAAACAGACTTATACATCACAACAGTTGTTTCAAATCGTGTTTTTTTTCTCGGCATCAAAAAAAAAAAAGAAAAAAAACCCCCAAAGGGTCTGGGGGCCCAGAAAAAGCACTGCCCTCACCTGCCCTTAGAGCAGTCCTGACCACCCCTGGGGGCCTCGCGTGTTGACGATGGGTACATGCACCGCGGGACACCCTTAAGATATAAGGGGACAAACTGCTCCTAAAAAGGGAAATTTTAGCTACGGGATACAGCCATAAAAGCCTCAAAGTACATCCCCTGGTGACACCCGTATTTTCATGACCGCAAGCCCCCCGGGCGAAAAAACCCCCCCCCCACCGCGAGCCACCCCACAGCCCCAACCCCCCCTCCCCCACGGACAGATGAAGACACCCCCCACCCCAGACACAGCCAAGCTTTCGCCATATGCTTATGTCCCCAAGAAAACCAAAAGTTGTATCTTCCACTGTAAACGGGACTTTCCCTTGGTCATGGTTTTTCCTCCCGCCACGGATTTTTCTCCAGGGTCCCTAGTTAAAAGCTGGCTGGTCGCGGGAGGGGCACTGTCTTCAGCGGGGGTCGAAAGAAGACCCCCCCCAAAATCGTTGGGGCACAGAATGCAATTTTAATGAAAAAGAGAAAAGGAGGAAGAGAAAGAGAGAGAGAGAAGAAGGGGAAAAGAGAGAGAGAGAAGAACAACAGAGAGAGAGAGAAAAGAGAGAGAGAGAGAAAAAGAGAGAGAGAGAGAAAAGAAGAGAGAAGAGAGAGAGAGAGAGAGAGAAAAGAGAGAGAAGAGAGAGGGGAAAAGAGAGAGAGAAGAGAGAGAAGAGGAGATGAAATGGGGAGACGGAGGGGGGAGCGAGGGAAATTCGTCATCCAATCACGCCCTCGCTTTCCTTTTGATATGATTTTACCCTCCCCATCCCTTCATTGGGCCAACACACTTGTAAAAAGGGGAGACTCAAATAAACCTTTTATCTGTCGGTGAAGGATGAAAAAATTCCGTACCCCCAACCTTTTATCCTTTCCCCTTCTTATCGAAAGGGAACACTATTTTCGGGGAAAAAAAAAAACAAAACAAAAAGTGAAAAACCGAAAAGAATCTCAGCTCATTCCTTTCGCAAAACATTAATTTTGGGGAATGAAATTTAAACGGTTTTGACATGCACTTTACCCCGACAAAAAATCACCCCCGGAACACGACTTCGCCTGTCGCAGCCACTGAAAGGGAGGGCATCGATCATAAAATAAAAACCCCCGACCCCTTCCCTACAACTCAACCTGCCGTAAGAAATCCTGTTATCTCCCTTCTTCGGCCAGCACAGCGGGGGTTACTCCCTGTGACCTTTCCCATCAACTGCAGGGGTGTCCAATTCACATTTTGACAGCGCAATGTTTAAAACCCAAACAAACCGAGGGGGGTGGCACAATTTTTGAAAGAAACATGGATTTTCTGAGGGAAAAAAGCAATCAAGCCAAGAGACCCATATCCCTGGCTTTCGTTGCAAGTGTGTTTCACAAAACCTATTAGGAAGCTAGAATTTAAAAAAATCAAATCCATTGAGCTTAAACTCTCAAAATGGATAAACTGCGGTCATTAAACTTTTATTTGTAAAGGGAAAGGGAAAAGGGGAATATCCAATATTCTGAAAGTAAATTCCTAAGATCAGTCTGAATTTAAAGTTACCGTCTTCTACATTTTATTTTTTTATATGTATAAATAAATATAAAGAATAGACACCGCAATGTGTGAAAAGTAGAGAGAGAAGAGAAGAAAAAGGAGAGAGAGAAGAGAGAGAAAAAGAGAGAGAGAGAAGAGAGAGAGAGAAAGAGAGAGAGAGAGAAAAAGAAAAAGAGAAGAGAGAAGAGAGAGAGAGAAACTTTCTGAAAACCACAAAAGCACCCCAAAAACTACCCATCAACAAAAGATTCCAGAACATTCTGTCTGCGCAATGAAGTATTTGAATCGGGGCTTTTTTCCAAATTCCCAAGGGTTTTTGATCGTTTTGTTAAAACCTTACCCATCAACCCGAATCTTGTCTCCAAACATATGAAACTCAAAAAAATTTAATTGTTCTGACAATTGCAATGTCAAACTAATTTTTGATGGAAAGAAACTCATGTGTCATTTTTTTCAAAATCACACTACAGCACTGCGAATGAAAACGAAAATGGAATTTGGAAGGTCTTTGGATTTAGAATACTAAAACGCAATTTTGAACTAAAAAAAGTTACATTACGTAGGGGTCAAACAAACAAAAATTTAACGCATGGCCCAAAAACAAAAACCAAAAAAAGACAAACCAAACAAAACAAATTTAAAAAAAAGCGCAATGAAAAAAAAAAAAAGGCAAAAAAAAAATAAAAAATAAATAAAATAAAAAAAAATAAACAAAACCAAAAATGTCCATCGTTTTTCCTTTATACCAAAATACGCTAAAATCTAATCAGACACCCCTATCGTAATTTCCAAGAAATGACCACCTATTTCGCCCCAGACTGCCCTGTGCTTACATCGAAGGAAGCATCGCGCAACACAGGAAATACGAGGCTGCCAAGTAAACGGTAACGCCATGAAAACTCACTCAGCGATGTTGTCGCCAAATTGCACTCCACAGAACGTCTCTTGGGTCGCGGCGCATGGCAGCGCAACGGAATGCACATTTATGTCATAGGGGAAAAGGAAGCTATCGTAGTCAATCGTCTGCTCACCGTCTTTGTCCACGGGGTTTTAAAAGACGACCGTCCTCGAATGGCTGTCGGAAAAACTCATTTGGCTATTGGGCATGAGTCTGTTGTGCTGTAGTAGGAAGAATGGATTAAAGGGTTTTTTTTTGTTTTTTTTCCTTTTAATCCTTTTTTTCCCCCCACCTTTCTTTCTTTTTTTATTTTTCCCTTTCCCTTTTTGTTGTGTTTTTTTTTCCTTGCATAATACACTCATCATGACTTTTCTGTGGTGGGATGTGTGTGGTTGTTGTGTTGTGTGTGTGTGTGTGTGGGTGTGTGTGGTGTGTTGGGTGGGGGGGTGTGTTGTGTGTGTGTGTTGGTGTGTGTGTGTCACACCCCCCACCCCCAAAAAATACGCCCTTAAAATCTGATCATCGGTCGTGTGTATTTTCATAAAGTTTTTTGGGAAAAAGGGGAAACCGTTTCTTTTCGACTCAGTGAAAAAAAGACGATCAAAACCCTAATGCTTAGGGCCACCGACCCCGGACCACATCGGGGCATGAACCAATGAAAGGAGGGTGGCACCACACATGATTCCCTTTTTTCGACAAAATGAACTAAAAATTTTCATACAAAAGGGGAAAGGAAGCGAGAGCTCTTTAAAACCACTACTTGCTAGGAAAATCTATTCAACAGTTGCAGTCGAAACAAAAGCAAAAAAATAGCTTTCCCCGATCTTAATTTTATGTTTTTTATTTTTTTGGAGGTTTTTTTAATATTGATGTTGTAGTATTTTTGATCAAAGAGTCAATAAGGAATAGGTGGCACTTGCGTTTAATCTGCACTTGTGACAACCTATACACGTTTTGCCTACCTTGCACATCTTTTCCCCCCTATGTTGTTTTAAAAAAAGGAAATTTGTGTATGGTTTGCTGTTGTTTGCTTGCTTGCTTTTCTATACAACGTTTATGACTGGAAGAAACGAAAAAGTTGTTTAAATACAAATTGAATCCGGAACATTCGTTTTAATGACATCTTCCCCTCTAATCGATGGTCTCTGTCTTCTGTCTGCCTGCCCCGCCTGTCTTCTTCTGTCTGTCCAAACACACACACACACACACACCACACACCACCCCCACACACACACACACAACACACACACACAACACACACACAACCTCCTCTCTCTCTCCCTCTCTCTCTCCTCTCCTCCCTCTCTCTCCCTCCCCTCTTCCCTCTCCCCCATCTTCGCCCCCCCCCCCCCCCCCAAACCCCTCCCACCGTGTCCTGGATCGTGACGCAAAAGGGAAAGGGATCGTAAAGTTTAAGTGCAAAGGGAAACATTTTATCGCTGATTAACTTTGTCACTTTAGACTCGCGCCCGAAGGCTAATTTTTTTTGAACGACCTTTCATACTTTTTTTTCTTCGATTATTGGCTTTTTTCGTTTGATGATAGGGCCCCAAATGGAACTTTTTTTAATTATTCGTAACCTGTAATTGTTTCTGTAAGAGCATGAAGGCATTCAATCTTTGCTTTTTTCACGGATTCATTGCTTAATTCACCATAACGATGAAATTTAGATTTTCAGGCAACATGTGGTAAACCCTTCATTAGGCAAATTCGCTCTTTTTTTTCCAAAAACTGATATGCAAAAATCGATCTCTTTGATGTAACCATATTCTAAGTATTGCAATGATTGCATCAAAAAATCAGTCGATGTTTTTTTCATCACATAATTTTTGAAGCAATAATTTTACAAACCATTTGCGGAGAAATCTGAAAATAAGTTATAATTGCAAAACACATCACATGCCCCCCCCCCCCCCCCCCCCCCCCCCCGCCCCCCCTTCCACACAAACTTTACAAGGCCCCAAAAATCAATTAAGAAAATTCAGCAGGGCCGGGATACTATAGTCGTTGGTCATTCGCACGGGCGTGCACATACACGCACACTTAAACACACAGACACATACATACCAAACACATAGGGCGCACACACACACACACACACACACACAACACCACACACACACACACACACCACACACACACACACCCACACACACAAACACAACACACACACACACAATTTTTTCCTACGTCAAAAACCCCCCCCCCCCCTTAACAAAACCACACAGCCAAAAATCCTCCCTTGCTCCCCCCCTACTCGCCCTCCCCCCCCCCCAATCCTCAAAAACCCCCTTCCGGGATTTTTCCCCCTTTATTTGAAAAAGAACATTTTTTTCATTTTTTCCTGATTTAAAGTCTGCTCCAAAGTGCCGTTCAAACAACAATAATTCATCTTTCTGTTTTTCCCTCCTCTTTTCTTTTGGCCTCGGGGATATATAATATAATAAATAATATAAAATATATAAAAATATTATATATAAAATATATTAATTAAGTATGTTATAAAAATATAATATATATTTGTGTGTGTGTTGTGTTGTTGTGTGTGTTTTGGTTGTGGTGTGTGTGTGTGTGTGTGCGTGCGGCGTCGTAATTTGGTGGTGTTTGAATGAAAGGTAGGGACAGTGAACTGCACAGCTTCGAGGGGAAAAAAGTCCGGGCCCCCCAAGTAGTTCGGGCTTCCCAAACCCCGATTTATATGATTACAATTTATTTAATTAAACCCTCAACAAAAGTTTTTCAATAACTTTAAACTAATTTTTTTACAGTCTCGACATTTGGGAACATCCATGATAAAGAACGCACGTGAATACAAACCGCGCCATTTTTTCATGTTTATTCAATCGAAAGTTACAAATCAAACCCTCTGCGCTTATAATCAATCCCAACGGGACAAAACCGGGCCATAAAACCCCCCCCCATCCCATCTTGATCAGGAAGTCCAAGCCACACGAAGGCAAACAATTCCCCCACACTGATCAACCAGGCAAGTGAATTTTTAGCGGTTCGCTGTGGAAGGACCACCTAGGGGGAACCACTCTCAAACCAGGCGGCGCCCCCTGTTGGCGTCTTGCTGAACGAGGCTTTAATCAGGGGAAGGTGATTGGCCGAGCGATTATCGGGAGTGACACGAGAATTGGAGGCGGTTGATTTGTTTGGGGTGGCTTGCTCGCTGCGCGCGCCAGAGTCAACAAACACGGCTTAAAACAAACGGCTGCCATGCTCAGATGGCTTTTGCTTGTCTGCAAGAGAGGGTTCCGTGGGACAATTTAATTGGCTGTACTCTCCGTTCCGGTAATGATGATTCTGCCTAACTAACAGTATGTGCTTGAATGGTGGATGGGGAAAAAAATAAAATAAATGCTTCTCAAAATGAGCCTTCAGCAAGCTTATATTCTCCAAGGGGAGAGACATCCTCCAATAGGGAGGGAAACTCACTAACATATAACTCCTGGTCATATACCGATATTTCGAAACTTGGTGTTTCTCCTCAGTGACCGCGGAAAGTGGTAATTTGACTCCTCTGCCTTTTCAGTTTTAAGAAGAATGCAATCCCAGAAAAGGCTGGTGTGCAATACCGTAGTATGTTTGTTGAGTTTTCAAAAAAACAACCAAAGGTGCTAGTCACCGCATACTCAAGTTTCGTTCATCAGTTGGTGAGTATGTATTGTATTTTCCCTCTAGTTTCCGACCTATTTCTTTAACACCTCATATTGGAAAACTTTTTGAAAGAATCATGAAAAACAGAATAAAACATTTCCGTGAAAAAAAAATGGAGTTTTGCCTTTATTCCAGGCTGGTTTTAGGAAAGGTAGAGGAGTCACAGACCACACTGTCCACATTTTCCTCGAATGTGAAAAAAGCTCTTGCCAAGCGTCATTCGACCCTTGCAACGTTCTTTGATGTTCATAGAGCCTACGATTCAGTATGGCATTCTAAATTGTTGTACAAAGCACATGAAGTAGGAATACGAGGTCGTTTTTTTTCCAATTTCTGAAAGCTTTCTTATCGGACAGAACTATCCAAGTCAATGTTCATGGAGCTTTATCAACTTCTAAGACTATTAACATGGTGTCCCAGGAATGTAATCGCTCCAACACTTTTCGCTAATGCTTTACATATTAAACAGTTAATACAAAGGTTC
>CM031605.1:18424206-18429206 GCA_018398815.1 Conus ventricosus
TGTTAAGCGTTTGGGACTGTTGGTTTCTCCCCTTTTCTCTCTCTCTCTCTTCTCTCTTCTCTCTCTCTCTCTCTCTTATTCATTAATATTTGCATTACTCTGTGCCCAACGATTTGGGGAAGGGTCTCTCTTTCGACCCACGCCTTACAAAGAGAGAGAGAGAGAGGAGAGGGGAGAGGGGAGATTGGGGGATGGAGGAGAAGCAGGGGTTTGGGAAAACTCAATAGGTATCCCCACGTTAAAAAAAAAAAAGGGTTTTTCGACCTAAGCTTTAATTAAAATACTGTGTAAATCTGTAAACATTAAGAGAGAGAGAGAGAGAGAGTCAAAAGGGGATTGGGTGGGTGGGTTAATGGGGGGAGAAGGAGAGGATGGAGGAACTCAAAAAGGTTTTCACCACGTGCAAAATTTAGTTTCGACTAAGCTTTTAATTAGAATACTGTGTAAAATCGGGTAAAATTCAAGTCAGCAACACGGATAGTTTTGAAGAACTAATCCTCCCAAACCTTTAGCACTCACCCAGAAGGATAGACATTAAAGCGCGTGCGGGCCAGTGTTTTAGCGGCACGGTGCACGGCAGGGAGCGCCAGGCAGAGCAAGCAGCCTGATGTTCGCGTCTGTCGACACACGATAGAGAGAGTAACGCTCGTGGTCACGCCAAAAGGGCTGCGTTCAGAGAGAAATCGAAAGACTCATTCCCCCGATGAGACGTGTGAGAGGCTTATCTTTTCCTGCTGTGCGATATGTCTTGATCTCTGGCTTCAGCCTGCTGTGAGAGCTCTCCGTGGAGGGCCCGGCGGTGGGTTTGTCTGACGGGTCCCCAAATAGTGCGCGCTGTAATCGTTCCGGGGATTTTCCGAGTTGTACTAAAAACCCATACTCGGCGCTTTTGGCGATAGGGCTGCTGTTCCCGAACAGGCTGTTTCCTTCACGTTCTTAGTTCCCTTATAAAGAGAAATACTAAAAAATGAAAATAAAACAAAAAGAGGGCTGAAAGAAAATAAACAGAAATCAATCTCTCTCTCTCTCTCTCTCTCTCTCTCTCTCTCTCTCTCTCTCTCTCTCTCTTGATTTTTTCTATTTTTCTACCTCTGTCTGGCTGGATCTCTCTCTCTCTTTCTCTCTCTCATTGTCTCTGTCTCTCTTTCCATCTATCTGTCTCCCCCTCGCTCTCACTCTCCCCCCTCTTACACTCCCCCCCCTGTCTCTCTTTCTCGGGTTTCGCCCAGTCCCCCCGGGCCTTATTGCTTGTAATTCAGTAAAGCCTCATCTCCCCCCACCCCCCCCTTCAAAAAAAAAAAAAAGGGGGGGGGGGGGGGGGGGGGAATGCAGGAATTATTTTAAATTTAATGGACTCTTCCAAGGAAACCTTTTTGGATTAAGCTGTCCGAGCGAACAGTTCAGAGATGTTTTCCTCTAAAGGATAGATCCGTTCACCCAGAATCAAGAACAGCTTTGCCACAGCTAGCTTTCACAGAGGAGGAAGTGGTTATTGTTTACCCTCGTTGTGCTCCACGGCCTTGGTAGGCTCTGGTCGAATGGAAACATTCCCATGAACCGGTTTTTTTTTTTTGTGTGTGTGTTTTTTTAAAATCAGTTAAATCGACAGAAGGGGGACATTTAAATGAGCAAAACTGTGTTAAAAATCCCGCTTGATTTGCTTTCCCCGATGGCAGTCGTCATCCCTTTGACACACAGTACAGCATAATAGAATTGAATTTGTGCCTTAAGTGTTTTTTTTGATTCCTTGAAGGAGTATCGTTCAGTTTTCTTGCTCTCGCATTGTGTTGTTTCAGATATATTGAATAATTGTTACTGCTAATGAGGATTTCAACTGGCTGCAGAATGTTTTTAATACACACGGAGGATCGACAGTGCAGTATCATTCTTTTTTTGTGGTTTTTCTTTTAAAGTTGTCAAAAATCAGTATTGTGAGGGAAAAAAATCCTTCTTTTATTCCATGCAAATTCTTTTCATCATCTTGGACAACGTCGTTTCTGCAGCTTTGTCAAACAAAATCCTGATTTTCTCTTCAGCATTCGGAATTTTCTTTTCCGACTCGTTCAGGTGATCATTCGTTTATTTCACTGATGCTTCTGCAGATTAAGGTTGCACATCGAAGTGCAGAGGGGCCCGGGGAAAAGCTGATGTTTAGGGACGAGTCTGCCAGAAAAACGTGAGAGGCAAGAGGACACATCTGTCGTGGTGTCAGGCCGCTATCACGCCGCTGCACTGGCACCGTGTTAGTTTACAGATGTCCTGACACTGAGTGCCCGCCCCACCACAAACCACTTTCTCTGGCACCACTTTCCGCTCCTCCATTCGATGGGTGCAGGCTGAAGACAAGGGAGACGATTCCTGCCCACACTGATGCATCGGCAAGGGTTACTGGCCTTCCGTGACACACTGAACTATGATGCCGATGAATAAACGGCGATCTTGAAACAACTGTTGTGATGTATAAGTCTGTTTGGATTAATGGGTAGGGTGGAGAGGGTGGTGGTGGTGGTAAATGGAAAATAAAAGAGGCCGTCTCACACGTGTACGCTTGCGCGCGCGCACGCACGCGCGCGCGCGCACACACACACACACACACACACACAAAACCACACACACACACACAACACACACACACCACACACATACACACACTATAAAATGTATCCTTGACGCGCCCGTATTCCTCCTAATGCGCCATCCCTATCTCACTCAGGCAGAGAGAGATCCGTCCTCTACTCAGACACGTATTCGCACGTAGTAAGTGAGTCACACACAACTCTTCTCTCTCTCTCTCTCTCTCTCTCTCTCCTCTCTCTCTCTCTCTCTCTCTCTCTCTCTCATAAAAGATAAAACACTTATGACAGTAAATCAGCCAATGCAAGACATGCATCCATCAAAACGCTCATATTTTTTGTTTCCCTTTGTATATCTAGCATTTTATCCCCTGATTTCTTATGGTATGTGATATACTGTTATGCCCCGTGGGTTGGGCATGAATAGACCCACTGCCCTGCCATGCATGTCGTAAGAGGCGACTAAGGCAGGACCACCTCACCCCGAGGATAAAGGGGTTTGCGTAGGGCTAACAACCTGCCTGTAAAAAAAAGACGAGTTACAGAAGCATCGACGACAATGAACCAAATGCATTCACCTGGGCAATGAAGGGTCTCCATCCCGGAGACTTATGACGCAGTGCAGTGAAAGCCGAAAGGAAGCTGCAAGGCCGACTCCCCTTCTAACACCCAGGACAACAACGAAAGTAGCCACATGGAACATAGGACGATGTTTGAAACAGGAAAAACCATAATTTGCGAGAGAAAAAAAACACAGATCATCTGGACTGTGAGACAAGGGTACAACAACAGAAACTTTCACTAAAACACTGGGTATCGGGAAAAGAGGGGACCCCCCAAAGGGTTTGGGTATCTGGCACCGAGGAAAGGCAACGGGGGAATTCAATCCCCATATAACCAAGTTTAACGAAAAAAGAAAATAGGGAACAACCGGCTCCAAATGGGAAAAAGAAGTTTTGTTTTTTTCCCAACTACGACGTGAAACAAAGAAAAAAGGAAACATAACCATACGATGGGATTTTTAACCCCGTGAAGGGGGCCCGTACGAAAAACCAGGGGAAAACATGGGGGGGGCAGAATTTGGGGTTTTTTAGAAATTTGGGAACCCAACTTTGTGGGAAGATCTCCCACCCCCCAAACCACAAATCCCCCAACCGCAAACCAAATTCCCACTCAACATTAGCCGAAATTCAGGAGATAAAGGTGGGTGTAAGAGGTGAGGGGTGCGCTTTTCTCAGCCCACCACCTTTTTTTAAAAAACAGTGAGATTCGCCTCAAAAAAATTCACCCAAAAAACACCAACAACCAGTAAAAGGTAAAATTTCGGACGCCCGGAAACAGGGACACACAGCAGCTTTCCCCACAGCCTTTCCAACAGGTTCCCAGCCGCTAAAAGACTGAAAAGAAGTGAACGGACATCGAACCAGGGGGAACACTCAAAAGCTCGGGGCATGACACAGTGAAGGGGTTTCCCCAAGAGGAGTGGGGCGCCTTAATGGGGGGGGATAAAAAAGGGGTATAAAACAAAAAATCCCTGCCTGGCTATACGGGGAGTGTCCGCAGGAGTTCAGCCGCGTACGCGAAAGAAAAAAAAAAAGAAATACATGTGAAAATCCCTTGGCAAAAAGAAGGCCCCAAAAAGAATGGACTCTCCCGACCACCCAAAAGTCGGAAACAAGGAGAGGAAAAAAGCTAACTGAACACGAGCCAACAAAAACAGTAGGGCAAAGGCACGGGAAAGCACACAGCACGAACGAAAAGTAAAAAAAGAGCATCAAGAAGGACAAAGGACTACTTTGCGACCTCCAGCCAAGCAGAGGCACACCGGACGGGGGAATCTGAAGGCCGTACCGGGTGACCAAAAGTGAGGGGAATTTCCCAAGACAACAACCAGTAAAAGGACAAAAAGGGAAACCCACTGATAACAACCGAGGAACGCTGAAACAGGGCAAAACATTCAGGAGCTGCTGAACCCCCCTGCCCCCTGAGCCCCAAACCAGACATCCCCCCTTCAGAGACAGACCTGCCCATCATGACAACCCTCAAAGGCAAGATAAGAAGGCCTCATGACTTGAAAAAGGGGAAGGCTGCGGGCCCGGGCAGATCCCACAGAACCATCAAAGAAAACATAGAGACAGTTTGTCAAATCAAAACACCCTTTCAGCAAGTCGGGAGAAGGAGGAGGCCCGGCTCAGTGGAAAGAAGGAATCGCACAACCCTGCCAAAAAAAGGAACCTCGGGGACTGCACAACTCCGAGGGTCAGCCCTGTAAAACCCCGGGCAAGGTTCTCAACGGTTCTACTGGAAGAGTGAAAGGGCGTCGACCCAAGCCCGAGACCCAGGCGGTTCCCAGAAAAAATCATGTGCCGACCAGACCCCCCGCCATCATCGTGGGCATCGCGGGAGTGGAACTCCCCCCTTTACTCA
>CM031605.1:18434206-18436706 GCA_018398815.1 Conus ventricosus
TGTCCAATGAAATCTTAGCAGTAGTATGGGGTATGTGAAACGATTCATTCAAAAGACTAGGGTCATGAACTGACCACATTCCATTGATTTAAAAGAAAACAAAACCGAATACTAGGAGCAGTTTTGGGCAGAAAAATGCAAATGCAAGAGGGTTGCCCATGAATATATATGTCACCATCTTCAGGAGAGGTATATCTTTAAAACCAACAAGTCCCCGGATAATACATTTACATCGTAAGAAAACTGCCATTTGCATACCAGAAACTGCAAGTGAGGAATGGTGATGATTCACGACCATGAAAGAAAAGGCTAAATAGTTCCCTGATGTTACCGAGGAACCCAAAACATTGGAATGAATATGGTAAATGAGAACGTTTTTGCTTTTGTTATTAGTGTATATATGTATTCATTCATTCATTCATTTTTTCCTTTACTTATTTCTTTCTTTGTTTACTTTATAAAGTGGTTGAAGCGGTTAGGGACAGTTCCTCTTGAACGTTTAATTCACGGCTGTTGGAGCTGTACCTTTCTTGTTGCAGCGGTCGTTACTGCCACCAGAGTTGCCTCTGGCTACCATCTCAGCTTGGATATAGTTTCAGTTGTTCAACATGCGTGTTTACCGCAAGGCCATGACATAGTCCGTCAGAATTCAATTATTAGGGTCTGTTCCTTGCTTGATCTCTACACGACATGAAAATAGGCCTTTGGCAACGGTGGTTCCATTTTGAGTTATGTTTAAATCATACTGATATGCTGCATTTCTTTTGTTTACTTTAAGGACGCTGATGTCTTTCTCTTTCTTAAAAAAAAAAAAAAAAAATCGCGTGGGGAAATGCTGGAAGAGCGGGAGGGAGTTGGGGTTGGGGGGTTGGGGGCGGTAGAGTCTTTTTCCCAACTTTAGACCTCATTAACCGTGTTTGAAGGAAGAGTCTGCACTCTGATTTCCTGTCTTCAAGCTGCAAACAGGGGCTGTGAGAGTGCAGTCCCCTTCATCAGTCTGAGGGAATCCTCCATAAACCTGCCGTATTATCTCCCCTCGACAGGGCACGACCAATGGTCCTGCAGTTCCACCGACCACTTTATAAACAGGGACAACAGTGTCTAGGCGTCGGGCGTGCGAGCGTGTCAGTGGTAAATGGAAGGAAGAGGGGGGTTTGCCTTGTCACGTGGGTGGCCTGGTTTGAACGCATGGCTTATATGTCAGTGTCACGCTCTCGGTCTCTCTCTGTCTCTCTCTCTTGTCTGTCTCTCTGTCTTTCCCCCCCCCCCCCCCCCCCCCCCCCCCCCCCCCCCCCCAATCTCTCTCTCTCTCTCGCTCTCTCTCTCTGAGATGTCATTAAAAAAAGGTAGAAGTTATCGTTGGCGTACTGAGGCCTTCTTTCAGGTTTCTGGGAAGAGGAAAGGAACCCGTGGAAGGCCTGGTCGTCGGCATAACCTGCAAGCCTGCATGGAAGGAGAGATACTCTAATATGATCGAAGTGACTGAGATGGGAGTAACTTGGGAAATGGACGGACCGTAGACTGATTGATTGATTGATTGTTATTAATAATCGATTGCTTTCCAGATTCCGCTGGCTGATTGGTTAGTGCCTAACCGGGTTATGTTGCTTTCCCCCCGTCTTGCTGACCGTTAGTGCCAACACTGACAGGGGGTATCTGGCATGCCAGCGGTCCGTTAGGTACAAGTTAAGGTTAGGATAAGTTCGGTTCAGATTCGTGTTATTAAGGAAAGGATAGAAATCGTTAAATCTCGTAAGGTTAGTGTGTGTGTGTGTGTGTGTGCGTGCGCGCGCGCACACGTGCATGCACGAAAAACGGTGATACGCTCCCGTGCCTGACGGCTTAAATATACTGACTTCCATAAAAAACGCGAAAAATTGAAAGGCTATTTTTCGGGTGAAAAGGGGTGAATATACAATATTGAACCATTGTGGCAAGTTGTTTGGGTCCAAGACTCACGTGCAGTGAAAAAATTGTGTGAGCAACACATCATTCCCGGCATTGGAGGGTCAACAAAAATGGCAACCTGGTTGCTGCATGTGAGGCACGTGCACACCATGCAGAGCAAAGTTAACCAGCGACAAGTACGCAGGCATGCAGCCTTTATAAAGCCGCGCTACAAGGTTCAGATAACGACTTGCCGTCTGAGCGCCACAGAGATGCCAAGACTACGAGCAGAGGAACGCAATCGTGCCCTAGGCCATCTGGAGGCTGGTGTGGATGCCAGGCAGGTTGCCAACATCTTCAACGTCCACATCTCAACCATCTATCGTATGCAGCACCGCATGCAAGTCACTGGTACCACGGATGATCGTCCCTGGCCAGGCCGTCCTCGGGTCACCACACCAAGAGAGGATCGCCATTTTGTTCGAACCCATCTGCGGGACAGGCGGCAAACAGCCGCTAACACTGCTCGACAGGTGCCTGGGAATCTCCAGCAACGAATCAGCCTCAACACTGTGCGGCGGCGTCTTCAGGAGAACGGGCTGGCATGTAGGCG
>CM031605.1:18441706-18511706 GCA_018398815.1 Conus ventricosus
AGTGACACACTGTTAGGACAGCAAGTTCGAAAATTTGTGTTTTCAGAGATGTCCTGAAAGCGAGAGGAGATGCTAAGTGGCCAACATTGGTACAGAGAGAAAGAAAGAAAGCAGCAAGGAAAATACACTTATTTCTTACAAGCGCATATTTATGCCATAATCATGGGAGGTCACACTTAACACGTATCAAGAACAGCGGGGAAAAGAATAACGTTTCATAAAGTTAGTTTTTGCTTACGATTAAGGTTAGGTTCCGTCTGGGTTGGGGTGATGATCAGGTTAGAATTAGGCGGACGCGCAGAAGATAAAAGTTAAATGAGATTCAGTTCTTGCGAAGAGTTCTGAAGAAACTCTCTCGCGGAGTGTAGACTACACGGCAAGAATATTGCGAAGATACGATTTTGACTGAACTTCTTGGGAAAATTGCTTATTAGTGAAAGTTCCATTTGGAGAAGCTGTGCATGCCCATGCTTTCTAGAACGAACTTTGACACAGAATTTTTAAAGTGCCTTTTTCTGAATAGTCTGTCTCATATGAGACATTTTGAGACACAGAATTTTTAAAGTGCCTTTTTCTGAATAGTCTGTCTCATATGAGACATTTTGAGACACAGAATTTTTTAAGTGCCTTTTTCTGAATAGTCTGTCTCTTATGAGACATTTTGAGGAGCGCCTGAGAGAAGAGAAATGCAATAATTAAACTTTGAAAAAAACAAAGGCACAGATGCGCGCGCGCGCGTTTGTGTGCAGGATGATTTAATGGTCAGCAAATGTCGGATGCTGTGATTCTACGTAGATTGAAGCTTGCTAATTCGCAGATGTTTGAAACTGCGCTTTCACTGACAAAGTGTTAGTGATCGGGATACCAAGACTTCTAGCTTCTGCAGAAAGTTCATAACAGAGTTGTCCAAAGAAATGGAAAATATAAAAGATGTAAGACCCATAGCGTGACTGCCATAGGGACAGTGAACTGTCGGAGGCTTGCCGTGTGGAGGGTACAGTGTCCTGAAAGACGGAACCTATCCTTCTCCTTCCGCCATCTCAACCTTCCCAGACCTGAAGCAGGTACCCATTCACTGTTGAGCGGATGGGGAAGGGTTTACAAGCTGTAGAAATTCGACTCCTCGAGTTTCGAACTACAAAGTAGACAAACTGGAGAAGGTTGTTTATTTTTTTTTTATCTGATTAACAATGATTCTGTTTTGTCGTCATTTCACTTTAGCTTGTTTAATGTCACGTCTTCCATGCTGTGTGAGAGAAAGGGAGAGGAAGAAACAAGCTGACAACAAATCTTAGAGATAACGCCAGCAAATTCTAGGGGCAGAAAGATCCTGACCGACAAATTTTGAACGAACAGAAATGGATAGAGAGACAGGGAGACAGATTAGAGTCACAAAGACAAAACTAAAGATCCAGGGGTAAGGGCGGGGGGGGTGGTAGATTTCTGTCTCCACAGCTCCGCACCCAATCCTCCACCCTTTTCCCCAACCACACACAAACACACATTATGGAGAGAGACAGAGACACAGAGAGGGGATTTCACAGCCAGGAAAGAGTGAGAGGACGAAGGGGAGGTAAGAAGCGGATGGAGACGCAATTAATAAAACGCAAATATTTTTTTCCGGATTGTCAAACTTCCTTTGTGAGAGAGACGTTAGTGTTGGGGGGAAATATTTAGAGGAAGAATGGCGCAACCCGCACACGAATTATTGATAAATATTTTGTGGCTGCAGGTTTAATTCGTGGTGGAGTGCTTCTGTGTTTTTGGAACCGATGTACACTCCTCCTCACCAGTGGGGCTGTCCGTCTCCATCTCAAACAAAACAAAACAAAAAACACACACACACACGAGAGAGAGAGAGAGAGAGAGAGAGAGAGAGAGAGAGGTTTTCCACGTTTCGTCTCGTTCCTCTTCTTGTGACTTCATCAACATCCATTCTCTCTCTCTCTCTCTCTCTCTCTCTCTCTCTCAACTGACACTTTATAGTGTGTTTTGGGGTTTGGAGAGAGATGAGAGAGAGAGAGAGTTTGTCCGTTTCTTCTCGTTACTCTTCTTTGTGTTTCATTGACATTCTCCTCTCCCCCCCCCCCCCCCCCCCCCCCCCTCTCTCTCTCTCTGGAATGGAGTCAAAATGACGTCTGTTTGCTTGCACGAGAGACGATATAGGCCTACGCATATACAGGCACACACACACTCTCTCTCTTCTCTCTCTCTCACACACAACACAGTCACACGCACGCACTCTCTCTCATCTCACACTTTACAGTGTGTTTGGCAAGGGGAGAAGAGAGAGAGAGAGAGGAGAGAGAGAGAGAGGAGAGAGAGAGAGAGAGAGAGAAGAAAGAAAGAGTGTGTATGTCTGTCTGTATGCCATTTCTCGTACAAGTAAACCGACGCCGTTCTTAAGCATTCCATTTAACTATTATCACTGTCGCCCCTAGTGCCGGTAGTTCACAAGATTACCGGTGTTATGTCGTAAAAGGGTGACCCACCACAAAGCACTCTGCTGATACGTTAGCTGGCATCCTCTGAAGTGCTTGTTTTCGTTCATTAAAGTAACTATCTATTAACTCTGTCCCGTAACTGTGAGAAATCCCCCCGTCTGGGTGTGGTAGACCGTTCTCTCATTCCCACACTACACCTCCTTCCTTCTCTCCTACACTGTGTCCTTCCTCGGCGCACACGTTTCTGGCCTACGTGCGGGACACAGAGCGAGCGAAACGGAATCGGAGATGGCGTGTTCCAGACCCTCCGCCGATGTGAAGATGTAGGTGGCAGGATGCTGGATAGAGGGGGCGTGTGATTACGATAGGTCTCATTGATAGGGCGCACTCACCATTTACACCACACTTGCAAGCTGCAGAGAGGTAGACCAGGGAAATGGAGGGTGGGGGGTTGGGTGGGCGGGGGGGGGGGGGGGGGGGGGGGGGGGGGAGGGGGAGAGGGGGGGGGGAGTCTTCCGTGAGCGCAGGATGGGAACCGGCAATGGCATTCGGAAGGGGCGGGGTGAGGGAGGGTATGTTGAGGAAAGAGGGGAGTGGTAAGAGGACAAAATAGTTGCCATCAACCTGCCACCAACTCCAAAAACTACCACCACCACCACAGGATAGCGAGAGAAGGAGAGGGGGTAAGGAAAAGGGTAAGTTGATGGTAGTCTGAGACTAAGGCGCCGAGCGCCAGGACCCAGGGTGGGAGGCGAACGATGATGTTAGGCACCCTACGCTCGTGGACCGGGGGATGGTTCGGTTGGTTTATGACGTGTTTACAGGCGTCACTGTCGCCTGGTGGTATTGAGAAAGCATGCCATCAGGGCCCCATTATCGTTTCACAGAAAGACAGAAAGGGAGCAGAGAGAGAGAGAGAGAGGGAGGGAGAGAGAGAGAGAGCAGTGTGAAGGCGTGGGAGGGCGGGTTGTTGGGCCACGATAGTGGTGTCAGAAAGGCTTCATGTGGCATGCTGTAAACCACGGAATGGCTTTGCACCGATTTGCCGCGGGGCAACTCTGTTAGCAACGTCAACCATCGCCAGTCAATCCCTGCACACCTACCTGTTTCATAATGAAATTCGCTGTATACAAAGTGATTTTTTATTTTATTTTGTCATTTCTTTGTGATAACACACACACAAACACACACACAAAACCCACGGGGTCGAACACTGGTTAAAATTAAATTCATTTTGAAGACAGCGAGATTTCATTATCTCAAACAGGTTTTCAGCTCGGATCTTCTTCTTCTTCTTCCTAAAATACTGGTTCACTCAAAAACGAGTAGGTCACCAGCGCGCATGTTAAAAAGTAAAATAAAATAACATAAAACAGTGCGACTCAGACTGTTGGCCCTGGAGCAAATTTAGCAACAAGGGGTCGCACTCGATATTCAAGAAAAAATATGTAACAAAACATAGCAAAACATTTTGCCTTTGCCAAAGGTAGTGCCGGCCTTTGCTAGTCTCGAAATCACCTTCGCTTCAGAGGTCTATCGCTTTACACAGTGCTACCAAGATAACAGTACTTATGCATGGTCTTGATCTCTGTTTTGTTGATAAGAACAAATGGTGGAGGTGTAGCGCTGGCGGCCTGTTGAAACGTGGGCAAGTCTAGTAGACACGGACTGAGACCAAAGTGTTTGCAGGTTGTTGCAAAGCGGTCTGTTCTGCACTAGATGTTCTTGCGGAGGTGCGCAGCCAGCGCACAGACATCTGCAGACTGGAACTCGACCGAAATGGTTTCAGTCTCGTTCTGGCCCGTTTATGACATGGAGCTTAGGATACAAGTCCAATGTGTGTTGTTCCAGTATCTGGGAATGTGTGACTTCTTAATATTAGGATAGTACCCTCAGCCATAGTATCTATCTATCCACCCATATATTGTTTTCTCTCTTTCTACATAGCTGGCCAGTGATATATATGAGTGTGTAAAGATCGAAAGTAGTTATAGATTAGTATCAGTTGACCTCTTTTGATAATTAACAGTTTGTCCAGTGATTATATAAATACTTCTATCCAACTTATTAGTAATGACCCAAGTAAACAAAAGCAACAAACGTTAAAACAAACTCTTTTCCAAGCTGATTGTACATAACAGCCAAGAACTGTTTTCTGGTACAGGGGACTGTTGTGCTGCTTGCCCGTTTTCATCACTCGACAAAATAGTGTCCATGTTGCTATTCAAGACACTGGACAAATCATGAATGCTCCAAATACCATCTCAACATTTGTCTCGGTTTAATTCTGAAGTGAGCAAATATCTTCTTTTATTGATTGACTTGTATAACGATCTAACAATATTGGGAGGGTTACGCACCAGGCAGTGATTGTTTTGAGTAAGGAAGTATATATTTTAAATACAAATTTTTACTGCTTATGTAGTATTGCATTTATGTTTATCTTTACTTGAACCAAGGTTCATGATTGTCATGTCATTAAATGCTTTTATATTTTTTATCATGGCTATAAGGTAGTCTCATCTACCTCACTGGCACTAGTGCAGTAAAACGCCGATGTAAGCGAGTTAGTAGACGTTTGTCTGTCATCCATCCTCCCTCATCCCACTCATTCCCTTCCTCGCTCTTCTTTCTGTATGTCTCAATCCTTCTCTCTCTCTCATTCTCTCTCCTCCCCTCTGTTCGTATGTATGTGTGTGCGAGCGAATGCCTTTTGATAGCGGAAGGGCCAGGGTTGCACTTACAGTGTTTTCAAAATTGCCTTACTTTTGTTGCTTATAAACTGTATCAAGCATTAAGATATGGGGACCAATATACACTGGGCTGTTACACCCAACTTGTAAATCCTAAAATCACAGTTCTGAAGTCGGGACCAGGCGCATCATGACAACTCTTTTCTCGAGAGGCTTCTAGAGTGGATTTATCACAACTCATTGGAACTAACATGTGGCATCCAGAATGACAAAACCAGGTATGGCATCATGTGATGCAGACTGAGAGGTCGTGGGTTTGAGTCCTGTAAGAGGCATTTCTCGGTGTGATTTTTTTGTCCCAGCCACCTCTTACCCCACATACGTATGCTATGGTTTCAAACGGGAAGACTGGGAACCACACAGTCGACTTTCATCCACGTGATGGATAGGTCTCAGTGTTGCTAAAATGTTCTGAGTACTACAGGTGTCTGTATCTCCTGGATCTGTTTTGACTCTGGAACATATTGTGAAAAGAAACGTGGAGTACAAACTTGTCATTTAATCTGATCAGAGCTGAACTCCACCCCCACCCCCTTGGCATGATCATCACAGTTTTTCATATTCGTTTTAAAGAAAAGGGTCTTCTGTATAAAATGTTGTGGTCCTTCATTCCAATCTTTGTCATGTCCTCAGTTTTGATTTTCCTCTCTACCCCCATGCCTGTGACGAGTTCACATAAAAGTCACTGGTAGAAAGTTCATTGGAACTGTCCTTGGATGGTGGTACCCTCCGGAGAGGGGTGCTCACTCATGCTGCCTTTGCGACCATGAAGTGATTGTTGTCAGTTGGGGGCATAGCTGTAGGTGTCATAAGTAAGTTGAATTAGAACAGGCACCAAAGTGACTTAACTACCAGTGGTGAGGTTGCAGTATGATATGTCTGAGTATGGCTCTGGAAAGGAGTGCTGGCATGAATGGTGTGGGAAAAATGTCACTTGGGAAGCAAAGACTAGACAACAGCACACACACACACACACACACACACACACACACACACACACACACACTTACGCACATACATACACAAACACACACTCACGCACACAACACAATCATCCAACCTAATGCCAGAAAACATTTTCAAAAATACACAGGACAATCACATGGGAAGAGTATTGATTCCAAACAAATGAGAAAGCATGGTGATCTGCAGTGCACTATACACAAACAGCTGTTGTATACTACCAAGGGAACTGATGGAGCAGGCCAATGGCTTTTAAGCCCAAGTGTAATATGCAACACTATGCTTGTGGTAATTCTTCACCAAATACAAAATCAGCACTATGCTGTGTTGATTTTGTATTTGGTGAAGAATTACAACAAGCCTGGATTCTAAGGACTTCCAGAAAGTACCTGGAGTTTAAGAAATTTAAAATAAGAATTAGAAATGAAGTGTGCGCATATGCAGACGTAAAAATCATTGTCAGAGTGTGTGCATGTGTTGCTGTAGGTGCGTGGCTGTGGCTTTATGCATATGCTTATACGCAATTATTATCTACCTCTTTGAATTTATGGAGAGTATTTAGTGGAGGGGACGTGGGATGGGGTTGGGGAATGGGATGGCCACTGTCACACTGAGAGAAGTTTCACATGTGTGCATGTACACACACACACACACACACACACACACACACGCACAACACACACACACAAATCAAACATGGATTCCAGTTCTGCTATTTCATTCATTAAGGCCAAGGCCTTTTCCAAGAGGGAAGTACACAAGAATGAGTCACCTCAGGTTACAAACAGAAAAACTGAAGATCAGAAATGACATCCACTTAACCGCTTTCACCTTTCCTCCCATTCTACCAAGGCTTGTCAAATCAAACATGCAACATACAAAAGCTTTGGTTTATATGTTGGTCCCATCAGAAATGAGGGTGGAAAAAGTTGCTGCCAGCTGAAAAGCAAAGGTTGTGGGGAAGACAATGTGTACATTAGCAAGCAAGCAACCAAAGATTAATCCTCAATGACTATTGCACCATTTAACCACAGAATTCACTTGGAGAGTACCTGCAGCTTTGACTTTGCACAGACCAACCTAGGGTGTATACAAAAACCCCTGCAATATCACAGACGAAACGTAAATATGGGTGCTTGAATGATCAATGAGAAATCACACACACACACACACACAAATCCACAGTAACATGTTGGTTGTACAAATTCTTCAGACTGTACTCAACCTACTGCTGTACACTGCAGAAAGCAAATTTGCAAGAAAACAATCAAGGAGACTTACGCCAAAAGACACATTTAACGAATTACCTTCAGCACAACACAGACCTGAAAGTTTCCGTGAACATTGTCTTGGGCTCTTAGAACTATTCACATAACAGACCAAAGCAGAAAGTTTCAAGTGTCAACTGAATATTGAATATCAAACCAGATTCTTGTGTGGCAGCAAGCACCCACTACAACAGTAAAAAAATAAAAAAATTTAAAAAAAAATACTGTAAGCGTGGGGATACGGATTCAAATCATGTTGGGGTGAGGTAACAAGCCACCAACCACGCAGGTGAAAAAAAATTTCTGAGGACGGGAGTATGAATTCGAATCATGTTGGGGTAGGGAGGTAAACTATCAACCAAACTGGGGAAAAAAATGATGGTGGGGATATGGATTCAAATCTTAGGGTAAGGTAGAAAGCTACCCACCAGAAAAATACAGAGAGGGTGGGGTTACAGGTTCAAATCCTTAAGAGAGAGGTAGCAACTAAAAAAGCCACCAACTACATAGATAAATACTCTTGAAGGTGGGGGCTTGGATTTGAATCTATCAGGGTATGCTGGCAAGTCACCGAACACACAGAGAAAAACAAAACACTTAGGACGAGGTTATAGGCTTAGATCTTGTTAGTGTTAGATAGCAAGTCACCTATCACACGGGACAAAAAATACAGTGAGGGTATGGGTTCAAATCCTGTCAGGGTAAGGTAGCAAGCCACCCACCACATAGGTACAAGAGCAGCTTGGATGGAGTTTGGGTTCAAATCCTGTTGGGACAAGGTAGCAAGCCACCACACAGGAACAAAGGACAGCAATGGTGGGGGTATGGGTTCAAATCCTCTTGGGGCAAGGTAGCAAGCCATCCACCATACCGGTATAACAATAACTAAAACAGCAATGAAAACAAAAGATGGGGGCATGGGTTCTAATCATGAAAGGGTAAAGTAGCAAGCCATCCACCATACAGGTATAACAACAACAATGAAAACAAAAGATTGGGGTATGGGTTCTAATCCTGTAAGGGTAAAGTAGAAAGCCATCCACCATACAGGTATAACAACAACAATGAAAACAAAAGATGGGGGCATGGGTTCTAATCCTGTAAGGGTAAAGTAGAAAGCCATCCACCATACAGGTATAACAACAACAATGAAAACAAAAGATTGGGGTATGGGTTCTAATCCTGTAAGGGTAAAGTAGCAAGCCATCCACCATATAGGTATAACAACAACAACAATGAAAACAAAAGATGGGGGCATGGGTTCTAATCCTGTAAGGGTAAGGTAGCAAGCCACTCACCACACTGGAAAAAAATACATGGGAGTGTGGGTATGGGTTCAAATCCTGTCAGGATAAGGTAGCCAGCTACCAACCACACAGGAAAAAACGAAACAATCAAACAAACAAAAAAGAACACTTTAGTTCACAAAACTGTAAATGCTACCACAGTTTTTGACAGTAAAGCCAATTTACACGGTCTCACTTTGAGCCAAGGCAATAACACTGGGCCATTCAGGACTGACGCTTTGTAGGTAAAAAGTCCTGTCATGAAAATAGTTGTAATTTATCATATACAACAAATCATAGTTGAGCTGACATCCTTCAGGCAGATAAAACTAGGTCATGCCAAAATTGCCAACCACCAACTTTTCACCCTCAAATCACAAAAAATTACTTTAAAAAAATCAAACAAGAAAAAAAAAAAAAAAACTTATGGCGATGAAAGAAATACAAAACAAAGGTCACACAGACATGATAGAGACTGTAGAAAGGACAGCCACCGACTGGACAGTGTTCACAATCTCATTACCAAGCTGCCAGATTACAACATTAAAGCTGGCTCGTCATGAACAAGTAGAAAGACTTTCCACAACAAAGACAGATGCCAAATAAGTTAAATATGTCTTCATGAAAAGGAAGTGATTTACAAGACTGTCATGAGAAGAAGGAATTCTATGAACTCTTGTCTGAAAGTAGAAAACATACATACACTATCACCATCTCACACATTCATTTTTGTTTTTCTCTGTCCAAGAAAATAGAGTACACAAAGAAGCCATGGAACCAAGACTCTTGTCACTTTTGTGCAGTACGCAAACACTATAAACAAATGTGGTATTTGACCTGCAGAAACATGCAATAGACAAACTAAACAAAACCCGTGCACAGTCATTACAAAATGAACTTCCATAAAGATGAATTATCATGAGTTTTTAGTAACTTATAACCAGAGATGCAGTTTTGTGTCTAAGAGATATGTTACTACACTAATACGTACAGATCTGATATGTCTGTTGGCTTCAAACTGTAGTTTATTTACTAGTTAAAAGAACTATTTATCTTGTAAATCATTTGAACTGGTAACACTTCAAATGATCACAAACTACCCATCCAAAGACAGGTGAAACAAAAAGTGAATGTGTGTTCAATCATATAGCACAACTTATGAGATAACTTGTAACAAGATGGTGCCACATCAGCTGACTTATGAGGTAACACAGAATGGTGAGGATGGTCCAAATCCTTCGACAAATCAGATATATTTTCAATTAGGATCAAGTTCTCATGTTTATCTCCCTTGCACAACTTTTTTCTGAACATCAAGTGCCATTGCACTAGAACCTTTGGGTTGTTATTTTTATAGCGTGCACTGTTTTGTGTGTATTTTCCGAGGCAGCCCAGGCTGCAGGGTGGAGTTTGCTTCGGCAATGGAGTCAGAAATGGGTTAGGGAAAGAAAAGAAGAGTTTCCTACTGTCCTCCACCTGGGAGGAGTTGGGGTAAAGATGCATGCCCAATGGACAGAAGCTATCTTATCTCACATGTGTGTGCCCACTCACATACACAGAACTGTCACTATCACATTCACTATCATCTCAAAGCAATCAGAATTAAAACAAGCATTCAAAGAATGAAGCATACCCACCACAATCAACAGATGTTTCTAATATCAGTTTGCATCAGTTGCAAGTACACAAAATGTAAAATAAAAAAAATCTACAGCCTTACATGTCAGAGCACGTTATAAAATGGGAATTACTGGCGTAAGAGAAATGTTTTGGCAGCTGGAAAAAGACTGACACTCTGATACATCTTCCTTTAATATACGTAAAAGGTACTCGCTTTTCTCAACACAAAAATCTGAGGCACCTCCTTATTGGCAGTCACCCTTCATGGTGAAAAAGGGCAATTACTGCAGTGAATGAGTGTTCAAATCACTGAACAGTTAAGGGATGATCTCTTACTTTAAGACACTCCTCTTCAGAATCAGTCAAAAACTACCATTCATGTTTACCGTATGTCTTGAAAATTTCCCTCCTCCTTGTCTTTTAGCTTTCCCTTCTCGTTCTTTTTTTTCTTCTTTATTTGTGAGTTCACGTCCACATTTCAGCTTCCAAGGAATACAAGCAACTGTCTATGCCTTTACCAGTAACATTCCAGATCAACTGAACCTGAACTGACTAACAAACATGTGCAAACATCAAAGAGAGAAAGGAAAAGGTTGACATGCACATTGTTGCAGCAGTGCACAGTGTGGTCACTGCATCAGTCTGGGAATGACAGTGAAGGGCACTATGGGACTGCTGGCTTCTAGGCTGGCTGCCGTCAACTGGCAGTCACTGGCGGCTGCACCTTGGCCCAACGACAGCAGCACTGTGCCCAGAGTGTACCTGTGATAGACCACAGAGACGTCTCATTAACCAAATTTGTGCTTCACCTGTCTCCATTCTTTTCCCAGTCTGTACTTGTTGCACAGCCCAACCTATTTTGAGTGGATCTGTGCAAAACACCAAGCAGAGATGCTTTCTTCATCCATTTTGTCTGGTTTCTTTTCTACTGTGTACCTATAGTATACAATATATAGGTAAAAATGTCTTATTAACCCATTTTGACTGGCTTCTCTTCTCAGAGTGTATCTATAATATAAACCAAGAAGAGACATTTAATTAATTAATCCATTTTTTCTGGCTTTCTTCCCCAATTGCACCTGTCATATATACAAAACAGGGATGTCTTATTGTCCCATTTTGTCTGGCTTCCTTTCCCAAACGGGATCTGTTAATACACCAAATAGAAATGTCTTCATAACATATTTTGTCTGGCTTCTTTTTCCCAGCGCAGACCTATCATACTCTTCAAGTACAACTGGCTTTTTACTTCTTTTCACAGGCTATACATACGAGTGTAGACCAGGTACAGATGTCTAAGTAACCCACTTTATCTGGTTTCCTTCCCCAGGGTGCATCTGTCACATACACCAAATAGAGATGTTTTATTAACCCATTTTGTCAGGTTTCTTGTCCCAGAGTGCACCACTCATACACACCAGCAGAGATGGGGTTTTTTTTTGCACATATTTTGTCTGTCTTCTTTTCATAGACTGAACCTGTAGTAGTATGCACCACACAGACATGACTTTTAAGTCTCGCTTATCTTGGTTCTACACCTACACTCTGCCAGACCAAGCCTGCCAAATAGTCGGCATGGAAACAGTGAGAAAGCAGTTTTTAATGCACAACGTTTTAAGATTTACATTTTAAAATGTCTTTCTTCTCTGTATCTGATGCTGGACTGATGCCAGAGATTGTTACAATGATTTCATCATGTCATTACCAGTATTATAAATCAAATTTAAAAGTAATGATCAGTATTTGGTGGAATTTACGGACTAAAATGGAATTCAACTGTAATGGACATGCATGTTCATGTCTGAGTGCACACACACATTTTTGCGTATACAAACACAAAAACATTAAATCATCAGACAGTAAACATGTAATCCTTCCAGTTAAGTGTGCAACAGTTAAATAAAAGCCTTTGTCCTATCTTACAAATGTCTATTGAAGCACGGACTGTCAAGTGTGTGTGTGTGTGTGTGTGTGTGTGTTTTTAAACTGTCAACAACATGTACCATGTGTATACACAATACAAACACTGAACTAGTAGTTATACCAGGCCCTGACAACAAGCAGGGGAAGATGGTTATACTGACCAGGATGCATGGGATGTCGGATCTGCGTTGATGGCATCACGTAGGATCTTCTCTGCCAGCTTGTCATCCCCCAGCTGATGGAGTACAACACCCTGAAAGAAACCAACTGACAAGATGATTCCTACGACTATCATGCCTTCTCAGTATGTTCACAAAACATGACTTCAAAAACACTTTCCTGGTCATATTTGCTGCTGCAAAAACCTGCTAAGTTTCATAATTCTCAATTTTTGAAATTGGAAGTGACAATGGCATACACATAAAGTTTGCTTTTGAAGTCAAACCGACTAGCAGCGCGCTTTTCCACAGGAAGTGGACCTCTGCAGCACATTGTTAGCTAAATCACTGAAAATATCCATTTGATACCTCTGTTAAGGTTCCTCTAAACTAAGAGTAGCCAACATACTGCAAAATTAAGATTTCACTGTGTTTCATGTATTCGCAATAAAACTGTCACCTCTCAGTTTATTAAGTCTACTCTCTTCTCAAAATGATCAACGATTTTTGTTCACAATTCCATTTTGAATGTGTGTACATGTGTATGGAGGGTGTGTGTATTTATACGTTTTTTTGGTAATCCTCGGAAGTGTATCCCTCATTCATTTTGCCTTTGTGAGAGCCTCTTCCCTACTCAAGTCTTCTTGACCCGGCTGTCAAATAATGCACTCTCCCAACCCACCAGGTGATGCAGGCTCCGAGTGTGACCAGGGTTGATGGCAATGGCATTCTCATAGCAGATCCTGGCATCATGGAACTGCTGTTTGTGTTCCAGAACACGCCCACGCTGCACACACATTACCACAAACACAGGTGTCCACTTAAAAAAAGTTGCAGTCCACTGGAAAAAAAAACTGCTTGGCAAGTGATAGATCCAATTCCGAGCTGTTCCTCATCCCAGTCTCAGGGGTGGGACTCTCCATAAAGGAAAAAAGAGGAAACAGTCTAGGGGGGTCCGGGGGCATGCCCCCCCGGAAAATTTTCTGTGCAATCTGGTGCATTTTGTGACTGAAATTAACAAATTTTAAAGGGAAAAGCCAATATTGTTGTTGTTTTTTTAATTTTTTTTTTTTTTCAAATTGGAAATGAAATGAGGCAGGGAACAGTAAACAAACAGTAAACAAGTGGGGTAACGTTTGCTCCCATAAGAAAACCTGATACAGAGTAACTTTTATTCAAGACTGGCAAGCCTTTTAAACTTGAATAAAGTCGGACAAATACATACAGACGAACAATCTAATAGAGGGGGAAAAAACAAGGGCAGGCCAACAACTGAACTGTCCTCACAATAATGACTTGGCAAAGATTTGGACTTAAGGAGGGGGGGGGGGGGGGGGGGGGGGGCAGTTCGAAGATGGAGAAACTGGGAACATGAAATTAAGAAAATGTATTACAGATATAAAATCTCTTCACTAGCTGCACAAGGGAACCATTGCAATCCCTTTTGAAGGCAGATATATTTGTATAAAAAAGGCAAATATATCTGCCTTCAAAAGGGATTGCGATGGTTCCCTTGTGCAGCTAGTGAAGAGTTTTCATATCTGTAATATATTTTCTTAATTTCATGTTCCCAGTTTCTCCATCTTCAAACTGCCCCTCCTTAAGTCCAAATCTTTGCCAAGTCATTATTATGAGGACAGTTCAGTTGTTGGCCTGTGCTTGTTTTTTTCCCCCACTATTAGATTGTTCGTCTATGTATTTGTCTGACTTTATTCAAGTTTAAAAGGCTGTGCCAGTCTTGAATAAAAGTTACTCTGTGTCAGGTTTTCTTATGGGAGCAAACGTTACCCCACTTGTTTACCTTTTTTTTTTTAACACAAAAAGCTATAAAAATCAACTATACTAATACTTACTATCTTTCACAACTTGGACCAAGTGTAGATGAGAGGAGTTCCTTTTCAACCTAATGGCACACAAAATGTATGCATGATGTCCAGCTCCCAAGTGTGGAGCTGGACATCTTGCATTAATTTTGTCCGCTGATCCAGAGCTGTCTTGTGCTTGTTGCTTTTAATGTGATACACCAAAGCAACTTTTCCGCGTGAACAGTAATTTATTTGCACTCGGCACAGATTGCAGTAAGCAAGGCCACAGGCATTAAGTTTGGCTATGAACTGGCCTATCACTTCATCATCATCCACCTTACTCTCCATCCAGTCCCACTTCCACTTGTTCTTCAAAGAACTGTCGCAGGAAACATTTTCTCCGGGTGAAACGACGTCTCTTCGACATGTCGCCATTTTGAAGGTCACAAAACCGGAAGGAGAAAGTTACCAAGTTAACTGCGAATCCAAGCCGTTTAAGAACGTCGACCAGTTTGTGGATAAATGACACACGATGTTTTTGAAGACATGAATAAGAATCACAGATCGCTTCCGCGGAACTGACACGCTGTTACGCGGAACGAACAAGGATCTACCGCGGAAATCCGCGGAAAAATCCCACCCCTGCAGTCTGCTACCTCCCCACGTCCTGTATCTCTAAGCAGCGAACTGAACACAAGTCATCCAGCGGAGACAATAAAAACAAGTTTTGTGCAAAGCAAGACACTTGTAGTCACTTAAAAGTCTGTGACACTAACTTGCCCACTGGTTGGCAAGAATTTACGGTGCAGAAAACGCCATCATCTGACAAATATTCCCAAAAATTAAAATCATTAAAACTGTTCCAAGAATATTTAACAAAAAAAGTGATTCAATCAATTAAAAAAAAGTGTTTTTTTCTCATACTGGGTATTACACACACACACACACACACACACACACACACTCATAAGCATACACACTCGCACTTACTCACACACATACACACATACAGGGAATGACCAAAAGGTTGAACTGACCATGAAGTAGACTTGATGAGACAAGGGGAACATGGAACTGGTCTCTACAACACAGGCCTCAGCTTCAGACACCTTGTCCAGCACCAAGTACAGCTCCGCTGTTCACAGAGGGAGACAACTCCTGTGAGGGGCTCCACAGAAAAGTCTTTTTACTAAATCAATAAATGCATTTGATATAATTCAGCACTGCTGTGTGTACAAGAGTATGGAGACTGAAACAAAATGCAGCATTTCTAAAAACAAACCAGAATACAAATAAATGCACAGAACTAGATGCAAAGTAATGCTTGTTCGATCAACACCAGACAAGTGAGTTTTTGATAAACATGTTTTCTTCAGATATCACAATTTATATATGTAAGAATGCACAAAACAATGCTCCCTAGATAGCTGTCAGCAGCTAAAAAAGAAAGAAAACACACACACACACACTTTTGACTTATTTGTCGAAAATTCACTTATCTTTTCAGTGTATTAACAACCATTCGTTTGCTCTTCATTTTATGTTTATTTACTTTATCATTGAACCAGAGTGCTTCTACCACCACCACCATCCATCCTAACAACTCACCCAGCTGGAGCCAGATCTGGGCCTGGAGCAGCCACGACTGCTGGGACCCAGGGCGAGGCATGTAGGAGCTGTTGAAGGAGGAGGCCACCTCCGACAGTGCACGCTCCATTCGAGAAGCCGCGATCGACTCCGCCCGCACCGAACCTACAGAATCAAACTATACCATTTTCCTTTCAGCTCACTGGTCACACACAACGACTCCAACTTATTTCTATGTCAGTAATTTTCACTTGCACTGTTCAGTCACAGTTCAAAGCCAGGTAAAGACTAGGCACTATCTTGGTTTATAGAGATGGGTAACCAGCTGTCATCACCAAACCAGATACTTACCACTATCTGCAGGACATCTTTGGAGTCAAACTGTCTCATCTAACCAGTCACATACTATTATATTATCTCCAGAAGTCCTTAAGAGTCAAACTGTCTCTTCAACATGACTGTCGAGAACCGTATCAACAGCCTGTGTTGTCAGTCAGTCTAAATCACAATCATATTCCAGATATTTAACAGAAGTAGATCGTATGCTTTTTAATTGCTTTACTTTTGAAGAATCCTCCAGTTTTGTTTTGTTTTGTTATGGTCCTATTTTCTGTGCCACTTCAGTGTCGTTGCAGCAAAGCCACTCATTCCAACCCCCCTCCACAGCCACAGACCGGCCTGTCCCACCACAGCTCCGGCACCCACAATCCACAGGGAGCAGTCAATATCAAGGAGCAAGCTCCAACCCCCCCCCCCCACCCAATGCTGCTACTTCCATTCAGTTCAGAATCAATATATACACTTTGCCTCCCAGAAACAAAATCAAAAGATAATCACAGAATCTGATGACCTTCAGCCCATCATTAAAGCAGAGATTATTACTATGTCTCCCCAAAACATCAGCTAGCTGCCCAAATCCCATCACACTGAAGGCCTAGACATACCCCCAACACAGACAAAGGAGGGTCATTAACTCATAACCACTGAACAAAATAAGGGCACAAAATCTGAGATTTTTTTTCTCTCAAAGACAATTATGCCACTGTGACACAGATACTGATTCTAGTCTTCCCACCTAAGCTCACATCATTTGTCTTTAGGCACAAGTCAGTCGGGAGCCAAAAATCTCGCCACAATATATTTAGGTTTTTGATGAGGTTCAAACCTATTATCTCCCAGTCATGAATCTGGGATACTAAGCACTGAGCAGAAATGAACAGTTCATCTTTCCATTCAGTATTGAAGCATCAGAGCAAGTAGAAACCACTTTCTGCTTTTAAAAACAAATTGGTTCATCTTGCTAACACATAAGCATGCACAAAATACACATACATTCATACAAGCCACATGCATCCATACAAGGATAACCTGCAGACCGGTTGCAATTACGGAAATGCCTCACCTGATCCTCTGTCGCTGAACTCATTCATGGTCAGTTGAGCCAGACTTCGTTTGTCAAAGGTGTTTCTGTCCATTCGTCGAGACCGTCCATCCGACTCCCTGTCAATACATAAGCCACGATAACAGCACCGGAAACAAACAACAAACCCACCACCACCAATATACAAGTACATACATTGAGAAATCAACTACATGAATCTTCAAAGAGAATAGATAAACAGAATGTGAGTTCCAGAGACACCAATCAAAAAACAAAACAAAACAGAGCAAAAAACTGAAAATAAGGATAAAGCTACATGAAAGATAATACAGCATTTTTCTCCAAGTAGAAAGAAATGACAAAAAGAGGACATGCGAATATATATGTATAAAAATGTATATGTAAAAAATCCAGAGTGATACAGAAAAACTGAAAATCCATCTTCCTCCTTAAACAAACATATCAACAATTAAATGTGGAATATACCAAATCATACACAGAATAACAGCAGCATTTCAGTTTTGAAAAAAAAAAAAAAGAAAGAAAGAAAAAAATTAAACCCAACAAAAGCAAAGATACACAAACTGATTTACTCAGGAGCTGCTTTTCTTTCAATCTTTTAAATGCAGTTGTTCTTATCATTGAAAGCTAGCTTTAACCCTGCCTTTATGCATGTCTTCAGGCAACTTTCTCCCTTCTGGAGGTATACTATTTGCATTTGTGCGGAAAACTCACATTCATGCGTGTGACCATGTCAGTACTTAAAGAGCAAGTTTCCATGCAAGCATACATGCATTTTAATGTACGTGAAAGGCCTGAGCAATAGTTTATGTCTGAGTTCGTTTTCTTGGAAATTTCATTTCGATTGACTGGTAAGGAGCTTCATGGCCTACTTGTAGGGTTTGTGTTTTCACAAGATAACGATCAAAGCAATCACAGCATAGCCGCAGCTGGTAACTGCTGTGGTGAAGAGATGCTAAGCGAAATACTAGGTCAACTCCTACAATTGCTAAAATGTGTATGATCTATTAGTTAGAATGTGAAAATGGCATGCCGTGAGTCTCACCTTCAAATCCTACAACTGACCAATTGCCCTTTTGTACAGACATACACACTGTTCCAATGGCAAACAGCTACAATGATCATTACTTCTGTCTACATCAACTAAAACAAAGAAGGGGGTAAAACTCTCAACAACCAAACAAAGCAGAACTCACTGCCCATTCCTTGTCTGATCATTCCAAAGGCCAACCATGACAGCCTCATCTCCATCTCATAAGTTTTTTTTTTCCACATCAAAACAGTTCACTCCCCTCTCTCCCTCTTCACCCAAAACAAAATCCAGCTCAAAACAGTACCATTTAAAACACAAGTGAAACTGGCCTCTACAAATAACAAGCTGCTTCTATGAAATGAGTAAGGATGAGAAATAGTTCTGGCAGCTTTCTATCCTTTTTTGTCATAAAAAATTCACTAAATGCAAATTTCTTATTTAACAGGCATTTCAAAGACATTAAAAAAAAACAAAGCTATCAATTCCATTTTCTTTTTTTGAGAGCGGTCTCATCTTCTATGCCACTTCAGTGGTATAAATTCCCGTGCCCCTCACACCAATCTGCCATCCACAGCCACAACCTGGCTCGCCAGCCACAGCTGCAGCACCAGCAATCCACAGCGAGCAGTCAATGTCAAGTTATCTTGAAGCACCTCACTACAGGAGACTGCACTGCTACTATTTCACTTCGATGGTGTTCAGTGATGCCTTCTCTGATACAACATACACAAGACACTACTTACAAAGCTGCTTAGTCACGGAGCCAGCGTGTGTAAGCATTCCCCCCCAGCAGGGTGCCACCACATCATCCAATGACAGTTCCCTTAAAATTGCTTACACCAACCTCAACACAAACTTGCTAAGAGCATAGGTGCGTACAGAAAACTTGAACAAGGCCACCATGAGAGGAGGGCATAAAAGCCACAGAACTTGATACTTTTTTATGCTGATCAATGTATGAGAGGATGAAGAAGATGCTACAGAGTTCCATTCCAGCCTAAGATTGCATGACACGGCAGTGCTCTGTAATTTCTTTCACAATATATCCTGTCGTCGACCAGACCGAACAGATACAAACACCTGCAGTGTTGGTCACAAAATTTGAGCACATTCCCAAACATGCATCCACTAAGCGGATCAAACTTGACTGTAACTCAGTCTTCCCAACTGAGCCCACAGCAAACTCTGGGAAGAAGCCAGTCAGGGCAGAAAAATCCCACAAATACACGGCTTTACTGAGAATTGAGCCCACGACTTCCAGACAGAAATCTGAGACGCCAACCACTTCTTGCAGCAAGCAGCTGGTTATCCTCAATTCTTTGAAAAAACAAAAAATCCCTGACTGGAACAAAATGCCCATGCCATTTAGCAAGTTAAAAAGAGGGGAGAAATGAGGAGGTGGGGAGTATGGGGAAGCAGCTGACCACATAGTAAACAAATGAAGGAGTACAAAAGCAATAAGAAAAAAAACCAACACTAGAACATCCAGCTGACAATGGGTAAAAGGGGAAAAAAGGGGAGGGGTGGAGGGATATGACATTTGTCGCCTGTCAACAAGTGACTACATTACATGCCACAATTTGTTATTTTTGGTTTTTACTTTCTTTGTGTAGATCACTCGAGTGTGGAAGCAATATCAAGTCGTGAGAGCATGCCAAAAACAAACCAACCAAAATCCAAAGTTAAAGAACCAACCAAAAAAAAAATCAGCCACTTGCCTGCGGAAGCGATATACTCTGAAAACAGATGATGGGGATTTTGAGTACTGCTAAACTGATGTAACACAGGACCAACATGTAAGCTGTCAACTCTGCTGTGTTCATACACAAACTTAAAAACTGCCCCATCAACACAAATATGCTTTACTGCTAAATATTGCTTCAGTTCCATATTGCAATCACCCCAATCATTTGTTAATTTGTTGGTTTTCTACATTTTTTGACTGACAAAAAAGATTAAGGAAAAAATAGACAGAACCCAACCAATACACTAAACCCAATTGTACATTTAACCAATCACATATTCAGCTATATGTTTTACATGTCACATGTCTGTTCACATGCGAGTTATCAAAACACAGTCATTTTCAGCTATATGTTTTACATGTCATATGTCTGTTCACATGCGAGTTATCAAACACAGCACCTATGAAAAGCATGGTATGTTTTCAGGTTATCTGTTGTGAACCTTGCTATTCCCAGAGGCAGTGAAAGGTAAGGGTTCTCAGTGGAGTCATACGGTCAGAATAATGCTTCAAAATGGCTTCTTTCAGTGCCCTGGTTGCCCATGTTAATTCTGTGTATACACAGGCTCTACTCTGGGCATTCTGTCTGTCTGAGTCTGTGCCTTTTGGTTCAATCTTTTTTCTTTTTAAATCACCAGATGTAGTTCACACCCGATAACAATCTTACTATTTGTGATCATTGGTACTTGTCAACAACAACAACAAAAAGGTCTGAAGAAAATCTGACGCTATGAACCACCTTGATAATATGTGTATGTATGTGTGAGTGTGTGTGTGTGTGTGTGCATGTGTTGCAGGGACAGGGGAAGAGAACAGAGGTGAACTAAGGATGGAAATATATTGAGATGAAGAGTGGTTGGTATTGGAATTGAGGTGGAAGCTGAAAAGAGAACCACCGTCTAAATTAACAGGTCCAAATGAACTGTTTCTAATTACCTCCCCCACCACCATCTATCTTTTGACACAAGCTGAAGTAGAAAACGTGCTAACACAGAGTGCTGTGAATTCTCCTCTCCCTAACTTCTCTTGCATTTGAAAATCTTATGTTCTCGTGGTTCAATTGCTTGCTCATCCCAACAAGGCTTAACTCTCTTGTCACGAACAGACGCTATAGCGTTTTCCGATGACTTAACGCTTCAGTATGAACGAACGCTATCGAGGTTTCGGCCTTCACTGATTTTGCACGTGGTGGCAGCGTGATCAGTACATGGCAACAAGCTGTAAATAGTATCGTCAGCATTACTTCATTCGCCTGCACAGTGGTTTCGCGGCACACCACCACCCACTTTGCCTCAGTGGCTGATTGACCAGACCGACCCACATGACTTACTAATCTGCATAGAAACATGGCGTCTCAAACAAGTTTTTCTGCGAATGTGTCGGAGCAAAGTCGAGCCCGTCGGCAACGTTTTAGCATTCCTGAAGTTATTGAAATGCTACAAATGGAAGGTTCAGACATTGAAGAAGAGGATGACGAAGCTGATGAAAGTGATTCCAGTGAAGAATTTCGAGGAGAAGAGAAAAATTGACACTGACTCGTCTGTGGAGCTCATTGATGATGAAGGTGAGGTGGGCCACTTCGCCACACGAGCAGAGCGTTTGCGTGCCACGAAAAACTGGGGATTTGAGTGAGCAAGAGTTCATTGGCTTTCCTTTTCGCGACTGGCATGAAGATTCGAGTTTTTTCCGACAGTGCCTCCTTTTTCTGGTACTTCTGGCCTTCGTGTGTCCGGCTGAGTGCCACGCCCCCATTTTTGCATTATTCCAAGTTAGCTTGTGCATAGCAGGCATGTGATTTATCTGTCTTATTTAGTTTCCTGGAGAGTATCTACCTTTTTTTCAACTCATTTAGTGTATTTACTGGCTTTTTCTGCTGAATGTGAAGCCATGGACCCACTGACTCTGTGCAAGAGTGTTGTGATGCACCTGAAAAAAATGGACATTTTTTCACCCTCAAGCATAAGAAATCATATGAAAGTGGGAACTTTATTCTTTTGTATTCTACTAACACAGTTTACCAATAACACTTCCTGAAAATTTCGTTGAGTTATCTCTTGTTTTGTATTTTTGGGTGATTTTGTTTACTAACCATAACAAATGGCCCGTCCACAGGGAAAAACAAGGGACAGACCTGTCCGTCCTAAGTGAGTTAAGACTTTTGAATTGGTCGGATCTACTGAGAACATTCAACATTCAAGTTCAGAATCCATCAGCACAAAAGGAGACAGAGCAGGATAGTGGTGGTAAGGATGCACTCTGTGCTACACTGATACCAACAGAATGACAACACGTTAAAACAGGCAGCCCCAATGGCCAGCAGGATCTAAACTGGCTATTTGGTGCTCTGTCACAGCACCAGCCTGACATCCTATCCAGAATAAGATTCTTCAGTCATTGTCATGCTGTCAGTGGCCCCTGTTGCATCACAGTGGCTACAAATCAGTCCGCAGATTCACAAATCTCTCGATGGCAACTAGTCACCGCTAAATAAATCATTTCCACCATGAATTAAACTTTACCAGTTGGAAGCCAGCCAGATTTCTGTTATTTGATGAAAATAAAATGGTGAAAATGTAAGGGCTGACAACATCTCATTAATCTTGCCAAAAATGTTTATGTTACCAGCCTCGCAGTAAAATTTGAAAACCAAATTAAAAAAAAAAAAAAGGATGTAAAACGAGCCATGAACGTACAGGTTTGCACAGGTTCTGATCAAAGGGAGGCAACAATCCATCAACTTCAAAAAAACAAAATGGTTTCGACAATCTACAAACAATGCGACTACAACTGTTCCATCAGAAGTAAAGCCAAAGTAATATCAATATAACTGTAAACAAGTCTGAAGTTGTGTTAATATCTTATGAACAACCATATAATGCTCCCTCCTCCCAACAAACTCAAGGAGTTTTTTTTTCTTATGTTGATATAGCTGGGATCCTCAGATCGTAAATGGTATTAGGGGGCTTGTGTTGCATTATTCGAGGAATTTATTTCAATTTAATTTTTATTTAAGTATCATCAGTTTGCACAAAAAAGATACTGTTGACTTATCCAAAGAAGAACGAACCTGAAAACAGCCTTCTAATTGTTGAAATAGGGATTCGCCTCAATACAGATGAGTGGCTATAACACTTCATTTCTAGTGGAGCTCGGGGCATTTATATATTTATGCATTACATGCATGTAAAGCAAGCACACACTAACCAAGCTTAATGATTCAGAAAGAGAGAGTTACAGAGACTATGGCTCTGTATCAATATAAATGGCTAGTGCAAGAGGTGAGCATTTTACAAATCAGGAATAGATAAGTTTACATTTCATCGACAATCATTTTCACATATAAAACATACACTGAATATGCACACATCCACGTGCACACAGATATATACTCGCGCACAAACACTTATCCACCACCACCATCTGACCAACACCTTCCCCAAACAGGCACACACAAATAATACGTGGGGTACCTTTTATCATAACAATAAGCTTATTTATACCACCATGTCAGACAGTTTCCAACACTGTGTACTCCAAACCAACCCAAACCATGTTGAAAAAGTAGAGTTCTTTCACTTAATACCCATGGTTGTTTTCTTCTTGCCTCCAATTCTTTCAACATGTAATATGTCATATTAGCAAATCGAAGTGTAAACTGCTGTCTTCTGGTTGTTCAGATACACTGTGCATCCAGAAAATACATGCTAGGAGCAGGCATGATGAAAGGAAAGTCTTTCAACACTGTCCTTCCCTGCCACGTCTTCATGCATGCATTTTACAAGACAGGGGAACTTACTCTGAGTCCTCGATCTCATGAATGTCCTTCCACAGCTTCATCATCTGCCGGCAGCTGGTCAGGGCTTCTTCAGGCCCCAGTAGCAACTCTTCCAGTTTGGATTTGGTCAGCAACAAGCTGAAACAGGTTATCATCAAACGTGGGTTAGACATGCGAGTTTTTGCACCCATGTGCCTGCACATCATCGTCCAAGTCAACATCCTCAGATCAGGTCAATTTGTATGACTCCTGGTAAATTTGGCAGTTATACAGAACTTGTTCCCCAGAAGAAAAAAAATAGTTACCTCTCTAAAGGAAGTAACTCAGCAAGCCACCATGCAAGTCCTATCTAGCAGAACTATTGTTTCTTCTTTGGTACTTTTGTTTAGGCAGGATGACAAGGTTGCAAACCATCAAGATATTCATGAATCAATTCAATGATCAATTACTTGCCTCAAATCAACCACGTCTTCTATTGCAATCACAGAAATGTTGCGAAAATAAGATTCATACACAGCACACCATCTTCCAGTTCTATAACAGTGTTGCCGATATCACACACACACACACACACACCTGATGGCTTTACATAAATCACTAAGCACTGTGAAGATGAATTAATTATCAGCAGTGACTGTCCCATCACCACTGGTGAAGGGTGCAAACGAGTGGGGGGGGGGGGGGGGGGGGGGGGTGAGTACAATTAACCTATGGAGATGTGTCATTTTCATATCAAACTTTTCTGTGTGCACATGTGTGTGGTGTGTTTTACTGCAGAAGCTAACCAGAATTTGCTTTCCAATTGAATATTCCCTGAAAAAGATTTGGTCAGCATTCGTTTTCTATATCTGGGTACCTAGATCATTTTTCAAACACAAATAATTTTTTTAAACACATCTACAACTTTCCCAAACAGGTCATCAAAGTGTACTGATTGCAGAAGAAACCCTGCTTGCATCACTTATCCTTGTTCATATTAGATACAGACTTTTGGATCAGGTAGTACAAATATTTTCTCTTGCAAAGAATACTTTTGGATAGCAACAGATATGTTCTGGAGTGACAAATTTCTTTTCTGAACTTTCTTCCATTTGGTTAGCAACAGGTACGTTCTGGACAGACAAACTTCTCTGAGCTGTGTTCCATTGCCAATGACCCATTTTAAGAATGACAATCTCTCACTGGAGAACAAATCTGCATGGGGTAATATCCTTGGCGTCTATGTGTCAGGCTTGATGTTGGTGCTACAAAACACTTTTTTTTTAAACTTTACTCATAATACAGGAAAAGCATCTTTCTCACACAACAAGTAATCCAATAGAGGAGCCATACCATTCCTCAGAGTTGTATCCACAAAACCTCTGACCTCCAGTGTATGTTTGTGCATCAAACACACTGTGCAATCTCCGAATATGTTTCAAAAGTTTAGACCAAGGGCAGAAACATGCAACAAAATGTTCACCAGTACGTAAACCTATGCATCACATGAAGGTCAAACGCATCCATTCTGTCCGACTGGTGCAAGAGCTTGAAACTGGGCCAAGTCAGTAACCTTCCTTTTGAAATGCACCTTCCTCGGGAGAATATAACAGACTGCATTTTAACAAAGGTTTTCCTCTATATGCGTCAATAAAGTCATCAGTATTGAACTAGTTAGTTCAAAGGAATTCATTCACTCTTACACTTTGTTGCAACGTTTTAAAAAAAGGAAGTTTAAAAAAGGCTTTATGAGGAATCCTTCTTCAAAATATCTTGACGGAAGGGATTTCCTTGGTTACAAAAAGACAAAACGGCAAGTCTATCTGTTTAAACTGTGTTCCACCTGATACAAAGTCAGCAGCTTCCATGAAGTCTAAAAGAGAAAATTTCTGGTTAGCATCTTCCATGAAGTCTAAAAGAGAAAATTTCTGGTTAACTTTATACCCTAAAAAATTGAATTAGGAAATATAGACACTATTTTAAAAAAATCACAGGGGATACCATATTCCCGAAAAACAAAAGAATGGGGAGCACTGGACCTGTAGACATTCCTGCCTTTTCAGACCAGCACTTCAGAACATGAATCGGCCCTTGACTGAAGGCTGCAACAATCAATATGAGCTACTTTCAACCAGTTCCGTATGTTTGCACCACCTCTTTACTGCACAGACTTTGGTAGGCCAAACTTAGTTCAAGAGAGCAAACCTGTTCTTATACTTCAAAGGTAAGAAATCATGATTAGCTCCCTTATTTCGATTTTTTTTTTATGTGTGTATGCAAATCTTGCATGAGCAATTGTTTTCACTTAGCTCCACATGTGTGTGCATGTGCAATTTCTTTATTCTTTTGATTTTTTTCAACATCAACTTCGTAATCCATGTCCACTTTTGGATTTAAGATAAGTGGTTTTATCAGCCTCTTACATTAACTCATTGCCGCCTCGTCGATCACCTGGCCGACGACGGGTTGAGAGCTTCGCACAGACACGTCGCCGGCCAGGTGATTGACGATCTACTCGAATTTTCGCATGCAGCTTTGCGGTCTAAGGGAAACAATCGTGGTATCTGCAGAAAACTTGAGGATCTCCTCTATTAGGTGGTACTCTCCCTTGATTCTACTTTTTCGCCCATATTATGGGATAGCTGGAGATAACTCTGGCTGCCCGTGTTCATCATGTTGTCGGCACCGACGCGTCAGCGAGTTGTAGCGAACAGAAACATCGTATTTCAAGAAGTAATTGAAAGAATAATGGAAGAACGATCAAAGGAAAAACTGGAACTGTTTTCCGAACTTGTGGAACTTTTCCGAACTGTTTTCCAAACTTGCAGAGAGGATATGAGTGACGATGGCGAGGTGCACATACCAAATGATGATGAAATTTTCGCATTTTTTCTTCAAATATGTGACAGCAGCTCTCTGTTTGAGGTTTAGACCATGCACACAGCTGTGTGTTGGAAGATACATTGTTTTTATGAGTTTGCTACACATTGTGTTGACTACAGTTATAATCATACTGATTTTTCATCCATACTTACGTGGAGAAAAAGTTTTTGCTCATAGCTGTTTGCCTACACTTTTCAAACCAGTGGCGAGTGAAGTGTGTGCTGAACACAGGACTGTATATTTTTTGTAAAAATACCGAAAATAGTGCGTCTCAGCGTGTCACGGTTGTGGCAGAAAGTTACGTCTGCAATGAGTTAATGAAATTTGTAGATTTTTAAAATTAGAGTCACATTATCTCTGTTGTATATTGATGAGAGGGGAAAAAAAAGGCTTCCCATGGCAGCATGAACCAGAATTCCCTTAGTTAGATCAGGTTTAAAGTGACAAGTGAAATGTTACTGTTATATCTGTTAACACTGAACCTCAGAAAATAATTCTTAACTATTTCATTCATAAACTTCAGTAATAAAAAAAAAAATAGTTTTCACATTTTAAACTTACTGAATGAACAAGAGGCCTTAAAAATATCCACTGTCATTTATCTTATAAAGTCATGAAATGAAAAAATGACTAGTATATACACACAGAAAACCTTAAGAACCATGCATTGCAAATCCACTATCAGAGCTTGACAAAAGAAAACCAGCTAAATTAAAAAACACCTGCTACATGCAGCCTTTACCTGAGGTTCTCAGGGTACTCCTCCAAGGCAGCGTGGATCAGCATGAGGGCTTCTTCATTCTGTTTCTGGGCGGTCAGCAGCAGCACCAGGAGATGCAGAGAGTGTATGTGATCACTGCGGTACATCAAAGCCACCTGAACACACTGCATAGCCTCTGGGATCTGGGGACACAACAACTGCATGTCAGCCTCAACAACAACAAACTGCTGAAAACTAGAAGACAACCAGGCAAGAACATCTGGGTCCCACCATGACAATATCTTGACAAGAAAGTAAATGGTGAAGACAGCTGGATCAAGGCAGAAGGGGGGAAAAAAACAACGGCAGAAAAGCTGCAACGGAGATGTTCATTGCTTTAAAAAAAAAGTCCTGAACTCCCTCTGTTTGCATAGTGGGATTTTTTAAACATTTATCTGTCTTGATATGAGAGAGGCAGACAGGCAGGCATAGTGGAAAGAGAGAGACAAAGACAAAGACAGAGATATAGAATGAAAGCGCGCGTGTGTGTGTGTGTGCGCGTAAGTGTGTGTGTGTGTGTGAGTGTGTTGTATGTGTGTGTGTGTAGACAGAAAAGGCACTTAAAAAACGGGCATTCAGACAATGATTAAAGGTTACTAGGACAAGACAAGACACTGAAGAAACAACCAGAGAAGCACTAAACTGGGCAGACCTGAACATGGGAATCACCAACCTGTCTGAGAATTGCCAGCTGCAGGGCAACATGAAAGGCCGCCAAGTAATCCTGTGGATCCAGCTCATGGGCTCTGACAAACAGCATTCCATCATACAACTGTCATAGGCATTGGCAGCAACACAAGACAGGTGGTGGGAACAGACAGGTGGTATAATACAGTGAGGACAACTGAAAAGACACCCTCCAAACTGGTTTATATGCTACCACCAAACAGTACTGTTCAAAGATTTACACATGCACACACACACACACATAATGTGTGTGTGTGTGTGTGTGTGTGTGTGTGTGTGTGTGTGTGTGTGTGTGTTATGGCTCCCCTGCTGTAAGTTTTCACACAGTCGACTCTGTAAAATCAATTATAAAATTTAAAAAAGACCGTGAAATCTCAAAGAGAAGGTAGACCAATGCACTACAACACCAAACAGCGGGTTACCAATGCACTTAATAATAAGGTGAAATCTCTGATTAAACATAAAACTTTGAGGCTGGCCTCTTCATAACAAACTCATTTAACTATTGAACATCACAGTTTTTTTGAAACAGAGAAGAAAGAAAGAGATGTCAAACAAATATCATCATATATATAACATTGCATCAAAACAAGAAACAATTGGTGTTTCTGATCAACAGCCCCTCCCTCCCCCCATCTTCCTACCTCCTCCTTACCCTCCATCCCCAGTCCCTCACTCCTCTTCCCCTTTACAACATTTAGCAAATGTAGTTTGATTGCACTGTGCTTCCCTACCCACTTCCCCTTTACAACATTTAGCAAATGTAGTCTGACTGCACTGTGCTTCCCTACCCACTTCCCCTTTACAACATTTAGCAAATGTAGTTTGATTGCACTGTGCTTCCCTACCCACTTCCCAGTCCTTGTACCTGTAGAAAAAGAGGTGGCCTTCGTTTTAAAATTGGAAACTGGAGTAGTGATACCCAATGCAATAAAAAAATAAAAAAAAGAAAGAAAAGCATAAGGTAAGGCACCTTGCACGTGCACTGGATAAATGAATAAGAATAAACAAAAAGAGCAAGCCAGGAAACAGATATTCAGACAAAATGCAGTCATCACCAGTCAGTATACTGTACACGCTCACACCACTTTCACAAAACCCCAGTACAGACTTACTGTCTGAAGGCTGCCAGAGCCTCCTTGTACAGCGCCTTCCTCTCTCCTTGCAGTTTGACCTCTGTTGCACGCATGCTCAACCCAATGCCCAGCGCCAAATGAGCCCGTGGCATTAGGGGGTGATTATTGCCAATGGCAATGGCATTCTTCGACCACTGAATACCTTGTTCATTCTGTAACAAGCAAAGATAAACGTCAGAAAACAATAATGACACAGATTAAAAGTACTAACTGAAGAGGGATTGAAAATGTCTATACTATTAAAATACATACATTGATGCATGTGTATACTAAAGTCTATACAATATCGGTGCAAGTGGGGAAGCGTCCCCAATCCTGAAACTGAACTGGGACCATCCCACCAATCCAGAAATTTGGATTGAGACCATCTCATCCATCATACCAGTTCTAAAAAATTATCACAATGTGCGATGAGATTCTGAAACTACAGATTTTTTTTTCAAATACTAGTACTAAAGAGTTCTGAAACAAAGATATAGGATAAATCACACTGATGTTTTCAAAACAAATCAACAAGCGATGCACCAGTCTGCATACTGATCCCTCTTTCAATATAATAATAGATGTTAAAGAAAATGAAATCAGAATGTAAGAAAACAAACAGTATAAAACTATAGCCACTTGTTAAAATGGAAGGGAAAAACCCTAGTGTGTACTATGCAAGGCAGTCAACATAGCAGACGAATATAGAGAAGGCAATCAAGTTTTGTTCTGTGAATTCTCAGCCGAAATTCTCTTAAACTGTCGCAAAAAGAAATCTTTCCCATCAAGGGAAAAGTGGCATAAAACTGTCAGTTGTGGGAATCCATTGGCAGCCAAAAAATGCCCAGCCAAAGAAGACAAGTTCCTTCGCCAAAGAAAAGGAAAAAAAATATAATTTAGTTGAGAAAAGCTGAATTTTGTGAACTAAGGAAAATCATTCAGGTTTACAGCCATCTTTACGACAAAGTTACTCCCCACTCTAACAGTTTCTTGGGGGGGGGGGGGGGGGGGGGGGGGGGGGGGGGGGAATCCTGATGTTTGGCGTTGTTCCGTGCCGAGTGGGGATAAGGCACAGATAAGTATGAGAAAAATGGCAGGAAAAAAAACCTTGTGTACACATGCATGTGAATCACTGAAACTCAACAAGACCTTGCTTCTTGGCTGGTTTTGCACATTGATTTTATTTCTTTTTTATTGTCATAAAAATACAGATCCTCCATTAAATGTTTATGTTTGTTCACTTTTTCACAATTTTGGATTAGAGGAGAGGATGGGAGGGTGTAGGAGAGATCTGGATGAAGGTTGAAAGCAGGAAAAAACTACATTAACTTTTTTTTTTCAATCAATTATTCCATGAAAGATATCACATCCTCACATCTACTATATAACCTCTTTGGCGACAATATTAATAAGCTGAGGACAAAAATCATATGCAATTATGGACCTGCTAGATGGTCTGTCTTGATGAGGGAAGAGGTTTTCTGTGTGCGTGTGTGTGTATGTGTGTGTGTGTGTGTGTGTGTGTGTGTGCTTGTGTGTGTGCGCATGCGAGCGTGAGTGCATGCGTGCGCACATGTATGCCATGCATGTGTGTGTGTGCTTTACTTCTCCATTCGCTCTGCCCATTCCCAAATTCTTGAGAAAAAAAAGAAGTCAATACTGAATCAAAACAGTTGAAATAATGCTTATATACATGTGCCATACCAAACATTGATGTGCAGACTGCAATTGTCCTTGAAAGACAAGAGAGTAAAAAAAAAAAAGTAAAGGTAAAAGGAGTCCAGCCAGGAAAACTAACAATTTCTGCATTGATCTTGCCGATAAATCTAACTGCTTCTTGCTTCTGCATTTTCTGCACCAGAGCAGTCCATCTTCACCGAGTTACAGAATCTCACCAAACCAGAAACTGCACAATCTTGCTGATCAATTGACAAAGTTTTCAAAATGTTTCTGATCATGATTTCCAGTTTAATCCAGAAGACTTGCACCCCTGATCACAAAGATGAATAGCGGTTCCTTGATCTAATACTCCGCAGAGTTGTTTTGATGCTTACAGTTTCCTTATCTCTCATTCTCTTAACCAACAGTTACACATACACAAATTTTGGTCATATAAATTGAATAACGCTTTCAAATTCCACTGACGAAAGTCTACCAAAGAGTGCTTTCAAACTGAGACAGACAAGAATAGAAACAGTGCAGTAACAAACATGACGTCTCACCATGTGGAGATATTCAAAGCAGAGTTTGGCAGCCTGAAGAGGGACAACAGGGTTTCTTGGTTTGAGTCTGTGACACTCGGCCAGTACCAGTAATGCCCGTGAATACTGCACAAAACATCACTCCCTTAATCATTCAAGTCCAAAGATCAATCCCATGTTAATTAACTGAAAAGTAATTAATTAAAGCTACTGCCTGCTTATCTCTGTAGATGCGCAAAAATTAAAAGACTGAAGTGGTGCCAAAGTCTTATGGCCTCTACAAAGCATCAACTTTGTGTCTTTTTTATGTCTGTTATTTCCACCATCTGAGGAAGACACACTGTTGAAAATTCAGTTATCTTTTTTGCAATGTGCATTAAATAAGCACTGTTCTGCACTCTATTTTGTGTGTTTATTTGTGGATATGTTTATGCCAAGTTTCCCATCTGTACACATCCGTGATCGCCAATGCTGGTCTTCTCATGTGTGTATCAATGTGCATTACAGCGTATGAGTGTTCCCTGAGAGGGTACTTGTCTGTCTGCATGTCAGCACTAGAAGTATTTATTAGTAAACTATGGATACTGATCTTATTATCAAAAAATAATACAAACGAATATGGTAAACAAGAACAACACTGTCGGACACAGAGACAGAATAGAGAATATAAGAAAGAGGGGGGATGGGGGAAGAGAGAGACAGACAGACAGACAGACAGAGAGAGAGAGAGAGAGAGAGAGAGGGAGAGAGAGAGAGAGAGAGAAAGAGAGAGAGAGAGAGAGAGAGAGAGAGAGAGGAGAGAGAGAGCAGAAGTCAAAGAGAGAATAACACTTTCCCACAGAGTTAAAACAGATCCTCTAAACAATTTAGTACCATACACATACAGCCATACCTACCTTGCCCGCACATATCAAAGAATTAGCGAACTGGTGCCAGATGTGGAACTCCTCAAAAGAAAACCTCAGTGCTCTCTCAAATGACTGTCACAGAAAGAACAATGCTGAGGTTACACTAAGGTTTTTCTCACTGTCTTTCGACGTGTGTGTGTGTGTGTGTGTGTGTGTGTGTGTGTGTGTGTGTGTGTGTGTGTGTGTGTGTGTGTGTGTGTGTGTGTGTGCATGTCTGTGTGTAATGTGTTAAAAAAATATTCGTTCAAAGGCAGAAGATGGAATCAAGAAAACAGCTTAACTTTTCTAGTTAGCTTAATCTTCCAGAAAATTACTGAATGTCTACATAATGCAGGGAAAGAAGCAGAACATTTCTGAACAACACAGGTTTGAAAAGTTTGATTGTGATCATTATAGTAATGATGACCATTATCATGAAGCATTTATCTCTTTCCACCCCTGGCCCTCCTCTGTACAAGCCCCATCCTCCATCCTCCCACTCCCATCCCCCACAATCTGGCAGAACTCTCTGACCTCGCACAGCAAAGAGAACTGAGCACGGCGCACAAGCATGATTGTCAGCAGATCATAGATGGAAGAAGTGGTGGCAAAAGCCACATGTCGTGTGTCATGCACCTCTTCTTTTCTGTCCAGAACAGCCTCTCTTGTGGCCTGGTAAGCACAAAATAAAATCAGATATAGCGTGAAAGACAGCTTCCCTTTTGGACTGGTATATACACAATAAAAATAGGACACATTGAAACACAGCTTGTGACTTGCTATATATACACAATAAAAACAGGACATAGTGAAAGACAGCTTGTGACTTGGTATACATACAATAAAAACTGAACTTAGTGAAAGACAGCTTGTGACTTGGTATATATCAGGGCTCCCAATGACGCACATATGTGCGTCCATGACGCACTATGAGCGAAAAGGACGCACTAACAAAACGTGTAGCGAGTCCTGCGGGACGCACTACAAAATCAGGCAAACCCCGAAACGTGCCGCGGTCAGTGATCAAAGCTGAGCACACCACAAGCTTCGCGCGCGATTGCCTGCCGTCAAATTCAGGACAGCGTGTGCCCGCGAAAGTACAGTAAACCGAGAAGCTGCGTAAACACTGACAGGCTCGCCTTGTGGCCCACGTCACTGAACGGTTACTCAGTCGACCGGCTGACTTATTCAGACTGTGGCGCCCGCCGCCACTAATTAACCAATTCGATGACTCACAAGTTGTAACAATCGCGTGCACAAGCCTAGGCGAACGAAGCAGAAAGGAAGTTCACGGCTATCGCATCTTGCAAATATGTCGTTGCTTCAGTGGTTGGGCGCTCCTAAAAAACGCAAAGAAACATCTTCTGAAGATGCTACAGACAGTGAATCGTCGATTCCTAAAGAAATATCTACAGCAACACCACCTAACAAGAAATGTTTTTTTTAAGAAATGTTTTCAGAGAGAGAGAGAGAGAGAGAGAGAGAGAGAGAGAGAGAGAGAGATTCATTTTTTCTGGAATGTTCAGATTATCAAGCCCATAATTAAAAAAGCAAGAAATACTACATTTTCTGTATTGGTTAATTTTGTTCATGGGGACTCTCTATACCCCTCTGGGACCCTCTTTAGCATCAGTGAAGGAGTCCCTGGGACCCCCTGTCTGTCAGTACAAATGGTAGCCCTGATATATACAATAAAAACAGAACATAGTGAAAGACAGCTTGTGACTCAGTAGGAGATAAGATAATGTTGCTTATAGCCCAGCCGACCGCAAAGGGCCACATCAGGGCTATGTGTGTGTATATATACACAATAAAAACAGAACATAGTGAAAGACAGCTTGTGACTTGATATATATACACAATAAAAACAGAACATAGTGAAAGACTGCTTGTGACTTGGTATACATACACAATAAAAACAGAACATAGTGAAAGACAGCTTGTGACTTGGTATACATACAATAAAAACTGAACATAGTGAAAGACAGCTTGTGACTTGGTATATATACAATAAAAACTGAACTTAGTGAAAGACAGCTTGTGACTTGGTATACATACAATAAAAACTGAACTTAGTGAAAGACAGCTTGTGACTTGGTATATATACAATAAAAACTGAACTTAGTGAAAGACAGCTTGTGACTTGGTGTACATACAATAAAAACTGAACTTAGTGAAAGACAGCTTGTGACTTGGTATATATACAATAAAAACTGAACTTAGTGAAAGACAGCTTGTGACTTGGTATACATACACAATATAAACAGAACACATGTGAAAGACTGCTTGTCTTATGGCCGAGTTTGGACAAAATATAAAGCAGAACATGTAAGAACGGCAGGTTCTATTGCTGCCTGGCATATACAATGCAGAATATATGTTGTGAACAGTTTTCTTACGGTCTGGTATACACACAATAACATCTGAAAATATGCCAAAGACAGCTTCTCTTTGTTCTTATCTAATATATGCAGTGAACACCTGCAATAAATCTCACACACATAAATATATACACACACCTATGTGTACATACACACACACACACACACACACACCTTTCTCTCTCTGATGCAGAACACAAAATCCACTCAAATTCAAAGGTTGAGATTAAAAAAATACATTCCCTTTACCACTGGGTTTAATTTTTTTTTTAATAACAACAGCTCCCATATAATGTACAAACGACCACACCATACCAGCAACGAATATACTCACCAGAGCTTCAGCAATGAGAAGCAGCAGTAAACTTTCTTCGTTGATATCTTCTGGTATAAACCTGCCAGCAGACACAAAACTGAAGAACCTAACAATAGAGCTCTGGAAACAAGAAAGAACACTAAGTCTTTGCAGGTTCCCCACCATAGAATATACAATTTCCATACTATAATGAATAATCCAAGTCTTAACACACCTAAAACAAATAGTTCATGATTTTCAGTCACTGAAATCAGCAAAGCCAGCCATGAAATCAAAGTCAATTGTTATCAAGGTACATGCTATGACCATGTCTGCAAAACAGAGGGGAGGGGCAGGTGGTAACTGGCACACCCAGTAAAGATGATCCACAATCAATGACCAAGAAACATATGGGAAAAGAAATGTTGCATTCACAAAAATGTCTAAACTGAGTTTCTAATCCATTACTCTGGCTTTGAATGCACTGGTAAGAATCCAATTATACAAAGTACTGATAAAGAATCCTATTACTCAAAAGGAACATTATCTATGCACATCATGCAAGGGCTGTCTAACTGGCTGAGGAAAGCTATCACTTATGTCAAGAAAGTGGTGAATGCTGCGAGTTTCCCTAAGGGCAAGAGCAATACTATTCCAACATCTGATGTGGAGATATTAAAACTGATCATTCTTTTGCTGATGTTGGATAATTATTGTGATGGCTGAAGATTCACTGTACAGGGGCAAGAGCAATACTATTCCAACATCTGATGTGGAGATAGTAAAACTGAGCATCCTTTTGCTGATATTGTGTAATCATTGTGATGGCTGAAGATTCACTGTACAGGGGCAAGAGCAATACTATTCCAACAACTGATGTGGAGATAGTAAAACTGAGCATCTTTTTGCTGATACTGGATAATTATTGTGATGGCTGAAGATTCACTTCACAACACTTCCATTCTCTGTTTATGACATCAACATCATGATGAATCATGTTTGTGCTTGGCTGGGTCAGAAGGCACTGGCCTATCAAATGGAGCACACAGTCTCCTTTCAGTCACCTGTTTATGAAATGGCAGATAGCAATAACTTATGTTTTCCTGTTTCTTTATCATTTAGTACCATATAGAAATCAAAATTATTGCTAACTGATGAGCAACTGATTTTGTCTCAGGACATGGAAACATTTTTGTTCACTGCCCAGGTCAGATAAAAACGTCCTATCCTGCACATCTTTGAATTTTCAATTTAGTACAGATGAAGACTCACAGCACTGTGAAGATAACATTCATTAAAAAAAAAAAAATTCCTTACCTGTCCCCTGTATAAACATGAGGTTTGTGTCCTTTGGCATGTGAACTTCGGGCCATCAAATCAATTGGTTTATAGGTCGACTCACAGATACCACGAATCAGTACTTCTGCTAAATGCCGAGCGAGATTCTGCAATACAAACACAGAGGTAAAACATTATCATGGGTTTTAAAGCTTTAGTCTCCATCAAGGATCTTTTGTCTTCTCCTTATGTACTGACAGAAACCAACAATGGTGGACAGGGGAAGGGCGGAAGGATCCATGGGGCAGATTTAAACACAGAAACTGTTCATCTTTCCTCATTAATTCACTTCTTTTCTACAGCAATATAAGTGAACATTTCTAATGTCAGCACTTTAGCCAGTATTCCTAACTACCAAGCGCCATGGCGAAGTGGTTAGTGTTGCAAACTCACAGCTACGAGTTCAATTTTCATCAAAGCCATTTATTTGTGGGATTTCACTGCCCCAACTGGCCCCTGCCCAGAGCTGAGTTTGGTATGGGTTCAATTAGGAAGACTGGGACCATACAGTCCAGCTTCACCCACTTATGGATGCGTCTCCGAGAGTGTTGCTCAAATTTCCTAACACTAAAGGTGTCTGTATCTCTTGGAGTTGGTTGATGCTGTTTTAAATTGCCGATGCAAATTCATGGGGACTGCTGTCGGACGGACGTGGCGGCACCTTCCAAGGGGCACCTCACTCACGCTGCCTCTGCTACTAAGCAATTATTGTGGTCAGTAGGGGGGCTTAGTGGGTGGTGTCCTGCATATGTTGGATCAAAACCGGCACAACTGAACACCACCAAAGTGATTGCACAGCAGTACAGTGTGTCCTCTAGTCAGTTGCCTCCTGACAACCTGACACTGACTATCCCCTGTGGATTGCCAGTGCTAGGGGTGTGGCGGGCCAGGCCAGGCTACTGCTGTGGACAGGGGTCAGGTTGAGCGGCATGGGTAGCACCAAGGGTGGGACAGCAAAAACAAAAAAACCCCACAACCAACCAAAACCTCTCATTAATTTACAAATATTATATTTACTTTTTGGATATTTTTTCAACTGGATTTCTGAAAATCTGTTAAAACTTCTTTTTGCTGTTTAAGGCATATAAACAGAAAGATGAGTGCCTGAGCACACTTCTTTTAACTTACGCTTACTGCTACCAATTGAAAATTTAAAAAATCATGCGTTATTTGTTTTCCTTCACTGAATACAAAGTTAAGCCCAACTGATGAGAAAAGAGAAATGCGATCTAGATCTATAATATGGTAATGTCAGACACAGAAATCAAAATCAAAGCATGAATTGTTTTGTTGAATATCATACTATCAATACACATTTTATTCTTGAATTTCTTAAAGGAGGTTTACCTTAAGTACTCATTATTATTCACAAAAATTTTGTATACATTCACTAAGAAAAGTGAAGGAAACACTACAGATGCCTGAGGCGTTTAATCAGATAACGAAAAAGTCAAAAACTGAATACCAGTCTGATACGTTGTGTTGCCCGGCACTCCACGGCTCTGAGCAACTCCCTGAACCTATTTACCCCTCTTGTCAATTCCCTGAAACACAAATGTCATGTCTTCAATACTGTCAGTTTTTTAACATACTTTCACCAGTTTCTATGCACTGCAAGTGCTTTCAAGTGTGTCAATGCTCCTTTGCCCACTAACCCCTTTCATTTGGAATAAACTGTCACATCAACTCACATACTTTGCATCTTCGCCTCTTTCAAATCAAACCTGAAAACTTTTATTTTCCCTTCTGATTAAGTGATATGCAATGTATGAGAGATGTTGTTTGGGATTATGATATGTGCTTGTTTACAACTAGTTATTTGAGGGTTTTGTTTACATGTGGGGGACAGGTAAAAACAGGGAATGAGAAGGCCAGGTTGCGCAGTGGTATGGTTGGATATATTGTGTGTGTTTGGTTGCCATGTTTCGTGCATTGCTATTTGTTCTTATTGGTTGTGTAGCTTAAACCTGCATTTGTAGATTGCAAACACCTAGAGGATAATGACACCTTAAATTATAACAACTTACTGTCACATGCACAGAGTATTAATGCAACATGTCATCACAAGGTTAACAGAACCATTTACACTGAATTTGTTACTCATCAAAGTGCTACTTCAAATCTGACCATTTGAAATCATGCACTGAACTTGCTCTCACTTACGTTTTGAATTTTTTCAAAAAGCAGTTCCTCGATTACTTCATAAAATTTGCATTTCCAGGCAATACAATGCAATGACATATGTTTTAGAGCATGTACATAAAACATGTTTATATCATCCCACACCTACACAAGCACATACGCGTACTGACACAATCAAAAAGAACTCCATCACCACAAAAACCACAGAACAACATTAATCCTAACCCATCCTTTCCCACCTACCCGCACTTGACGTAAGACAACGGTGACTGCTGTATGGCCTGGTCGACCAGCGGCCCCATACCCACCTCCACCACAGACAGGTTTGACCCCATGGAGGAGGTGAGGGGCTGGGTGGTGTACTTCTCGTGGTCCTGGAAGAACAGAATGGCCAGGTCCCCTGCCTTCTCATAGCAGCTCACAATTTTCTCCTCATGCTCTGCTGCTTTGAACTTGCTGGTGCTGGGCGCTGCTGTCTTCTCCAGGCAGAACCCTGAAGACAAAGACTCACATGGTACTCTTCCTTTGCTTTCAAAGATAAACAAATACGTACCTCGATATATATATACCTACGATATATATACCTACGCAAACATAATCTGACAGCAGTTAGATCTTACTATAAACTGAACACACATATTTCTTCAAGAAGACTACAGCTTTTTTTGTTTTTTAATCTATTTCTCTTTAACGCAAATACAACTGAATGTGCATGTGCGCGCCTACACACACACACACACACACACACAAGTACAAGCACAAATAAACATGAATATGCACTGACATATGCACATGCATGCGGTCATAACACACACCCACATATACGTGCATTAATTACCAACCTTTGACGGCGTAAGATTCAGCCACAATGTGAAACAATCGAGAATAGGTGGAAGTGAAGGAAATGTTGTGAAGATCAATGCGATTCAGCAAGTCCAAGGCCTCTTGGTAGGATCCATAACAGTAGAACAGCTTACTCAGCAGCAGCTGGGCTTGGACTCCTATCTGTCAAACACACCAACTTCTGAAACCTACATCTCTTCACAGGGTTTCACATCAAACGCAATAAAGTTGTCACACCACTTTGTATCACTCTTTCATTTTACTCATTAGAGAAGAATGCTAAGACACAACATATTAACAAGGAAAATGAGCCTTTCAACTGCAGTACTGTAGCTCATCCAAAATGTGTTTAGTGAATTAAAAAAAAACCTTTTTCACCTCATGTGTGCGTGACCGACACCCAAATGATAAGAGCAACAGTGACAGTACATTTCACGTGACTGGATAATTCAGCTGTGGAGCATATAATTCTGATGATGACAACTCAGTCATTACATCAGACTGAATATGGCTACCTTGACACAAACTGGGATGATGGTGACAATAACAATAATCCAAGCAATCCACATGTGGTGAGTTGGTCTGGATGTGTTGGTCTGCAGATGACAGGCCAACAGTTAGTCACAAACAGCGACCCAGATGCATACGCACGCATACACACCAGTCTACATCCACTCGTTCTACAAATACAGTGTCATGTATATTCTGTCAATCCACATCCACTCATTCTACAGGTTTCATGCATATTCTGACTTGCTGGAGATTTTTGGACAATGTCTTTAACAGGAATCCAGCTTGTCCGCCACTCTTAGAAATCAGTCTGGTACACTGAGAGCAAAGGACACATTTTGCTCAAAAAGATTTTAACAGAAAACTTTTACGCAGCTGGGAGCAGCAGACAGTAAATGACACTAAAGAATAACACTTGTTCCCATGCTTTCACAACTTACACACCCATAACTCCACATGACTGCCGCTTACACAATTTCACCTAGCACAGATGTTATGTGTGCTTCCAGTTTGCTTTTGTGTGAGGCAAACCGGAGCCATAAGCAATAATCCTTTGGAGACCTGGATGCGTACACTGTCAAAGCATGGGAGCAAATTTCATCATTCTTGTTTGTGATTCAAAATGGTCTGGATAGTAGAAAGTTCAGTTCAACCTTGTCGTGGGCCTGGCAGGCTCTGTGGAGATGATCTTCAGCTGTCCTGAGCTGTGCCTTGGCTTTGTGCTGATTCTTTTCATCAGGGACATGCTCCAGAAGGAACTCCTCCAGCTGGCTTTCTCCATAAACCAGCAGCACCAGAGTTGCTGGTAAGCAAACAGTGTATTCATGTTCATAATGTGTGTAAAATGTCTTACACAGAACACTGAATCATGACTGACAAAACATGGAGCCCATATGTATATATGAAAAACAGTGGAAGGAAACATCCTTAACATGTATATATAATTGGCCATTGACTTGACAGAGGTTTAGGGTTAATCTGCATAGTCTGAGGCGGGACCACAGTATTAACTCCCTTTTTTCCAAGCCATTTCTGTTCAAGTTCCAGCATTTGGGCGTATTGAATACAGTCTAGATGTCCTGACAGATATCTCCAATGTTTATGCATTGTGAGACCTCTGAAATGCTGGAACCAGGGTGTCTGTGTTCTTGGAACCTAACAGATTTTGTATGATGCTTCTGTTCTTCTGGACATTGCTGGGCAATCCCTACACAGTGTGTTACACACTGGTCATGTTATCTAGCGTTTGTTCACTAATGGTGCTTATCATACTAACTACATCAAAGTGTTGGCAGGGCTACACACTTGTTAAAGTAGACTTTGATGCTAAGGGGTTTGATGATTCTATGGAAGATGAACCCAGAAAGTTGTGCAGCACGAGTCAAGTCACCAGGATTGAAAACAGTCTGTAAATTTTCTGGCCTGGACATTGAGGGGGTGGTGGTAGTGTGTGTGTGTGTGTGTGTGTGTGTGTGTGTGTGTGTGTGTGTGTGTGTGTGTGTGTGTGTGGTATGAGAAAACGGGAGACTTTTCTAAATGTTTGGAAAAAAAAAAGAGGGGGATGGTAAGGTGTTTGGGGGTGGGGAGAGCAATTTTCTCACCTCAAGTTTTGTTTTTGATTCCTCGATTGTAATGCTCATCAAGCCACAACTAGTAATTAAATCTTCAGTCTCATCCACAACATTCTTGAAATCATCAGGACCTTACCTTTTATCAAGCAGAAGAATGCAGAGCAAAATGCACTACAGAAAAGATGATGATAAATTTGGGGTTTGAACACACAAAACGGGTTTTCATTGGACTCTCAAAGGGAAAATGTTAAAAACAGTTTGCAAACTATCAACAACTCCATTACAAAAAAAAATAGTAAGAATTACCCCTCTTTAGGCCCTTGATTCCTTAACATTTGAAGGATAAGGCAAGCATACACAATGGAACTCTGATAATTAAAATATTTTCATGTCACACAGGAAAACACACATGGAGACGGAAAAATCTGGAGGGAATTTTTTTTTCCCAGACCTGAACTGAACAGCACAAACATCTGAAGGCCAGAAGGGTGATTTTCAATTCTTGTTGTTCTTTTTGTTGTTTGAAAAGTGGCACCCTTAGAATTATGTGTTGAGTAATCAGTCCGTATCAGACTATACACAACAATTCTGCGCAAGGACTGCGGATGGTACAATCTGTCCTTCTGGGATAATCTTCACAAGAGTGAGGAATGGGTGGCACAGAATTCAAAATCAAACTTCCCATCATCAACAATGTCATCTGATGACATCATGAGCAGAATCACATGATCAAGGTCTTGGCAGAGATAAAAACTTGTAGCCAAGTGAATACAAACTTTATCCACAGAGCTCAAATCACACTCAACACTTGACACAAGATTTCTTTATTTTACTAAGCAGAAATTTGTGTATATATCATTTTTAGTTTCAAAAGTATTCTTTCAAAGCACAGCAGTTATGCTGATGGAGACCGACAAAGGGATGGAATGAGGGAGAGGGGGGGGGGGGGGGGGGTAAGGAAGAAGGAATGGAAGTCTTAGTAAATGAAAGTACTGACTGTTGCCAGTGTAGGTATTTACACGACAATGACAGGATTGTGCTACAGATGCTACCAGCTAGTTCTGCCCATGACTAACACTGTGTAACCAGAGGTTAATAACTTTATTAGAACCATATAACTTTTTTTCCCCAGGCCATTGTTCTGCAAAGAACAAATCAAATTTGTCGACTTATGCCTGCGAATGCTAGATTTCACTATTTTGACGTTGTCTCACGTGCACACACACACACACACACACACACACACACAATAAAAGAGAGGAAGAGGGGGGTGTGGGGAGAAAAAGCAAGAGACAGAGAATGAGTTATCATGGATGAACTGTAAGTCTCACAGCAACTATATCACATCCAGAGAGGAGAAAAGGGGTTACACTTTCTAACCAGCTGATTCAGTCACAATTCAACTGGTGATAGGAACCCGCAGCTTTATTTCTGTGGACAGTTTAGTTTTTCTTTTTTTCCTCCTGAAACTGTATTTTACAAAATGTGACCTGTAATTCTACTTGTAAACAGTTGATTTAGAGTGAAACAACAAAGAATATGGAGATGTCAAGGACTGAAGTCATTTAACCCTCCTAGTCAATGTATGGGCTGCAAGAACTTGAAGAAGTAATTCACACTCAGCACTGTAAATATAATTTAATCCTGTAATGGAAAGAAGCTGTATCATTAGTCAGTCTCCAATTCATAACAACATTCATCATGTGGTGACAAAAAAAAACAACAACAACTTAAGATCAAAACAGAAGTGAAGTTAAGGGGGGGGGGGGGGGGGGGGGGGGGACCACAGTCAGTGGAATAATTCCAGTCTACAAACCAAAACTTAAATAATAATTAAACATGTAAGGAACTATACTTGCTCATTTTCAGATCCCCATTTACACCAATCTGGCTACCATAGCGGTCCTAGGATGAATTACAATCAGCACAGCTCTAACTTTCAACAAATCTACTAGGCAAGTTACCCTAACACAATCTAAAGGGGAGGTGGTGAGAGGGCTCCCTTAAGCGCCAAGCTGGGAGCCTCAACCAGAGGCCGCTTCATTCTGTAAATCTGTTACCTCTATTTACAGAGTTGCGGGGCTTTATAACCAACCATCGTAAAAAAGGAGGAAAGGGGCGAGAAGGGTGGGGGAGGACGGGACAGATGCTAAAATATTATTTAGATGCTCTCGTGCAAAATAAACTGGGAATGTGGTTGGAATAGGAATGGACGGGTGGGGGTTGATTTCCCCATTCAGACTGGTTTAACTAGAACTGCAACTTCAGACCTTGAACTTTCACTTGCAAACTTCATGATACTTTTACTTCTGAACTTCTCAACTTGGAAGATCGGGTTGGGTGAAAGATTCACGCAGCAATTTCAAGTGCAAGATTCATATTTACAAAACTTGGTATTACCTAAGTCTGATGATTTGTGCTCCACTGATCTTGCTGCTTCTACAGCCTTTTTCCAGTTTGATTCATTTCTAAATTTCTCAATATCTGATTCGGTTCTCATGTATTTCGACTTCGAAGCCATTTTGTTGATGCCCGGAAGCAGACGGACAACACCTTGTCTGTAACCTCTAATCCAAAGTTGAAGGATTTTTTCTTATTCGAAATTTTATTATTTTCAGAATACACAGGTAAACACATCAATATATTTGTTTTGCTTTGTTTTGGCTTAGTCATTTTTACTTTCCTTTTCCATTTTTTGAAAGTTCCAGAGAGTTAGTATGTCACGCATGCGCTTCCTCCTCCCAAACCGGAAACTTTGACTACGCATGCAGGTCTAGTCTCTTTTGACATGATCCAACTCCATTGATGTGGTGAGAAGGTAGGGCTCCAACAAGTTTTTGATTTTTTGTACTTACCATGTGGTTTATGTCAGAATTTACGATGGTTGTAATTGTCTTTGATGTCAACAGACTAAATAATTAAGAGTTAATAATGATTTACAGTATGGTTCGTGATGAATAAAAGATTTTTATTTTACTGAGAAACATGTGCTTCTCGAAGTGTGGCCGCCATGCGCCATGGGAGATACGCTTCCGAGTCGCTGGTTATCGCAGCGGAAAAGACTTGATTTTTATGAAAATTGTGAATGCGTAAGCGAGCTGTGTCGAATTCAGCCATAAATTCTGCATTGAACTAAAGACCTTTAAGATATTAGGTGAAGTCGCGCTTGTGACCTACTCGTTTTTGAGTGAACCAGTATTTTAGGAAGAAGAAGAAGTCCGAGTTTGACCACCCGGTCTTTTTTTTCCAACTTTTAATGCCGGTTAAACGTCATCGTGCAGTTTAATGCCTAAAAATCCTGGTAGCCCTGATATTTCCTTTCAGACTGTAGGCCTACCTTCCATTGATGCTGATGATGGCAGTTGCAGAGGCTCTAATTTTGGTTTGCATATTAATTTTCCGTTACACATAGAGGACAGTTGCAGAGACGCCATTTGTTAAGACATTACGTGGATGCACTCTTCACAATCACAGGCTTTCTAGTCGATCTTTGTGTTATCTGGTTGCTTAGCAAACACCACAGAACTAGGTGTCATGCTAAAGCATTAGGCCAGTGATGGATGAAACAAACTACCAGAACCCAAGTTTCTACACCAGTTTTAGTATTAAATGATCTAAGAGTACTTCTGAAACTCAGGTACTTGCTTCATCAAACAAACAAGAAGTGCAGATTATATTTGTTGTAACCACACAGAGTTTTATGCTTTAAAATCTTGTTCGTGTATTTGTCTGGATTGTGTATGTGCATGCATGTGTCTGTTGGTCATGTCCAGAACTGAACAGTATGGTTACTTGCCATATTATGAAGAATCCTGTATGCATCCATACATTGCTAAGTTCACAAGTATATTGTAAGGATAGTCAGCAAAGCTCCCAGTGACAAGCATTTTATGCATAACTGTGCACAAAATACCCCTTTTAAAAATGCATTGGTTAACCCCTTAAAGCTGAAAAATAAGTCCTTGAGTCACATGTTTCAAATTCTGAAGTGTGCAGATCAAAATTTGCTGATGAAGCCGCAAGTCAATTGTGGCATTTTGTCGATCAGTATAAAAGTCAGAAAGATGCCGTTTATATTTTGAGATGGCCAAAATATACAAGGGCCATGGGCATCCCACGTAAGGCAGGCATTGAAAATAGAAAGGGCAAATCAAATAATGCGCAAGACTTGCAGACGCAAAATATAGGTAACATCGGATTCACGGCCGAGACTGATGATTCAGATGCTCAGTGATGACGCTATACATGTACTAAAATTCTGTTCAAGAGGTCAGGTGACCACTTCAAAACTATGGCAAATGGGAGACCTGATCACTGTTATTCATACTTGGCATGTGAAATATTTTTCAAGCACTTTGAAAATGGCAGCCACTTCAGTAATATTTTATCTTCCAATAGTATCTTTTAACATACTTTCTCTGATGCCTGATATGGGGATGAAATGTATACAGGGGTTCCATTTATTGCAAAATTTTGCGTAATTATTGCGTTTTTCTGCCTTCCTACGCATTTTTTTCGCGGCCGTGCGTTTAGCGACGCAATTTTCCCAGGACCCTGTTCTCAACCGTAAGCCTATGTCAGAGGGGCAAACCACGGCACAGACCTACAGCAGACTGCTTGACACCGCCAATTACTGATAGTGCGTGCACATTTTACTCTGTGGCACTCGCTGACTTTTTGCTAGATCAAGAATGTTCCAAAACGCCTCATCCTTTCTCCCTCGAAATAAAATGGAATCTTTCCCGCGTCTGCGATGGTGCCATCTTCCAATCGGAATACGTTATGATTTCCCACGCACACACGATCATCCCACGTGATTCTGGATGCCAGAGTGCGCCCATTGATGGGAACTTTACCGTGGTCACAGCGTGTAGGAATAATATCAAGGTTGACTGACCCGGCTTGTTTTCGCGGGCTTACTTAGCAAAATGGCAAAGAGACAATCAAACATGTTTGCATTTTTCGGTGGGGGAGCTGCTCTGCACTTCAGCGGTGTTAAGGCGCGTGATTCATAGCTGTTTTGACGGGAGTGAGTACAGTTTACTTTGTTACGCATTTTTTTCAGCGCTGACGCAATTTTTGCGGAGGCGTGCGTTTCTTGACGCAAAAACTAAAAAGTCAGTGGAACCCCTGGTATAGTTACCTTTTAATAGAATCCGGTGGGCAGGGTATGTAGAGTACAATTAACAAACAGTATAAGACAAGATGGTATTTAATTGGTTTCGTTGGTGACATGCTTTGCGTTTCTTCTCATCTTTCTCCTTGTTTTACTATGTCCACTATCTCTTTAACCTGTTGTTGTTATAGCCATGCATTGGGTATTTACAGGTTTCAAAATGCAGATATTCGTCAAGACCCTTACGGGCAAGACCATCACTCTTGAGGTGTGTAACATGTTTGTTCCTGTCTTTCTTTGAATTTGCAAAGTATCTCCACTATGCAATGTTTTGCTTTTTGTCCTTTGAATTTGCAAAGAATGTTCACAGTGCCAACAGCCAATTTTTACACATGCACTCTTGGACACAGGATGTGGATACAGGATGCTAACTTTTAGGGGTTTACCCAAGATTTTTTTCAAAAGAAGTGTATTTGTAATTGTTTCATTCCAGTCACTCTTGATCCATTTTTGTCATATTGTTATACATTTTGTTTGCTTTGTCTTAGGAAGTAATCTGCAGGAAATGCTTTTACTATAGACTATTTCTAAACAAAGCACAGTTGGGGATTTGTAGTGGTCAAAAATTACGATGAAATGCGTGTGTGTGCAGGTCGAGCCCAGTGATACTATTGAAAATGTTAAAGCCAAAATCCAAGATAAAGAAGGTATGGACTGGAGGTATTTTTAAAGAAAAGGATTACATAAAGGGGTACAATCCTGCCCTCCTTTTTTTCTCTTTTTTTCCTTTTATTAAAATAAGAATTGAAACAACTTTTGGCCTGTTCTGCAGAATTTGTGTAAACAACTTGTGAACAATGTACTTTTATTTAAAGCTGCAAGGCATCTGGTTCTAGGCAATAAGGATTGTGCAAGAGTTTTAAAAACGTTAAAGGAATTTGTTAAATATGAAATAATTTACTGTCGGTGAAAAATAAACATTGAAGGGTTCGGTGCTTAAAATGAGAGATGGGTGATAACTAAATGTTGACAGCCCTGATGTGGCCCTTTGCGGTCGGCTGGGCTATAAGCAACATTATCTTATCTCCTAACTAAATGTTGTTAAACAGTTTTAATGCAAGTGTTTGAAATGAAATTCCAGTTGGGTAGAACAATGGCCACAGCTTGGGATTCACCAGTTCCACAGACAGACCAAAGGCAGATTTTTTTTCTTCCCTTTCACATTCTTTTGTTTTTGTTGATCAGGCATTCCCCCAGATCAGCAGCGTTTGATCTTTGCGGGCAAGCAGCTGGAAGATGGCCGCACTCTGAGCGACTACAACATCCAGAAGGAGTCGACCCTTCACCTCGTGCTTCGTCTGCGTGGTGGCGCCAAGAAGCGCAAGAAGAAGACCTACACCACTCCCAAGAAGAACAAGCATAAGAAGAAGAAGGTCAAGCTGGCTGTGCTGAAATATTACAAGGTAGGATTAGTTACCACCTGTTTTCCTCATGCAGAACACTTGTGCGCAAGCGCACACGCATACGCGTGCAGACACACACACATAGACACACACACACACATTTTCTTTCACTTCATTGATAAAATGCCAGTATTTCATTGTATTTCTCCAAAATTTTGGGGCAGTTTTTATTGTCCAAGTTGTTTTTATGGTATTGTCATGGTTTGATTGATGGTCAACCTGGGACACATTATAATTCTTTTGATTAGTGTGGTAAGCCTTGCTCTTTCTGAACGATCATGATTTTCTCATTTTGATGTAATGGTAGTGTCCGTTGAAGGACACACTGTCATCAATTTACTGACAGTCTTTTAGTAAACTATTGTGGTGACTCTAAAGGAGTTCTCACAACAGCAATTTAGCAATTGCATTTTTTCTGCCTTTGTAAAGCGCCTTGTGCCGTGGAAGGCGCTATATAAATCCCCATTATTATTATTATTATTAACAGTCAGCAACCGCTGAAACAGAGAGCGTAATATCATCTTTGACATAAAACTTCTTGTCCATTGGCTTGTTATGAAGCACCAGTGTTAATTTATGGTTGGGATCCCTCTCACTGTTGATAATTTAGTTATGAACTATCAGATAAAAGTGCTAAAGTAGGTGCCAGAAACTGGTTATTCAGTGATATTACTTTTGTCAGTTCGCCAAATGTCTGACACTTGAAAGAAAAGTGTATTCAGATTTAAAAAATAAGTTGCAGTCTTATCATTTTCACTTATATTTTTCAGGTTGCAAGTTTATTACATTGAATGAAACTCGGTGTTCATATTCTAAACATGTAAACTATTTATGGTGAAAACTACTCCATTCATACTAGTTACATGTAAGTTACTGTCATAATATTTCATGCCTCTAGATGCACTGGTTGATAATCTTTTGTAGGATAGGACTTTTACTCTGTATGATTTGGACAAAGTGTAATGCAGTTTTTTATCCTGTAATGTCTTAACATTTGCATGAATGTTTCATGTGTTCATTTGATAATGCTGGTACTCAGTATTTTTTTTTTACATTGATTGTTGACCCCGTCCCCCTGCCTGCCTCCCCCTACCTCCATGTAAAAACCAACCTGAATGAAACTGCATTAAACATTCATTCATTCTTCTCATAGCTTATGAAATAACCAGTATGGGAACAAAACAGCGTCACCTTTTATTGGTTCTATATAGCAGGATATGTATTCTGTAATTGCAAGTTCTGAAATAATTTATGAGAGTTAGGTACTCGAAAAGAAAAAATGCGCACCGTGATTTGATAACAGAAAACCTTGTGTTCATGTTTTTGCTTCATTTTACATGGTTGCAATGATGACAATCTTAGGACACCTTACGATTCATTCACTGAAGATGATAAAAAAGCGTTACCATACCTGAGCAACCATGTAAGGTGGCAAATTACAGCTGAGCTGTGTACATGAGATGTAAACAGTTCACTCGGTTCATATTGCTTGTGGACAGACTGCTGATGGAGTTGTTCAGGCTGGATGTAAGGTGATCTAGTGGTCAGTTGGGGAAGGGTGGATTTCCAGTGTCTTATCTGATCTGTGTTGTATTTATAACCTGGTTTTCTTTTCTCCTTTTTTGTCCCCCTTTTTTTCTTTTTTTTTGTTTTTCCCCATGTCATCTGTGGGGAGTGGGGGGCATATTGTTGACAAAAACAATTGTAGGAAGTCTGTATTTCCTCAGTTTGTCAGTCATTTCCTCAGTATATCTTATTTATCAAAGTGAGTTTTCATTCTGAAGTTATTCTCATGTGATATGGCCAACAGTGTCGTTTAATTTTACAAGTGTTTTGTTGCATTTATCAACAATATTGTGAAATGACATTCAGACATGTCTTTCTTTTTGCAGAGTGGTCAGTGTCAAAGAAAGTGTGTCTTGATTATAAGCTGATAAAGAATCAGTGTTTTTGTTTCATTTTGACATGGTTGCAATGATGACAATCTTAGGACACCTTAGGATTCATTCACTGAATATGATAAAAATCAAAGCGTTACCATACCTGAGCAACCATATAATGAAAGGTAATCTGAGGTTTGTTGCCCTGACAACGCCTCCCCATAGTCCGCCTGGTTGTCACCAACATGAACTCAAAACCTGAAACTTGTGTATTTCAATCGAGTCTTGTCGGAAGTGGGTTTCTGACACTGTTCACATTGATTGAAGGCGTGTCGGATGCATACTTCCAACAGAGTTTGAACGATTTTTAAATCATACCGCTTTTTAATTAATAAAGGGCAATAAATCTCGTTTTAGGGATACCTTAGGGCCTTTTCTTGCAGTCGCTTACCTTAGACCATTCTTCATGTATTCTGTAGTAGTTTTATACAGATTTGAATTGTCCCAATCTCGGTTCCCACGATCACACGATTTTGAACACAATCACTCGATTTTGAGTGGATCAAGCATTTTATGGTCAATTCTTGTGTTTTATGCAGTTGTCACAAATATTCTATTCTTTGTAGGTCATACAGACCTGTTTACTTTACGCCTTTGGCGTAATAAATCACGATTTCAAACCTCCAATTACGCCATTACGCCTTCAAACATTAAATTCCGCCACGCGAATCGCCAAAACTACACTTTTCGAAAGCAATCATTCTCGTCGGTTCAACAACGCGATGGCCCGTTCACTCACTGTGCCGCCTGCGAAAGTTACAGTGTTCAGTTATTCCTTCATATCATTGTAACCGAAAGGCAGCATTGCGGGCAGGCATGAGGTTGAACGTTTTAGTAAGGGAGATAACTTTCGCGGGTTGACATCATTATCAAAGATGGCGTCAAAGCGTGCTCAGCATGAGACAGACGACGATTCTGATTGCCGTGTTACGGAAGAAGCAGTTCCTGAGAAACCAAAAAAGGCACGAGTTACTCAAAAATACCGCCAGGTATACAATGACAAGTATAACTCTCTTTCCCATCAAGAAAAGGGCGGGGATATGTGCATTGTAGCATATGCAAGTCGGACTTCAGCTGTGAACATGGCAGAATGTTCGATTGTAAGAGACATGTGGGCACGGCTTCTCACAAGCAGTTCATCGAAGCAGCTGGAAAGCAGAAATCTATCGCGAATTTCATGATCCAGAGCAAGCATGATGATTCTGGAAATTCATTGGAAAAGATGACAACAAAAGCTGAAGCAAAGATGTGTTGGGACATCCTGGCAAAAAATAACCTGCCTCTCGCGAATGCTGACAAGTTTGTCAAGGCATTTCAAACGATGTTTCCTGACTCCAAGATTGCTGCAAGAAAGTATGACTTAGAAAATTTGTTATGTATTTAGTACCTTTTCCTTTACCTGTACATGCCCTTTTCTGAAATTTCATATTTGAATAGAAATTAATATAAAAATAAATTATTGTTTTTTTTTTTAAATATCATCTCCAATCTACTGATCTCACTCACTCACTCACACCACACACACACACACACACACACACACACCACCACACACACAGAGTGACACACACCTCACGAACACGCACACTTCACACACTTCACGCGCACACACAAATGTAAATCATGTTTTCGCCAGAATGTGCACCAGATTGCACCATTTTGCTTCCCCCAAAAAAATTTGCTATCTCGGCGCTTCGCGCCTTCGATTACACTTTTCCCCCATAAGATGACACTTTTCAGTATTTGGGATTACACTTGGTAGCCAAGGGGGTAAACAGGTCTGGGTCATACCAAGTGCTTAGAAGTGTAATTGAACTTGTGTGGGAGGATAGAGAACATGAAGAAGTGGATTACAATGTGCACAAAAAGGTTTTGTTTTTCTGCAAATGTGTATCATTTTGGATTACTTATATCAAGTGAACAGTGTGGATTCCTCACTGAAGGTAGCATTTTTGATAACTATATTGTTTCTTCTATCCAATGGTGTATGTTTCATGTGCTCCTAGGTGAAGTGGGTGATTTTTTGAAAGTTGCCAAAAATTGTGTGATCTGATTGACAAACTGGTCCATTTGGGCTGTGACTTGAGTTAACAGACAAGGACACTCAGTTCATGTTGTTTAGGGCCTGTGCCAGTGAAGGTATTCAGACTCTGGTTGGATTGGACAAGAAGTCATTGCTTGTAGATTGTACGGATTGAATAGAGAGTACTAGTTGTTAGATATACCAGTTTTTTTGTATTGGAGAGATCTTATTGCCAGATTGTGGTTTTCTTGTCCCATCTGTGGAATGTTGCTAAATTTGTGCATGGTTGGGAATGACAGTGTGTGCGTTTTCCCCACTGTTCCAGAATGTAACCTTACCAGCCGAGTCGTGACAAAAGTGGATGACAGGATTTCTCTCCCTTGAGGCGAGTCGTCCAAGTCCGGATGACGGACAGACAGCAATACATTCTGCCGTGTCGTCGCGATCAGACGACGGGAACATAAAAAATTCCTACACTTTCCATGAAATGGCCCAAAGGGGAAATAACCTCTGTAACTAGTCTTGGGGATGTTGGAACGAGTTGTCGACCATACTTTCAGTGGCCTATTGTGAACTTGGCTGACCCCAGCTTTGAAACAAAGGAACTGACGGCACACGCCACGTGGCGCGCCACGTATTTCCTGTGCCAGAAAAAATGTCGGTCAGCCAAAGGGGTGGTAACAATTTCTCGTGCAATGAAGCGCTTGAAATTGTATTACAAAGTGGATCTGGTGATGATTGGAGTTGAGTGTTTGTTCTTTCCTGTGACACCTAACACAAGACCGTCAGTTGTTGTAGAGCTACCGTAAAAATAAATGAAAAAGTGGCCAAATCTGTGCGTCGGCAGGGAATAAGCGCTGCGCGCGGCGCCAGGGAGTTTTCATTCTGAAGTTATTCTCATGTGATATGGCCAACAGTGTCGTTTAATTTTACAAGTGTTTTGTTGCATTATCAACAATATTGTGAAATGACATTCAGACATGTCTTTCTTTTTGCAGAGTGGTCAGTGTCAAAGAAAGTGTGTGTTGATTATAAGCTGATAAAGAATCAGTGTTTTTGTTTCATTTTGACATGGTTGCAATGATGACAATCTTAGGACACCTTAGGATTCATTCACTGAATATGATAAAAATCAAAGCGTTACCATACCTGAGCAACCATATAATGAAAGGTAATCTGAGGTTTGTTGCCCTGACAACGCCTCCCCCATAGTCCGCCTGGTTGTCACCAACATGAACTCAAAACCTGAAACTTGTGTATTTCAATCGAGTCTTGTCGGAAGTGGGTTTCTGACACTGTTCACATTGATTGAAGGCGTGTCGAATGCATACTTCCGACAGAGTTTGACGATTTTTAAATCATACCGCTTTTTAATTAATAAAGGGCAATAAATCTCGTTTTAGGGATACCTTAGGGCCTTTTCTTGCAGTCGCTTACCTTAGACCATTCTTCATGTATTCTGTAGTAGTTTTATACAGATTTGAATTGTCCCAATCTCAGTTCCCACGATCACACGATTTTGAACACAATCACTCGATTTTGAGTGGATCAAGCATTTTATGGTCAAATTCTTGTGTTTTATGCAGTTGTCACAAATATTGTATTCTTTGTAGGTCATACCAAGTGCTTAGAAGTGTAATTGAACTTGTGTGGGAGGATAGAGAACATGAAGAAGTGGATTACAATGTGCACAAAAAGGTTTTGTTTTTCTGCAAATGTGTATCATTTTGGATTACTTATATCAAGTGAACAGTGTGGATTCCTCACTGAAGGTAGCATTTTTGATAAATATATTGTTCTATCCAATGGTGTATGTGTCATGTGCTCCTAGGTGAAGTGGGTGATTTTTTGAAAGTTGCCAAAAATTGTGTGATCTGATTGACAAACTGGTCCATTTGGGCTGACTTGAGTTAACAGACAAGGACACTCAGTTCATGTTGTTTAGGGCCTGTGCCAGTGAAGGTATTCAGACTCTGGTTGGATTGGACAAGAAGTCATTGCTTGTAGATTGTATGGATTGAATAGAGAGTACTAGTTGTTAGATATACCAGTTTTTTTGTATTGGAGAGATCTTATTGCCAGATTGTGGTTTTCTTGTCCCATCTGTGGAATGTTGCTAAATTTGTGCATGGTTGGGAATGACAGTGTGTGCGTTTTCCCCCACTGTTCCCAGAATGTAACCTTTACCAGCCGAGTCGTGACAAAAGTGGATGACAGGATTTCTCTCCCTTGAGGCGAGTCGTCCAAGTCCGGACGACAGACAGCAGGGTTTCTTTTTGTAGCGCGCCCTGCGCCAAATGACGCATTGAGTCTAAAATTGACCCATTACTTTTGCTCCTAGCGGGACATCGGGCGCATCATTTTTATATGCACGCGCGCCAGCCAAACATAAATATAAATAAATAGATTGCTACATCGTGTTTCAAAAGCAGTAGTCTTTCAACAAAACGATCAAGCAACAAAGACCCTAACTTATCTTAACCGAATGCTTTAAGAATAGATGAGTTCGTTCGGATGATTGTTAGAGGTTTATGTTCCAACCAATGAAAATTGCCGTTTTCTTTGGTTCTTGGAAAGCGGACACTTTCCTTTTCTTGGAAGAGTTTGCTGCTTTCAGTTTCAGAAAAAGTTGATATCATATGTTCGTCAAAGATGCCTCCTAAGAAAAAACCTAGACCAGAAAAGGGACAGAGGACGTTATTTGCATTCACACAAAAAACAGCGAGTAGTAGTAGGCCTCCGAGTGAAACAGAAATTTCAGTTTCCGAGTTGTCTGCTACTTCAGATCGTGATGCACAGCCATCGACATCGAAACAACATGAACAGGCAACACGACATTTTCAAGTTGGTTGGCTCCATTCCTACCCATGGCTCAGTTATGAGAACGGTCTTATGCACTGCAAACAGTGCAGGAAGCTGAAATTTACAAACACAATGGCTCAAGGGACAAATAACTTCCGAACGAGCACACTGACTAGACATGTGTCTGGCAGCGATCACCAGCGAGCAATGGCAGCACCAAATGAGCAAAAGAGGATGTCAGTGGCTGCAGAAAAAGCGTTATCCAAAGAAGAGGAGGCGGTTCAAGTTGCTATGAAAGCTGTATTCTGGCTGTGTCAAGAAAGTCTGCCGCTTCATAAGTACCAGTCATTGCTGTCATTTCTTAGACTGTTAAATGTGCCCCACATTGAACACCTGCAGTGTTACCCATACTCTCTTTCACACACACACACACACACACACACACAAACACAAACACACACACGCACACGCTCGTACACACTTTGCTGGACACACAAATGAAGGACACGTAATTAAAAAACATCTATTTTATTTTCATTGTGTATTATAGACTGAATGTAAATAATATCGGTCTTGCAAATCTGGAGCAACAGGGAGATCTACAGTGCCCTCATCTCATGCCCTCATTCTCCACACAGTCTCACAGTCACATCCGCCCCGCCATCTTCTCAGTTCGCACGCACTCCAATAAAACCAAACCTTTATTGTTTTTGTCACTGCCACCGATGACCCATTAATCTTCAGATTGACCCATTGATTTTTAATAGAGTGGGTCAATTGACCCATAGGAATTTTTCACAAAAATAAACCCTGCAGACAGACAGCAATACATTCTGCCGTGTCGTCCGCGATCAGACGACGGGAACATAAAAAATTCCTACACTTTCCATGAAATGGTCCAAGGGAAATAACCTCTGTAACTAGTCTTGGGGATGTTGGAACGAGTTGTCGACCATACTTTCAGTGGCCTATTGTGAACTTGGCTGACCCCAGCTTTGAAACAAAGGAACTGACGGCACACGCCACGTGGCACGCCACGTATTTCCTGTGCCAGAAAAAATGTCGGTCAGCCAAAGGGGTGGTAACAATTTCTCGTGCAATGAAGCGCTTGAAATTGTATTACAAAGTGGATCTGGTGATGATTGGAGTTGAGTGTTTGTTCTTTCCTGTGACACCTAACACAAGACCGTCAGTTGTTGTAGAGCTACCGTAAAAATAAATTAAAAAGTGGCCAAATCTGTGCGTCGGCAGGGAATAAGCGCTGCGCGCGGCGCCAGGGAGTTTTCATTTTGAAGTTATTCTCATGTGATATGGCCAACAGTGTCGTTTAATTTTACAAGTGTTTTGTTGCATTATCAACAATATTGTGAAATGACATTCAGACATGTCTTTCTTTTTGCAGAGTGGTCAGTGTCAAAGAAAGTGTGTGTTGATTATAAGCTGATAAAGAATCGGTGTTTTTGTTTCATTTTGACATGGTTGCAATGATGACAATCTTAGGACACCTTAGGATTCATTCACTGAATATGATAAAAATCAAAGCGTTACCATACCTGAGCAACCATATAATGAAAGGTAATCTGAGGTTTGTTGCCCTGACAACGCCTCCCCCATAGTCCGCCTGGTTGTCACCAACATGAACTCAAAACCTGAAACTTGTGTATTTCAATCGAGCCCTGATATGGCCCTTTGCGGTCGGCTGGGCTATAAGCAACATTATCTTATTTCAATCGAGTCTTGTCGGAAGTGGGTTTCTGACACTGTTCACATTGATTGAAGGCGTGTCGGATGCATACTTCCGACAGAGTTTGACGATTTTTAAATCATACCGCTTTTTAATTAATAAAGGGCAATAAATCTCGTTTTAGGGATACCTTAGGGCCTTTTCTTGCAGTCGCTTACCTTAGACCATTCTTCATGTATTCTGTAGTAGTTTTATACAGATTTGAATTGTCCCAAACTCAGTTCCCACGATCACACGATTTTGAACACAATCACTCGATTTTGAGTGGATCAAGCATTTTATGGTCAAATTCTTGTGTTTTATGCAGTTGTCACAAATATTGTATTCTTTGTAGGTCATACCAAGTGCTTAGAAGTGTAATTGAACTTGTGTGGGAGGATAGAGAACATGAAGTGGATTACAATGTGCACAAAAAGGTTTTGTTTTTCTGCAAATGTGTATCATTTTGGATTACTTATATCAAGTGAACAGTGTGGATTCCTCACTGAAGGTAGCATTTTTGATAAATATATTGTTTCTTCTATCCAATGGTGTATGTTTCATGTGCTCCTAGGTGAAGTGGGTGATTTTTTGAAAGTTGCCAAAAATTGTGTGATCTGATTGACAAACTGGTCCATTTGGGCTGTGACTTGAGTTAACAGACAAGGACACTCAGTTCATGTTGTTTAGGGCCTGTGCCAGTGAAGGTATTCAGACTCTGGTTGGATTGGACAAGAAGTCGTTGCTTGTAGATTGTACGGATTGAATAGAGAGTACTAGTTGTTAGATATACCAGTTTTTTTGTATTGGAGAGATCTTATTGCCAGATTGTGGTTTTCTTGTCCCATCTGTGGAATGTTGCTAAATTTGTGCATGGTTGGGAATGACAGTGTGTGCGTTTTCCCCCACTGTTCCCAGAATGTAACCTTTACCAGCCGAGTCGTGACAAAAGTGGATGACAGGATTTCTCTCCCTTGAGGCGAGTCGTCCAAGTCCGGACGACAGACAGACAGCAATACATTCTGCCGTGTCATCCGCGATCAGACGACGGGAACATAAAAAATTCCTACACTTTCCATGAAATGGTCCAAGGGAAATAACCTCTGTAACTAGTCTTGGGGATGTTGGAACGAGTTGTCGACCATACTTTCAGTGGCCTATTGTGAACTTGGCTGACCCCAGCTTTGAAACAAAGGAACTGACGGCACACGCCACGTGGCGCGCCACGTATTTCCTGTGCCAGAAAAAATGTCGGTCAGCCAAAGGGGTGGTAACAATTTCTCGTGCAATGAAGCGCTTGAAATTGTATTACAAAGTGGATCTGGTGATGATTGGAGTTGAGTGTTTGTTCTTTCCTGTGACACCTAACACAAGACCGTCAGTTGTTGTAGAGCTACCGTAAAAATAAATGAAAAAGTGGCCAAATCTGTGCGTCGGCAGGGAATAAGCGCTGCGCGCGGCGCCAGGGAGTTTTCATTCTGAAGTTATTCTCATGTGATATGGCCAACAGTGTCGTTTAATTTTACAAGTGTTTTGTTGCATTATCAACAATATTGTGAAATGACATTCAGAAATGTCTTTCTTTTTGCAGAGTGGTCAGTGTCAAAGAAAGTGTGTGTTGATTATAAGCTGATAAAGAATCGGTGTTTTTGTTTCATTTTGACATGGTTGCAATGATGACAATCTTAGGACACCTTAGGATTCATTCACTGAATATGATAAAAATCAAAGCGTTACCATACCTGAGCAACCATATAATGAAAGGTAATCTGAGGTTTGTTGCCCTGACAACGCCTCCCCCATAGTCCGCCTGGTTGTCACCAACATGAACTCAAAACCTGAAACTTGTGTATTTCAATCGAGTCTTGTCGGAAGTGGGTTTCTGACACTGTTCACATTGATTGAAGGCGTGTCGGATGCATACTTCCGACAGAGTTTGACGATTTTTAAATCATACCGCTTTTTAATTAATAAAGGGCAATAAATCTCGTTTTAGGGATACCTTAGGGCCTTTTCTTGCAGTCGCTTACCTTGGACCATTCTTCATGTATTCTGTAGTAGTTTTATACAGATTTGAATTGTCCCAATCTCAGTTCCCACGATCACACGATTTTGAACACAATCACTCGATTTTGAGTGGATCAAGCATTTTATGGTCAAATTCTTGTGTTTTATGCAGTTGTCACAAATATTCTATTCTTTGTAGGTCATACCAAGTGCTTAGAAGTGTAATTGAACTTGTGTGGGAGGATAGAAAACATGAAGAAGTGGATTACAATGTGCACAAAAAGGTTTTGTTTTTCTGCAAATGTGTATCATTTTGGATTACTTGTATCAAGTGAACAGTGTGGATTCCTCACTGAAGGGTAGCATTTTTGATAACTATATTGTTTCTTCTATCCAATGGTGTATGTTTCATGTGCTCCTAGGTGAAGTGGGTGATTTTTTGAAAGTTGCCAAAAATTGTGTGATCTGATTGACAAACTGGTCCATTTGGGCTGTGACTTGAGTTAACAGACAAGGACACTCAGTTCATGTTGTTTAGGGCCTGTGCCAGTGAAGGTATTCAGACTCTGGTTGGATTGGACAAGAAGTCATTGCTTGTAGATTGTACGGATTGAATAGAGAGTACTAGTTGTTAGATATACCAGTTTTTTTGTATTGGAAAGATCTTATTGCCAGATTGTGGTTTTCTTGTCCCATCTGTGGAATGTTGCTAAATTTGTGCATGGTTGGGAATGACAGTGTGTGCGTTTTCCCCCACTGTTCCCAGAATGTAACCTTTACCAGCCGAGTCGTGACAAAAGTGGATGACAGGATTTCTCTCCCTTGAGGCGAGTCGTCCAAGTCCGGACGACAGACAGACAGCAATACATTCTGCCGTGTCGTCCGCGATCAGACGACGGGAACATAAAAAATTCCTACACTTTCCATGAAATGGTCCAAGGGAAATAACCTCTGTAACTAGTCTTGGGGATGTTGGAACGAGTTGTCGACCATACTTTCAGTGGCCTATTGTGAACTTGGCTGACCCCAGCTTTGAAACAAAGGAACTGACGGCACACGCCACGTGGCGCGCCACGTATTTCCTGTGCCAGAAAAAATGTCGGTCAGCCAAAGGGGGGTAACAATTTCTCGTGCAATGAAGCGCTTGAAATTGTATTACAAAGTGGATCTGGTGATGATTGGAGTTGAGTGTTTGTTCTTTCCTGTGACACCTAACACAAGACCGTCAGTTGTTGTAGAGCTACCGTAAAAATAAATTAAAAAGTGGCCAAATCTGTGCGTCGGCAGGGAATAAGCGCTGTGCGCTGCGCGCGGCGCCAGGGAATGAGCGCTGTGCGCCTCGCTCGGCTGGAAAGAAGTAAACGAGTGGCGATTGTAAAGCACTTACAGCTTGGTTTCTGGCCGAGGATAGGTGCTATATAAGTATTCATAATAATATTAATGTATCTTTTTCATGTTTACAGAGCTATTTTCACATTAAGGCCAATGATAGGAGTTTTCAGTTGTTTCAAGTTAGCAACAGGGGATTGAGATTTGTCTTTTTTTTTGCACCCCAGCATGTGATCCGATTCATTTTATGTGGTTGCAATGATGACAATCTTAGGACACCTTACGATTCATTCATTGAAGATGATAAAAACCAAAGCGTTACCATACCTGAGCAACCGTGTTACGTGGGCAATCAGTACAATGGGGATTGATATTGTGCATAGCAAATGTGGAGCTCAGTGCGTTGTATGTTGCCTGGCAGTGGGCGAGATCAGGTGCTGATCAAGGACAAGAAAAGTAATAATAATGAATACTTATATAGCGCCTATTCTTGGCTCGAGACCAAGCTCTAACTTCTAAGCGCTTTAAACGAATAAAGTGTAAAGATAAAAATGAAAAGATTAGAAACAGCCTATGTGTACTAATTAGTTGTTTTTGCGAGAGAGTTACATTTTTAGTGACCTTGTAATGTGATGTGAAATGATCATTGCCACCAAGACTGTAAATGTGTGTTTTTTGCTCACTGTGTTCCTTAGATGTATTCAGTTTTCATGTTGTCTACTATTTTCAGTGTGAGTAGAACAAAGGGTGACATAGTATGTTTAACCTCTATTCCACTTTGCCCCGAATTACTGTGCTGCTTTTAAAGTTGATTTTCACATCCTGGTTGCAATGATGACAATCTTAGGACACCTTACGATTCATTCACTGAAGATGATAAAAATCAAAGCGTTACCAGTACTGAGCAACCGCGGCACATTGGAAATTGGTGCAATGGGGATTGATACAGAGCAGTGCAAGTGTGGAGCACAGTGCGTTGTATGTTGCCTGGCAATGGGCTTGATCTGGTGCCAATCAAGAATGTAGTGCAAAGATAAAGTAAATAGATTCGAAATAACCTATGTGTGTTAATTAGATGTGTTTTGTAAGTTACATTTAGTGAGCTTGTAATGTGATGTTAAATGATCATTGCCAACAAGACTGTAAATGTTTTTTTTTTCTCACTGTTGCTTGGATGTATTCAGTTTTCATGTAAGTCGTCTACTGTTTTTACTGTGAGTAGAACAAAGGTGACATAGTATGTTTAAACCTCTATTCCACTTTGCCCCGAAGTACTGTGCTGCTTTTAAAGGTTGATTTTCACATGGTTGCAATGATGACAATCTTAGGACACCTTACGATTCATTCACTGAAGATGATAAAAATCAAAGCGTTACCAGTACTGAGCAACCGTGGCACATTGGAATCGGTGTAATTGGAATGATATTGTGCAGTGCAAGTGTAATTGGAATGATATTGTGCAGTGCGAGTGTGGAGCTCAATGTGTTGTATGTTGCCTGGTAGTGGGCCAGATCAGATGCTGATCAAGGAGGCCAAGAATACAGTGCAAAGATAAAAATGAAAAGATTAGAAACGCAGTATGTACAAATTAGTTGTTTTTGCGAGTGAGTTACATTTTAGTGATCTTGTATGTAACGTAATGTAATGTTATATAAACTGATCACTGCCATCAAGACTTAAATGTCTGGGGTATTTTGTCATTGTGTTCCTTGGTTGTGTTTCAGTTTTCATGGTCATGTCGTCCACTATTTTTTATTGTGAGTAGAACAATTGGTGACATAGATGGTATGTTTAACCTCTATTCCATTTTTCCTGGAGTTACTTTGCTGTTTTTAAAGGTTGAGTTTCACATCATGGTTGCAATGATGACAATCTTAGGACACCTTACGATTTATTCACTGAAGATGATAAAAATCAAAGCGTTACCAGTACTGAGCAACCGTGGCACGTTGAAAATTGGTGCAACAGGGATTGATACAGAGCAGTGCAAGTGTGGAGCACAGTGCGTTGTATGTTGCCTGGCAATGGGCTTGATCAGGTGCAAGGACAAGAATGCAGTGCAAAGATGAAAATGAAAAGATTAGAAACGGCCAGTGTGTAGTAATTAGTTGTTTTTGCGAGAGAGTTACATTTTAGTGGTCTTGTATGTGATGTGATGTAAAATGATCATTGCCAACAAGACTTTAAATGTGGGGTTTATTTTGTTATTGTGTTCTTGGATCTACTCGGTTTTCATGGTCAAGTTGTATACTATTTTCATTGTAAGTAAAACGGCATGTTTAACTAATGATCCACTTTCCCCAGAATTACTGAACTGCTTTTAAAGGTTGATTTCACATCATGGTTGCAATGATGACAATCTTAGGACACCTTACGATTCATTCACTGAAGATGATAAAAATCAAAGCGTTACCAGTACTGAGCAACCTTGAAGTGTATATAACAAAAAGATTTGTTAATCATCATTTTTTTCAGTAAGTGGCCACACCAATTGATGTTTTATACCTTTGTGTGTGTGTTCATAGATATCTTGTTTTGGAGAGCAGAAATGAATAACAGTACTAAGAAACACTGGCTTTTATTTGTGCAGGTCGATGAGAATGGCAAGATCACTCGCCTTCGCAGAGAGTGCCCCAACGAGGAATGCGGTGCTGGAGTATTCATGGCCTCTCACTTCGACCGACACTATTGTGGCAAATGTTGCTTGACATACGTCTTCAACAAACCCGAGGAGAGAAAGCTTGAGTGTCTTACACATGCCGTTGTATTTCCATTAAAGACATTGGAATGTAAACCAGTGCTTTGCGTATCTTTATTTTCCTGCTGTTGTGTGAAGTTTTTGAATTGTGTGAGCAAGTGATTGCTTCCCCTAGAAAATATCCCCTCTCCCCAACCCAACTTACAAAAGACCAGAGGCTAAGTTTACTAGTCCGCCTGACGAATGCGACCACACAGGAAAAAAATTGTGGGACAGGCACAATGTAGTTTGACCTCTGGGCCTTTTAGTAGAATAAACAAACAAAACGCGCGTGAACACACACACACACAAGCAAACCTTTCTGAGTTGGAAGTGTGTCATTGGGTGGACTATAGTTGTGGAATAGAACTTGAGCGAAAATGGTACAGGCTAAGGAGAGAGAAAATGATTTTAGAAATAATGATGGTGCTAAAGGAAACAATGATCAAAATGAAACCCTCAAAAAGACAAATATTCTGACGCTCAAAACTACAAGTTACGAAATAAAAGTCAATACTGATACTTAAAAGAAAAATTCATACACTGCGTTACTTTCTCGGATCTCCTATCTTCCTCATCCCTAGCCCGTTTTTTCAAGCATTCATTTTTACCCAGCTTTTCAGGTTCTAGCAGGCCTGAAAAATTCTGAGCATTGATGATCAGTCTTGGTCGTTTTGCTTCACCAACAGCCCTTTTAAATAAATCTGCAAAATTTTCTGCTTACTGCAGCTGCTTTATATGCTTAGCAGTACCAGCTTCGATGAAGCTTTGACATGATGATGAAATTTCTCTGTCCAAAAGAGTCCTGTGAACCTAATCATGCGCGTCATTGGTGGTTTACAGGCCATTGTATCCGAAGCCTAAGAATTATTTCCAAAGTGAGGTATTCCGTCACAGTGCTTTATGAAAGATGCATTAGTTCATGCTGCAGGCAGCATAATCTGTGCATAGCTTCCAACCGTTTTTAGGTACTAAATTGATGGTACTAAATTAATTTTAACATATTTCCCTATTGCTCAAAGGAAAAGAAGAAACATTTGCAGGATAGTTGCTTATCCCCATGTGAAAATGTGTGAATGCAGCAATCTGTGTGCAGTGATCTACTTTATTTTCAGTACAAAGTGCTTCAGCATCTTTAAGGCTGATCCATACTTTCTGCGGCGATGATCTCGGAAGTGAAGAACACGCTTCCCTCAGAAAATTCTCTGAATGGGACCACATTGTCAAACACAAGATTCTCTTCTCTCACACACGCATACAATACACCATCTAGCGCACTTCAGCAAGAATAAACACAAACCCACACGCATGTACATTATCTAGCGCACATACATATGAACATTGCAATGCAGCTCCCTTTGGACCGAGAGAAATAAGAATTTTGCCACTGAAAATTGTGTGTAAATCGGTGAGCAGGCATAGTGAGGTCCCTTGTGCTTGCCACTGAAACGTGAGATGGGAGGCAAGATTCTGGGCCGAGTTGGTTCATTTCCCATCTGGGCTGTTCTTTGTAGGATTTTTTTCCCCACCCAGAATTGACTTTGCCATGAGTTCAATTTGGAAGGGTGGAGCCACACTATGGAAATTCATCCACTTGGTAGATGCATCTCAAGTGTTCAAATTTCCTGACCAACACTGCAGGTATCTATATCTGAGTCCTGGTTGATCCTGGGTAATATCGTTTTGAAAGTAATTGTAAAGTACAGCCTGTCATTTAGTCTCATTATGGAACCACAGAGTACTATCTTTTTCATCCTCATCCACGTTGTTATACTTAGCTAATATACTCGATATAGGTTAAGGTACAACTTGGGTGCTCAATCTAGAACTATATTTAGCTAATATACTCAAAATAATGGTACAACTTAGGTGCTCAATCTAGGAACAGTATACTATAGGACACTGTTGCTATATTTAACCAATCTACTCAATATAGGTACAACTTGGGTGGTCAATCTAGGACCAAGAGGAACATCACCTGTTACAATTTAACTGGAATGGGGTGGGGGTGGGGGGACTGCTTGTCATGAAACTCCAAATAATAAACATGTACGTCGGTGTGATAATGGGCCAAAACATTCTGATTTGACTTGATGTAGGTGAAACATGAAAATTCTTTGAACTTAATACTTATTGAAGCTAAATATTTCTCACTAATATTATATAGCACAATCTGAGCCACGTGATGTTCCCTGAACACAACTTGGACACGTCTGTCCAGCTTGTAGCTTGTATAACTACGGCCAAAGGAAGGTTGGTTTGAACATAGAGCACGCTCTTTCGGCCTGTACTGTGCACTCCTCAAGACGTTCTCATGCCTGAATTTAAAATCCTTGCATGATCGTGTGTTATGGTACTTCTTGTGAGATATTGACGTAGGCTATTCATGTAGCCAATTGTGTGTTTGCGTGTTACTACGTTTATCTTCGTTTGAAGTAAGGTTACGTCATATGATAAAGCACTCTAGAGTTGACTTGATGACACGAACAAAACGTAGCAACACCGAACTTCCGCCTTTGTGTGGCAAGCCAGATGTTCAGTCATAGGCAATATACTCTCCAGCCAAGAGCCATAAAATGTACAGACAATAGGCCTTTCAAACCAGTCCAGATTAAAAAAAAAAAAAAATCCGGCCTTAATTTCCCGTAGGCCTTACCTAGCAGATCACACACAACTCTGTTCTTTACTCTCTACGCATGAAGTGGCCTGGCAGCAGCGCAGTGTTGTCTTTCAGTGGATTGCCTCCTGACGTCCCGACACGGACTCTCCCAGTGGGCTGTCGTGCCCGTGCTGCGACGGGACAAGCGAGGATGTGATTGTGAACGGGGAACCAGAATGAGCGGTGTGATCATAACACCACTAAGAGTATCACAAGATGAAATTAAAAAAAATAATTAAAAAAAATTGTTGACATACAGCAATTACTAGAGAGTGAAATCAACACCGGAAGACCGACACGCATACGCACACACTTGTACACTAGCACACACAAAACTCGATGTTCGCCATACAATTCGTGGTGGGTTCGTGTGTAAGTAATGAATCCAAAGAGTTCATCCATCAGTCAAGCCAATATTTTTTGAGAAAGAGTAAATAGACGTAGGTTGGTTCGGGAAGATTCAAACGTGACATGTACACTGTAGATTGGAAAAGGAGTAAGCAAAACGTTTAGCAGTTTTGCGTTTACTACGTGTCTGAGCTTGAATCCAGTGACGAGCATTAAGCTGACGTTTAAAGGGAGAATTTATTTCTTTCTTCCTTTCTTTCATATTTCATTGTCATTATTTCTTATTAAAGGTGACGACTAACTGCCGAGTTGCCGCTAGATTAAAATTTTCAAGTTATCTGAATAATAACATTATCACTTATTATTTTTCTTCTAGAGATCTAAAATCGAGAAGGTAAAGACCGTAAATTGAGACAAAGAGGTTTTTGCTGTTGGCCTATTAATCAATGGAAAGTACGATGACGCTGATTAGGCGAACTTTAGGCCCACTGTATGCAGACAGTCATGATGATGTTTTTCCATGCATTGTTGTTTGCTAGCAAGATCACTTATAAACGACAGCACTACAGAATGCGGCCCGAACCAGGACGAACACAACTTTGAACTTTGGCGTCAATCTCATGGTTCAGAGACAGGGCACATTTGGAACGAAAACACTTCTAGTAGGACAAATATAAAAGTTGTCGTTCTCTCTCTCTCTAATTTACTTTCACTGGATTTATATCTGGACTTTCTGAAATGTGTGTGTGTCTGTGTGATGTCTAACAACGTTCGCAAACTGTGAACCGCGATCCAAAACTGCATTTCAATAGGGAGGCCATTTCGACTCGCTCAAAGTGAGAGAAACGGTGTAGGAGTTACGTCCCTTAATATACAGTAATTTTTAGTTATTAGTTTATTTCTTCTTCTTCTCCTTCTTAATCCACGTATAAATTCTTTCTTTTTTAGTATACTTTACACCCAGAATGACGGGTCTCGCCATTAGCTGACCTGTATATAACTAACATGAACAGTGTGGTGGTACTTCTCTCTCTCTCTCTCTCTCTGAGTGACCCGGCTCCACTTCCTTCCCTCATATGTAGACATTGACTGCTTCATTACAAGGTGCTGTTAGTCAGTCGCTAATGATGGCAACTGACGCAGAAGCTACCTTTGCATATTTACGGTGCCACAGCATCCAGGAAATTGGAGAGAAAAAAAGTTCGCAAATGAACACTCATCTACTGCAATAAACCTGCAAATATTTCAGCGTTTTTCACTAATAAAAATAATTTGTGGTGTAGCTCGCATCACGTGGTATATTGAATTTTAAAAATTCGATGAGTTGCGGTTATGCAAAATCAATCGCCGGAACAGAACCGATTTCAGTAATCATAGTATAAAAAAACAACAACAACAACACACACACACACATATAATATATAAGATAGATACACACACACACACACACACACACACACATATATATATAATATAGAGAAAAGAGAGAGAGAGAGAGATATGATCAATTTCATGGCTGCTTTCAGCTGTTTTGGGGAACGCACATGCGACCGCTCACCCACCCACCTGCCGACATACTGCAGTATTCAGTACAAGTGCCAGTCTACAAAGGCGGCGTCAGGTGCTTGTGCGCGTCTGTGTGTGTGTGTGTGAGAGAGAGAGAGAGAGAGAGTGCGTGCATGAGTGCATTTGCGCGCGCGCCCACGCATACGTACGCAGTACTTTGCAAACAACACGGCTCAGCCCATACAAGCTTGCAATTAAGATCAAGGAATACAGTTGCCCTCACTGTCCAATCTTGTGTATGGATATGACACATGGACGCCATGGCCGACGGCATATCATGATTCGGCAGCTTGAACGCTTCCACCTGAGTTCCCTACGCTCAATCATGGGGCCTAAGATGGCAGGAGAAGGTCACAAGTTCGAAAGTCCTGGGCAGAACCAACCTCAGCAGTGCAGGTGCCATGATCCACACTAAGCCCGGCTCTGCTGACAGGACACGTGAACCACATGGATGCCTCGCGCATCCTCCATACAAGTCTTCTGCACAGCTCTGACACCTGGCCACAGATACACGGGCATCCCAAGACTGAAACGCTTGAAATACTGTATACAAGGACAGCCTGAAATACTGTGGCATCGCCACGGCTGAACTGGAGACTTACGTTGTAGACAGAATCAAGTGGCGCAGCGCAGCCTAACAAGCGATGCCTGCAAATCCTTCGCGAACAGCCGAAGAGAACAAATCTTCAGCGTCAGAGATCGGCGGAGAGGCTCGTCTACTGTACTATCTACAACCGTACCAGTGTCCTCGCTGTCCGAGAGTGTGTGCTTCTAGGTGTCGGATAGTGAGCCATACCCGGCCCAACAGTGACAGCCCCTCTTGCACAGCGCTGACTCCATCAACATCGATGGTCAATCCCACCGTGACAACCCAATTTCAGCAGCCGCCGTGTAACCATTCCACATCCCGCCCCTCCCCTCCCCCGCCCCCCCACTCCCATCGCAGCTTCTGGCTCTCTTCACTCTTCTCCTACGCACTTCATCTGCTTTAGTCACATACATTAACAGTGAAATATATTCAATAGCACAAACAAACAAATAGACCAACCCTGATACTGAAATACTAGGCTACTCATTCCTTGCGGTTTGTCTAGATCCACCAGATTCGGCTCCTGCTTGGAACCACACCTTAGAGTCTGCTGACCCCCTCCCTACTCTCCCAGCACCTTTCTTTCCTCTCCTGCTCTACTATACCCCTCCACTCCATCAGAGTGGACTAGCCGGTTGTGGATCAACCGTTTTGTTGTGACTGGAGCCCCCAACACCTCTCTCCGTCCAAATATCCTCTGTTCCGCCCTTGCCCATCCAGTAGGCCTATGTAACTAACTGACATCTTGCGGGAATCTCCCCATCCTTCTATCATGCAGCTGACACTCACATCCCGCGCACATGCAAATCGTCAACCGGTACATCGTTTCGTTTACTGGCTGCCGAAAACACACTGATACGTGATAAGCCGACAGACCAGGCATGTAATGGGAGAGAAAGAAGGAAAAAAAGTGCCCCCCCCCCCCCCCCCCCCCCCCCCCCACACACACACACACACACACAGACACACTCACTCACACAGAGTGACGCGCGCTCGCCACGTCCGCAAACACACCGACCTGCACACCCTGAAAGTAGTCATGATTCACACACACACACACACACATGCACGCACGTGCGCGCGCTCGCACACACACACACACACACACACACACACACACACACACACACACGACTGAGACTATTTGACTATTATATCTTAACACCTAATGGAACAGATTTTGTTTCGTACCCTCTCAATCTCCACCCCCGCCCACCTCTGGCGCCCCTCCACCTCTTTCCTTCTCCCGAGCAAAGCTTGTTTACTGGCGTCAATATCTAGGACCGTAGGTCGCAGAAAATTTCAGAACCGATCCGAGGGCAAGGGAACATAATGCCACGAGATTTCAATAAATCAGCTACACCGTTTTGACGGAGCATTACAAATACCTGTAAATGTCAGCCATTGCGCTCACATGGTGCAGTAATCAGCCACACAGTTTTGACGAAAAGGTGGGAATACGAGTGGGGAAGTCTTTGCATTACTGCCGTCGGCGAGAATGGGGATGAGGACCCATCTAAACATAACACCACAACACAACACACATTGCCAGGGGCTTGAACCCCAGTTTTTCGGATATGCTCGGTGATGCTACCAGTTGAGCTAACCAGCCGACCCTCTCAAAGCTGAGCGGGGGAAAGAGATGTGGTCAAGCGTACAGTCAAAGGTTCAAATAGACATCGATGCATCTCACCTGTGCCTACGGTTCAAGCGTGGCCCTCGAAATAATTTCTATTTCGGGAAGCCACGATCCAAGTCCGCACCTGACCCAACATTTTTTTTATTATTCACACCGCGAGATCTGATTGGTGGTTCTGCCAGCTAGCGCGGACCCCGGCGTCACACACGCCAGACGAATGGGCACAGCGGACTACGGGTAGAGAGGTATTGTTGTGCTTTGGACGTACGCGGGTATTTCCTGCCTCTACCGCAGTGTGAACTTTGATGTTGACAGACCATTTGAACTATTGTTTTACGTTGGATCGACGCAGTGTAATCTAAAGTGAATGAGTCTACCAGATTTATGACTTTCCCGAAAAAAAATTCTGCTAGTTCAGTAGTTGTCACTCACGAAGTTGGTGTGTTGTTGACTCGCAACTGAGACGTCGACCACACAACAAAGCCGTGTGATCCGTTCTGCAAGTTGACTGGGTGCTTGAAGCATGGTGCATGATTGTACCTGTTCGTCTTGCGCGCAACCATGATAAGCAGGTCACATTGCCTGCGTGTGAAATGGAAAAAGAGCGAGTGGTGTTCACAGTGACAGTCAGTTCTGCCGTTGCGAGGGACAACTCTAATGTCACTCTCGACTCGCTGTGTTCAGCTACACTGTTCAACGGCAA
>CM031605.1:18514206-18546706 GCA_018398815.1 Conus ventricosus
AAAGACTTGTATGATGGAGTCTTCCTCAATGATGTTATGCAACAGATGTGAGTATTATTTAGTTTCACTGAAATTATTGTTTCACTGAAATTACACTGTTGACTATGATTTTTTTTATTTGAAAAGATTTTTTGTTCTTGTTAATTCAAACACCTTTTTCCTGCCAGACTAATTGGTTTTCTTGTTTGTTGTGTGTGTGTGTGTGTGTGTGTGTGTGTACACACACACGCACACGCACACACACACACACATGCACACACACATGAATAAATACTATACACACACTCTCACTCATGTGCACACATACTGAAACTGAAACTAGTCTGACTGAAACTGAGACTGACTGAAACTAGTCAGATTAACATATATTCCAACATGCATACATGTAGACAAAGTCAGTGATTTAAAAAAGAGTGTTGTTAACTCTGGCCCCTCTACATCTTCTGCTCTTCTCCTCCGCTCCATCTCCCCACAGTCACACACAGACAAACCTTTCCTTTTTTTTGTTATAAAAGTAGAATGGTACGTTCACTTTCGTGGTCAAGCAAAGCCGCCCTTCCATCTTCATTCCCAGCCTCCCTCCCCCCCCCCCCCCCCCCCCCCCCCCCCCCCCCGAACTGAACACATCCTTAAAATACCTCCAGGCAAAGCAATGTATGCCCACATCACGTGTGTGTGTGTGTGTGTGTGTGTGTGTGTGTGTGTGTGTGTGTGTGTGCGCGCGCACATGGCCACGATGGTGTTGTGTGTGTGTGTGTGTGTGTGCTTGCTAAAGCTAAGAAACCCACACAAAGCATTTTTTTTTATATATATTGCAAGTATGTTAGATATAGTAGAATGAAAATGTGTACTAAATTGTAGATATCTTTGTAAAATTCTTATTCCCCATCAGAATGTTCACTCTGGGGAGGAGAAAGGGAGGATGGATGGGTCATCTGCTACAGGATTTCACATAAGACATGTTTGTTTGTAACTAATGTGAACCCTTGAGTATCTGTCTGATAGGGTGACAAAGTTGTGTCCATTCCCCACTTCAAGACCTGTATGACTTGTTGATTTTCCTATGATGTTGACAGCCCAAATCTGTCTTCAGCAAATTTAATTTTTTGAACTTACATGTTTTTTTAGATTAATTAAAGAAAAATTCCTCACCTCCTTTTCAGAAATCTTTTCCACTTTTTAACAATTGTCATATTTTCTTCTTTGTGATTCTGTTAGTGGGATACACCTAAGCTATGATGCAAACTCACTAAATATTGAAAACATGAGAAGACCAAGTAATGTACAGTCTACAGGTATTCCAAGTTTTATGAGAACTGGAGAAAAGAAAATCAGTCTTGCAGGTCAGCATGTGATAAACTGATGTCTTTAACAGTGTCTATAAAAATTTAGTATTAGAAATGAAATTGATATGAAAAATCAGGAAATTATTTATCATCATTCAATGTTGTGCATGCACTTAAACATGCATGAGTACTTTCTCTCTCTCTCTCTTGCTCCCTCCCTCCCTCCTCCCCATCCATCCCCTCCCTTTGCTCCACACAGCTCAATTTCCTCTTTCAGAACAGGGTGGTGGGTACTCTTGAAGCTGCAGACCGAGAGCCTTGGGAACTGGTTAGCAGGATTCTGTAAAACCCGTTATTGGGAATGGCAGCTTTAGACCCCTCAGTGCTTGGATATACCCTTGAGGACCAAGGGCCCAGGTTGCTGAAGAAGAACCTAAAAGTCAATGGGAGGAAGGGGAGCAATGGGATACCCTGGATCTGTCTGTGACCAGAAGCTGCTGTTTAAGTATTTAAATTCACTCTGTTCCTGTCCATCACCCCCCCCCCCCCCCCCCCCCCCCCTCATCCTTTTTGTTCCCGCCCTTCTCCCTTCTCCACAGCCCAGCGCACATATCTTGCCACTTCTAAGCTAGTTTCCATTAACATCCCATACAAGGTCTTTCCCTCCACCCCATTTATATGTGGCCACGGTAGGCATAAACTTTTCTGCCTCCCCATCCCACCACTGTCATCTCCTCTACTGTCTCTTATTCCCCTCTTTCATGATCCACCCAGTTTCTTAGGTGACAAAGACAGAGGTCACTGGGAGTCTGTGATGTCCAAATTATAAATATCCCCTCCCTCACCTCAAAATAAATCAAAGGCCAACTCCCCCCCCCACCGTCACCCCTTCCCCCTCCTGCCTGTTTTTCTTCTTCCCATTGCATGGCCACAATCAACATTGCTGTTTTTTTCCCCCATGGAACAGGGTAGAGGAGGGAGAGGTGTGGGTGGGGCACTTTTATGAGCCTTCTCATTTTGGAGTAGAAGAAAGCCCAACAAGACTGAACAGCTGTAGACAGTAAAAAAAAATAAAAAAAAAAAAAAAAGAAGCAAAAAACAAATGCTAAGGTGGATCAACAGGATCTTTGCTATTTTTGCTTTGCACATGTATCAAGTTTTAACCCCAGCATTGCTGGCCTTGACACTACTTAAAAGGTAATGTACCGGCTTGACACTACTTTAGGTAAAAGAATACCCAGTCCCATTTCACTGTCCTCTCTGATGGACTTGAGGAAGAGGGAAGGGGGCAGGCTGTCTGTCTGTCTTGTCTGTTTAAGTGCTGTCTCCCCAAAACCTGTTTTATCATTGATAGTGTAAGAGAGAGACAGACAGACAAACAGACCTGTGACACAGAGAGAGAGAGAGAGAGAGAGAGAGAGAGAGAGAGAGAGAGAGAGATGGGTGGAAGGAGAGACAGAGCAAGACAGAGGGATGTAGGTACAGAGAGAGAGTAACACGAGGGAGAGAGGGAGGAAGACAGACACAGACACTTTGGCTTGAGAGAAAGGGGGTGGATTCAGGGAAGAGAGAGAGGGGGGGGGGGGGGGGGGGGGGGGGGGGGGGGGGGGGGGGGGCTGCATGGCACTCTTCAGACGGACACCAAGAAGACTGCATGGCACTCGTCAATGAGAGAGAGAGTGGAGACTGCATGGCACTCGTCAATGAGAGAGAGAGTGGAGACTGCATGGCACTCGTCAATGAGAGAGAGAGTGGAGACTGCATGGCACTCGTCAATGAGAGAGAGAGTGGGGACTGCATGGCACTCGTCAATGAGAGAGAGAGTGGAGACTGCATGGCACTCGTCAATGAGAGAGAGAGTGGAGACTGCATGGCACTCGTCAATGAGAGACAGAGTGGAGACTGCATGGCACTGTATCTGAATTGTAGGTAAAGAAACAGTCAAATCAGTCAGTATTTGAACTTTTGTGTTGAACTTGAATTTCAGCATTTTATTCCTGCACCAAGGACCATCCAATTATTCAGACTGTCTGAAGCAGACAGACACACACTGTAGACACACACACAGCTTATCAAAAGAATCACACACACACACACACACACACACACACACACACACACACACACACACACACACACACGCTTTAGCATAAACAGCCAGTCTTTTTTTTTTTTTTTTTTTTTTTGCCAAGTGGCATACAGTCCTGCACATGGACAAAACAGAAGGAAATTGATAGGAGAGGAATTATTAGGAGGGCTTCGATCCTGTCATCTCCCTCATCAGATGCAATGAAATAGACAGGTCTGATACATACATATATTTGCATTGCTTGGTATATATGAATTTGTAATTTCAGATAAGAATTTTTTGTGTGAGTGAAAGGTGTCTGTGGACCTGTAGGCTTACAACATCTATGAGGATTTTGGATTCTGCTGTGATGTAAAATGTAGTCTAAATCATGTGTCTCCCTCTGCACAATTTCTCTCTCATTTTGCCTCTCTCTCTCTCTCTCTCTCTCTCTCTCTCTCTCTCTCTCTCTCTCTCTTCTCTCATCTCTCTCTCTCTCTTCAGAGAGCTCCAAAAATGACTGTTTATGTCATGATAAGTTACTCTCAGCTCTGCAAGTGAACATGTGATTGTAATTTTTGTGCCTGCTCTTGGTTGGTTTCTTGGTGAGGTAGAGTTAAGCCCTCATGAAGTGTGAAGTCTCAGTCATGCATGTTGTGATGTGTGAACATGATATTGTGAAATGAAGGTGACAGCTCCTTCTCCCCCTTTCCCAGTATCCCTTCCTGCTTTTCCCACTCTCCTGTATTGTTTCATGCAGATGTAAAACCTAACTTGTGAAGAACTCTAACTTTAAATTTTTTTTTTTATAAAACAAACATTGAGTGTAAACTTTATTGCAGTAAATGAAAATGTCCACATGTAAATTTCATATTTTCATTCATTGTGTACAAGCTTCAGATAATCTGACATCAGTCTATGTTAATAGTACTTAATAATACACAGCTGAGTGGATTTGTGGTAGTTTTGTCAAAATTTCTTAGCTGATTTAGTCTTAACATTCCTGTAAACAAACAAACATACAAAAGATAGCAGTCATCCAAAAGGATTTTTCTTGGTTTTGTTTTACAGGAAAGTAAGAAAAAAACCTTAATGAGATCATGGGCTTGGAACAAATACTTAGCATAGAAAAAAGGTTCTGTACTCATTACTGAGAAATTTTGTTGTTTCACTTATCATTAAGAACTCTTGATATATATTTTGGTTAATATCATTTCAATGCACCTTTGGTCTGAAAAGAAGAAATAGAGAGAGCACTAGGGTCAAGGTTATTTGGAGGTTAGCACAGGAAGGATTCTCAGACTGTTAGCACTGGCTCAATAATGTAATGTTTGGTGTTGTTGGGTCTCAAGATAAGATGGTTTGTTGAAACATTTGTACCACATCTAAGGGTCTCCTTTTGAGCTGGTTGGTTTGAAGAGTCTCTTCCTTCTACTTGTTCCAGTTTTCTTCAGAGAACAGGTAGCTGTATTGTAACGCTTCTTGGTGGTCTCACAGGAAGATGGTCACACATAAGTTTGCTGCAAACATGCACGACAGTATGTTATGTGCAGAACATAATGACATGCACGTGTGATGTAAAAGATACCATAAAGATCCGTCATAATTTTCACAAATAAGCAAGTGCTGTGGTTGAGTCTGCATACAGTGTAAGTGATTGTGAACTTTGGCTGAATTAGATTTTGAACCAGTGACCTGCATTTGGATCACTAACACTGTGATTGCTGTTGATTACGGTATGTCCAGGTCTCTTTAGAATCTCACACTCTCCCTTGCGTAAGTTCTTTAGAATATAATTACAGGGTTATTGTCAATAGTATTGAATCATGATTGAACATGTTTAAATGTTAATGTTCAATACCTGTGTTGGTTGCTTTAGGACCAAGTCTTTTCGAGAAGTTCGGTTTTTCTTAAAACATTCTTATCCATTATCCAGAGGTTACATGTATCCCTCCCCTGCTCACTTCTCCTGCCCCACCCCCTTTGTCTCCTCCCCCCATTAAGAAAAGTCAATCTGGTTTCATTTTGATCCATTCATATAAATATCTGTTTGCTACATTTTACACTACTGGCTTTTCATTTCCATGTGATATGCCAGTGTTCTTACGCTTTGTTTTTGGAGATTAGAGAACACTCGAAAGAGAGTACAACTCCGTGTTTTAAAACCAGTAGTGGTGTTGTTCATCTTGTCAAGTAGTTGGTATCACTTTTCGTCTGTCTGACAGATAGTTCTGGGGTGACCATAGAATAGTGGATAGAATGGGAATGGTCAAGTATTACTAAAAATAGGGCACGCAGCCAGGGACTCAATGTTAGGCAACGGTGGAAGGTCGGTGGTGGTGTGGTAGTTGGGGGGGGGGGGGGGGGGGGGGGGTACAGGAGAGGAGGACGTAGAGTGGGAAGTGACCCAGTGACATGCAGAAATGTTTTGGGAAGAAGCCATGTCGTTGATTGTCCATAAGAATCGGAGGCATTCCGAGTCGGGTCTTCGAACATGGCTAAAAAAACCGGCTTGTGGTGGGTTAACTAGAGTTGGGGAAACAGACAAAGGCATATTAACCCGATTTACCAGAATACTTTCACCGAACAGACCGGGTGCTCGCTACAACGGCTGATGTCTTCAACACCACCCCGTTCAGGTTGCAGTGGGCAGTTTCAGTATCAGACTGAAACAAACGCGTTGAAGGAGAAACCTCCCGGCCCGGCGATAAGATAAGATAAGATAATGTTGCTTATAGCCCAGCCGACCGCAAAGGGCCACATCAGGGCTGTGCCCGGCGATAAGGTGATATATATATATATATATATATCTTTACAGATTCATTGTTTCCCAGACTCGCACAGATAGTGACTGAGCTACACACTGTGTGATGGATACCACACGTGTAACACCCAGAAGTGGAGGTCGAGCAGTGCAGACACAGACACCATTCGTTGGTTAAATACTTTGGGGCTTCCAACCACTATGCCTCAGTATATCAAACCGCGTTAAACGGAACATCCCGATCCACGGACCGATGTCATTTAGATTTCCGAGTAGGAGGCTTCTCTGCCTCCCCCCCCCCCCCCCCCCCCCCCCATCCTACACATAGTAGATTACCCACATAGTGACATACACATGCACACACGCGCGCACATCGTGAGATTGTGGTGCACTCGTCGCTTGCCGCTCTACTGACGTTCTGGTGTCGTGAGTGTATCAGACCAGCCGTCCTTCTTCCATCCAAGGAGCTGCAATGGCAGTCAAATGAAAATGGTCACTCTCTAGGGCAAGCGTCGGTAATTTCAGTAGTTGTTTAGGTCCTGGCCGCATTGATTCTCACAAAGCAGGGGCAGTCACAGTGTACATCTCATACCATTTAAAAAAAAACAAACGGGCCTTTGAAATACGCAAGCGGTTAATCGTTTAGTCAGTTATAAAATGGCGAGAAACCGAGAGATGAAAGAAGCTATGTGTGTGAGAGAGAGAGAGAAGAATGAATGAATAAACAGTTTTTTGCAGTCAGTCATCTCTACCCATGGTGTCAAGTATCGTATCAAAGGAAATGGTAGAGAATGTTGGGCCGTGTTGTGACATGTTCCAAGAGTCGTAAACATGGAAAACATATTAACCGCAAAAACGCGCTCTGACTTTGCCTGTCTGTCTGTGTCTCTAGCTTCCCTGTCTCTGTCTCCCTCCCCTCCCTCCCTCTTGCTCTCTCCTCTCTCTCTCTCTCTCTCTCTCTCTCTCTCTCTCTCTCCTCTCTCTCTCTCTTTCTCTCTCTCCCCCTCTGTGTGTGTGTGTGGTGTGTGTGAGAGAGAGAGAGATAGAGAGAGATAGAGAGAGAAGAGAGCATGTGAATGTTTGTATGTGCGTTTACGTGTGTACATGCCCGCGCACGTTTTTCACATGTCATGCACATCAGCTTAATATTCAGGCTACACACTTTTGTTTGTCTGTGTAATTCACGTGTGTGTGTGTGTGTGTGTGTGTGTGTGTGTGTGTGTGTGTCACTGTGTGTGTGCACGCGTGCGCGCGCGTATGCGTGTTGTGTGTGTGTGCGGAGAGGGGAGTAGATGACGTTGTGGTTGAGTGACAAGAAAATGCAGTGTTGGTTCATGTTTACCGGGAGGGGTGAGGATTGGGTTAGACTAATACAACCTAATAGCAGTGGACACCACCACCCTCCTCACCCCCTCCCCCACAAGGGGGCGGCCCTTTAGGTCTATTCCCTTTAGGTCTATTCCCTTAGGTCTATTCCCTTTAAGTCTATTCCTTCCAGGTCTATTCTTGTTAAGTCTTAGGGATAGGGTTAGGGATAGGGTTAGGGTTAGGGTTAGGGATAGGGATAGGGTTAGGGTTAGGGATAGGGATCGGGATAGGTTAGGGATAGGGTTAGGGTTAGGGATAGGGTTAGGGATAGGGTTAGGGATCGGGATAGGGTTAGGGATAGGGTTAGGGATAGGGTTAGGGTTAGGGACAGGGTTAGGGATAGGGATAGGGTTAGGGTACTAACCCTATCCCTAAGACTTAACGAGAATAGACCTGGAAGGAATAGACTTAAAGGGAATAGACCTAAAGGGAATAGACCTAAAGGGAATAGACCTAAAGGTACCTCCCCCCCCACAAACCCAACATCCCCCCTTCCCCCCCCCCCCCCCCCCCCCTCCAGCTCCAGAACGAGGTCGTTGATCTTTCCTGTGGACGGATTTGAACTGGCTAACGACACTGAGCCTTTGCCGCTGCCTCATTATCTGTGTGCTCTAGCCTTCGGCTGTCCCTGTGACAGTCCCATGGGTTCACTTGGAATGGCGTCTTTGGGATGGATGACGACATAACAAGGATCCCACTGTTAGGGCCCCAAGCTGCAGTTTGTTGGCTCTCTGGCTGGATATCTGAGAGGAGTATGAGATGTTTCATAGCGTGCGTTTTATGTCTGCCTGTTGATACAGGTCTGTAGTTTATCTCGACTAATCACACTTGGCCATAAGCGATCCGGCCAGCACTGTACCATGCGGTACTATAAATGTTCTAACTCAGGTTTCGGGATGCAGATAAAGAGTTATTGTTCTTGGCAATGCCAGCCGTTGCTGTGTATGGAGAGATCGTAACCCAATTTACCAGGGTTAAAGAGTACACCCACCGAACATCGCGGGTCCTCCCAGTGGCTTGAAATCTGTGTGTAGTGTTTGGGTTGCAGTGGGCCGGTTCAGTATCAGACTGAAACGGACGGCGTTGTTGGAGGAAATACCTCGCCGGACCCGCGATAAGGTGACACCTTTATGGATGAAATTGTGCTCTGGCCTTTCCCAGACCCCTGTCCTATGGATAGTGGCTGAGCTAAACAGTGATATTGTGGACATGTATGCAAAACAGTGCTAACACACACACACGCACACACACACACACACACACACACACACACACACACACACACACACACACACACACACACACACGCGCGCGCGCGCGCGTTTCGCTGACAGAGCTGGGTTCGACTAACGTAGTGTACGAGCTCCAACAGCAGGGCTTGGATGTTTGAACAATGTTTGAAATTTAGCTCCCTGGACCCGTGTTTCTTATGAATTCGAGCCTCGAGGTGCCCAGCGTGTTCACACACACACACGGACACAGACAGGCAGACACACACACACACACACACACACCACGCACGCACGCACGCACGCACGCACGCACGCACGCACGCACGCACACACACACACACACACACACACACAGAGGCACACCCGTTGTGTTTTCGCCGACTGCCGCACAACCGTTGCTCCAGAGCTGTGGGTTAACTGGTCCCCCCCCCCCCCCCCCCCCCCCCCCCCCCCCCCCCCCTCTTTTCACTTTTTGTGTGTGTAAATATGCCTTCGACCATCCCAAATAAGGCACTGACGTTAGATCTGTATCTAACGGCATTATCCAAGAAAGGCACGGATGGTTTGTCTGTCACCCAGACATTACCGGACTCGGGCTGCTCTTGACGAGGAGAGGAACAACCGTTCTCTCTCTCTCTCTCTCTCTCTCTCTCTCTCTCTCTCTCTCTCTCTCTCTCTCTCTCTCTCTCTCTGTGTGTGTGTGTGTCTGTCTGTCTGTCTGTCTCCGTGTGTGTGTGTGTGTGTGTGTGTGTGTGTGTGTGTGTGTGTGTGTGTGCAGATCGCGTTGTGGTGACAATTATGTGCAATCGGATCCGCATTGTTTTGACGCGCCCTATTGTTTGGACGTCATTGTTTGGACGTCAACATAACGTGATGCTGGCAGTTGTTGCTTTCCCGCCACTTAATACGTTACGTGATCAAAAGATATTGATTCATTTGATGTGTCATAACAACGCAAATTTCTGAGTGTAAGTGCGTGTTACCAGCTCACGCTGTCGGTGATAATAGCGTCTGTAAGTTTACATGCTGAATTTTTGGCAACAAAAGCAGCCTTAGGTTGTAGTTGATTCTGTTTTAGATGAATGGATGGATGGAGAGAGAGAGAGAGAGAGAGAGAGAGAGAGAGAGGGCAGTCGCACTCTTTGATATTTCTGAAATCTCTAAATGTGAAATATTGTAATCGTGGGAGAGTAAACTCTTTTCATTGAGCAGTATATGCTCTTGGGAGGGGGAGGGGGCGTGCAGGTGTTGACTCACGAAGTGAAAGTAAACATGTCCATCTGAAGGTCTCCGTTCACTCGTTACTCACATTACAGGGATAGGAAATGCAGTGTTAGTTCTTGTCTGCTGGGGGGTGGTTGGTGCAGGTCTGAAATGAGCAGATTAGCAGCAGCAGCGGAGACTTTCCACGCGGCTTCAGAAAGAGGTCGTTGATCTTTCCGTGGACAGAACGACAGGTGCTAACTTGCAACTGCCATTGGCTGTCGATACGTACTCAGTCTCGCCGCTGTTTCATTTTCTGTGTGCTCTGACCTTGCGCTTGGGGGGGGGGGGGGGGGGGGGGGGGGGGGGGGGGGGGGGGGGGTTGGCTGTCTTGTGTCGGTACTTTGTGGGTTCACTTTGAAGGTTGCGCCCGAAAAAAAGGCGGCGTCATGGGATGTTAGTAACACCATGCGCTACCAACGCTACACACACACATTGTTTAATTCGGTCCGTAAGCTGCTGCTTGCTGGCTGGCTGAACGTCTGAGAGAAGCGTGAGATGTGCTTGGTCATAGACCACTTCTGCGACGGGAGAGGATCAGTATCTTCCCTGACTTTCCCTCTGTTGGCCTTTGGTGGAATGGCGATCCCTCGTGCAGGTCACAACCCACTTCCTTCACCACGTTCACGGAGTGTCGCCCGCCGCCGAGGTAATCATTTATGCTAGCTTGCTGTGTGGTGTCAAGTGGGGTCAGCCCACTATCTGCGCACGCCTTCGCCCTCGGCGAACCACCCACCGTGTGTATGCGTTAATCTTGACAGGTTGACACTATCGGCGGCACGGCGTGGCGAACAGACACCGAGACAGCCAACCCCTGAACGGGAGGCAGAAAGAGAGCCAGTCAGATCAACAGGAAGTGGTGAATACCCCAGTATGTGCAGGTTAAATAACAAAAATTCAATGTACTGATCCACTCTCGTCTTGATCTGTGACATTATGTACGTTTATGTCTGCTGATCAGTACGTTGAGGTTGTCTTGACTATTCACCTAACCATAAACCCGCAGACGTTTCTGCCAGCAATGAAAACCCCCAGAAGAAGCTACAGATGTTTGAACTCAGTCATTCGAGCAAATTCTTGATGCTCATCTAAAGATGGTGCATGGTTACCTGTGTGGGAACGTCATAAAAAACGGTGGTGCACAACCTTTTTAAATCGAGGTAAAGCAGTTCCTTAACGTGGCATTTGCTGACAGGGGTTATACCGCACGAACCCATGATAGTAGCTGGACAAAGGAAACTACAACAAGAATGATGACAGGAAATTGGAATGCAGGCAGGAAGATGTAGACAGTGAGTGATGGATAAAGAAGGTTACTTTGTTCCCATGGTGATACAATTGTAGGCTTGTTTGCAGCATCCATGCTAGGCACACACATTGTCAAAGAAGTTGCCGTGTTTGTTCAGCACACCTAGTGTCTGCGTGTATGGTAGATGAATGAGTGCCACAAACAGTATTGGGCTGCAATTGGTAGCATGTAACTATTTCACAACTGGAGCAAAGATTGCATTCTTACGTATTAATGAGAGCACGAGGAAAAGCAGCACCGTTAACAGATGTTGATGAATATCTTCAGGGTTGAGAGTAGGGGAGATATTGATGATTAGAGTTGTTTCCACCGAATATAAGAATGATTTTTTTTTTTTTTTTTTGGTCATGGAAATGGTGCTTAGCCTAAGGGGGAGTTAGAGTTACAATATTGCATTGTTGGGAGGAGATGAGGAAACTTCAGAGTACCCAGGACAGTCATACTTTCTGTCCTGTGAAAGATAAGAGCTTCCACCGAAACACCATGCACACTACACTATGTGCAGAAAGTGGCTGAGTGGCTAAGTGGCTGACTGGCATGCCACAGAGAGCGGGAACAGCACGGGATTGTGTGTTTTCACACCTGTGGCTGGGAGGCGAGCTCCATTATTGGTCAAGAGGGTTCCTTGAAGTGGAAGTGGGCAGTCTTGCTTACAGAACGTGCTGACGTGAGGTGGTGTCTGTAGGGTCGGTCGATGCTTCCACGCTCTCTTGTTTGCAGACGGGTTTGGCAGTTGTCTGTTGAGAATCACATTAGTTACATTCAGCTTTAACGCCCACACCTGCCCGAGACGATATAGCAGACTGTGGTGACTATTCCAGGAGAGTGGAGGTTTGGGGGACATAACACTACACTGATACCACCAGAACGACAGCATGTTGAGATAAGCAGCGAACATGGCCACTTTTGTTAGGATCTGGCAGGAGGCTATCATACAATGTGTGACTGCAAACTCGATGCGCTATCACTGTGCCAATGGTGCACTTCGATGTGCAAGTCTCGAAGATTACGTGCTCATGTGATACATAAGTATGTCCACTGCCTAAACGAAAATAACGCTTTCGTGATCGGCGCAGACAGAGCGAGTGCGTCATTGAACTAGAGATGGGGAAGCGGTGACCTGTGCCGGAAACATGCTGTCAGCACTTTAGGACAGGCTGCCCACGCATGACACACAGAAACGTCTGTAGGTGGTAGTGGGGTAAGGGTGGTTCTCTGAATTGAGATGACGAGCCGTCTGATTACCCGTAAACCGAGCCGACCGCCACCCGTCATGAGTTATCGCGTGGAGCATGTAAGATAATTATGCTATCACACACTTCTGCCATGAGCGTATGTTAAGTGGTCACTGGTTGGCCAGGGAATTAATTGCATTCGAGAGTCGTGCCGAGTCGTTTACCTGTTCGTAAAACGTGACGTTCGTCGTGCGTCATGAGGTGGGAGTCGTGTGTTGAGTGTTTTCACACTCTCTGTAGTCTCCTGCAGATGATGACGTAAATGATGCTAAATTAGTTGCTGTGTTCTGAAAGTTTAAGTTTTTGTTTCGGGTGAAGGATCGCTTCAGCTATCCTATGTCAGCTCAGAATCAGTAGTGTGTGTGTGTGTGTGTGTGTGTGTGTGTGTGTGTGTGCGTGTGTGTGTATTTATGCATGTTCTTCCTTCAGATTTTGTTCCTCCTCAGTAGCACAACTTCCTTGCTGCTCATCGTGATCAACGCATGCACAACCCCATACAAGCTAGAGTTAGCAGTTTACAGAGAGGTATTTGTATTGAGAGGCGCCCTCCAGAGAATATCCTGCATCACTAGTAAGTCACTGTGGCGCTGTTAGTGCTGCCTGCATGAGAACAATGCCTGGCGAGAACATCCACAAAGATTCGCTCTGTTTCACAGTGATCGAGGATGAGATGCCATGCGGCGTTCCATGTCAGCTTTAGACTACATGAATGGGCTGTATTCCGTGGCTCCCATAGTAATTTAGCCAGGAATCGTCCAAGCCCGCGGGTACGGTACCGGTAAGGAGACATTAGTGATAAAATTCAACCGTGAAGAAAGCTTAGGGGCTAGAACCCAGCTCCCATCCCGTCCCAAGTCGTCAGTCCATGGCGCTTGCTACTGAGCCGTGGCAGTGGTCTTGGTATCTCGGATTTACAAAGAATAATTATCACAATATCACAGCTTACTTCTTTAGGTCAACAGTTTCACACATGTACGCACATTGATAACGTGCACCTCCCTCTCTCTCTCTTTCACTCTCTCTGTCCCTCCTGTCACCTTTAAGACATTGATGTTTTGGAGGGGAGGGGAGTCATTTTGCACTACCTGTGTTTACTCGGATGTGCCAGTTTTCACGCTTGATATTGGTTGGGGCACTGGCCTAGATATCAATTAGAATTGAGAGTTCAGAGAGTTCTCTCTCTCTCTCTCTCTCTCTCTCTCTCTCTCTCTCTCTCTTCACGGTTTTTGATACGTTGACATTTTTGTCAAAGTGCTCTCTCTCTCTCTCTCTCTCTCTCTCTCTCTCTCTCTCTCTCTCTCTCTCTCTCTCTCTCTCTCTCTCTCGCACAGCTCAGAAATGGTGTTAAATCGCCTTACTGCGCACCGACTCCTTTTCTCTCCAGAACAGAGGATAGGCAGGCTGTATGAAAGTCCTGTGAAACGTCCACTCTATGGCACCCTCAGCCATTGAACACTGGCATTGGTTGTTGCGGGCTGCTCAACCGACTGAGGAAGATTCTGGCTTTTCAGCGGTGCTATGCGGCTCTGTTGGTTCCAAAGGAGTGCTTCCTTTTCAACCAGGTTATGATCGGTATTTTATCTGTTCATTGACAGTGTCTGCATTTGAGCAGGGGTGTGATGGCTTTGGTGTCTGAATACGTGAGTCGTGTAGCAACCTCAGTGTAGGTCGAACTTCTTAGAAATGTCCGCTGCAGGTAGAGAGACGGACATATTACAACTGGCACAGAAACACCCATCTCTTTTGAAAGGCAGGGTGGCAGACAGTAACCTTCCAATGTTCGACAGATGTATAGATTACCCGAGAACGCCAACGTAAGACCGAGAGATTGGCAGTTCTAACCCGTTTTAATACAGAGAGACCTCTTCCTTCATTACAAATATAAACTGACCTTTATTGGGGGATGGGGGTGGGGGATGCAGTTATTTTTATGATTGTGGGATAGAACCCACCTTGAAGGACATAGATACTTCCATGACCTGTGATAAAGGACACCCACATAGAGGGACAGAGATACTTCTAAGATTGTGATGTATGGGAAGAGTTGTAACCCAAACGTAGGGACACAGATTTGTATACATTCATGATTGTGATGTCGATGGGCAGTTGTTATTCACATTGAGGCACACATATATACTTTCATGATTGTCGGGGCAGAAGGATAGTTGTTATCCTCATTGAGGGGCAAAGACACCTAAATAAATGTGGTACAGATGGATAGTTGTTATCTACATTCAGGCACACAGATACCTCCATGATTGTGGTACTGAGGGACAGTGGTTTTCCACGTGGAGCATAGTTTCTTCCATGGTCGTGGTATATAGATGGATATTTGTTATCTGCAGTGAGGGACATAGTTATTTCTCTGGTTTTGGTATATACTAGGCACAAGTTTTGTTCACATTGAGGAACGGAGATACCTCCATGACTGTGACACAGATGAAGCCGGGTAGATAACCCATATTTAGGGTCATAGAATGATACCATGCAGCTGTTTAGAGATACATGGTTGTGGCTCTGATGTATCGAGATATTTAGAACATTGCAGGACAGAGAGACAGATATAAACTGCATTGAATTGAAAGACATCGATTTGGATCATCGTAGGATAGAGACAGACATAACGCACATTGACGGGCATAGATACTTGGATGTATGTGAGACGGAAGGGTAGGCGTGTATGCCATTCTGAATCGGAGAGAGGCAGATACTTTGACTATCCTAAATGGGGGGTAAACATGTTCCACGATCGTCAGACAGGTAGAGACGTGAACCGCTGCATTGCGCGTGTAGACAGACACACAGGCGTTCCTCGGCATGACGTCCGTCAGAGTATACCTTGCGCCGCTGCCGAGTCACTACGGTGCTGCTCAGTAGTGCCTGCTCTGGTTGTTCAACACTGGCGGGACATTACCGCTACTGCGTCCCAGGTGCAGACGAGGAGGTGGAGATGGCTCTTGGCTAAACAGTGTGAGTTAGTTTTTTGGAATGGTGTACACACCAAAGATATGGAGCTGCGTCAGGGAGTGGAAGATGGCACTGAATATGATTCCCCTCGCTGTACACCGTGACTTAGTTTTTACAACAGTACTCACAATGAGAATGGAGGCTGCGAAGTATACGGCATACATGGACGTTGAAAGCAAGGAAGAAAGAGGGAAGAAAGGAAAGGGAAGGGGAAAGGGTATGGTGTGGGGAGGAGGGAGTGTAAGGGGGCGGGGAGAGGGGTGGTGGTGGTGGTGGTGGAGTAAGACACCTTGCAAGGAGCCATTATTTACTGTGTGGCAGACATAGTAACGGAGAGGAACAATCGAATCTTCACACCCGTTTAGCCATCCTTCCACCCTAGCCCAGTTATATAAGGCACCACTGTTGGAACTGGGGATCGATGGTTGCATTTTGGCATGCGTGCTGATCGACCAGTTGCCGTCTATCGGTACAGTAAGAGGTGCCGACGACACGCACACACACGCACACGCACACGCACACACACACACATGCACGCATGCACACACACACGCACACGCACACACACACACACACACACACACACACACCACACACACACACACACACACACCACACACACCACACACACACACACACACACACACACACACACACACACACACACACACACACACCACACACACACACACACACCACAAGGACTAGTAGCAGTCAGGGATGGATCATGGAGAGAAAACTGAAAAGAAAAGGGTTGGACTGGACGGGTTGGGTGTCTCTGAGCAAAGATAGTTCGCCCTACGGTCCGTTGGGCGTACAGTCTTTGCTCTGAGGGCCGTGGAAGGCCCAGCACGACCAGCCTTGAGACACTTTTGAGAGTGGGCATTATTCATGAAATCAGAGTTGCCGACTATCACGGTTTGTGGCGGGGAGCACCGGGGGTTGGAATGCAAATAACCCGCCAGACTTTGTGGATGGATAAACCCAGCTGAGTTGTCAGAATAGAGTTCTGATTTATTGACTGAGTCTGTGAATGTATTTACAGGCCCCTAAGGAGGTGGTGGTGGCAGAGGGATGGGGAGGGATGGGGGTGGGGTCTTGAAAGTAGAAAGAGGGAGGAGGTAAGGATTGAGGCGGAGGGGGGTGGGGGTGCGGCTGTGGCAGGTTTGGGAGAGGTATATGCGGCAGAGAGGTGTTCAAGCTGGATCTGGTCAAGGAGGAACAAAAGTGAACTTCATAAGGCTTAATTTCCCTACAAATATTAGGTGTCCCTGTGGCTCAGTGGTTAAAGCGCGAGTCATTAAGTAGAAAATGAGCATGTCCAGAGGGTCATGGGTTCGAATCCCAGCCATGGCTCGTCCCAAGATGGGGGAAAAAAAAAGGGGCAGCAGAGGGACATCCGGAGTCATGAACCGGGTGTGGCCCAACCCCCCTAGAGTGTCAGGAGATAAGGGCCGAAACACTTGCTTGAAGGGGGCTTCTCTTCTGAGGACTCTCTGCTGCCACGCTCTCCACGAGTTTCTTTCTACTGATGCATGGGTAAACCATTGACTTCCGGGAATAGGCCGGAGGACGTCCGGGAAAGACCGGAGGACACTGGGAAAGACCAGAACCAAGGGCTCTGTGGGCTGGCTCCCCACTTTGCCTTAAACATGTGGCTACTAAAAATAAAAGGAAAAGATGCTCCCAGGATTCACCGAAAGGGGGAGAGAATGATGAATCCATCGGTGCTCAACCAATCACGACTGCAAATCCCAAACGGACTATGAACATGGACCAAATGGAATATCCATGTGTCTGTGGAAAGCGTTTCGCTACCACCCGTGGCATGAAGATCCACAGAACAAAGATGGGATGTGTGAAGACTCATCTGAATGAGCAGCAGCGCACTGCATCAGCAGATAAGACGTCGGAAGACCAAGGCCAGGATTTAAACCACAGTGCCAAGGACATCCACGCTGTTGGTTCGGATGAGGAATTTGCACAGGCCCTCGATGCCAGGCGCCTGAAACTCAACCTGCCACGAGCAAACGAAACTGAAGATTGGGAGAAACTGGATGAAAAATCGTCCAAAGACTCGATGCACTGATAGGGAAAAGCACCCTGGAACACAAACTACCCACATATGGGGACATTGTGTATGCCACATGTAGAGACGCCTATGGAGTAAAACTACCAAAGAGAAAACACCTCCAAAGAAATCCAGACGCCAAGAAAAGATGGACAAGATCAGAGTCCAAAAGAACAACCTCAGGAAGCAAATGAAGACCGCACTGCCAGCTGAAAAACAAGGCTTGGAAAAAAACTGTGGGAAGACCTGAAAGAAAAACACAGCGCCCTCAGCAAAGCGGAATCTGCTAGGAAGAGGAAGAGCAAAAAGAAGAAGACACAAGAGCGCTTCTTCAGAGACCCCTTCCAGTTTGCCAGAACACTGTTTGAGCAGCCAAAATCTGGGACCCTAAGTGTGGACAAAGGAGTTCTTGAGCAGCATCTGAGGAAAACATACTCTGACTCACAGAGCAAAGCACCACTCGACATTCAAGATCTGGTGTGGCCAACCAACCTGAGGAAACAGTTCAATGGCAAGCTCCAACGTTGGCGGAAATCAAGAAGGTGGTCGACAAAGCCAGAGCCAAATCATCACCAGGGCCAAACGGAATACCTTACCAGCTTTACAAGAAATTTGTCCCAAGGTGCTGGAGTGGCTCCACAGGCTGCTGCGATCGGCTTTGGAGAAACCAGAAGATCAGCGGCCAGTGGATGACGGCAGATGGTGTGTACATCCCCAAAGAGCAAAACTCAAGTGACATCAGCCAGTTCAGGCCAATATCACTACTGAACGTCGAAGGGAAAATCTTCTTCTCTGTCATGGCAGCAAGGCTGACCAAGTACCTGATGGAAAACAAGTACTTGGATGTGTCAGTCCAGAAAGGTGGCATCCCAGGCGTGGCTGGCTGTGTAGAAAAACCCCACAATGATCTGGGACGCAATCCAAAAAGCAAAAACAGAAAAGAGAGACCTGGACGTAGTGTGGCTTGATCTGGCAAACGCATTTTTGGATCTGTGCCCCATGAGATGTACAGTTGGCTCTGAGATGTACCATGTGCCAAAAACATCCGGGGACATGCTCAAGAAGTACTTCAATGGCTTCTCAATGCGGTTCTCTACCAAGGAGTACACAACTGATTGGATCAACTTGGAAGTGGGCATTGCAATGGGCTGTGCAATTTCCCGATACTGTTCGTGCTGGCAATGGAACTCATCTTGAAAGCAGCAACAAACAACGGGGAGACAAACAGACCTTGGCGATGGATACAAGATGCCTCCTCTCAAGGCCTTCATGGATGACACTACAGTGATTTCATCCAGAGAAGACGAGACCCCGTCATGTGCTGGAGAGGGCTGGACGACATAGTTGCCTCATCCAGAATGAATTTCAAGCCAAAGAAATCACGGAGGTCTCTCACTGAGGAAAGGAAAGTGGCCGAATCTGTGGTCTTCAGTGTTGCAAACCAGGCCATTCCAACAGTCACAGAAGAACCAGTCAAGAGCCTTGGAAGATGGTATGATGATACACTGAAAGGACACACAAAGAGCAAAAGAAACCAAGCAGATGGCGGAAGAAAGGCTTGGAGACATTGACCACTGTGGGCTCCCTGGCAAATACAAGGTTGGTGTCTGCAGTTCATGCTGATACCAAAGCTCCTATGGCCTCTGATGATATACGACATCTGCACCAGCACAGTGGAGGCAATGGAAGCCAAAATCAACAAGTTCACAAGGAAATGGCTTGGTGTCCCACCCTGTCTGAATGACATCGCGCTGTACTGTCGCCAAGCAAAGCTCAAACTACCACTGAAATCCATCCTGGAGGAATACAAAGCAGGGAAGATCAGACTTCAAAGCATGCTGGAGGACTCAGGAGACAAGGTGATAGAAGCAATCAAGCCCAGCTGAAGACAGGCAGAAATGGAAAGTTCAAGAGGCGATGGATTCTGCAAAAGAAAGTCTCAAGATCAGAGAAATAACAGGACACACACAGACCAACAGACAAGGACTGGGGGTGACCAAAACTGAATGGTGGTCAAAGGCCAAGGAAAAAAGCCAAAAGAGACATGATGATTCAGGGAGATGAGAAAAAGAAGACCAAAAAAGACTCCAAAAAGCAGTCCAGCAGAGCCAGCAAGGGCAATGGACAACGTGGGAGAATGCACTCCAAAGAAGTCTAACTTGGAATGACATTTGGCACATGGCCCCTCTCAGGATCAGCTTCATTCTCAGATCTGCATATGACCTTCTGCCCTCAAATGCAAACCTGGTGAAGTGGGGGAAAACAGACGATCCTGCATGCCCCTCTGCCATAAAAAACAAACAGTGGAGCATGTTCTAAGCTCATGTAAAGTAGCCCTGGCTCAAGGAAGGTACACATGGAGGCACAACCAAGTGCTCAAAGAAATTGTAAAGTAGTCTGGGCTAGTACCAAACCACAAAAGGGAGAATCAGGACTCCAAAAGCACCCGCAACATTCTTCACGGCAGGAGGCAGCAAATCATGGCCAAGAACAACAGTGCCCCTCGAAACATGCAGGCAGAGTCTGCTGGATGGGGCAGATGACTGGGAGTGCACTGCAGACCTCCAGAATGGAAGAGTCACCCAGAGATCATCAGCAAGAGTGGCATGAGACCAGACATAGTAGTCCACTCTAAGTCAAACCAAGCAGCTGATCATGATCGAGCTCACGGTGCCATATGAGAACAGAATGGAGGCAGCTCAAATCTACAAGACTGAAAAGTATGCTGATCTGGCAAACAGCCTGAGGAGAGAAGGCTATCAGGTCAAAGTCCTCACTGCAGAAATTGGAGCTAGGGGATTTGTAGGAACGTCTGCATACAGCCTCATGAAACAGCTCTCAGTTGCAGGGAAGGAAAAAACCAGAGCCCTGAAAGCAATGGCAGAAGCGGCAGAGAGGTGTTCAAGCTGGATCTGGTCAAGGAGGAACAAAAGTGAACTTCATAAGGCTTAATTTCCCTACAAATATTAGGTTGTCCTGTGGCTCAGTGGTTAAAGCGCGAGTCATTAAGTAGAAAATGAGCATGTCCAGAGGGTCATGGGTTCGAATCCCAGCCATGGGTCGTCCAAGATGGGGGAAAAAAAGGGGCAGCAGAGGGACATCCGGAGTCATGAACCGGGTGTGGCCCAACCCCCTAGAGTGTCAGGAGATAAGGGCCGAAACACTTGCTTGAAGGGGCTTCTCTTCTGAGGACTCTCTGCTGCCACGCTCTCCACGAGTTTCTTTCTACCGACGGCTCTTCATCCTAGCGGTCTGTATCAGAGGACAGTTGAATTTTCTTTTTTTGTGTGTGTGCATGGGAATAAAAAAAATAATGGCTGGAAAAAAAAAGTGCAAAGACTTCCTTTGTTGACCTCTCACTTTTTAAGACATCGTTGATCTTGTTCCAAGTCCAAGACGAAGAGGATTTCAAGTGGAAAGAAGCCGAATCCACATCTCTTTTACTTACAAACATTATGTAGAGTCGATCTGTGTGATACGTTCAAGCCTTTTGTTTTTGTTTTTTGTTTACTTCCGTGGCCCTCGAAAGCAAGAGATCCGGCTTGTGGGAGATGTTCAGAACAATCATGCAAACGCGTGGACGTGTGTTGTACTTGTGGGAGATGTTCAGACTTAATCATGCGAACGCGTGCGCGTGTGTGTACGAGTGTGTACTTGTGGGAGATGTTCAGACTTAATCATGCAAACGCGTGCACGTGTGTGTACGAGTGTGTACTGTGGGAGATGTTCAGACATAATCTGCAAACGCGTGCACGTGTGTGTACGAGTGTGTTCGCGCATGCACAGAGAGGAGAGAAAACCCGTGGAAAGAGGAAGGGGAAGGGCGTTGCGGATGGAGAACAGGCCAAAAGAAAAGTGGTCAGACGGTATGAAATGAGCGGTGTGGAGCGTTGGGAGGGCAGGCTATGGCACGGGATGTGTGGGGACAGCCCGGGGTTCCATGGTTGTCGCCGCTGTTTGGAGTGGCTGCATCGAGTGGTCCTTCAGGGCTTCGGACACAACCACCACGCGCCAGTTCTATAGAACGGAGGGGGGAAACTGTATGTTTACACAAAAAACAAAAACAAAACAAAACAAAAACAAAAATCCCGTTGACCGTCAATAACTGCGATCAATAAAATCCTAACGAATGAACCGTTTAACCTCATGTGAAATCTCTTCTTCATTGCCCTTTGTGAACGGAGAGAGACTGATTTTGATCACTAGTAGCCTGCAGTTTTACACACACACACACCACACACACACACCACACACACACCACACACACACACACAAACCCTAGAATCAGGAATGTACGGCACACACGTACGGACGTACTGACAGACAGACAGACGGATACACATAACACAAACTCGCATTTGCGCGTACAGACACAGACAGACGGATGCACATTCACACAACTCACATTGCGCGTACACGCAACACACACACACACACACACACACACAACACCACACACACACACACACACACACAACACACACACACGCGCGCGCGCGCGCGCGCGCACACACACACACACACACACACAACACAAACACACACACACACACACACACACCACACAAAGAATCAGGTTCGCACGCACGTACGGAAGCACAGACAGACACACAGACGCACACACACACACACACACACACACACACACACACACACACACACACACACACACGCACATACAGAGAGAGAGGAGAGAGAGAGTTAGTTTTGCATTCCTTTTGTTGTATAATCCTGAATTTTGTCTTTATCACGAGTGTTGTCAGACAATCCACGTTAACACAGGCTACCAGGCTACAGGCAATTATTTAACGATGAATCACGCGTTTCAGGCTCAGTAGACGCGTATTTATGCGCAGTCAGGTTGCAGCATGCTAGGTAGGTAGGTTGATCAAAACTGTCACAAGTGGCGCGCGCGCGCCCGCGCGCGCGTGTGTGTGTGTGTGCGTGTGTGTGTGTGTGGGGTGTGGGGTTTTGTGTGTGTGTGTGTGTGTGTGTGTGTTGTGTGTGTGTGTGTGTGTGTTGTTTTGTATGTTCATATCCCGCTGTTCCAATGAGGCCACTCTGTCGTGATGGTTGTCGGTGGACTGGCAGTCCATTCTGCACGCACAAGTTTGACCCGACAGGTCTCTCGCCAGTATTTGTCTTTTTAAAAGTCATATCTGTGGCACAGCCCTGGCACACTAGTGCTGGCACACGTAAGAGATTTGGAAGGATCGGGAAGGGGGAAGCGAGGGTGGAGGGAAGCGAGGGTGGGTGGTGGGGGGGCAGGGTCCGATGAGTCTCTGGGGGTAATCTTGATGCCAGTCACGCTTTCAGGGATGGCACATTCACCCACGCGTAGCGTAGTTCTTCGCGCAGAGGCGTGCACGGGCATACAATACAAAAATCGTGTGGGGCACCTTACTCTTGCGGTCGTTATGTTGAGCAAACAATGGAGGCAGTGCTTTGGTCAACTCATATACTCACCAGCACACATATGCAACTCGAGCACGTGTGCGCCCGCACACACTCTTTCTTCTCTTCTCTTTCTCTCCCCCCCTCTCCCCCTCTCTCTCTCCCTCTCTGCCTGTTTCACACACACACACACACACACACACACACACACACACACACACACACACTCACACTCACACTCACACTCACTCACTCACAGAGTGGTGGGGGAGGAGAAGAGGAACAACCAGTATATATATATATATATATACTGCTGAACAATTAAATAGTGGGAGAAAACAAGTGCAGGTTAACAATTCTTCAGTCATTATAGTAATGACTTGGCAAAGATTTGAATTTAAAAAAAAAATTAAAAATGAAAAAATGGGGGGAATATATTATAAATATGAGAAACCCTTTACTTGCTGCCTGAGGGAACCATTGTACTCCCCTTCGAAAGCACATCTATTTGTATTGCCTGCTCCTAGGCCTTTCGTCCGCTGGATCGGACTCATCAGGGAGACACAGCTGATTGTGTCTGTGCTCTTGGTGTCAAATAGAGACACACCAACGTCCATAATTCTGTGGGGTTCTCATCACCAAGGGTTCAAAAAAGAATCCAACAGCACCCGCAAAGCAGCCAGCAAAGGGTAGTAAAATGGAACAAAAGGAAAGTGTGGAGAGGAAAAAAGTGCTTGAAAACTATATATATATATATATTGTTTTTGTACAACCATTTGAAATTATTTTACAACCACTATGCTGTCACAACATGAGTATGGCGATCAGAACCAATCCACCGACGCCCTGCTCAGCGGGAGGCTGGTACAGTGCATAACAACCGTCGCTCAGGAGGCCAGTAAATCCAGGTCCGTGGCTCCGAAGACAGTGGGTCCACGGAGAGTTCCAGTGTCTTTGGTGGTTTGGGTCTTCCACAGCCTTCTTCTGCCCCCACCCTCCTCTTCCCTCTTTCCAGTAGACTTCAAATTGTGGTCCGAGTGCTAGTCTTTTGGATGTGTATGGCGAGAACCCGGCATACCGTGTGTACTATGCATCTAGTGCACGCAGAAAAAAAAAAGATAAGGAATGAAAGAAAAGGAAAAAGAAAAGGGACGGCTGCAATGTAGCTGTCTGTGGCAAAGTTCTGTACGGTTCATAGACAGAACCGCACCGCAGACAGAGAAATGAATGCGCTGTTTTGTGGCGACGCACTCGTTGCGAGGAGTTTGTCGCCAAGCAATCAGTCTGTTATATGTGCGACTAAGGTACAAAACACAGTGCTGCTAAATACAGATCAATACAATACAGTGTAATACAGTCCAGTACAATGTAGCACAGTACAATGCATGTCAGTACAGAATTGTGCAATACAACACAGTGATGCGTCGCTCAACACAGCACAACGCAGTAGAACGCGACGCAACGGAACGCGACACAATGCACGCTGACGTCCCTTTTCAGCTCTGATCCTTTCAGTTGTAGGCCACCGAAGATAACTTTTATTTTGAAATAACTGTGTGGTGGTGCACCCCAGTCATACCAGCTATGGTCTTCATACTTTACATATCTACAGCAACGTTGTTCTCACTGCCGGGCAAGAGAGAGAAGGAATGGCAGAATGAACACAGACTGAGGAAGTGAAGTTCAGAGTTGAGGCGTCTCTGCGTGCGGACTTAGTCCTATCTACACGCTGCACCACAACTGCTGAGCCTTAGGCGCAAGGATGACAGCTAAATAACAGACTTAGTCCTATCTACACGCTGCACCACAACTGCTGAGCCTTAGGCGCAAGGATGACAGCTAAATAACAGACTTAGTCCTATCTACACGCTGCACCACAACTGCTGAGCCTTAGGCGCAAGGATGACAGCTAAATAACAGACTTAGTCCTATCTACACGCTGCACCACAACTGCTGAGCCTTAGGCGCAAGGATGACAGCTAAATAACAGACTTAGTCCTATCTACACGCTGCACCACAACTGCTGAGCCTTAGGCGCAAGGATGACAGCTAATTAACAGACTTAGTCCTATCTACACGCTGCACCACAACTGCTGAGCCTTAGGCGCAAGGATGACAGCTAATTAACAGACTTAGTCCTATCTACACGCTGCACCACAACTGCTGAGCCTTAGGCGCAAGGATGACAGCTAATTAACAGACTTAGTCCTATCTACACGCTGCACCACAACTGCTGAGCCTTAGGCGCAAGGATGACAGCTAAATAACAGACTTAGTCCTATCTACACGCTGCACCACAACTGCTGAGCCTTAGGCGCAAGGATGACAGCTAAATAACAGACTTAGTCCTATCTACACGCTGCACCACAACTGCTGAGCCTTAGGCGCAAGGATGACAGCTAAATAACAGACTTAGTCCTATCTACACGCTGCACCACAACTGCTGAGCCTTAGGCGCAAGGATGACAGCTAAATAACAGACTTAGTCCTATCTACACGCTGCACCACAACTGCTGAGCTTTAGGCGCAAGGATGACAGCTAATTAACAGACTTAGTCCTATCTACACGCTGCACCACAACTGCTGAGCTTTAGGCGCAAGGATGACAGCTAATTAACAGACTTAGTCCTATCTACACGCTGCACCACAACTGCTGAGCTTTAGGCGCAAGGATGACAGCTAAATTAACAGACTTAGTCCTATCTACACGCTGCACCACAACTGCTGAGCTTTAGGCGCAAGGATGACAGCTAATTAACAGACTTAGTCCTATCTACACGCTGCACCACAACTGCTGAGCTTTAGGCGCAAGGATGACAGCTAATTAACAGACTTAGTCCTATCTACACGCTGCACCACAACTGCTGAGCTTTAGGCGCAAGGATGACAGCTAAATAACAGACTTAGTCCTATCTACACGCTGCACCACAACTGCTGAGCTTTAGGCGCAAGGATGACAGCTAAATAACAGACTTAGTCCTATCTACACGCTGCACCACAACTGCTGAGCTTAGGCGCAAGGATGACAGCTAAATAACAGACTTAGTCCTATCTACACGCTGCACCACAACTGCTGAGCTTTAGGCGCAAGGATGACAGCTAAATAACAGACTTAGTCCTATCTACACGCTGCACCACAACTGCTGAGCCTTAGGCGCAAGGATGACAGCTAATTAACAGACTTAGTCCTATCTACACGCTGCACCACAACTGCTGAGCTTTAGGCGCAAGGATGACAGCTAATAACAGACTTAGTCCTATCTACACGCTGCACCACAACTGCTGAGCCTTAGGCGCAAGGATGACAGCTAATTAACAGACTTAGTCCTATCTACACGCTGCACCACAACTGCTGAGCCTTAGGCGCAAGGATGACAGCTAATAACAGACTTAGTCCTATCTACACGCTGCACCACAACTGCTGAGCTTTAGGCGCAAGGATGACAGCTAAATAACAGACTTAGTCCTATCTACACGCTGCACCACAACTGCTGAGCCTTAGGCGCAAGGATGACAGCTAATTAACAGACTTAGTCCTATCTACACGCTGCACCACAACTGCTGAGCCTTAGGCGCAAGGATGACAGCTAAATAACAGACTTAGTCCTATCTACACGCTGCACCACAACTGCTGAGCTTTAGGCGCAAGGATGACAGCTAATTAACAGACTTAGTCCTATCTACACGCTGCACCACAACTGCTGAGCCTTAGGCGCAAGGATGACAGCTAATTAACAGACTTAGTCCTATCTACACGCTGCACCACAACTGCTGAGCCTTAGGCGCAAGGATGACAGCTAATTAACAGACTTAGTCCTATCTACACGCTGCACCACAACTGCTGAGCCTTTAGGCGCAAGGATGACAGCTAATTAACAGACTTAGTCCTATCTACACGCTGCACCACAACTGCTGAGCTTAGGCGCAAGGATGACAGCTAATTAACAGACTTAGTCCTATCTACACGCTGCACCACAACTGCTGAGCTTTAGGCGCAAGGATGACAGCTAATACAATTATCCACACACCTGCACACAAGCTGATAGGCGCAATACACTAATTAACAACTTGTCCTATCACAACGCGCACCACAATGTAAGTTAAAGGATTACAGAAGTTCAACTTAGATGGGCCCAAATGTGGCTGTAACGCAAGATACAGCTAATATAACGCTTGTTCTACACTCGTGCAAATCTGAGCCTAGGCAATGACAGATAATTAACAACTTATCATCTGTCACCCACTCGAGTTTAGAAGAAAACAATTAACAGACTTAGTCTTTGAAACGTGCACCACTAACTTAGTAGAGGAAGAATAATTCAACTGTCTTCCACACGTGCACACATACTTGACTGACTTTAAAATGAATAATAAAACTTATCCTATCTCCTCTTCACCACAACGCATTATACCAAAACACAATTACAACTTCATATCTACGTCAACAAACTAAACTAAAGGATGACACTAATTACAACTTAGTCAACACACGCTTCCCACATGCTGCTCGCAAGATAAGTTTTAACAATATCATACACGCTGCCACTGCCTTTAGGGAAAACAGCAATTAACGTTTAGGATGTAACAAAAAATGTCGGGCGCAAGGAGCACATATGTAGTAAGTGGATACAATTAACGTTGTGAAGGGCCAAAGAGGGTGAAAGTGAGCGTATTCAATGAAGCTTGTCTGCACCGTCTGAGCCTTTAAATACAATTAAAAATAGAAGTATTAAAAAAAAAAAATGGGAAGGAATGAGAGAGAATTGTCATGTTCCCCGTGAATAGTTCCTACGAATAAATGGTAAAATTCTCTCTTCAGCGCCCCAGTATTCAAAACAAATACTCAAGCGCAAAAAACAAACATACAGGGCAGTGGATCTGTCATACCTGATCAAGCACAGTTCCCACATGCTGCCGACATGTTTTAATCAAAGAATGCCCTTGCCTTTGGAAAACAGCACTCGGTTGTTAGGATTCTGTAACAAGAAAAATCGGGGGGAGGGGGCAAGGGGAGGTAGAGTGGTATAAAGTGTGAAAGGGCAAAAGGGGGAGAAGTTGAAGCGCTCATTGGTCTACACTGAAGCTTGCTTCCCAGCTGTCCTTTCATTCACACCATTAAAAAGAGTTTAAAAAAAAAAAAATGCCGGGGGGACCAGTGGAGAGAGAATTGCCACTGGTCCGCCAGGAGATTTAGTTCCCACGGATAATCGGACGGATGGGTGTTTCGCGCCCCAGGTGGTTCAGAAAAGCAAAACCACGCGGCAGACCAACAATTGAGGTCAGTCCACCTTTACCGTCAGCTGCACCGCTTCAGTCAGTAAACCCACGTCTGACCATGTCTGGTCAAACATGACCACCCACCCATCTGAAATCAGAAAAAGACTGTCAGAAATTATAATGAAAGAGCCATCATGACCTTTTAAAATTTGAATCCATTGACAGCTCTGTGAAATGATAACTAAATTGTTGGGGGAAAAAAGACCCATGCACCAGACCAAGCAGATGCCTGAAAATTGGTCAAGGAGGAAGAAACTCTGGAGAGAGTTTGACAGCAGACGGTCGTCAGAAAAGCTCCCCCCCCCCCCCCCCCCCCACACACACACACACACACCTCAGTTACTTCTCGGCCCAGAACTCGTTCTAAGGGAGCCTGGCTGCATCCAGCCATGACCGTTAGACACCCTTCTGGTACCAGACCAAGCAGTTACTTGAAAGCTAGTCAAGGCTTGAGTCAGAGAAAAGAGCGTGTTTTGGACCCATAGGTCAAAGAACTTGATGATGGTGATGATTTTGTGTACCAGTCAGTGAATGTTGCTATGTAAGGTGCATGAAAAGTAAGTTAGAGTATACGCCCTTTCAGACATCTAGCTCTTGTAAATTCCACTTATTAAAGTAGCGTGGAAGATACAGTTGATTTTAAACAAGAAGAAACCGAATCAGATTAGATTATTAGAAATTTGTTTTGCGTCTTGTCAATAGTGAGATTAACTGGCGGGAACCATGACAGGCAAGATGTTCCCTGACCAAAGTCTATGAGGAGTCAGGAAGATCCAATGATTTTTGTGAACAGGGACGGGGTGGAGTGGGGGATGGGGGGAGTGGGGGTGGGTAGGGGTTAGCTCAGTTCTCATACTGGAGTTAGTCCATATTGCTTGGGAACTCGCTGGCACAGCGGCAGATCGATCGTAGCTTGTTCCCCGACCGGCTTCTGCGCAGTGGTTCGTCTGTTCATTCGAGGCTGCTATTTCCAGATCGAAGAAGCCTTTGCTGTGGTTGGTCCTTCTTTAGATAGTAGTGTTCCCAGATCGGAGTTCGTACTGTGTTTTAGTCCAGCCACGAATGCCTGTTCCCAGGTCGAAGTCTGTCCCTGTGGTCGGCCCCTCCCTAGATGGCACTCAAAGGGGCCAGAATAGCTCGGATGGTAGGAATGTCAGACTCGTAATCCTGTTGTTTTGGGGTTCGAATTTCCGCTGGGCTATCTCGATACAGGGGGATTCCCACCCACCCTCTTCCCCCCAACCCCCGGAGTTAATTTTGGTTCTGATTCCTTTTCCCGAAGTCCCTCCAATGAACCAAGGATCCGTGCGTGAACGTACACATAGGATCTTACACACACGTAAAATCCGATCACCAACTTTCGGAAGAGATGGTCAGTTTGGCCCTTGGTATGGATGACACATTACACGTGGTATGCATGCTGCTTGAAAAAATGGAAGGAACGAAGGGAGAGAAACCGAGTGACTGATACTGACTGACTGACACGGGGTAGATTGAATGTTGTGCTAGCAGGAAGCTCTTCAGTCGGCTTTATATCGAGATAGGCAGCTCATTGTGTAAACGGCAGCGTGCATTGTTAAACCTTTTGAGCGTGGTCTCTAACCGAGCTTATGCGTTATGCAAGTACTCTTGACAATAATAATACTTGTTTCTAAATCGGAGTCTGTTTTGTAGATTGTAGTTGTTTCTTAACTGGAGTTTGCACTGTGGTCAGTCCATTCTGAGATGTTACTTGTTCCTCGAAGGACTTTGCACTGTTGTCGGTCCATCCGTAGAAGGTATTGTCCCAAGATCGAACTCTGTGCTATCACTGGTTCTTGTATCTATAGTGCTTGTTCCCAGACCGGAGTCTGTATGTGGTCGGTCAATCCATAGATGGTACCTGTTCTCAAATCAGAGTGTGTACTGTGGTCGATGTATCCATAGACGGTATTGTTCTCGGATCGGAGTCTGTTCTGTCGTCGGTTCATCCATAGATTGTAGTTGTTTCTAAATTGGAGCAGGCCCTGTCGTCAGTCCATACATAGTTGTGATAGATGGTATTTGTTCCCAGATCGGAGTTTGTACTGTGGTCAGTATATCCATAGATGATACTTGGCCCCAGATCGAAGTCTGTTCTGTAGTCGGACAATCCATAGATTGTAGTTGTTCCCAAATTGGAGCCTGCACTGTGGCCTGGTCGATCCATCAATAGATGGTATTGTTCCTAGATCGGAATCTGTGCTGTGGTTGGTCCTTCCAGAGATGGTACTTAGTCCCAGATCGGAGTCTGTACTGTGGTCAGTATAGGCTTATATGATGCTTGTTCCCGGGGTCAGAGTCTGTACCTTGGTCGGTCCATCCATAGATGGTCGTTGTTCCCAGATTGGAGTCTGTAGTGTGGTCAGTATAGACATAGCTGCTGTTTTTTCCAAGATCGGAGTCTGTACTGTGGTCAGTATAGGCTTATATGACACTTGTTCCCAGATCGGAGTCTGTATTTTGGTCGGTCCACCCACAGATGGTCGTTGTTCCCAGATTGGAGTCTGTACTGAAGTGGCCCATCCATAGGTGATGTTGTTCCCAGATGTGTACTGTGGTCGATCCATGTTCGCTGGTCGCTGGCAGGAGGGGCAACGAGATTTCCCCCGTATTAGTTGTCATATCATCTCCTGAACACAAGAAGGTTGCAGTCGGGGATCCCTTCTAACGCTGTCTCCAGGGCACTGGCAGCATGTTTCCATTCTAGGGCGGTCGTCCTGTTCCACGGGGTCCTGATTCAGTCCAAGTCATGCCAAAGAAGGCCGGTCTGCTGAGCCTCCATCCCACACGTCTCTGCCCTGCACGGGAAGAAGCTGCCCACAGTAAACGTGGGAGGGACTTGCAGGTCGCTTGTGGGCGAGTTTGAGAAATTAACAGTCTGAGACTACGGTCTCCAGAGAACCCACCTCGAGTGGCAAAAAAGAAGTTCTGCGCCGCCCTGCCACCACAGCGACCTTCAAGGTGATCTGCCTTTGACACTCCAGAAACTGCCATATTACAGTGTGGATATTATTAATTTTTCCCCTTTCCATATCTGCCTGTTTCATATGCACATATGTGTAGGGCTACGCGATTCTTTAAACCACCTCACGAACGGGAACCCCGAAGAAGCGCTCTTCCCCTGTTGCAAATCTGCGGTGACCAGTATCAACCACGGCGCCCCCAACCCTTTCGGTGCTCTTCTCCCATTTTAGGCCAGCAGGACAGACATGGACGTGGACATGCTGCTTCTATGAGGCTGTCGTTTGTAACCATTCCGGTTTGTTTGTTTGTTTGTTTTCACCCGTTGTTTTTCTCCTATGGCGAAGCTTTTCCCCCTATGCCCTGCCTGATCTCGTGTGAGCTGTATAATTTAGAAGCATGGCGATCGGTTGTGTAATTTGTCGCATTCATAATTAGTACACAAACGTAAGAGAAAAACGTATTACACGAGAAAGAGAGAGAGATACACGAGAGAGAGAGAGAGAGAGAGAGAGAGAGAGAGAGAGAGAGAGAGAAATTTGATGTTCGCTCCGTGATTTCTTAACTCACCCCCTCCCTATTCCCTTACCCCCACCGCCTTTCTTTCCGCCCCGCCCTTTTCCCTTCCTTCCCATTCCCCCTTCTCGGTTCATGTATGTTTGAAGTTGGGTTTGTCAAAGAAAGTGTTTGAGAACACCTCCACTCTGCGCCTCTTCGCCCCTATTCCCCTTCCGACTTTCCCTCATTGTTAAAGAGAGGCAGCACCCACCGGAAAGAAAGGGAGAGGATGAGAGGTGGTGGGAGTGCGGGGGAGAGGGAGGTACGGGGGAACAAGGTGGGATGGGGGAGGAGGTAATCTCGGCGTGTTGACATGTGGATGTTTGTGTGCACCTGACCAGATTTCTTCTGAGTGATGTCAAGCCACAGGTGAGAACCCGTGGAAGAAAGACAGTGGGGTGTGTGTGTGTGTGTGTGTGTGTATCTGTGTGTGCGTGTGCGTGCGTGCGTGCGTGCGCCTCTGCATCTGTGTGGTGGGGATGGGGAAAAGGAAGGAATTCTGTTAATTGTTCCGTCACACATAGAAGTGATTGTAGTTTCCCAGTCAAAAGAAGGCAATGCAATTGGTAAGAGAATTTGAATGTTATCATAGAAAAATTAGAATGGGAGAAAGAGGGGGCAGACAGAAGAGAGACAGTTAGATAAGGTGTAAGACTGAAAAACGATAGAAAATAAGAGGGTCATAGATGGACATCTGAAGTGATCTGAAATGCAACTTGCAAGTAA
>CM031605.1:18551706-18554206 GCA_018398815.1 Conus ventricosus
AACAGTTACCAAAGAATTCCAAACGTCGTAAATTAGCCTTTGTGACAGAATCAAATAAAATCTGCTGGTGCCTGTTAACCGTAGGCAAAATCTGAAATAGGAGTGTCAACTAACATTTACGTTTTCCGGCTTTTACGTCAAAAGGAGATGACGACAACGATGTTCGAATTATGTCTAAGCTAGGCCTAAAAGTTTGCGTACGAAGATTCACTTTGGCTCCCCCCGCAAAATGCATTTACAGTCTCCTCTCCCCCCCCCCCCCCCCCCCCCCCATTCCTAACGGCTTCCACTCTGTCCATATTTTATCCCTTAACCATCATTCCCGCACACCATCTCCCAGCCACTGTAGGCCTCCTCTCCGTCACTGCCTACCCCTCCATTATTGTCGCATGTAACGAATCCTCGTATCTTTTCCCAGAATGAAAAGGACTCGTTTTTATTGGCACAGAGAGAGTTATCTCACTAAATTAAAGATGGCACAATTCTGGGCCGCACCCGTTCGAGATAGGCTACCTTGAAAAGACAATGACTCGCATGATTCATCAGACGGACAGTTCGAGATAGGCTACCTTGAAAAGACAATGACTCGCATGATTCATCAGACGGACAGTTCGAGATAGGCTACCTTGAAAAGACAATGACTCGCATGATTCATCGAGATAGGCTACCTTGAAAAGACAATGACTCGCATGATTCATCAGACGGACAGTTCAAGATAGGCTACCTTGAAAAGACAGTGACTCGTATGACTCATCAGACGGACAGGCTCTTGGCTTCTCATGTTCTATGTACTTTTTGAAGTGTGTTCAAGAATGGTGTTGTTGCTGCTGCTGCCTTTGAAATTTTGTTTAAAAAAGTGTATTGAGAGATTCTAGAGATGAGAGATGAGACTTCGTGTGACATGAACAGTGTGCATGGTGAAATTCACATTTTGACAGATGCCACTGGTTCCCAAATGACGCAATACGTTGCAGTTGTTGCCCTTCTTGTTGCAGAGACCAAAGAGAAGCCTATGGGAACGTGCAGAGAGTGGTGGAGGATGTGTCTGTGCGGATCGTCAACTGGGATATACTAGTCCGCAACATCAGGGCTTACTACCTGGTGAGTGGCCCTTGTCTCCTTAATGTCTGTTTGCACTTGGTTCGAGCATTTTGTTGTGTTTTTTGAGTAGGTCTGGTTAGAGTACTCTGATAGTTGCTCACACGTTCATGATAATGTCTGTCATGTTTTTGAATGCAGCGAAGGTACTGTAGAGGAAGAGTACTCTGGTGGTTTTGTTGGGCTGGGTAGTGTGGGAGTCTTTCTTCTCTGACGATGTCATACTCGAAGACGAAGTCCTCGGGGTGAGACGAGTGATTCTCCTCAGAGCCTCCCGTAAACCTGTGCAGCTTCTCTTGTAGAGTAATGGGCATTGGCCGCTGGTGGGCCCCACTGTCCCAGGAAATGTGCTCTGTGGGCTGCTGTGTCTGTATACAGGAGTAGAGAGGGAACGACGCAAGGTGGGAGCCATCCGAACAGGTGGGAGTTCAAGTGGTTATGCGGTTTCCACAGGGGGGAAAAGATGACCTGTCCTCCCTGTTCAGCTGACGTCAGCTAGCAGTCCTGTTGCTGAGGTGTCCTGTGCAGTGGCCTGATGACGTGTTCGTCACCGTGAGGCTGACGATGGCTTCTTTATGGTCGTCCTTTGCGTCCAGTTTTACCGGTCTTGTCTGCCTCCTCGTCCCCTCCAGTAGCAGGGGTCCATGGCGGACCCAAGTTGTCCATCTGATGTTTGTCGGTGTTTTTTTTTTTTTAATGTGGAGATGTGTGCTTCATTTCAGTGATTCAATAACAGGCATGGCGTTGGCTGGAAAGACGCCCTAGACATCAGGGTGTGCGCTGTGTTCTATCTAGAGTTCTAGTTTGCAGCAAGGATCAGGATGTATTCAACTATTTAGTTTGTTTCTTGGAGACCTGATGGTTCTTAGCCTGTGCCCCTTGCTTGTTCGGGGTATTGTCCTTTAGGCATGGTCGCTGTTTTTCTGTTACTTTTTTTTGTGTGTTCTTCTTTTCTTTATGGTATTTTGGGATGTTTTTGTCTGTTCGCTTTGGTAGTCTGTGATCTTGTTTTCTTTATTTTGAGCTCTTTCTTCTTGTGTGTGTTTGAGGACTCTGTGATGATATTTCTGTTGTGAAGACTGTGGTGTGTGTGTGTGTGTGTGTGTGTGTGTGTGTGTGTGTGTGTGCGTGCGTGCACGCGTGCGCACAATTGTGTGCTTGCTTTTGAGTACTTTGTTATGATGCTTTTTTGCTTTTTATAAGTTTGTGTATGAGAACTTTGTGCTGTTGTCTTTGTTAGTTTATATTGAGTGCTCTGTGACTTTCTTTAATGTCTCTCTCTCCTTCCCCTTCGCTCCCCCCCCCCCTCCCCCATCCCCCCGTCTCTCTCTGTCTCTTCCTTTTCCTTCCTTACTTTTTCTGTATATATTCGTCTCTGTACGTTTGTTTGTCTGTCTGTCTG
>CM031605.1:18557393-18559893 GCA_018398815.1 Conus ventricosus
CACCACACACGCACACACACACACCACCATTCACACAGGCGAGCATGAGCACGCACGCACACACGCACACAAACACACACACACACACACACACAAGTGCACGCGCATAAGCATACATAAAAGCTCAGAGGTGTGTGTGTGTGTGTGTGTGTGTGTGTGTGTGTGTGTGTGCGTGTTGCGTGCGTGCGTGCGTGTGTGTGTGTGACAGAGAGAGAGAGAGAGAGAGAGAGAGAGAGAGAGAGAGAGAAGGGAATGTAGAACAGGGGGGTCTTTATCACATGCTGTGTAGTTAGCTCCCACACAAGCTCACCTCTTGTCACTTATCCGGTCCTTTTTTCTTCTTTTTTTCTTTAATTTCTTTCTTTTCCTTGAAAGAAATGTCCTTTCATGTTTGTTGGTAACAATCGTGAAAAGTGTACTTTGAATGGGACCGTTCCCCTTAGCATTGAATCTCAGTGTTGCTGCAACACCCACCTTTCCCTCCCCCCTCCCCCCACCCCCTCTCTCAATCTCTCTTTCTCCCAGTCCCTCCTTCCCCACTTCTCTCTCGCGCTTCCCGTTCCCCCTCACCATATCTCTTTCTTACCATTATCTCTCATTCTATGTCCCTCTCTCTCGGTCTCTATCTGTTTGTCTGTCAGTTTGTCTGTCTCTTTCTCTGTCTCTGTGTATCTGTCTGCCTATCTGTCTAATACATCGCCGTACATACAACGTACAGCGCACAAGAGGCGTGAGCGGATTCAATAAGCTGTTGGATTCACATGGTGTGGGCGTTCAGACCACAGACTGTTTTCTTTGTTTGCTTTATCTGTGGGTTTGCATTTGGTGACAGTGTATGTCGTAGTGTGCGATGTGGTCCGTTGCTGGCCGTACAAGTCTAACGTTTCAGTCTGCAGCGGTGCTTCTTTCTGCCGTCTCATCTGCCCGAACACCTTCACTGGCATTATTTTCCATGCTGTTCGTTTCAACTCCTTTTGAACGTAGCCACACCCGAACACTGTCCCTGTTTAACCCTAGCACTGGCAGCCCGCACGGAGCAGTTAATAATGTAACCTGGCAGAGAGACTGCGTTGCTGCTGAGTCACCGAGCGGTGCCGTTTTGATCCAGCATGCGCAGAACACCGCTAAGGTCTCTACAGAGGGCAATGAAGTCTTGATCCCGGAACCAGCTTGCATGAAACATCCCCCCCCCCCCCCCCCCCACTCCGGAGGGCGCCATCAGTCCGTCCAACGACAGTCCCCATGAGCTTACCGATGCCGACGAACTCACTCACTACAGGCATAGACATGGAGAGGACATTCAATCTGAGGTGGCCTTGAGAGCAGGGCATGAAGTGGGGCACCGAATTTGAGACTAGATTAGAATTATTATGAATCAGGAAGAGGATGACGTTGGTGTTTGCTCTGTTGCTCCCGTTCTGGTCTGAGATTATAATTATGACAGGGCTGTCTGGAACGTTACTGATCTTTATGGTTAAGGAAAGGAGGTGGGCACATGGTGGGGGGGGGGGGGGGCGGGCATCAACTGTGGTATGCATTATTGGCTGATTTATATCATTCCGTCGTTCGATAGAGCATGAACGGTGGGATGTAGGTTAAGGTTTATCAGCTGAACCAATATTCTGTCCTTCGGTGAAGCAAACAGAGCGTGAAGCCACCGAGGTGTCAAATAGATTCTGGTATAGGCTTTGAAGGGTTAAAGGTGAGTCCGATCCTCTTTTTGCATGGTTGAAGAAGAAAAAAAAAACACTCAGGAAGAAAAGATAGGAATACACACCGACAATTTTAGTGCGGCTTTTGGTGGGTTGATTAATCAATGCTCGTTCATCACAGCTTACGAAAACTGTATGCAGAAAACAAGATGGTGATCGAGATACAAAGCTGCCGTAGTGACAAAAATTGCAATATTCATGTAACCGACGATAGGGTTTTTGTTTTGTTTTGTTTTTGGTTTTTGTTGAGAGGAAGTAAGGAAGCAGTGTGAAGCCTCTCTCCCCCCTCCCTCTGTGTGTGTGTGTGTGTGTGTGTGTGTGTGTGTGTGTGTGTGCGCGCGTGCGTGTGTGTGTGTGTGTGTGTGTGTGTGTGTGTGCGTGCGCGCGCGGGCGACTGCGCGCGCGACTGCGCGCCCTGGGCGTGTGTGTATAGGAGAGAGAAAGAGAGGGAGTTAGAAGAGAGAGGGAGGGAGAGAGGGAGGCAGACAGGAATGAAGGAGAGAGAGAGAGAGAGATAGGGAGGGGGGAGGGAGGGCAGTGTAGTTCAGCGTGTCACAGGGTGAGGGACAAGTAACAAAGAACAAGCGATGCTTCACCTGAGTTGCTGTCGGAAGTTACGCTCCCACGCCCCTCTGTGATCGAGAGGAAGCGATGGGCATCGCTCAAATTGACACCGTAGGCGTGGTACTGCTTCAAGGCTTGGAGAAGTCCCCTTTCCCACACAACCCGCTTTCTGGGACAAATCACCATACTACGAAAAAACTTCACCATTCACATACTAAAACCAC
>CM031605.1:18572393-18608010 GCA_018398815.1 Conus ventricosus
GTCTTCTGCGTTATGTCCCAATCTGGGAGAGAGCAATGGCGCGCGATTTGATTTTAGTTTTATCCAGTGTGAGGGGTACAGGAAAAGAGAGAGAGAGAGAGAGAGAGAGAGAGAGAGAGAGAGAGGAGAGAAGAGAGAGAGAGAGAGAGAGTGTGTGTGTGTGTGTGTGTGTGTGTGTTTGATGAAACTCAAGCTGTGACACAATTATGGAATCATTTTAAGCGTTCAGTTCGTATTATTCGGCTAGACATATTCGTTATTAGTTTGTCTCAAGCTATACTCGTCTGCTGGCCACGAAGAATGTCAATAAATAATTGTTATTGTTATCGAAAATGTTCATGGGAAGAGGAGGAGAGAGAGGAGAGAGAGAGTAGAGAGAGGAGAGAGAGAGAGAGAGAGGAGAGAGACGAGTGTGTGTGTGTGTGTGTGTGTGTGTGTGTGTGTGTGTGTGTGTGTGTGTGTGTGAATATTGCGAACAGATATCCGTCTGTGTAAGACTGGGGGAGGTTGGGTGTGAAGGGGGGGGGGGGGGGGGGGGGGGGGGGGGGCTTTTGTTCCTCCGAATGGAAATAGCATTGTCCGGAGAAACGAGATTAGCCCAATCAATACCATACGGCCGGCGCCGCGAGGGGCGTTCTCGCTCTGGAACCACTACTACCACACCACCACCACCACCACCACCACCACCACGCTCTTTTCTCCACTGGCACCAGGCTGGACTGGACTGGTCAGCCTGGGTGTCCAGTACAACCCGCCATACCAGAAAGGGAGGTGGGGGAGGGGGGGGGGGGGGTGCCAGGGGAGAGGGGGCGGGGAGGGGGGGGGGGGCATGGGTGAGGGAATGAATGTCGTTTCGTGTTTTTTGTTCTGGGAAAGCAGGCGCACCAAAGAAGGGACAGCTAAGTGTACATTCGGTTCGGTTTTGTCGTTAGAGTCTGAATTAACGGGTGAGGGCCAGGGGGTGGTGGTAGGTATGAGAGTGTGGGGGGGGGGGGGGGGGGGGGGGGGGGGGGGGGGGGGGTAAGAGGACAAGGTGAAGAGGGGTGGAGGGCGGGTTGGAGGAGGGGATGTGGTTGGGTCGACGGGAAAGCGGGTTTGCTGTTGTGGACTGGCACGATCGTGGTAGGGGAGGGGGGGAGGGGTCGTGGTGGTGGGAGAGAGATTTGGTGGAGGGAAGAGGGAGGGATGCGTTACTTTCTTGTTAGCCTGTCTGAGGGAGAGGAGGGGGTCAGTGGAAAGGTGTTGGGTTGGAAAGGCGAGACAGTAAGGGTGTGGTGGTGGTGGTGGGTGGGTGGGGGGGGGGGGGGGGTATTCATGTTGTAACCGGGTAGATCGATTTTGCAGTGGCAGTGGGGCGCCCAGGGTGTTTTCTTTGCGTTCTCATTGACTGGCTGTCAGTCCGAGTGGAGAGGCAGGGAGACCATTACTCTGAAGACTCTGAGTGTGTGGGGGTGGGGGGGGGGGGGGGAGAGAGAGAGAGAGAGAGAGAGAGAGAGAGAGAGAGAGAGAGAGAGAGAGAACGCGCGCGTTTGTTAGAATGTGCGCACAAATTATCTTGAAGTTCAAAACTCACGCTGTCCTCAGGTGATATGGCAGACAGGGATAACAACAACAACCCTGAAGAGTGGAAGTTACAAGACCTAACTAACACTCAGCAGCACCACCAGAACGACAGCAGTCTAAAGGGGCGGATGACGTGAATAGCCCTTTCCAAAGCTGTGTACATATATATTATATATAGCTCACGATCTTTCAAGACCTGGCCGACATTGACTTTGTGACGTGCTAAGACCTACGAACCACTGGCCTCACGAGCCAGGTGGACAGTCACGGCGCAACACCAAGCTTTAGTGATCCCTTGACAAGGCGCCAAGTGTGTGACTATTGAGGTCTACCGAACGTTCGGCAGAGAGAGGGGAAGAGAGAGAGAGGGGGGGGGGGGAGGAAGAGGGAGGGGGGGGGGGGAGTCAGGAATTTGTCGCCAGGCCAGTTACCCATACAAGAGAGAGCGGCGGGGGGAGGGAGGAGAGAGAGAGAGAGGAAGGGGGGGGGGGGAGTCAGGAATATGTTGAGAGAGAGAGGGGAGGGGTCAGGAATATGTTGCCAGACCAGTTAGAGAGAGAGAGAGAGAAGGAGGAGAAGAGTTCAGGAATATGTTGTCAGGCCAGTTACCCATACAAGAGGGGGAGGGGGGATGCTAGGGAGAGACAGACTGACAGACAGCGAGAGGGGTTGGGGTTGGGTGGGGATGAAATGGTAAAAAAAAAAAAAAAGGGGGGGGGGGGGTCGGTCTTGAAGGACTATGATGGAAACGGAATGAAAATAAAAATATAAAGAAAATAATTATGAGGGGTAGCATCGATTACTGAGATGCATGAGTCTTAAGAAAGACAGCGACTTGACTTGGATGTTTAGTAAGATTACGAATGAAACAAGGTCAGATGAGCCTTTGACTGTAGGTGGGCTATAAGAACATTACGTTACCGCTCGGCAACTATTTAATATCGCACTAAGGGATGTAAGGAAAACCATTAAAGTAAAATTCCTATTCGGTGATGGAAATCATTGTGTAGAGAATCGGCCTCGAATTCGAAAGTAAATTTTTCATTCGTGATGGCGGATGTGAAATGGAGGCTATGAGACCGCCCAATCGATTTTTAACAGCCTTATTCAAAATAGGTGCCATCGACCAGTAGCCTAAAGGTACTCGATCATTTTAAGACAGCGATTTCTGTTGTTGCAACATCTCGATCGGCGTAGAGATATGGACAGTGATTCTTAGAGGTTCAATTAAGGATGACAGTGGATTGTAGTCCAGTTTGCAGTCTGTGTTGTGTCCAGATACGTTTGTTCATTTCGGTTTAAATACAGCTTTTGATTAGTGAAATTAGGAAATGTGGAAATCTAACGTTAGTTATTAGTCAGCACATTTGGATATAAGGTCAAGTTTATGGACGCAACGCGTTTTGTTATTTCGCGTCTTTTTTTATGGCAGGTCAAATATATACTGCCACCCACCCACTCCCCACCCCCCCCCCCCACCCCCAACACCCCCCACACCACCACCCAACACCAACAACAAACACACCACTAGATCTATCTATCTTCGACAGCAACGTGAACGATGTGACGCGTGGACTTTTTTGGTGTATTTTGGGAAGTGTGAAATATGGGTTTGAGTTGGTAATGGGGGAGTTTGGTTTTTGCACCGGCCTGCGTTATTATATTGTGTGAAACGTTACAAGGTGTGAGGTATGTATCCGTTGGATAATGAAGGTGTCTGTCTGATTGGAGTTTTGGCTTCACAGCGGTTGTATTTTCACGCTCTCGATGAATTCAGCTTCAACTTATATCCAACGGCGTCACGTGGTTCTGCCAACAGGTTTTGTGGGTAAACCTTTTAGTGTTACTCGTTGGACGAATAGTCAGCCTGTCGCCGTGCTCGTTTGCCTCATGTACTGGACTTTGGAATTTTTGCATGTTTTTTTTTGTTTTTTTTTTTTTTTTTTCTAATTTGAATCATAGGTCTTGGTTAGGTCATAGTTTCAGTCTTGTTTTGACTTCTGCGGTCTTTTTTGGCTGTCATCATTTATTTCCATGTGGTCAGGTTGATGCGGGCACTAGTTCTGGGAGCGTTTTTCATGACTGTCATGATAGTCTTCTGCGTTAGGTCCCATTCTGGGAGAGAGCAATGGCGCGCGATTTGATTTTAGTTTTATCCAGTGTGAGGGGGTATCAGGAAAAGAGTGGTGAGTGAGAGTGAGAGAGAGAGTGTTGAGAGGAGTGAGAGTGAGAGAGTGGTGAGAGAGTGTTGATGTGTGTGTGTGCTGTGTGGGTGTTTGTGAAACTCAAGCTGTGCACCCAATTATGGAATTCATTTTAAGCGTTCAGTTAGTTTTTTTAGGATAGTCTTTTTTCGTTATTAGTTTGTCTCAAGCTATAATCGTCTGCTGGCCACGAAGAATGTCATTAAAATAATTGTTATTGTTATCGGTAATGTTCATGGGCAAGAGGAGAGAGGAAGAGTGAGTAGTGTGTGGAGAGTGAGTAGGAGAGAGAGTGAGTGAGAACGAGTGTGTGTGTGTGTGTGTGTGTTGTGGGGTGTGTGCTGGTGTGTGTGTGTGGGATATGCGAACAGATATCAGTATGTGTAATGTAGATGGGGGCAGTAGGGTGTGATGGGGGGGGGGGGGGGGAGGGGGGGGGATTTTGTTACTCCGAATCGGAAAATAGACATTGTCATGGAGGTACGTGAATGTAGCCCAAGCAATACCATACGGCGGGACGCGTGGAGGACGTTCTCACGATCTGGGAAACTACATTATGCCTCATCCTCATAACAACAAACACCTCCTCCACGCTACTTTTCTCACACTGGTCCTGGCTGAGACTGGACTGGTCAAGCCTGGGGTTCAGTTCACCCGCCATACAGAAAGGGTAGGTGGGGGAGGGGGGGGGGTGGGGGTGCCAGGGGAGAGGAGGGAGGGGAGGAGGGGGGGGGCATGGTGCTTGGAATGGCGGGGGGGGGGTCATGGGTGAGGGGAAATTAGGGAATGAATGTTCGGTTTCGTGTTTTTTGTTCTGGGTAAAGCTGGCGACCTAAAGAAGGGACTGCTAAAGTGTACATTCGGTTCGGTTTTTGTCGTTAGTGTCTGAATTACGGGCGTGAGGGACTGGGGGGTGGTGGTAGGTATGAGAGTGTGGGGGGGGGGGGGGGGGGGCGGAGGGGGGAGGGGGGGGGTAGTGGTAAAGTGTATTGGGCGTGGTGGGCGGGGATGGAGGTTGGTGGTGGGGATGTGGTTGGTTCTAGGTCGACGGGAAAAGCGGGGTTTGCTGTTGTGGTCTGGCTCGATCGTGAGTAGGGGAGGGGGGGAGGGTCGTGGTGGTGGGAGTGTGATTTGGTGGTGGAAAGGGGTGGGATGCGTTACTATTTTCTTGTTAGCTGTCTGAGGGAGAGGAGGGGAGGAAGTGGAATGGTTTGTGTTGGGTTGGAAAGGCGAGACAGTAAGGGGGTGGGGATGGTGGTGGTGGGTGGGTGGGGGGGGGGGGGTATTCATTGTTGTAACCGGGGGGGGGTAAGAAAAAATTTTTTTTTCGATTTTGCTGTGGCAGTGGGGAGACCATGGGTGTTTACTTTGCGTTTCTCATTGGTCTGGATGACAAGTCACGAGTGGAGAGGCAGGGAGCCGTTACTCTGAGATATGAGTGTAGTGGCGGTGGGGTGGGGGGGGGAGGAGAGAGAGAGAGAGAGAGAGAGAGAATGAGGATGTGTGAGGATGAGGGAGAGTGGAGGAAACGCGCGCGTTTGTTAGATTGTCGCGCACATATTATCTTGAAGTTCAAAAATCACGCTGTCCTCTGGGATATGGCAGACAGGGATAACATACTACTACCATGTTTGAGTGGAAGTTAAATGACCTATAACTAACACTCAGCAGCACCACCAGAAACGACTGCAATGTCTTAGGGGCGGATGTGTGAATAGCCTTTCAATGCTGGGTAATATATATTATATATAAGTCTCGATCTTTCAAGACCTGGCCCGACATTGACTTTGTGATCGTGACTAAACCTACGGACAACTGGCTAACGAGTCAAGGTGGACAGCAGCGCAACCAAGCTTTAATGATCCATTGAACTTGGCGCCAAGTGTGTGGCTATTGAGGTCTACGAATCGTTCGGCAGAGTGTGGGGAAGAGGAGTGAGGGTAGAGGAGAGAGTGGAGTTGGCGTGGGGGGAGGAGAGTGTGTGGGGCGGGGGGGAAGTCAGGAATTTGTCGCCAGGCCTGTTAACCATACTAGAGAGAGGACGGCGGGAGGGAGGGAGGGGAGGGAGGGAGAGGAGGAGAGATGAAAGGGGGGGGGGCGGGGAGTCAGGAATATGTTGAGAGATGAGAGGGGAGGGAGTCAGGAATATGTTGCTAGACCTGTTTGTGTGAGTCGAGTGTGAGAGTGTGATGGAGAGACATAGAGTTCTGTTTATGTTGTCAGGCCGTTACCCATACAAGAGGGGGTGGGGGATGCTAGGGAGAGTATCAGACTGACAGACAGCCGAGAGGGTTGGGGTTGGGTGGGGATGGAAATGGGTAAAAAAAAAAAAAAAGGGGGGGGGGGTTGTCTTGATAGCGACTTTGTTGGAGGAAACGGATTGAATTTAATAATATTAAGAATATTTTTTATGAGGGCGGGGTAGCTTCGATTTCTGAGATGAATGTGTCTTAAGATAGGACAGCGACCGGTTTGATGAATCTTAGTAAGCGTCGAGCAGTGAAACAGTCCAATTGGGAGTAGTAATGTCGGGTTTTCTGGGCTTTTTCTGCTTTTTTCGACGTCTGTTTCGCGATGGGCTTGCAAGTCCGAGCGTTGAGTGCGGTGTGTGTTGTGGTTTACACATGAGGTGACAGGAAGTTTTGATCAGTGTTAGGTGATCACGTGTGACCGACCTTTAAACTGATAGGCGGTAAAAACGTTAGTTTGAAGCCTTGACGTCAGTGGAATTGGACTGTTTCCGCGATGCTTCTGTTTTTCTTGTGAAATTTTATTCGTTTTGAACTATTTTGAACCTCCCGCACAGAGATATTTTGTTATTGCAATATTTTCAGTTAAGTTACAAAGGAGAGAGATAAAAAAAGGCATCGGTTTTATTACTCCGTGATTCCTAGAGCGGGTGGATATGGCATTAAAATTTCACGTCGTCGCGTGAGATCTTATATTTACTTATTTTTTTATCATTATTATTTTTTTTTTTTTTTGGGGGGGGTGGGGGGGGGGGGGTTTTGCATGCCTAAATCAACTTCGGATATCCCAGACGGATTTGAGGTATGGCTTCCCCTGCAGGCGATGCATGTTGCCATGGGTATGAAGTATCGATTTGTTCATGGCCCCCCCCCCCCGGTAAGCAATCGTTTTATTCAGGGGTTCCTAGCCAGGGATGATTATGTTCGTTCTGTTCTGTTTTAATGTCTTTTTTTTCTACTCTATCTCCCCATTATAGGGGGTTCACATCAGATTTCTACATCGATTAATCCCTTCCTATTTGCACAACCCACACACACACACACATCTCTCTCACAATCTCAACCTATCTATCTGATCTGTCTCATGTCTATGTCTCTCTATCTCTCTCTCGCTCTCTCCTCTCTCTATCTCTCTCTCTTCTCTCTCTCATTCAGGGAATGTGGAGAATGGTTAAGTTGAGTGTGTGTGGTTGTGTGTGTGTCGACATGTAGTGTGTGTGTGTGGTGTGTGTGTGTGTGTGTGTTGAGAGAGAGAGAGGATGAGAGAGAGAGAGAGATGAGAGAGTGAGAGAGAGAGAGAGAGAGAGAGAGAAATCAAGCTGAAATGATTCTTCGGACAGTGCACGGAAAAAAGTTCCCAAGGAAGGAACAGAATTGATTTAGGGGTATGGAGTATTCTTTTTGCTTGGTATATGGAATGTGCAGTGCCTGTAGTGAGAGAAAGTGTCAGAGAGTGTGAGGGAGACAAGTGCGTGTAATACAGTGTTGGGTCCTTGGGACGGAATAGGTGGTTTTATACTGGATTGGTTATGAAGAAAAAGAAACACCCGTAGGTGCTGGGGGGACCCAGAGAAGCACTGTCTCACCCGCCTTTAGAGCAGTCTGTACCACCCATTGCGAGGCCTGCGCTGTGTTGGTCCGTTGGGTACAGGCACGCGCTGGGGAACACTCCATTAAGTTTTTCAAGGGACATAACTGGTCCTGAACGAGGTAAATCAGACTACAGGATGCAGTCATAACGCCTTATAGTAGATACCCATGGGATGCTTCCAGCCCGTATTTCATGTCTGCAGAGCCCACCGGCGAAAAAAACTCCAACCTCCTAAGCTGCCGGCTCACCCCACAGAACCAACCACCCTGCCCACGGGACCGATGAAGACAGTGCCACTCCAGACACAGCCAAAGCTTTCGCCATACGGTCTTATGTGCCTCAAGTAAGGAGTATCCATAGTTGTAGTCTTTCCCACTGCATCAGGACTTTCCCTTGGTGGTCAGTGGGTATTTCCGCACCGTCTTCTGGGACCTTTCACCAGGGTCAGCTTGTTAGGCAACCTCCTGAAAAGAAAAATCCCGAAGGTGTTGGGGAGGAACACAGAGAAGCACTGTCTTCTCCCGCCTTTAGATGCACGTCTGTACCTCACCTTGGAGGCCTGCGCTGTGTTGAGTTGGGTACTGCCGCGCTGGACACATCCATTATTGATATTGCTAATGAGTCGGCCGTATGTTATCGAGCATTTAGGCAAATTTATGGGTAGTTGCTGTTGTTGAGGTGCAGTCTTGGGTCTTCAAGTGTGCAGAATTTCAGGAATCAACAGGGGGGGTTAACATGAGTCGTATACTGAAGGAGGGAGAGTGCTGGGAAGTTGTTTTGCATGTCCGAGGGATAGTGAAGGAGGAGTTGCAGAATTGCCTGGTTACTGGGTTACAGGAGTGGTACAGTCCGACCACTGGCTGGGCTATTCACTGGGCTCTCCAGTGGGGCCGGACAGAAAGGCAATAGCTGTCAGTGACCGTCAAGGGTAGTTGGGTCGTCAGCCTGATGGCAGAGTACAGAGACCATTCAGCGTCCTTGTTCTGAGGAATGAATGGATGGCTTTCGGCTATTGAGTGATTCGCTCATTGTTATCTTTAGAGGTTGTAATAAGTGAAGCCTCTGTCCTGGATGTAGTGAAGTCAAGGATGTTTGTAAATTGGGTTGCTTCGGGGTATGATCGTGAGTTTTGAATAGGAGGTTATGCATTAACCACTGGGTGCCAAGTCTTTGTTGGCGCTAGCAAGCTGTGGTGTGTGTGTGTGGGTGGTGGACTAGTGATTCCATTGGTGGAATAAAAAATAACTTGGGGATTTAATGGTTACAAATCGTGTGATATCGTGTGTGACGCCAGTGTTTCAATTGGTTGAGCCAGTTAAACTCGGGTCTCTCTTTCTTTGAGATCGAATTGAAGGGATGCTTGGAAAACCAGGAGTGTGTGACTCACTAACAGGGATTGTGAACTCGCACGTCTTGCTGAGGGCTCAAGAATAATACAGCGTTGAAGCAGTGGTTAGATGTTCGCTAGTTGTCTAATGGGTGGGGACGTAAGACAGTGGAGGTTGCATGTAGCTCGGAGCCGACGACAGAGGAAGTAGTGTTCTCCGTGTGGGGACGGTCTGAAAGCAGGTAGTTGGACTGCTGTTGGAGCCTAGTCAGGAGCTGCAGATCAACAGGTGGGGTGTTTGCTAGCCAAGAGGATGACCTGTGGGTGAGGCGGTGGTCCGACTGGAGCCCTTGCCGTGGAGAGGGCGAAGTACGGTGATGGTCGGGAGACTCGGTGTGAGGGTGCGACTTCTAGCTACGTTGCCCAGTGTCCCAAACTGGGATTTGGCCAATCGGGAGGACACAACGGTGTGGCAGCTTCAGATCGTAGTTCGCACAGTGAGGATGACGAGAATACTGACGGTTATTAATTTGGTAGCTGGTATCAAGTTATGGACGCTTTATTGCTCTTAAGTTTATAAGTGTGCATAGGATATTGTGGATTATTGTCTTGCCATGGTTAATGAAGGTTATTGTAAGGAAAGGGGATTGCGATTTATGAAATTGTCTGTATGCTGTTTTCATTGTTGTATGTTACAGATTGTTGTGTTGTGTTGTGACGGGTGGGGGTCGGATTCATGTTGAATAATACAAAGTTGATTTATTTTAATGATATGTTATTGGTTTCCCGGTCACCTTGGTGCGGGCCCGATGTGAGTGAAACAGAGTGCGTGTGCCTTGGGGCTGAGCGCAGTTTGGGTTGTGGAAAGCGTAAATACTTCTGTCTATTTAACCCCTGCATACCTGAATATGAAAATTTATTTATTACAAGACGGGGGAGCGTCGGAGAACCGTCACATAATTGGGGGCTGTGTCGGGCATGTACATATATGAGCCATAAGTGATTTTTTGTTTTCTAGGGTTTTGTTCATTTTAATAGGGTTTTGAAAATTGTCGTAAATTGTGGAAAACATAGTTTATTTTTTCTTTTTGGGAAAGTCGTTCGCATGTGTTGGTTGTTTTGATCCTTTTTTTCATCGAATGGGATCTGTTGTTTGAACTTGCTTGTTTTGGTTTGCTGTTGAGGTTGTTGATTGTTGTATAGCTCAATCTATTTGATCGCTTATTTTCAAGTGATCGTGTGGATATCTCGCGTGTTGTTACTGTCGGTTGTAGTTATAGCTGATCGAGGTTAGATAGCTTCTAAGGTCGACTGAAGAGGGTGCTGAGACAATGGTGTCGCTGAAAAAGATGGACCTCATAGAAGAAGGAAAAAAGATTTAGGACTTATGGGTCCGGAAACTGAAGGCATATGTTGATGAGAACTGGAACGAGGTAAAATGTGGCCAGAAAATACAAAGGGAACGGGAAGAAGGATAAGAATTAAGAGCGAGAGGAAAGTGGAACGGGGAAAAAGTGGAGGAGATAATGGAACGGGAAATAGAGGTGAGAGTAAGAGATCGGGGAAAAAGGAGGAGAGAGAAAGGGAACGGGAAAAAGAGGAGGAGAGATAGAGAAGGAAAAAGAGGAGTAGAGATTGAGAACGGAAAAAGAGGAGAGTGAAAGAGAAAGGGAAAAAGAGGAGAGTGAAAGGGAACGGGATAATGGAGGGAGGATGAGATCAGGAAAAATATAGAGGAGTGAGAATGTGTACGGGAAAAAAGAGGAGAGAGAAAGAGAACGGGGAAAAAGAGGAGAGAGTTGGGATGGAAAAAGAGGAGAGAGTTCGGGGTAAAATGAGGTGAGAGTAAGAGTACGGGGGAGAATAGAGAGGAGAGAGAAGAGAAAGGCGATAGAGGAGAGGAGATGGGTTAAGGAGGGAAAGTGAAGGAGTAGAGAAAGAGAACGGGAAAGAGAAGATGTGAGTAAAGAGAGATGATAAGGGGCAGTTTGAGTTAGAAAAATTAAAATTGGAGAGTAGGTTCGGGACGGGGGACGCAAAACCTCAAGTGACTTGCTCCTACATGTATGTCACGTTGATCTATATGCAAGGTTCGATGATATTAGGAACATTTTGGAGATTTATTTTCGCATATTTGAATGGATTGCCAAAAGATCAGGGTTACAAGTAGAACGGTGGGCCATAATTTGTCTGCGCTGCTGACACCAAAGCTAGGGATGCTTTTTTCTGCTTACCACCGGGATAAACAGAATGATATGAGTCGTTGTGAGCGTTGCTTTGTTTCAGAGGTTCCATGGTATCCGAGATAGATATTGGAAATTGTTCAGAGAATCGTTAGTAATTCAGGTGAGTCGCACGTACAGTTCCTTTTTCGGCTTAGGGCTCTCTTTGACATAATGGATAAGGTTAGGAAACATCGAACAAAACTTTTGAGTCTTTTGAGGAGGAGTGTTTGTTAAGGTAGCATATTCTCTCCACTTGTCGGTCGGTTCTAACTGTATTATTGGCTGAAAGAGAATTTAGGAAGTTTAGAGGGCTAGTGAAAGTTGCCGAAGGTATTGTATATGCCTTGATCAGCGTATTGGGATGATAGGGATCGAACCAGTCGACCCGTAATGCCCAGGACTCACAGTCAGGGAGTGAGTCGCCGAATCCAATAAAATCTAGGAGGCGGAGAACCGCAGGTTAGAACGCATTCTATGTCCCGTGGCAACTGGGGGGTATCAAGAGGATGTTAGAGTGAAAAGACACATGTTTTAAGTGTGGGTGAGTGGGACATATTGACATAGGATGTTGCGGGAGTGCGAATACCATTAGTGGGCGGTTGATTATAATTCTATCTGGAAGGAAGCGGTGCCAACACCAATACTAGGAGGGGCACAGTGTATAACGGTGAAAGCCGGAGGTATGCTTATAGACAAAGGACTGACTTTGCGGCCTATGGTAGTGCCCGGTTTTGTGAGAGAGACAGACTATAATGGGGGGAAACAACCTGCGTGCGATATGCAGATGGTTAGAATTTTATAGGCTACCTTGTTGGCCCTTGATCAAAGTAGTGTCAGATCTATGTAAGGGGTACTATCACTGCAGCTGGGCTACAAATTTTCCACTATTCCAGCTTGTTAGGGGGTCGGTACATCCTCACGAAGCTAACCTGGCTGCCGTCAAGTGGGGAAAGCAAGGGCAAGTGCAGGCCAGTGCAGGTGTAGGAAAGTAAACAGAAAGCAGGTGGAGTTCACAGACGCCATAGCAGTAGAGATAGTGGAGGCTCGATGGTGGCCGCCCATGTGGTGGTGGCCAGAGGTGGTACATGAAATTGGTCGTAGTAGCTGTGCCGGAGGCTTTGGAGCGGGCAGTAGTGGCGGTTGACGTGGGGCACATGGTGGCCGTAGTGGTGGTTTATAAATGTTGTTCTTTACCGGGTTGCCTGCAGTCAGAAATGTAGGAGCCAGGTGCGAGGACATCAGGGTCGGGTCCAACATGGACCACTGAGTAACTGGAACCAGCAGGCGGGTGGAAGGGCTGCAGTAATAACGCATGGCATGAAGGTAGAGGGGACCAGACTTTCGTTTGGAAACGCCAAATGGACAGGTCTGCTCAAAGGCAGCAGATATTACAGTGTCAGGATAAAAGGTAAAGTTAAATTAGGTCATCAAAGTATTTGGGAATAGGCCAGGTGGGGATTCGTACCTAGGAATTTCTCTGAGGAAGAAAATCGGTTCGGATAAGATGGGTGAGGGATATCTCTATAACATTTTGATAATGGGGGTGGTTGTCGTCGTAGCAGTGCATGGGTGCGACAGGCTTGAAGAAGGATCGAGCAGATTTCACGCGCTCTTTAAGGACTTAAATGTGTGAAAGGTGCGCTGTCTCTCTTGTAAAGCTGGAACGCGCGAACCTTTCTGCCCAGGTTTTTATTGGTGCCGAGCCACAAACGGCGGTCAGATTGAGAGGGAGCAGGTGTCGTAGGTACAGGGTTGGAGTAATGCCTCCTGGGTGTTGCTTTGTAGTGTGAAACAACAGTAGCTGGACATGGTCGGTGCTATGACTACGGGCCGCTGCTGTTGTGGTGGTGGTGTGAGCAGTCATCTGTTCTCGGACAGATCTGTTTATTGTTGTAGCTGGCAGTTCTGTTTTTGATTTTGTTTGCCTCAGTATAGGGCGGGGTGAGTCTATGTTCTTGTATTATTTTCTTTTTTTTGATTGATGTTTATCTGTCAATAGTGCTTGTCATTGGCCCAGATGGGGCGGGGATGAGTACAAATGCTCTCGTGTATGATTTTTACATTTTTATGGTGGTATCTATTTGTTAAGAGTGTCTTGATCACGGATCAGTAAAGTGTGAAAAATGTCCTTTTGTTGTGAAATCAGGATAAATGTTTGATGTGCATATTGTGTTTGTAGACAGTGTGAGGCAGATTGTGGCCACAGCCTGAATTTGATTGTTGTCTTGTGGATTGTGCACAAGCAAGATTTGATTTTGATGTTAAGTAGCTGGGCAACACACACATGAATTTGGAATGTTGTGGTAATCACTGGTGTGCTATATTAGAAGTGATTGGAATGATTTATTTATATCGTTTGGACTTGCTGTAGCTAATGCTTTGAGAGAGTTTGGATTATTTGTGGGCCAGGTTTTGAGTTTAATTGGTTTGTGCACAGTTGTTTATGGTCTGTCCATATGGGTGATCTATGGATTTTCTATTGATTGTTTGGTTTTAATTGGGTACATCTATCAATGTTATGAGTTTGGTGATGGAAGGTGGATGTCTTGAAGCATAGGGATTAGACATGTTATATCGTACCCATTGCAACTGAGTTTGTTTTTTCCAGATCTGAGAACATTCGGCCTGGAGAAAATGTTGATTGGAACAATGTTCTTAGGTTCTGGGGGTGTATTGAGTCGGCAGAATGTTCTCGAGCAATTTTGGCATATTTAGGGTTGTTGCTGTTGTGAGAGCACTTCCTTGGGTCTTCTAAGTTGTGCGAATCAGCGCATTCACCCCAGGGGGGGGGTGATTTCCATGAGTGTTATTATGAACGGGGGTGTGTGCTGCGGATGTGTTTTGCAGTCCGGGATAGTGACGGGAGGAGTTGACGACTTGCCGGTCCTGGGTACAGGTGTGTACAGGTACGACCCTCCTGGCTGGCTATTCAATGGCTCTCCAGTGGCCGGTCAGTAAGGAATCGTGTTGGTGACCGTCCACGGGTTAGGTGACCGTTCAGCCTGATGGCAGAGTACAGCGACCTTTTCAGTCGTCTTGTTCTGTGACATTGAATGGAAGGCTTCGGCCTAGTGAGGATTCGCACCTTGTATTTAGAGAGTAGTAAATAATTGAAGCCTCAGTCCTGGCTGTTGAGAATTACGGCTGTTTTGTACTTTGGGTAGCTTCAGGGGAATCGTACATGGTTTGAATTGGAGGTTTATGCATTAACCACTGGGTGCCCCAAGTCTTTGTTGGAGCTAGCAGGCTGTGGGCGTGTTGGGTGTATGTGTGTAGGTGACTAGTGATTTCCATTGGTGAATAAAATTAACTTGGGGATAGATTTATGTACATATCGGGATAGTGTTTGTTTGTGGATGTGCTGACAGTGATTCCAACTTTGGTTGTGCCAGTTAAACTAGGGTTCTCGCTTTCTTTGTGGAATCAGAATATTAGGTGCTTGGTACATACCAGGAAGTGTGTGATCACTTAAGGGAAAGTGATCTCGCACGTCTTGCTGAGGGACTCAAGATAATTCGAGTGTGAAGCAGTGGTTAGATGTCGCCTCGTTGTCTCACTGGGTGGGGGGACGTATGGGGGACAGTGGAGGTTGCTGTAGCCTCGGTGCCGAGACGAGAGAAGTGTCTCCAGTGTGGGGACGGCGACAGCAAGAAGTGATGCTGTTGTGCCTTGTACAGGGAGCTGCATGTCAACGGTGGGGTGTTTTGCTGCCAGAGTTGTACCTGTGGTGAGGCAGACAGAGGCACTTTCCGTGGAGAAGGGGGGTGAAGAGGGAGTTGTACGGTGAAGTCGGGAGACTCGGTGTGAGGGTGAGACTCAAGCTTACGTTGCCAGTGTCCACACTATGGGATTTTGGCCATATCGGGAGGTCTAACGGTTGGGTCTGATTCAGCTAGTTGTCGCACAGTGGATGAGAGGGAAACTGACGGTATAAATAGGAATGCTAGGCTTGTTTATGGACGCTTTTTTTTGATCTTTTGTTTATAAGTAGTGCAAACGGGAATTGTGGATATATTGTATTTCATGGTTAATGATGCGTAATGAAGGAAAGGGGATGCGATTATGAATTTGTCTGTATGCTGTTACCTTGTTGTATGATAAGATAGTTGTGTTGTGTAGTGGACGGGTGGGGGCTCGGAGTCAAGTTGAATTAAAAGTTGTTTATTTTCTATGTATTGTTTTTGGTTTCACGTCTAATTTGTGGCGGGCCCGATGTGTGTAGTGGGACAGTGTGCGTGTGCCTATGGGAGGAGGAGAGCGCAGTTTGTTGTGAAAGCGTAAATATTCTGTCTATAACCCCTGCATACCTGAATATGAAAATCATTTTTAATTACGAGGGGGGAGCGTCGGGAGGAGGGTGAGAAAGGTGGTGGGAAAGGGGATTAGATTTGGGATAGATTTCCGTACTCAGATATCAAGGGACAATATAACTGCTCCTGAAAAACAGAGGTATATCAGGACTACAGGTGCAGCTACATAACAGCCTTAAAGTAGCTTTACACTTGGGTGTACAAAGCGTTTTCATGACTGCAGAGCCCTCCGGCGGAAAAAACACCACCCTCCAGCTGCGCGCACACCCCACAGACCCAACCACCACTGCCCTCGGAAAGATGAGACAGTGCACTCCAGACTATAGCCAAGCTTTCGCCATACAGTCTTTTGTGCTATCAAGAGAGAATCCAAAGTTTGTAGTACTTTACACTTGTCAACAGGATCTTTCCCTGTGGTCATGGGGGGGGTTTTTTTTTTTTTCCCATTAATTTAAGCGTTAGATTTTTATCCCCACCCCACCCACCCTTCTCGCTATCTCTCTCTATGTATCCTGCCCACAACAACCCTCGCCCCTTCACACCTTCACCCCACCCCTTCCCATCCATTCACTGGGATCGTTATTCCGAGTTCAGTTCCCATTATTCGCAGCAGAATGAAGGAGCAATCAGATGGGCCGACAGGAACTTTCAGAGGTCTTGCCCAAGGGGTGGTGAGGAGATGGAGAGTCTGGAATGGGTCTGGACTGGATGGTCCAGAGCGTGACTATGCCCATTGTGCTCCTTGCACCCAGTGAGGGTTGAGTCTTCAAGTGCCTGTTGGGGGACTGTCTGCCGGCCGGCTGGCGCGTGTCCGTCTGGTCGGCCCCCTCTCGCCTTTTATTAGAATCTAGGAATCAACTGACTGATGGAGGTGTTGGCGATTCAATGATGGCTGTGGGGAGAGAGAGTGAGAGAGTGAGAGAGGTCGGAGTGAGAGAGAGAGAGTGTGAGAGAGAGATGAGTCGAGAGAGAGAGAGAGCAGAGGAGAGAGAGATTGTATATCATAATTTCAGTTTCACTGTAACCTAAAAATTTCAAGGTAGAAATAAAGGATGCCTCTGGGGTTGCTCTTGTAGTTGAACAACAGAAGCAGGACAATGGTAGGAGCAATGCTACGGGCTGCTGCTGTTGGTGGTTTGGTGTGAGCAGTCATCTGTTACGGACAGCTACTGTGTAAATGATGTAGCTGGCCAGTTCTGTTATTGATTTTGATTGCCAGTATAGGGCGGGGCGAGTCTATGTTCATGTATTATTTTTTCTTTTTTTTGATTGATGTTTATCTGTCAATAGTGCTTGTTCATTGCCCAAATTATGGGGCGGGGTGAGTACATGCTCACGTGTTATGATTTTTCATTTTTCTGGTTGGTATCTATTTGTTAAGATTGTCTTGCTCACTGATCAGTAAAGTGTGAAAATGTCCTTTTGTTGTGAAATCAGGATAAATGTTTGATTTGCATATTGTGTATGAGACCGTGTGAGCAGATTGTGGCCACACGCCTGAATTTGAATGTTGTCTTGTGGATTGTGGCCCACACGCCTGAATTGATTTTGATGTTAACGTAGGCTGGGCCACACACCTGAATTTGGATGTTGTGGTAATCATGGTTGTGCTATATTAGAAGTGAATGGAATGATTAATTAATATGTATGGACATGCTGATAGCTAATGCTATAGAGAAAAGTTTGGATTATATGTGGGCCAGTTTAGAGTTAAATGTTGTGCACAGTTGTTTATGACTGACCAAAGAGTGATCTATGGATTATCTAATTGATTTATTGGTTTTAATTGGGTACATTATCCATGTTAGAGATGTTGATGGGAAGTGATGTCTTGAAGCATAGGGATAGCACTGTTATATCGACCCATGCAACTGAGTTTGTTTTATCCAATCTGAGAACATTCGTCCTGGAGAAAATGTTGATTGGAACAAGATTCTTAGGTACGGGGGTGTAATGAGTCGCCGAATGTTCTCGAGCATTTAGGCAAATTAAGGGTAGTTGCTGTTGTTGAGAGCACGTTCCTTGGGTCTTCAAGTGTGCGAATTCAGGCATCACCAGGGGGGGATACCCTGAGTCGTATACTGAAGGAGGGAGAGTGCTGGGAAGTGTTTTGCATGTCCGAGGGATAGTGACGAGGAGTTGCCGACTTGCCGGTCCTGGGTACAGGAGTGTCCAGTCCGACCACGGCTGGCTATTCACTGGGCTCTCCAGTGGGCCGGACAGAAAGGCAATCGTGTCAGGTGACCGTCACGGGTAGGTGACCGTCAGCCTGCAGGCAGAGTACAGCGACCATTCAGTCGTCCTTGTTCTGAGGAATGAATGGAAGGCTTCGGCCTATTGAGTGATTCGCACCTTGTTATCTATAGAGGTAGTAAATACTTGAAGCCTCAGTCCTGGCTGTAGAGAAGTCCAGGCTGTTTGTACAATGGGTAGCTTCGGGGAATCGAACATGAGTTTGAATAGGAGGTTATGCATTAACCACTGGGTGCCCAAGTCTTTGTTGGCGCTAGCAGCTGTGGTGTGTGTGTGTGTGTGTAGGTGACTAGTGATTCCATTGGTGGAATAAAAATAACTTGGGGATTTATTGGTACAAATCGTGTGATATGTGTGTGCCAGTGATTCCATTGGTTGAGCAGTTAAACTCGGGTTCTCTCTTTCTTTGAGAACGAATATAAGGTGCTTGGAAAAACCAGGAAGTGTGTGAACTCACTTAAGGGAAAGTGAACTCGCCGTCTTGCTGAGGGCTCAAGAAAATACAGCGTGAAGCAGAGGTTAGCTGTCGCCGTTGTCTCCTGGGTGGGGACGTAAGACAGTGGAGGTTGCTGTAGCCTCGGAGCCGACGACGAGAAGAAGTGTCTCCCGTGTGGGGACGGTCGACAGCAAGAAGTGACTGCCTGTGGAGCCTAGACAGGGAGCTGCCAGACAACGGTGGGGTGTTTGCAGCCAGAGAAGACCTGTGGGAGAGGCCGACAGGAGCCCTTTCCGTGGAGAGGGCGAAGTACGGTGAAGTCGGGAGACTCGGTGTGAGGGTGCGACTCAAGCTACGTTGCCAGTGTCCCCCAACTGGGATTTGGCCAATCGGGAGGACACAACGGTGTGGCAGCTTCAGCTCGTAGTCGCACAGTGGGATGAGAGAAACTGACGGTCAACCAAGGAATGCTGGCAAGTTATGGACGCTTTATTGCTCTTAAGTTTTAAGTGTGCAAACGGAATAGTGGAATTATTGTCTTTCCTGGTTAATGAAGAGTAATTGAAGGAAAGGGGATGCGATTTATGAAATTGTCTGTATGCTGTTTACATTGTTGTATGATACAGATAGTTGTGTTGTGTAGTGACGGGTGGGGGCTCGGAGTCAAGTTGAATAAAAGTTGATTATTTTCTATGAAATGTTATTGGTTTCCCGTCACCTTTGTGCGGGCCCGATGTGAGTGACAGAGTGCGTGTGCCTATGGGAGAGCGCAGTTTGGTTGTGAAAGCGTAAATACTTCTGTCTATAACCCCCTGCATCCCTGAATATGAAAATCATATTTTAATAACGAGGGGGAGCGTCGGAGACCGTCACAGATATCAAGGGACATAACTGCTCCTGAACAGAGGTAAATCAGACTACAGGATGCAGCTCATAACAGCCTTAAAGTAGCACCCCCATGGGTGTACCAGCCCGTATTTCATGACTGCAGAGCCCACCGGCGAAAAACACCACCCTCCAGCTGCCGAGCACACCCCACAGACCCAACCACCCCTGCCCACGGACAGATGAAGACAGTGCCACTCCAGACACAGCCAAGCTTTCGCCATACAGTCTTATGTGCTCTCAAGAGAGAATCCAAAGTTGTAGTCTTTCCACTGTCAACAGGACTTTCCCTGTGGTCACTGGGTCTTTCCATTAATTTAAGCGTTAGATTATTAATCCCCACCCCCCCACCCCTTCTCTCTCTCTCTCTCTCTGTATCTGCCCCACACCCACCCCCTCGCCCCTTCCCACCTTCACCCCACCCCTTCCCATCCCTTCCCTGGGAACGTTATTCCGAGATCAGTTCCCATTATTCGCAGCCAATGAAGAGCAAACAGATGGGCCGACAGGAACTTTCACGAGTCTAGCCCAAGTGGTGGTGAGAGAATGAGAGTCTGGACTGGACTGGACTGGACTGGACCAGAGCGTGACTACTGCCCATTGTGCTCCTTGCCCCCAGTGAGGGTTTAGTCATCAGTGCCTGTTGGGGCCTGTCTGGCCGGCCGGCTGGCCGGTGTCCGTCTGGTCGGCCCCCCTCTCGCCTTTTATTAGAACTAGGAATCAACTGACTGATGGAAGTTGATGGCGATACAATGATGGCAGTGGAGGAGAGAGAGAGAGAGAGAGAGAGAGAGAGGAGAGAGAGAGAGAGAGAGAGAGAGAGAGAGAGAGAGAGAGAGAAGAGAGAGGAGGAGGAGAGAGAGAGAGAGAGAGAGATTGTATATCCTCATTTCAGTTTCACTGTCACCTATAAATTTCAAGGAGAAATAAAGGCCAGTAAATTATTTTTTTTTTTTTAAAGGAAAAAAAAGAAAAGAAATTTAAGTGAACAAAAAAGTACAAGAAAAAAAAAAGGAACGGTAACTTTCCTGTTTCTAGTGAGGCAGTCATATATACCCATTGGTATCTCCAAACGACTGCTGAAGCATGAAGCACAAAGCATGAAGCACCGATTCTCCCATCACTAAAGAAGACGCAAGGCACATGGCAGCGGTTCGTCTGGCACTAAACGCGGAAGCAAGACACACGGAACAAACATGTTTGTTCTCTGTGCCTTGCGTCGGCATTTGTGCTGGGCGCTTTGATACCGTAAAGCAGCATTCGTTTGGAGTTGCAGGCGTGTAATTGTCTGTTCATGAAGATATCGTTCTTGTCTGTGATTTTCTAGCTGGTTCCATCAGCCTCTTATATTTCAGGATTTTAGATACAGTTACGTCCATAGATGACACTCATTCAGCCCCCTTCCCGTAAAAAAAAAAGAAGAAGAAAAAGAAAAAAAAGGGGGGGGGGGGGGGGGGGGTGATGGAGGGAAGGGAAGGGATAGGAAGGAGACACTGACTGTAGCTGACTGTAAAGGAAAAATTCTTTCAACTCACTCTGAATGATAGATGTAGTGAAAATGCCCGAGTTTGATCGCACGTGTGTGTTTGTGTGTCGAAAATCGTGACTGTACCTTTCTCTCCATATCCTTCACTGCTTTTTTTTTTTTTTTTTTTTTTTGTCGTTTTCTTCCTAATGTGTCTGAAAAGTATGAATAATCTGAATCGTATAAAATGTTTAGCCGCCCCCCCCCCCCCCCCCCCCCCCCCCCCCCCCCCCCCCACCCACCTCCTCCTTCCCCTGGCCGTTGAGTTTCTCTGGGTGACTTGCACAACAAGCAAGGCCGACGGAGAGTTTGATAAGCCAAAACGGTGATCTTGACCTTAAGAGCCCAAAGCCCCAGGATTGTGTTTGCTGTCCGCAGAGGATGAGAGGTCCTTGTTGCTTGTTCAGCTTGGTTTGGGTCGGCTTTGGGGCATGGGTGGGGGGTGGGCGATACTTGTAGGAAAGCGGTCCTGTAGACTGCCGGCACTCCGAAGGTCCGGGGTCTGTCATTGCAATTAGGACAGAGGCCTGGAACACCGCGTCACGGGGCGATTGCCAGAAAAGTGTTTGTCTGTCAGCCCTGGCACTTCACTGGCAGCAAAACTGGAACAGTTTTGATTTTCCTCGTGGAAAACTGACGTACGTGTGACAAGTGTGATTATTATTGATGGTGTATGTCTCACGGATTCACGTCAGATTTACTCCCAAGTCTGATGGTGGTGTGGGAATTTTAGATTTTTATGTCGTTGAATATCATGATTAAAGAAAACTTGAGTTTCTTGGATCAGGCAGTAAAATCCGAAGAAAGCAGCAGTCTTGACGAAAAATATAACAATGATCATATTTTTCGTATATATGACGTTAAATGTAACAATGCAGCAATATTCACGAAAAAAAAAGTAATAATGCAAGAGTCTGTGAGAAAATGGAACAAGAGGCATAAGTCCAGGAAAGGGAGACGAACAGTATAGGTCGCCACTGAGTGCTACCTTTAGGACTTTAACAGAAACGGCTGACAGAATAATTCTTAACTGAAACACACACACACACACACGCACGCACGCACGCACGCACGCACGCACGCACGCACGCGCGCGCGCGCGCGCGCTGGCTTACGAATGAAAACTATGCATGTGACTGAGTATGCAATAACAGTCTACAGGAATTGTTGCCTTGTCTTTTTCAAGCACTCTGGAACCGCCACCCCCCCCCCCCCCCCCCCTTCACTCGAAGACTGAACCTTCAGACACATGACCCTTTCTCTTGTTTAGGTCTAGCATCCAGTAATCCCAAAGGAATGCCTAGGGGCAACATGTCGGGGAATCGCATTACCAGCAGTGTGGTATGAATGACCATCGGCACATTTATATTTATAGGAGGGCGTCCACTCGCTGGGAACCCGGGCGGGTGGTGTTTAGAGCGGACTTCAGAGCCGACCGACTTGTGTCTTTTGACCGGTGTCACGCTAATGGGCGCAGGACCGGAAGAAAGGAGAAGTGTTGGAACCGAGCTGGCGGGCATGGGACAGCGGAAGGTGAACCTGCGCCAGAGTGGGTGAATGGAAGGATTAGCGTGGATCAGTGGAAAGTATAGAATCATTCTGGACTGAAAAAGGACCCCCACCCCCACCCCTTCCACGCTCTCGCTCTTTCTCGCTCACACAGACGCGCACGCACACACACACACACACACACACACACACACACACACACACACACACACACACACACTCACACACATACACATACACACGCACTCACACACACACACACACACACACACACACACACACACACACGGAAGGATCAGCGTGGATCAGTGTATAGAATGCAGTCATCTCCCCCCTCCCCCCCCCCCCCCCTCAAAGTCTGATTAACTCCCATTTGATGACTATTATTGATACATAGGACGGGTTTTCCGGAATGTTCTTGATTGGCCAAGTCCTAGCCTGACCGGTTTCTGCAATATTGGCTACATACATGGGGGTAGATAGGTAGGTCTGTTTACCTATAGTATCAGGAGTAGAGTCTGAGAAAAATAGGGGGGTGGTGGGTAGTGGTGGTGGTGAAGACCAGGACTGTCTTTCTGACGTTATTTTGAATTTTTTTTTTTTTTTTTTTGTGCTCGCCAGTCATTACTGTTTCGTGGAAAATCAATGCACAACACATGCACAGTACCCAAGTGTCCTCTCCTCTTCACTCTCATCCAGGTGCTCGAGCGCGCGTGCGCATACCACACACACACACACACACACACACACACACACACACACACACACAAGTGCGCGCGCGCGCGCGCGCTTTGGAAATTAAAGACAGATAACAACACTCGTGTTACCACATGATTGGGATGTCAATCCTACCTAAAGATAGATTACAACACTCATGTTACTACATGAATGGGATGACAGCCATACGAAGTGATTCATCAGTCTTCTATCATAATGTGATACGGATGGTCACTATAAACAACGTAAGCAATTGAGAATATGTAACGTCTTCTTTTGTCTGATGTGGGTAGATTTCCCTGAACTGAAAGGGTGTGATATGATGGATAAGCCAACCCGTTCAAAAAAAAAAAAAATCACTTAAGTCTGGGCATGATCATTCTTTGTCTCAGCTCGCTTTCTTCTTGCCCTGTGTGTGTGTGTGTGTGTGTGTGTGTGTGTGTGTGTGCGCGTGCGTGCGTGCATGTGCGCGCGAACATGCGTGTGTGTCTGTGCATGTGTATGTGCACGTGTGTGTGTGTGTGTGTGTGTGTGTGTGTGTGCGCACACGCGCGCGCTCGATCGCTCACATACGTCCGTAAATATGTATTATTTTGAGTAAAATATCCAGACAGAGCTAGTGGTAATCAAAGGCTGCGCTTGCGTCGGAAGTTTGGAGGGGCATTCGCTTCTCTGCCGTGCTGAGTGAGTGAGTTTATGAGAAAGTCAAGTTCGGAGAAGTGAAGCGTCGAGCTCAGCAGACCGATCACGTCTCTTCGCGATCAGTCAGTGCGGCACGTGGACAGTGCAGGTGTCATCAATGAGGGGTGGGGTGGGGGGAGGGGGGAGGGCCACTGCGTGCGGAGTAACCCATATATGCTACACCACGTCCGTCAAGCCATGAAACCACAATGTGCGGGAGTTACCGAGGACAAAATAGGCGGACAAGCCTTGAAGTGGACCAAATGATTCTGGAGATTTTTTGTTCTTTCTCGATCTCAAGTCCCAAAAGAAAGCCGAGGACGATCCTGCGGTACTACCAGTTACTAGTATACCAGTATTGTGGACGGAGGAGAATGGAGGATATATATGGAGAGAAGTGTGTTCCGAGCCTTTGGCACCTAGCCCAGGTACTTGCCGACAAACGTGCTACCAGTTCCTGCCGTATCCGAGGGCCATAGAGAGTAGTAAGGGGGACATTCAGAGCACGATTGTTTACCTCTGTCGTCCAGCCGAAGTATTAAGGTCTTGAGAGCGCGGGTTATACAATCAGTTCCTGACTGGAAACTTGCTGTGCCATGCCTGTTTTTCGGCGGGATAGTAGTGGTAGCTTGTTATTGTTGTTGTTGTTTTTACCATAGAAACACATAGGTCAGTTTTTTAAATCGATATTGGAATAAGATTCAACCAGTCAAACTGTTTGATTTCTGTGAGTTTTGTTAATTTATTTTTCTTAATTCTGTTTAATTACGTGAGCGCATGATTTGTACCCATGCATGAGCATATCTCTTTTGTTTCTTTGTTTGAATTGCCAAAAACAGAAGTTACGCCTTATCACACGCGCACGCACGCACGCACGCACGCACGCACGCACGCACGCACGCACGCACGCACGCACGCACGCACGCACGCACGCACGCACGCACGCACACACACACACACACACACACACACACACACACACACACACACACACACACACACACACACACACACACACACACACACGAAGAAGAAGGAGAAGAAGAAGGGCAAGAAATAGAGAAAGACCACAGAAAGAAATATTTTTTCCTAACCAGAAACAGAACTTTTCTTTGTTTATACCCACACGAATCTTGTGGAGCACAGCAGCATTTGTTGTCTAATGTAAACATGCAAGTGTGTTTCTCAGTCAGATGGTAGACAGAAAGAAGCTACTCTTGAACCCAATCAGGGGCCTTCAGGTCCCTTGGCCTCGATTTCTGTTGTTTTCGGTTTTCAGCCGTTGCACCCATACTGATGTAAACAATCGCATAATTTCCTTGTCACAAACATAATGCCAGCAATAAAAGTGTTTCAGCTGTCGGAATACATGAAGACTTTTTTTTCTTTTTTTTTTTAAATTTCTCGTCATCTTTTTAAACAAATGAACAGAAACGGTTGCAGCTGAATTGGTTTGCCTCGGGTTGGGGGACTAGATTTGAAATTGGGCGCACGTCCTGCAATAGGCTAATAGATTTTATTCAAATCAGTTTGTCGGCCTTTCCATTCCCATCACGTCTCTCCATGCTGTGACATTGGAAAGCATACATCTGCATCAGAATAGTTACGTTAAACCATCAGTCCTGATAGCTTTACAACGTTGTTTTGCAGAGAGAGAGAGAGAGAGAGAGAGAGAGAGAGTAGCCCACAGCTTTTGTCCATTATTCATCTTTCAAAATAGCGTAAAAGGGAGAAGGGAAAACTCTCTTTTAATTTAAACTCTTCTTCTTCTTCTTTCTTTAAGTGTCCGCCTTCATCAAGTTGAAGATTCTGACACAATAGTAGGGGGTTTCCGTATCGACGGTAGATCAAAACTGCTGCCTGGATCATCAGCTTATGAATAAGTGGGCCTTACACTGGAGTGGGGAGGGGGGGGGGGGACGGACTAAGGTGAGGAAGGCGAGGGATAGGTGGGGGAGGGGGAGGGGGCCAGGAGAGGGAGGGAAAGGGGGGGGGGGGGTTATATCCAGGATCTGAAGTACTCCAGCGAGGCCGATGCCACTGCCTCAGCTGGAAGATTGTTCCACTCCCTCCCAGTGCGCGGAAAGAAGTTATTCTTTATCAAACTGGGCGCCACAGGCACGGTAGTTGGTAAGGAATTCCAAACAGGAATAATGGGGGGGGGGGCACAAGACATCGGTTCAAGTGCAGAGTTTTTGTAACTTGAGCGAACGGAGCGATTTACCCTGTTGATGTAGAACGCACCTGCGTTCATTGGATTCAAAGTGTAGATCTCGAAATAAGATTTATTACAACCTGGGCTGCCTGTTCTTAATTCTTCTGAACTACAGTCTCCCACTGTTCAAACATAGATGGTGCGATGCTAAATCGGCAGTCTGTCTGGGTCTTGACCTGGCGACGAAGCAGTCGTCAGCCAAGCCAAGGTTTATTATTAGGTAAATTTTTACCTTGGCTGTGTAGGTTTTATTTCCACCGGGATCCCACCCCCACCCCCACCCAGCCCACCCCCATTTTTATGTTTTGTTGGCGTCTGTCTGTCGCCACGGTTATCCCCGGAGATCTGTGAACTGAACAGTGAAAAAATGGAACGTGGTCTTAAAACGAACTCATCAGAGTTTGGTGCAGATCTATTCACGGTGCGAATTAAGGTCGACGGGGAATCTTGGATCCTTTCCGCAAGATGGTGACACATTTTCCATTGATCATGAACACTGAAATTTTTGTTTTCCAACTGGTTGCTTCTTATGAACTGGCATATTTCATAGTAAACTGAAACGTTCTGTCAGTTTTAACTGCGACACCATAATTATCATGTCACACAAAAGTACATGGGAAGTAGGCCTAAGTCCGTCAGTCTATCATTGTTTCCCTTCGGCCAAGCGCTCACGAGCTAACGCTAAGGACGAAGGACTATACTGTTCGAAGCCCCCAGCTAATTTGTTTGCATTTATTTGTGTCATTGTCTATGAAATAGAAACACACGCACATATACGCACGCGTGCATGCCATTTGATCCTATATTCTGTGTCATACCACTATTCCACACAAGCTACGAGTCCAACGAATCGCCACGAATTGATAAATTTTAGAAATCGTAAGGAATCGTGGATTTTTGCAAATTTCCGTACAAAATCTTGACGCTGAACAAATCGGTTACGAAGTTTTAAGATAGACTTAGGAATATTCGTGGGATTCTGCTCAAATCGGCGGGAACCATATGAAGATTGTCCAGAAATAACTACGATTTGCAAGAATCGCTCAGGAATACTTAAGGAATGTTAAGATTCAGTCAAGAATAAGCTACGAATCTTCCGAAGGCATCACGAATCTGGTACGGTTATAATTTAGATCGTGACTGTTCTTGAAAATTCGTGGAAGTTTCCCTCAGTACAGTATAAAAAGCCCTCATCCCTGCTGGGGCATCAGTTCCAAAATGGATTGCCAACGTAGAGCAGCTGTTGCTCTGGCCCTGGAACTGGGGAAATGAACAGCAGCTGGTGATGAGTAGAAGAAGACTGGTTCGAAGAAGGAGAAGGGCCCCCAGGTGGTGGGTCAGACCATGGCTGACACCAGCGAGAAGACTAGAGTATGGGCACTATAGCAGACTGATGGAGGAGCTGAGGGTGGAAGATGAGAATGCCTTTGCCAACTATGTGAGAATGCCACCCCACCAGTTTGATGAGTTACTCAACAGGATCGGCCCATTCATCCAGAGGAAAGATACCCACATGAGACCAGCCCTTGATGCCGGAATGAAGCTGGCCATGACCCTGAGGCATCTAGGTACAGGAAACCGGTACCATAGTCATACCCTTCAGTATGACTTCAGATGTGGCCACAGCACTGTGGTATGCAGTGTGCAGGAAGTCTGTCAGGCCATCATACAAGAACTGAAGGATGAAGTCATGCCACTGCCACGGACCCAGGAGGACTGGAAGGCCATTGCCCAGCAGTTCCAAGACCGGTGGAATGTTCCTCATGCCCTGGGGGCCTTGGATGGCAAGCATATTGCTCTCAGCAAGCCACATAACTCAGGCAGTGTCTTCTACAATTATGAAGGCTTCTTCTCTGTGGTCTTTCTTGCCTTAGTGGATGCAGACTACAAGTTCACCTGGATAGACACTGGTGGAGAAGGTCATCAGTCCGACGGACAACTGTTTGGTGCTTCAGAACTGGTGGAGTGCATCGACGACAACACCATAAACTTTCCTGACAGGGATCCTGTGCCCTACGATGACAGAGACACCCTACTTCATTCTGGAAATTGATGCTTTCCCCCTCCTCAGAACTTTTCTCATGAAACCCTATGGCAGGAGGGGTCTGGACAATGAGATGATGGTGGCCAACTACAGAATTTCCAGGGGCAGACGTGTGGTGGAGAATGCTTTCAGAATATTGGCCAACAGATTCAGATGCTTTCTGGGCACTCTGGAACAACGACCTGAAATAGTGTGGTTACATGGTTCATGGACATTGCTGCAAAATCGTACCTGATTCTTACCCTATCGTAAATTCGTAGACAGTTCTTTAACTGTTTCTTTGATGCTTCGGTGTGCATTCGTGGCACTCTTGACAGATTCGTAGCCGATTCGTTGGCAAGACACTGCTTCACGATTCCCAGAATGAGTTAAGAATACATAGGAATGCCTACGAATCGATTAGGACTCAGTTACGATACATAAGAAATCACTACGATTTTGTTGAGAATTGACTTCAGTTACGATACATAAGAAATCACTACGATTTTGTTGAGAATTGACTAAGATTTTTTTTATTCGGGAGTTCGTGGCCAAAATTTTGAACAGCACAAAACTTTTGCCCCGAATTCCAGAATGCTCAAGAATTGCAAGAACTGACTAAGAACAAATGTGAATCAGTTACGAACTTCAGGAACTTATTACGATTTAACTAAGAATCCCGGAGTTTATCAATTCCTGGCCATTCGTAGGATTCGTAGCCTCTGTGGAATAGTGGCATTAGGCTAAAGCACATACTTTTTTCTTCCCTGCGTGACAAGCGGAGGAGGAAACCTTCCCGCCCCCGACGCATTACGAATATCGATCACCATGAAGTACAAGTCTCACTGGGCGACGATTTCCACGCATAGCCCAGAGCATGCTTGAATGGGAATGCGCATTTTCTATGTATTGATTGATTGATCAGTCCTATCGGGCCGCTGTCTCGGTGCTTTGCTCTGTCCGTGGTCTGAAACGCTTTTTGATGTGGGCGGTCGACACTCCGGTGTGATTCGGAGAGGGCGAGAGAACAAGGGAGATCCCTGTTCATGCCGTCTGCTTGTAACTGGCTTGGAAGTCTGCTGTTTTGAAGCCTCTGATTGTTGTGGTTAGGTTTTATGTTGCGTCAGCTCGCAAGCCGTGGATTTATAATTGATTACTAGGCAGCAGACTTCTTCAATTTGTATTTTTTCTGTTCTTTGTTTTTTGTCAGATGATAGTATAATCTGCAGCCGATTATAGCATCGCAAATCAAACAACGTTTGAGAAATCAGAAATGGAAAAACGAGATTCTTTCATAATTGCTGTACTGCGTTGCAACACAGCTGGCGGTTGTTATGAAAACTTGTTGGATACAGTGTTTTCGAACAGGTTTGACGTGCCACCAGTCAGAATATTGGAAGTCAAAAGGTACGGAATCATGGATATCCAAAGCTTAAGTCTTATGTAGGTGTCTGAGTAGCCTATACAAAAAAAAAGATGACCAATTAGGCAAATCGGTGCCGTTTCTACCATCGTTATTGAATAATAGACCTATCGCATTTAATCTAAAAGAACACTGTGTGTGTGTGTGTGTGTGTGTGTGTGTGTGTGTGTGTGTGTGTGTGTGTGAGGAGAGAGAGAGAGAGAGAGAGGGGGGGGGGGGGCTTTAATTAAATGCTATGCTTTTGGATCATATGTAAACCATGATGTTGCATTCTAACAGAGATTGTAACCTTTGAAATAAACCTGACAGAAGTCGAAATTGTGTGTGTGTGTGTGTGTGTGTGTACACGCGCATATGCATGTACTCCTCCCTCCCTCTCTCTCTCTCTCTCTCTCTCTCTCTCTCTCTCTCTCTCTCTGGTGCGCGCGCGCACATACGTTCGTGATTGGAAGGGGGCTCTTGTTTGTAAATCGAGATTACGGCAAAATGTTGAAATAAGTGCAAATTAAATGACATGGTTTTGAATCATCGCCTGCCTAAGATTGTCCAGAAGCCTTGCCCACTAGAACGACAGACAGTAGTTAAATGTGCGAAGAGGGAAGGGGAGGAGGGGAAATGTGGTCCACAATGCTGGGGGGGGGGGGGGGGGGGGGCAATAATTCTGAGTATGGCTTCACCATTACCTCCCCGTGGCACTCCTCCCGTTTATGTCTATGTTGGGGAAGGGGGAGGTGGGCAGCAGAGGGGGAGGGGGTGATTTGGTTTGTCATAGGGCCAGCCCGGGATCGCACAATCAGCCAATCAAGCGGAAGATTGCATTAGAGTCTTGACACGAACTGTACAGCCATGACTCTATGGGGCATAAATGACGGCAGTGTATAAGTCCGCGGGGAGAGCCCGAATGATCTCCGGGTAGCGCCAGCCACTTGTGTTTGTGGGGAAGGGGTGAGGTGACACGACTGCGGGGGCACTGGCAGTGCTGAAATATTCCGCCTGCCTCTCCGACCCTTGCATGGCACACCGTGGCAGTCCCACGTAACGAAGGTTCACGGATATACGCATTAAGAAGAATAGGGAATGCGGGAACCCAACCAGAGCGTGTGTATGCTGGTGTGTGTGTGTGGAACTGGAAGGGTGGGGATGGGGTTTGGTGGGGGTGGGGTGGGGTGAGGGCTGGTTGGGATAAGGGAGGGGGGGGGGGGGGGAGCATTATTTATAGTATCGAACAATTCCTTGCAGAGGCATGTCTGTGGGTCTGGGTAAATACAGCCCAGGTACTTGTGCTTGTCTTGGAGGAAGGGACAGTGACGCACAACAATGTGTGTGTATACTGGTGAATGTTGGCCCATAAAGAAGCATGCATGCATGCTCTCCACGTATTTTTTGTTAACACTGGCTTTCTTTCATCATCATCATACCTCACTAGTCTTCTTTAGTAACCAACATTGACCTGTTCAACACATACACACGGACAGACAGACTCCCTCCCTCCCTCTCACACACACACACACGCACGCACAAACGCACCCACGCACGCATGCACGCATGCTCACACGCACACACACGCACACATGCACGCACAGTCTGCCTCACTTTTGTACCTACATTGAGCTATATAACACTGTTAGTAATTTTCTTATTCAGTCCTTTACATTACATACAGTGAGCACAAATGTGTGTGTTGTGTGTGAGAGAGAGAGAGAGAGAGAGAGAGAGAGAGAGAGAGAGAGATACGAGTGACTTGAGAGTAACACCATTCAGTGAAAGATATGGGAAATGAGGAAAGCAACAACCATTGGCAACAGGGCAATTGATACATCCTATAATGCTTTTGGTTGGTTACCAACCAAAAGCATTATAGGATGTATCAATTGCCCTGTTTTCAGTTGATTTCCTCTTTTTTTTTTTTTGCAGCCGGCTTTCTTTTTTCACAACTGGAAATCTTCATCATGCCACTTCCACACCCTGAGTTTTTTTTCTCCACATCAATAATGCTTGATCAGAATGAAAGCTTGTCAAACACATATTTGAAAGCAGCAAGCATGTTATTCTGTAGGGTGAATCTTAAAAGATGTGCTCTAAAGCGCTGCCTGTTGTTTTTTCCCACCTGCCAGTGTTCCTTCCACTCCTGTCCACATTAGTCGTAATGTTTTCCTCTTTTTTTTTTATCTTCAGGAAGTTGGCATGTCTGAAATATAAACAAATAAACAAACACTAACACATACTTCTCAGAGAGCCATCAATAAATGGATGAAACTTGACTGTGTGGTTCAATTTTCCTATTTGAGCTCGTAGCGGGAGCCAGGCTAGGTGGAAATATCCTACAAATACGATGCAGTCTGAGAGACTGGAACTCGGTATTTTCCAGCCCGCAATCTGCAACACTAACCACTGCACCAGTGGGAGCTGGTGCTGGTTTTCAGTAGTATTTGAAGTTTAGTGCGGGTTATGGGAATGGTACTCAGAGTGATATTGAATAACATTTGAAATAGTCACTGTTCTTTTTTTATTGAACAATTTTTCGTTTTTTACAAGACAAATGCAAAGCACAAATATGCACATATCAATAGAAAGGAATAACAGTGATAATTAAATAAAGGTACCTATTCCAGAAACAGCATTGGACACAGCACTTTGATAATCAAGCATGGAATTGACAATACTGGTAATAAGACTATTTAGCAACTAGTATCTGGTGAATCAGTAAATGCTATCATCATTTCTATGAGCAGAGTTGATTTTTTTCTTTTCTTTCTTTTAGATGGGGATGTTTAACCTGCCCCGTGCTCGCAGCCTTCAAGTAGACTATTATGGCACACAGGTTGCATGTATTGTGTATTTTCGTGTAGCCGGTACTCACCCGTCTTAGGACATGAGCATCGGGATCTTTAGAGTCCGTGTATGATCTTTTAGTGCATGTGACACAGACTAGACCTCGGTTTATAGTCCCATCCGAACGACTATATGGCGGATGGAGTCAGAACCAATGTTAACTCCGAGGGAAAAATCCCCCTAAACCGATTTATAACACTACTTTACATAGGCATTATATTGATACAAAGACCTATGTACAGTAATTCCAATAGTTATAACCTGAAAAAGAAATAAAGACATTGATACATGAAACATTCACCTTGTCATTCTTTCTAATAATGACACCAAATGACCTCTATGATGAGTGCACACACACACACACACACACACACACACACACACACACACACACACACACACACACACACACACACACACAAATACACACATACACACACACACACATACACACACGAACACACATGTGTATATAAGCACTACATAAACACCGGCAAGTGGTGTAAGGAAAGCAGTGCAAATCTAATGTGGCATGGGTCATTGGGACAGCAGAGGGATAACATTACATTGTAAAGCACTCAAATTCCTTTACATAGTATATAGAACAGTCCAGTCTCACAATTGTAAATAACATGAGAAAAGGTAAGTTATACACTTCCATACATGTAGGTGCTCACACATCACAAAGGAAGCTAAGGTACAATAGGGTAATGGGGCAACCAATTTTCCTCAAATTGTCCTATACTATGATTAAGAAAAGCCAAATATTTTTCATGTTTGAATCTGTGTCCTAATACTGTCATAGTCACTGTTCTTAGAGGCTGGTGGTTAGCATACCTGTCACATTGACGTCTCATCCAACACACCAGGTTGCACAGGTAATAATGTGGGTCCTGTGGCTTTGTTACAGGAGGTGTTACAGCAGTTGCTGATCTGGAAGCTGCCCAACATCCAGGCCATCTGTCGGGAACCTGATAAAGGTGAGCTCACCTGTGTCCCCTTATTACCCCAACAAAGGAGATTATGTTTTCACCCATATCTAGAGGTTTGTTGGTTGGTTTGTCTGTCTGCACGCGTGCACGCTTAGGGTTCAGCGCAAGGAAGAAGGCCTTCTTCCTTGCGCTGAACCCTAAGCGATCTGAAGCGATCAAAGCTAAGTGAATTTTCGTTGTTTTATTCGTTTATGTATCACCCAAGGAAGACCTAAGAGGTCGAAACGCGTTGTGTTTTGTCTTGTGACTCGTTTGTCCACGTTCTCTGGGCGGTTCGCTAACATTTATTTAAGATTTGTTTAGATTTCCGCCTGCAGTCGTCTCGCTTTGCAACTAGATCTTAGAATGTTTTGTGCAGAAGGCAAGTCAACATGTTTTTAAGCAGAACACAAGAAAACTGAGTGACGTTCATTGTGTGACAAATTTACATGGGTTGCAGACAACAGTTTTGGTGAAGTGCGGAAGACGCTGCTATTGATTCTGGGGTGTGCGGTGCAGTGTGAACACAAACAGACCATCGTAGAAAACATCAAGCGCCTTGATCTCCATGTTCAGCATGCCATCGTGGAACACATTAAAGAGGTAAGTGGCCGGAGGGACTGCCATACTTTATCAGGACATGGGTCTGTAACTCTTGTCATCATCCTTAGTATTGTCCACAGCTCCTCTGTGTGTGTGTGTGTGTGTGTGTGTGTGTGTGTGTGTGTGTGTGTGTGTGTGTGTCACATGTACACCCCAAAAATTAAACCTGTGAGAGTTCGTATTAGGGAATGGTTTTTAAACTGTCAGTTTCTGGGAATAGCAATAGAAGTTTCAGTGTTCCTACCATTCAGGGAATAGAATTAAAACTGTTAGTGTTCATGACAGGAAACATCTGAAAACATCAGGGAATGTCAAATCTGAGAGTGTTTGTATCAGGGAATAGTATTCAGTCTGTCAGTGCTTGTTTCGGGAATAGTATTGAAACTCTCGGTGTTCATATCAGGCAGTAGTATTAAACTGTCAGTGTTTATATCAGGGAATAGTGTTTAAAATCTGTTCCTGTCAGGGAATTGCATCAAACTGTCAGTGTGCCTATCACCGAATGGTGCAAAGATATTTCAGCATTTTTATCCGAGAATAGTGTGAAAACTGTCAGAGTTACAGTCAGGGAATAGTGTTATAACTGCCAATGTTCTTAGTGTTAAAGTAAGGATTCCTAAGAAGGAATAGTGATAAAATGTCAATGCTCACATCAGAGAATAGTAGTAAACCATTCAGTGTTTGTAGTAGGGAATAGTATTAGAATGTCAGGGATCAGTATTAAAACTGTCAGTGTTTATATCAGGGAATAGTACTAAAACTGTCATTAGTCGTATCAGGGAACAGTTTTAAAACTGTCAGTGTTCACATTAGAAAATGAAATTGTTAGTGTGCGTATCAGGGAAAAGTATTAAAACTGTCAGCCTTCCTCTGGACTCATTTAGTGTCAGTGTTCACATCAGAGAGTAAAACTATTATCAGTGTTCATATCAGGGAATAGTATTAAAAGTGTTAGTGTTCATTTCAGGGAATAGTACTAAGACTGTCAGTGTTCATATTAGAAAATAAAAGTATCAGAGTTCATATCGGGGAATAGTATTTTTTGTGTTAGAGTTCATATCAGGGAATAGTATTAAAACAGTCAGTTTTTATATATAATCATGGAATGGTACGAGCACTGTGAGGGTCTGTATCAAGAAATGTCAAGAGTCCATATTGGGGAAGAGTATTTTTACTGCAAGTGTTCACATCAAGGAATGACATGACCGCTATTTGTGTTTATACCAGGGAATGGTATTTAACCCTGCAAGAGTCCCTGTTAGGAAGTGCAGGGGACAAGTTGGATGACCAGTGGCAGGAGAGTTAGGAGCCTGCCTCCACCCCCCCCCTCCTCCCCCCCTGTCAATTACCCCATTCCACACCTCCCTGGTCAGGCCCAGGACCCATCAATTTCCTGTCTCCTCCCCCAATGCAAGTGAACTCTCATGAACTCTTGGCCACCAGCCAGAAACGGTCCTGTATCAGATCAACCCTGGGAGTTTTTTTTTTTTGTTGTCTTTTGTATGAGTGTAAGTGAGTTTTTTGGTTTACATCTTTGTCTTCTTTTTTCTCCTCTGTTGATTGGACTCGTGTTTTTGGAAGAGTGAAGGGATGGGATCACAGAGGATTAGGAGTTCATCAGATCAGACCCCGGTTATGCCTCACTGGCATCTGATTGAATTACAGTAGTAATGAAATGTACACTGTGGTGAAGGAAGATGACCCAGACAGGGAATGGACATCATTTGTGCACACTTGTCTCAGTTGTCAGTGACACTACGGCCCCAGACAGGAATGGACTCATTTATGCACACTTGTCTCAGTTGTCAGTGACACTACGGGCCCCAGACAGGGAATGGACATCATTTATGCACACTTGTCTCAGTTGTCAGTGACACTACGGGCCCCAGACAGGGAATGGACATCATTTATGCACACTTGTCTCAGTTGTCAGTGACACTACGGGCCCCAGACAGGGAATGGACATCATTTATGCACACTTGTCTCAGTTGTCAGTGACACTACGGGCCCCAGACAGGGAATGGACATCATTATGCACACTTGTCTCAGTTGTCAGTGACACTACGGGCCCCAGA